>OX465434.1:21792503-22410603 GCA_950005045.1 Agrotis exclamationis
TTTTTATCTGTCTATCTATCTGCTTATTATGAGAGGGTGAATGAGAAAAGTCTTGCTATCTTCTAATAACAACCTTTCTCGGCCACTGTTCTAGTAGCCTTAATATCGCCTTTATATTAAGTAAGGACAATGGGATGGGTTGGTGAATATTTTGGGTCTACTAACTATGTCAAAAGTTTCTGACCTTTTAAAGTTCTCGATAACCAAACCTAACCTTTGACCTCATAAGTTAAGACTGATTATGATAACAATTACTTACTTACAAAAATAAATGTTTGACCTAGTGAAAAAATGATGACAGAAGGCGCACTTTAGAGAGTGTTATTTTATGAAATTGAAAACAAACATTTCAGGTAACATTAGATATGATTTTTTTTTGTATATTTGTAGCTATGCATATATTATTATTTTATCTGAACAATAACAGCCTTACTACAAAAACTTAAACATCTGTTGAACACTTGTCTAAAAAAAGTGTGACTGCAAAACGGACCTTATTTCAACGTAATAATCTGTCATTTTTTTAGACAAGTGTTCAACAGACGTTTAAAAGTTTTTGTGGTACGACGGTATAGCTTTTCCGTACAAGTACAAGAAAGATACAAAAAAAATTGGTGTTTGTAATAAAGACATCTACTAATATTATCAAGAGGAAAGTCAAAAACTACGGGACCGATTTCAAAAATTCTTTCACCAGTTGAAAGCTGCTTTGGTCCTGAGTAACATAGGCAATAGAGGGGGGCACTCACAGTTCACAGAATCGGCGAGATCTTTGAACTCTGATCTCTTCTTACCAAAAATCGGCGATGCAATATTAACTGTATGGATCTTCTGTCCTTCTCTCTTGTTCCACATAGAGCGGTAACTAGATTAATGGAACCAGTCACGTATGACCTGCAAGCGGAAACGGTGACGTGACGTTACCGTTATTATGACTCAACACGGAAGTGAAACTGAAAGTTTACTGCGACCGGCCATTTGTCTTTCAGTTAGATTATAATTGGTTGGTTTTTTATGTAACTTTACAATGTTTTGTTGAAATAATTGGGCTTGAAAGAGATTTATGTTTATGGGTTAGAGGGTTAAGCTGTGTATTTTGTCGTCAATTTTAATCAGTATCGTTTTTATCGTTTCCATTGTTAGGTAGTCATCAATATATAATAAATATATCACATTTATTGTAATTTACAAGTTAATGTTAATAGGCCTGCCTTCCAACTTTTAACTTTATATTTTTTATTGTTTTATTTCTGAAAAATATTTAAAAATGAGAACTAATAATTATGTAAAAAAATGAATAAAGAGAATAATAGGCTTGCCTTCTATAGGATGGGGGTATTTTGTTTACACCTCTGATAAAAAGCAGGAACTTATGCTATACTGTGCAGTATGAGGTATTATCATGTATTCAAAATCAATTCAGACTTTATACAATAACTCCAGGTTTACTCACGATGTTTTCCGCCACTGATGTCGGTTTTGTCCAAGATAAATTTACAACCTTGTTCATGTTAAGCGAGGTGTGGGCGACAATGGGCGACTCGCTGTCTGACCATGGACCATGCCCGGGTCAACGGCGTGTTGTGTTCGACGCGCGCCTCAAAGAGTGTCAGAGGGCCCTTTAGAGGGCCAAAGCCAACCGGGGTCGCGGGACTAACGAATTACCGTGACCCCGGAACGTAAAGGGCTATTGAAAAACACCGTGAATTTTATTCAGTACGAGTCTGACAGCCCCTCCCGCTCTGCACTGGGTGGGACTCATTTGATGTAATTACATAGCTAAAAAAAATGTTAAGTGAGGCGCCAACCTCCGGACCATCACAACTACATTTACTATCAAAGAACTACAGATTATCTGTGACTACAGATCAATAAAAACTCATTTATAACCCCACCCACACATCTACCTACCCCACTAATCCTCGTCCAAGATTACCGCTTTTCACAAACAAATCAGAACGATTCCATTAAAGTAGAATGCGGTATGTAAACAAAAACAAAAGCGGCTTAGCCGAGGCGAGGCGTTTAAAAATCGATGCCTCTCGAGGCAGCGAGGCAGAGGCGTGGCGCAAGATTATTGTTTGAGGCGAGGAGGCACGTATGGACCGTGGTCTGTTGTGACTTAGAGACGTGTATGTGACTCGTGAAGCAATGAAGTTCTGCTTGAACTGAGAAACTAAACTGGTCCTGTCGACTGTTTGGTAAATTAAACAAATGATAGAACTAGTAAAGTGGGTTAAAGCAATGTTTGAAGTTCTATATAAGGCACTATGTTTGTGGTGAATATTCAATGAGTCTTAATTCACTTTACTATGTAAACTTATATGTGAGTAGTAAAACGATTTTAAGTAAAACACTTAACATACAATCACGCCTGTATTTAGAAGTTGAAGGGTTAGGCAGAGAGGTATTTAAACTCTGCAATATTCACTATAATTTTCTCTGTACTTATCTCAAATCATTTGGGTTTGGCGCAGCATGTCTTCTTTTCTCTGTTAATCGTCATTTCATGTCCTTTCTAGTCAAAATAATCCTAGGTTTTTTGGTCTTACTCTAAATTTAAGATGGCTTAATGAGTCTATTTTATTCTCTTTATAGTATCCTCATTTCTCAATATCAAGTTCCCGTACCATTATACTCGTAGCACCCTGCAAGAAGACGCGGGTTCGAATTCCACTTGCTACTGAATTTTTCTTTCCTCAAAAATCATCTTTAATGCGTTTAAAAATAATTCATATCACCCTGCAATTGTCTAGAAAAATCACAGAACTATTATAAATATTATTAAAAAAAAATAGATTGTTTGCAGAGATTCACCGACCCCACAGTCAAACCATTACAACGGTTTTGTGGGGCTTAGTTTATAAGTATGTAGCTTATGAGAATACAAATAAACAAATAATAATAATAAAAAAATAAAATAAAACAAAAACCTATTATACAACAAAGTCTCCCTCCGCGTCTGCCTGTCTATTCACGATAAATCCAAAAACTACTGTACCGATTTTCACGCTGTTCTCACCAATGGATGGTGTGGTTCTCGAGGAAGGTTTTAGTGTATAACTTATCAAGTTTTTGAATACGATTAAAAACCCAGCGAAGTGGGCGGGTAACGGCTAGTGAAGATAAATAACAACATCCATCATCCATTCCATTCTGACTGGAACATACTTTAAAATGTACTATATACCTAGATATATTCCACAGCACACATTCGTTCCCTCTGCTTTGTTTTGCTTGGCCAGCTAATAACTACGAGAGGGTTTGTATAGCTGTGTATACGGAGAGGAATGCTGCGTTGTGTTATTATAATTGATATGGATACGAGAGGGATGCAGGATCTGGCTATTTCTAAGTTGAGTTATATTCTAGCTTATTACTTGATGTAAACTTGTGCTTCAGAACGGCTGGGTGTAGTATAGTGCTCGCAATCGGCGTGCTAGTATTACCAGGTGTATAAAGGTGAAAGAAGTAATTATGTAGGGATATTAGCAGGCACTCTGTGATGCCCCTCAAGTTAAAGGGGAAAATATACAAATCCGTGATTAGACCTGTCGTAGTGTATGGATCGGAATGCTGGGCTTTGAAAAAGATGGATGAGAAACGATTGCATGTAGCGGAGATGAGGATGTTGAGATGGATGTGTGGAGTGACAAGAATGGATAAAGTAAGGAATGAGTTTATAAGGGGAAGTTTGAAAGTGACGCCTGTTACAGAAAAAATGAAAGGGAATTGTCTATCTTGGTATGGACATG
Organism: Agrotis exclamationis; assembly: GCA_950005045.1. NCBI lineage: Eukaryota > Metazoa > Arthropoda > Insecta > Lepidoptera > Noctuidae > Agrotis > Agrotis exclamationis. The sequence continues at coordinate 21,796,259 of OX465434.1, forward strand.
TGATGAGGAGGGATGACACCCATGTGACTAAGAAAGTGATGAGTATGAATGTTGATGGATGGAGAGGAAGAGGAAGGCCAAAGAAAAGATAGATGGATTGTCTAAGGAATGATATGAAAGAAAAAGGAGTAAATGATACTGTGACGTCTGATAGGGGAGAATGGAATAAGAAAAAAGAAAAAGAAAGTGTTGCGCCGACCCCAAGTAGAATGGGAAAAGGGCAAGAAGAAGAAGAAGATTAGCAGGCAATCTGTAGGGATATTAGCAGGCACTCTGTAGTTTCTGCTAAGGAAAGAAAGCATGAATTTATGTATGTACAATTCTATTATAAAGTCAAAGATCCATACAGCTGTCGCAGGACCGACATAAAGAATACGGAGCGTAAAAGGCAACTGAAGAATAGGATGGAGTATTGGATAGTAGGTACCTAGTACCTACCATCCGCTCCAACCAGGGCGGAAGAACTCATATGAAAACATTACCACCCAAAAAAACAATAACTGACGTTATGGGAAGTCAGGTATGATAACTGTTTCAACAGAACATCTCCTAGAAAAAATATATTAAAAATTGTAATGGAATTTGCATGAAAAATATTTTGACAGCTACCTGCTATCACACAAAAATTCCAACAATTATTTAAGGAAAAACGGACCAATATTGAAATACAAATTAAAAAATCAGGTTATGATATCAAACCGTCATTTGTAAAAGAAATATTGAGAGAGAAATTCTCCTTCACATAAACACAATATCCATTCGATCAGCCACTTACTGAGAATAATACCAATAGAAGCAGATGTGGTGAAATATCACTATTTTACACGAAGCGCCGCCAGACCCGAGACCGCAACCCAATTAGTGGTTAGCGAAGGTTCAACTTGACGAGACTACGGTCAAAATCAAAAACAGGGTTGAGTCAGCCTTGAATAACATTTATGAATTTATGTATTTCTGAACGCAATTTAACCTGTTACAGGTAGATAAACAATACATTTCATTGCAACAGCGTCCGTTGATCAGATGAAATAATTCTGACTAACATTTTCCGCTGCAAAAGCCAGACTTTTTAAACTTATAGAAAAATTTTCATTCCAACGAATTTCAAGCCAGCTGACACAACTTTTATGAAGGAAACAAAAAATTACGAATAAACTGTAGTTATAACTGAATTCAAATGTAATTTCCATCTGTCTCGCTCAGAGCATAATATGAATACTTTTTCATTTCAACTTTTAACGTTTCCACGTTTTTGGTAATTACAATTCTGTCTTTTTTCGCGTGAGGAATGCTTATTTTTTATTTATATTTTTAATTTAATTTGGAACTTTGACCAGAAATATTCATCGAAAATCAGCATCTTCAAATGACTATTTTATATTTTTAGCGTGACAAAATCATCAAACCGTCATTGTACTAACTTTTTTGAGGCCCCCGTGGAACACAACGCGCCGTCGACCCGGGCATGGTCCATGATCGGACATCGAGTCGCCCATTACTCGCTATCCGCATCTTCAAATGACTTAGGTGTTTGAATAGAATTTTTAGCTGTGCTTTATTATCGCAGAGGTAACAAGTGGCCTGTCGGTTTTTTGGTGAACACCCGACGAGATTTTAGGCGTTTTTCAGTGGCTCGCGGCGTCGCGTGGCATTCGTTAATTCTTACAGAGTGAATTTTTGCGGTGTACTATGTAGCCACTTTTTGCACAAAAAGAACGGTATTTTACGCTTCCCCGTGGCGCTTTGTGCCCCCGGTGCAGTTTGCAGCACAGTTCATTTTTAGGTTTGGACAATTACGTAGGTCTGTTGGTCAGACATGAAAGAGAAAATCCATTGGACATGCAAATAGACTAAATTCCTGCTCGGTTTACGGTCTTTTGTTTTGAATTCGCGATTTTAACTTTCACGGCTAACTGTAGCTCTAACGGATGAACAAAATGAATGGGAGTATAAAAACTATTTCAAATAATATGCGTTGATTGAAAAAATATTTTCAACATTTGGCTAAAATGACCAAAAAGCATTTCACACAAAAAGCCTTACCTTACCTTACCTTTCAAAAAAATTAAAACAAAATAAAAGACTTCAAAGTTTTAAAGCAATTCGTAATTAAAAAGACTAATATAACACCAACATTTTTGCAGCCATTTTTGAATGAATGAAAAAATTCATTCATTCCCTCTACCCGCTCCTTTCATTCGGCATTTGAATGACGTAACGTTTCGTACAATTCGTACTATGTGAAAAGTCCACCTAATTTTGGAAATGCGCCTCTCTATTTATGCACGGCTTCTCAACTGAGGTAGGTCAGCAGGGTAGGGATACAAATGCACTCTTTCCTCGATTTTGGGCCAAAAATACTTTTCGTTTTCGTTTTATGAGTCATGTAATTATTGATAGTGTTTGCGACTTTTTAGTACACTGTATTGGTAGAGAAACAAGAGACAACAGATATAGTGCAGAAGCCAGAGATTCAATAGTTGTTCCAGGTAATTTTAGAAGCCTGGGTGCATTCATAATACAGGGAACATTTCTTGTGTCGGGCAACTAAATTATTAAACAAAAAAAAAGATTACGTGGACAGTAAAAAATTGTAGTAGTTTTTTCCTCCCTCATGAAAATAAGGCTCGATTTTATCTAAATACATTTTAACTGTCAATTATAAGAAACATTGTTCTAGTTTCAATGTTAGTACACCTACTAATGGTATAAGAGCTTTGAACTTTAAAGTAAACATCGTTACGAGGTCAATTTTATTTATGTATTCAGATTAAGGGACCAATTAAAAAATTAACAGTACATTCTCGTCGAAACGTAGTTTATTAAGTCAGGCGATCGCAGTTCCGGAATTAATAAGTTCGTGACCGTCGCAGTTAATAACAATATGGACGGACGGTCCAACGGCCATTTTTAATATACGTTGAACTTTTATTAATGATAATTATAATTAAAGTATACATCAGTAGATAATTTTAATAATTATATGTATAAAACTCACAGTTACAAAACATTGTAATATGTCATTGTTAATTAAAATTGGTTGGTCGTTGCAAGTCTAACATGGTCCGGTGGGGGTACTGTGATGAGGAAAGGTGTGACTGCGGAGCCTCAGCACAAACGATGGCCCACCTCCTCACTTGTGCTCTGAGTAATTCCACCTGCACATTAAGGGACCTGACCGAGGCCACCACCAACGCCGTAAAAGTGGCAGAGTTTTGGTCGAAGCTCATTTAAACCTAGGAATCATCGACACGACGAAGAAGAAGAAGAATTAAAATAGCAGCGTTTTCAGAATAAGCCTTATTATCTAGACGTAAAGTTATATTTATTATACGCAATAACGCCTGCGTCGCGTCTTCGCAAAGATATTTTTATAACCCTGCTCGCAACTGAATTTTTCGTTTCTTTAAAAAAAAAATCTTTATCTAGACGTCTTTTAGATATATGTATTTCGTCTCCAGGGCAAGCGACCGTCTTAAAAGGACACCGCGGCTCTGAAACGCAAAGGGCTACCGAAAGAAAAGGGCTGCGCCCTGGGTGGAGCGGTATATAGAACCCATTTGATGGAGAGCATGTCAAGCAGTTTATTCCCGGCTGGTCACTTTCAGATCTTTGACAAACGCAACCATAGGCAACCAGTCTTATCAAAGGGGTTCGATGTTAGTACCGGGTTGAAGATCTGTTCTCGAATAGATAGTTCGTCTATGAAACAAGGTACTGTAATTAGAAACCCTCATCTATATTTCTTACTAATATTATAAAGCGGTAAAATTTGTTTGTATGTAGGGGGTAATCTCTGGAAGTAATGGACCGATTTTAAAATTTGTTTCACTGGTTGAAAGCTACATTATTCGTGAGTGCTAAAAGCTATAAATTATAAAGATGTCACGGGTCAGCTAGTAGTTGGATGAAGGTAGACAGATCACGTTTGCTATAAATATTTATATGCCAATAAATACTAGAACAGTTTAGGTCTTAAATATACGGGTCAAAAGTCTCTAAAGATTCTTCATAAAGTTGCCATTACATCCAAATAACCGCTCAAAATATAAAAGGTAACATCAAAAACAGCTTCACAATCCAGATTCCCCTCAACACGAACATACTCGTACCTCAACTTATGAATTCAAAATCGCCACAAAAGCGGTATTGTAAAAACCGTCATTTTACCGGTTTGCCGGGCGTCCGGTACGAGACGGTTCCTTTTGATCAACGAACCGGAAGTGAATAAATAAAGTTCTTTCGGGTTCCGTTTCATTATTCATACGTGGCTGAGGTTCCTTTGATACAGTTGTGCCAACTTAACAGTCGAAGCGGAGTTTAAGTTTTGACTAGTTTGTTCTGAAGATTTATTGTTTTAAATTATTTGTTAGGATGGAAATATAATTGTGGTTGTGTATAACTTAATTGTGGTGGTAAAAGTTCAAAAGAAGGGAATAAAATATTCAGCTTCAAACCAGTGGTTTCGAAGGCCTAATTGGTAAGTCGTCTTTTTTTGTGGTAAATTCATCAAATGAGTCCTCCCAGCCCAGGCAGGATGGGAGGGACTGTCAAACTTGTACTGACTAAAATCCACGGTGTCCTTCGGTAGCCTTTGTGTACCGGAGTCTCGGTATACGTATGTCCCGCGACCCCGGCAAGGCTATGGCCCTCTAAAGGGGGGCCAAGTCATTATGCTGACGCTCTTTAAGGCGCGCGTGGAACACAACGCGCCGTCGAGCCGGGCATGGTCCATGGTCGGACAGCGAGTTGCCAAGTAAATTGGTAAGTCGTCTGGAGCCACAGCTGAATTTTTCATTCCTAAAAAAATAATAATAATTGTGGGGTATAAAATGTACTACTTTTTTTTTTTTTTTTTTTTGCGTGGTAAAATCATCAAATGAGTCCTCCCACCCCGGGCAGGGCGGGAGGGACTGTCAGACTTGTACTGACTAAAATCCACGGTGTCCTTCAATAGCCCTTTATGTTCCGGGGTCACTGCAATGAGATAAGTCCCGCGACCCAGGCAGGCGTAAAATGTACTACTTTACAATAATATCAATTTATTAACCTATGATTAGCATTGTCATGAAATTTTAAATGTTTTATGTATCCACTTGCTGACAAAAAAAAAAAAAAAAAGTTTAAGGCCAGAAATATAATCACGTTTAGCCATTTCCAAAATTGTTTTTTTATGGACTTCGTTCTTAATATCACATTCTTACGAAATACCACCCCTAATTATTGAAAAATAATTATTACAGGCTTTTTTGATAAATTGAAACTGAGATTAGAATATAAACGTGTTAAAAATAAGAGAATTATACCCTCTGATCAATATCACGAAATAACCAATACCCCACTCAATATTATTCCAATCTCAATCCAAATTCAACCGTATAATTGACCCATAAAACCGAAATAATAAAAGCAAACAGTCGTTCAATTCATTCGTTCGCGAATGATAATCGCTAATTGAACACGTCTCGTTCACGTCAACGTTGACGCGCTGTGATATAAAATGACGTGAATGAATCGTGACGTGTGATGTCAATCTATTGCTGTGTCAATTAATTTTAGTAAGTGTTTTATTATTGCCTGGTTTTGTGTTTTGATGTTTTGGTAGTGTATTTTAGAAGAATAAAATATTGTGTTGGACTTCTTCTGTCTTTAACTTCATGGTCATCTCAATCATCAATCATTTAAGTATATGGAATACGCCTGTCTAATGAGATATTACACGATGTTACGCGCTGCTACACCATTACTACGCGGTGCTACGTCAGTGCGTACCAACGGCGTAGCACCGCGTAGCAAGTGCTACGTCGATTCTACGCGGTGCTACGACAATGACACATCTCAAGGAAAGAATATCTGTGTCTTACTTTCATCATATTTTTCAGGTACACAGTATAAGGGTGAGGCCAAACGAGCATAATTTTTGAATTGTGAGTCGCAGAATTTTGGTCCCTTTCATACAAAACAAAAGACGACTCTCTCTCGACGCAATTTTTTTCTATGAAAGCGACCGAAATTCTGCGACTCACGACTCAAAAATTACGCTCGTATAGCCTCACCCTAAAGCTATTGTCAAACAGACAGGCGAAGCGAACGCGAATCCTGTCATATAGAAAAACGAAAGCGATCCGATAGTCTGTGTGACAGGCTTCAAACAATTCCATGCATTACATACAAAAACGCCTTGCTTCGCGTTCGCTCGCCTCTCTGTTTGACAATAGTATAAAACTGCTTTGGCAATTGTTCACTGAAATAAACGTTAAGACTTAACATCATTGCTCTGTCACAGGAGCTCTACTTATTAAGTCCGTTAACAAAATCACGGATACGGACACGAAGTACGAACGTAACTAATGTCAAAATAAAATTTGCTGACGGATAATACGACCGTCGCGACAGTAGTCCCATAAAAATAAAATTGTAGTACCACGCATTTCCTGCAGGTCAAGAGTGCTAGCTATCTGTTAAATTGTAATATCATTCATTCTTAGCTCAGGCTCGATGTCATGGGGCTTAGAAAACGTCCATTAATATGGATGCTTAGAGATTAGACGAACAAACAGGTACTTACTGTCAAAAGAGCGGACTTTACTGACACAGTTTTCATTTTTTGCACAAACGTCATGTTGCAATATTTTATAAACAGTGTTATCGTGATTATCTCACACAAGCGGATTACAGAGCAACGGAGGAAACACAAAAACTGTAGGAAACAACATTTAATTTAAATGCCAGCAGTAAAGTAGGTACATATTTTTAACTGTGTGCCGCATACAGAGCGGTCTAATAGAATTAAGTGGTTCTTTTAATTCTAATGTTTAGCGTCCATCCTGCAAAGTGCTGCAAATCTAGGATAAGAGTTCATGGAAAATGTGAAGTTTTTTGGGCCTTAGTTATGTTTGATAATATTTTTAAAATTTATAACAGTAATGGAATTATGTTTGACGAAGTTCTTTCATTATATTTAAGGTTCATGCTAATTAGCTATCAGAAAAATCCAAAATTGAAAGTAAGGTTTTAAGCTATTGCATAGCTTTTACCGCGGGCTTTGAGCGCGGCGACCGAATCAAGAAATTCCGTAACGAAAATAAACCTAACACCCCCACTCCAACCGGCACGCCCGGTGCGGCGTTGAAAGCCGTGCATCATCTAACGTCGTTTCAGTTCGACAGACTTCGACTAGACATATGCGTGTAGGCTAGCTGCTAACTGCTGATATCTGATTCTATCTCTTTTAGTCACTACTGAATCATATCAAATGTCGTTATAACATCTGTCATGTCAACGTGAATGAATAAAATTTGAATGAATGAATTTTTTTCTTGACGTTTCACTTGATTGACGTGGCTGACCATAGCCTAATTATAGTTTGATTATTAATTCGAGTCAGTAAAATGACAAGTGCAACTGTCACTGATACAAACAAAATGAAACAAACTTGAACACTGGAAATGTCATTTTACTGACTGGAATTAACAATCGTATTTTAGTAGAGTTATAAATAAAATAAATTAATAGTTTTAATTGCATAAGTTGTTATAAAAAATGCTATGCAATAGCTTTACTGCAGCAGTCCCCGAGTGCCACACGTATTTTTTAAACTTTGTCCCAAGTCAGTTATTTCTTTCTGTATTGTGGGTGCGTTCACAAACATAGAAACTTACATACACAAAATTAATAAAAAAATGAGCATATTATAATACCTAATTAAAATAATTTATTAGTCACCCCGTTATCCATTGTTTCTTTTAAGTTGTTAAATGTATTTTTTTATGGGTTTGTCATCAATACACACTAAGCCAGTGTTTAAAAAAAAACGTGTAATATCATCCCCATTGAATTCTTATAATTTTATTTATTTTGTAATTTGACCAACGTTTTGCATCCACAAAAAGAATGGTAAATCGAACTTTTATAGTATTACTTTACTTTCCATTTACTTTTTAGCACAAAAAAAACAATAACTTATTAATGTACATATTTTTATATTGCAAACACAAAGGTTAGCGCTCCGGATTTAGTTTCAATTGCAAAGTTGAAATAATTTTGTACAAAAAAGGTAAAAATACAAAGAGCTTTGCATTATGTTGGCATATCGCAAACAAAATAATCTTTATCACCACACACAAATCCGATTTTTATTATAACACCCAGATTAAAATTTCAAACGTTCTGCAGCAAAGCGTCATAAAGTACGGATTTATTTGAAACATTTGTTTTGTTACGAAATAAAAATTTTACTGAACATTTGTATAAAGGATGACACGTCACCGATGTGTACACGAAATGAAAATGAAATTTTGAATATTTTATTTGGAATATGTTTAATTGAGTCGCATGTACGAGTAGGTGTGGACAATTTTTATTACAGCCAGCGGAAACTACGAGGCGAATAATTCGTAGGCCTAGAGCGATCTCGTGGGATAAAAGTAACATAAATTCGATTCCCATCATAAAAAATGCATGTATTTTAATGTAGAAATTAACGAGAGAGAATGGAAGAATAAAATGTATAACAGCCACCTTAATTTATTTTATTTATCCCGTTTGACCACTACCTCTCGCTTGATTTGTAAAATCTCATCAATTTAATTGAGACGAGGGTAGAAAACTGATAATGAAATGCCGCAAGTGCATTTTTCTGCATCTGTCATCAAATGCCTTATCCAATTTAAGTTTCATAGTTTTCATTTCTATTATTTAAAACTACACACATCAAAAGTGTCTAGGGATCAACATATATTTTTGCAATAACTTTTCTCCTGATTGATATTAATTAAAATTTTCTTTAAGGATTCATCAAATAAAGTGTTTTCGTTTGTCACAGTAACGATAAACCAAGTCACCTTTGCATTAATAAAGAAATTTGCCATTTTCCTAATAAAGGGATTTTTGACATTTGAACCACTAACACAAAAGTTCGAAAAAAAGACTGAAATAACAGTTTTCTTTAAAATTTTATTGGGTAACTTAAACAATTAATAATCCGTGTTTCTACCGCGAACACTAACAACACAAGAACATCGGTTTGGCATACTCAAAATGAGTTCATCCAAATCACGCTGTGGAATGGCCGCCCATGTTCGTTGCAACAACAAAAAAAGGTCTTCTTGCGACTGGATACCCTCCATATTCGGCAGAGCTCTTCTCTGTAGCATATCCCATGCATGCTCAATCGGATTCAAGTCTGGCGACTGAGCAGGCCAGGGCAGGACATTGATGTTAGCTGCGGCGAGAGTCTGTCTTACAACTCTTGCGGTGTGCGGTCGTGCATTATCATGCATTAACTGAAATAAGGGACCGATTTGCACTTGTAGAGGAACGATGACGTCTGATACAATCGTCTCAGCATAAATTTGAGCGTTGAGGTTGCCTCTGATCCAAATCAACTCAGTTCTTCCGCCGATCCAAATATATGTTATGTTTAAATAAAATGCCGAATTAAATTAATCAGACAGAATTTATTAAGTACTTTAAAAACCACAGACTAACTAGACTTTTTGGAACCACCTTAGCTCGCACTAGTTCCACAGACTATATAAAGATACTACACTCTTCCCGCCTTAAATCTTGACCTCTGTTCAACCAGATTATCCTTGGTGCTAACACAAATTTAATAACAATAACAACCTGGCCCATCTCAACAAAACAATAGCTAAGCTCAACTACAGTTACTTTAATAATAGTCATTATACAACAAAAAAAACTTAATTATAAACCAAAACTGCTTACTCCTACAGAACCCAAACAAAAACTTAATTATAAACCAAAACTGCTTACTCCTACAGAACCCAAAATTTAGCTACAACATAAAATTAAGATAATGTAACCTTAATACTCCACTTAATCTAAAAGTTAAGATAACTCTCAACCGAAACATCTTCTATATCTCCTAACACATTCCTTCCATTTATACATAACATTAATTGTAAATAAGTTTATTAAACAGTAACTAATTTATTACTATGAGTATTTAACTATTACTATGCATGGTATAACAATTCAGTCTTACGAAACAACTTAGTTACATTTGTCACTTAAAATTACCATCATTCATCTAGGCTACTATTACACTTAAGAATTTGGTTACAATGTCTCTTCCATCTAACACCATCTACATCTATAATATATGTGATATTAGGGACGGACTCTTCTATCACTACCCCCTGAGTCCACGGGTTACAATTTTTTCTATAGTCTCTGACCATCACCTTCTCTCCCACCCTAAAAGAAACATTCCTATTTCCCGACGCGTTATCTACTTGCTTTTCCTGCTTTTCATGGAACGTCTCTGTAATTGGTGGCGGTCGCAACAAGGAAAACCTAGTCCTAAGTTCCCTCCCTAACATTAATTTCGCCGGGGTAACGCCCGTAGTTGCATGTGCCATATTCCTGTAGTCAAACAGAAACAAATTGATTGCTGATGAAACGGAACTTCCGCTTTCCTTAATTTTTTTTACATGTGACTTGAAAGTCTCAACGAATCGTTCAGCGGCACCATTTGTTGCTGGATGATATGGTGGCGTGAAAGTGTGTTTGATACTCGTAGCAGCACAGAAGTTTTTAAATTCAGTGCTGGTGAATGTAGGACCATTATCAGTCACCAAATGAGCAGGGTACCCAAATTGAGAGAAAATTTTCTTTAGATTTTCTGTTGTTCGTGCTGCACTTATACTCCCCATCTCAAATACTTCGGGCCATTTAGAATAACTATCCACAACAATTAAATACATTTTGTTATAAAAAGGTCCTAAAAAATCTGCATGTAGCCTATGCCATACGGAAGGTGCTACTGGCCATGGCCTTAGTTGGCCTTTTGACGGACTTTTCATGTTTTGCAGACAAGTTAAACAACCACTTGTCACTGTCTCTATCTCCGAATCTAGCGCCGGCCACCAAAAAAATGAACGTGCTATTTGCTTCATTCGCACTGTGCCAAAATGACTCCTATGTACCTCTCTTAAAACAGCTTCTGTTAATATTTTTGGTATGATTATCCTGTGTCCCCAAAATAAACACCCCCTGTCTGTACTAAGTTCATTATTTTTATTAAAAAATTGCATCATCTCTTTATCTAATAACTTTTTGTCAGGCCAACCATCTACTATGTATCTCATAACTTTTGATAAAATTAAGTCTTTTTTGGTCTCATTTTGAATTAATTTCCAATCTAATTTTACAACTTCCGAGTTATTTATGTAATATTCATTACTAATATTCCCGTTTGTACATATTGGGTGGAGATTTACCTGTCTAAAGTTCGAGTCAGTAATTGAGCGCGACAAGTAATCAGCCGGGTTTAAATTTGTTTTTATATGCTTAATTTTGTAATGGAAAGCCGACAGGAATATAGCGTAATGTTGAAGCCTTTTGGCTGCCATTTTTGGTATACCCTTTGTGGGACCAAATATACGTACTAACGCCGCACTGTCGGTCTCTAATTCGAAATATCTACCATATGTATAGTTATAGAATTTAGTAATTCCAAATATTATTGCCATGGCTTCCTTGTCGATCGCCGCATATTTTTGTTCAGTGTCACTTAGTTTCCTACTGGCATATGCTATGGGCCTAATAACACCCTCATAGTCCCTGTTTGACAATACGACTCCTAACCCCGTTTGTGAAGCATCACATGTTAGGATCAGAGGTAAATTTGGATCATAATGCCTTAAGTTTTCCACACAGGCCAATTTTTGCTTGATCTTAACAAATGCTGTCTCACATTTTTGAGTCCAATCAAAACGATTCTTTTTAGTACATTCATAAAGTGGAGTTATTATTGTTGCCATATCTTTTAAAAACCTAGCATAGTAATTAACTTTTCCTAAGAAAGATTTTAACAAGGTAAGATTTGTGGGTGACTTAGTGACCAAAAGAGGCTCAATATTGGACCGTATGACACTAATGTCATTTTTTGTTATTCTGAATCCAAATACATCAATACTATGGGTGAAAAATTTACATTTTTCTAATTTAAGTTTAAATTGACATTCCTTAAGCTTCTTTAAAACTTGACAAACTGTGTTGAAAGTATCGTTAAGAGTTTTACTCATTACATAAATATTATCTATGAAGACTATAGTATTAGATATGCCTGCCAACTTTTTATGCATTAACCTCTGAAAAGATCCCGGCCCTGTGCTAACTCCATATGGTAAGTACTTATATTTATAAGTCCCTACTTCTGTTATAATTGTGGTTAAAGCCTGCGACTCCTCATCTAATTTTGCCTGAAGGTATGCCTCTTTAAGGTCGAGTTCGCAGAAGTATTCTCCATACTTTAAGGTGTCAAATATTTCATCAATATGTGGCAATGGAAAATGATCCACCTCCAAATGAGGGTTTAGGGTGACCTTATAGTCCCCACACAGCCTTACTGTGCCATCTGCTTTCAGGATTGGCACCACTGGAGTGGCCCATTGACTATGTTCAACTGGAACTATCCTGCCATTTTTTACTAAACGTGCAACTTCAGCGGTTACCTTATCCTTAAGAGCAAACGGCACCCTGCGCACAGGCAAACTCCTTGGCTGGGCTCCTTCCTTCAACTTCAATTTGATGCTTTCACCTTCAAAGTTTCCCCAGCCTGGAGAAAATACTTCTGCAAACTCTTGTTTTACCACTCGGTCAGCTTCTGAAACAGTTTTGATACAGGTTTGGTAGGGATCCTTATCAACATTGATATTATTGGTATGTAAAAATTTTAGAGGCCACATGTTGAAAGCCTTTAAAAAATCTCTACCTATTATGCGTGGCATATTATTTTGAGCTACAAAGATATTTAACTGTCGCACTTCCCCTTCATATTCTACATTCATGGCATGAAGTACCCCCACCGGCTCTGACAGGCTTTGGTCAAAATTCCTAAATTTTACTTTACACTGTAATAGTTCCATTTTTTCAAAATATTTTAATTTATCTGAGAGTGGAATTACTGTTACCTCAGCCCCAGTATCAAGCTGAAAGTTTAAATACTGACCCTCCATTTTAATTTTCATGTAATGAGGGGGTATTCTACTTACATTAATTGAGTATATATCATAGGAACCCTCCTCTTCTTTTTCAGGCCCTGCAGCCTCTTCTGCTGAGACCTCCGCTGCTTCCGTGGACTTCTCATCTTTTTCCAATAAATATGTCTTCACTTTAGGGTTCTTTGGACATACTTTGAACAAATGGCCCTGTTTTCCGCACTCCGAGCAATATTTTTTAATTAACCTGCAATCTTTCTTGATGTGGTTGTCATTTCCGCAGCAGTAGCAAAGCATTTTTGAATTTCCTGTGACTGATTTGTTGACTGCTTTTCTCCTGTAATTCCTGTTAGGCAGTGACCCGTTTTTCTTGTTGTCTTTATATCTATAGAAGAACATTTCTTCAGCAGCCTCCTTGGGTTTTTGTTTGGTATTTGATTGTAACAGCGCAGCTTCCACTGTCTTTGCTAGTATAATAGTCTCTTCTAATGTCATGTTAGAGTTACTTTTTAAAAGTTCAAATTTGATAAACCTTGACTGAACTCCATCAATGAATTTTTCCTTAATTTGGTCGTCTTTATCTTTGAAATTACATTTTCCTGCCAGTTTCCTCAACTCTAAAATATATTCTTCAACTTTTTCTACCTCCCCTTGGTTCCGGCTTCTAAAAATTGCACGATCCAGGGCAGTTGATTGTTTTGGTACGTATTTGTTTTGTAATTTTTTACAGAGCTCCTCATATGATAGCTGAATAGGTTTCTCCGGACTACAAAGGTAAGTTAGTGTTTCAAACACTTTTGGTGTTACTTTTGTAAGCAGAAGAGTTACTTTTTTTTCGTCAGGAATATCATTTAACTGAATCACGCACTCTAACTGTTGTTGAAAGCTCTCCCATTTGTCTCCATCGAAGGCCGGGAATTGTAGGTTATAGGAAGTTGTCATTTTTAGTGGTTGTTGTTTTTCTAATCCGAATTTAGAAAGGTCTGCTTGACTCTTGTAATGCTGGCTTAGTGTTTTCCTCAATTGGTCTACGGTAGACTCCTCAGTGAAGGGTAATTTTAATTCTTGAAATTTCTTTAATAATTCAGATTTATGTAATTGATATATCCACGACAATTTGCTTGAATCAGTCTTTTTATTTTGTGACTCCGTATCCGACATTTCATGAAAAACGTGTACCTGTATTAGCTTCACAGTCAAGTTGATTCTCACGCACGTGTATGTATTTTTCCTTTTGCGTTGTAGAACAAGATGGACGCCGGCCGGGTCTCTTCAATTTTAATTTCCACTAGAACTTATTTATTTTACATTTAATTTCATGTAATTTTAATTGTTCCACGACACTGGTTCTAAGATCCTCGTCGCCAATGTTATGTTTAAATAAAATGCCGAATTAAATTAATCAGACAGAATTTATTAAGTACTTTAAAAACCACAGACTAACTAGACTTTTTGGAACCACCTTAGCTCGCACTAGTTCCACAGACTATATAAAGATACTACACCCGCCCATACCATGATGGTTCCACCACTATAAGGATGGACTTCCTGGCAGGATTTTAATCGCTGTTGGCGTCCAGGGGTTCTCCAGTGTCGTATACGTCTTGTATCCGGTCTCATACCGAAACGAGACTCATCAGAAAAGCACACGAAACGCCATTGTTCTTCTGCCCAATTTCTGTGTTCAAGAGCCCATTGATATCGAATCCTACGATTGTGCATTGCTATAGGTGGTACCCGTAGCGGTCTTCGGGAATGAAGGTTCACTTCATGCAAGCGGTTTCTGACTGTTTGGTCGCTAATTAAGTTCCCTGAAGAGTGATGAAGCCTCACGGCTAACATCATGGCGGTTATTGTTGGAGCTCTTCGAGTTAAGATTTGAATGTATCGGTCTTGTCTCCGTGTGGTGCAGCGATACCGTCCTCCATGGCGCTCAGCCACGGTACCAGTGCTTCGGTAACGTGTCCAAAGTCGACTGATAACACTCTGACTTGTATTCAGAGCTAAAGCCACAGTACGTTGCCGGGAACCAGCTTCTATCATTCCCACGGCTCTGAGCATTTCTTCCCTGCTTAAATGACGTCGCCGCTCCATAATAACGTTGGTTTTAATCAGTAGTAGGGAAACAGTAGCACTAATAATGTCTTCAATGCGTTGTATGTTTTTATAGGGAAAATATTGACAGCTGATTTTCATCTTTTACTCGAATTTGATTCACAGTTCCTGATTCAAATTATGAAATGCACCAAAAAGGATCCATATAAAGGAGATTGCTCTGCGCCCATACATTGTTCGCCCTGGAGCCAAGAGCATCGGAAAATTATATTTTGTGTTGTCGATCATTAGTAAACTCCTATATGATCTTATTTTTATAGCGGACTAGCTGCAGAATAGATATATTCCAAAAAAGAATCAGATTTTGAGGTTATAATCGAACCATAACAACGAATGTTAGGCATAGTTTTTCATAGCTTAGTGATTTTTAGAAATTGAAAAGTAATATCATAATATATTTGGCTATTTTAAGAACCTCCCTAGATAATTGGGTAGGTACCTATGCAGTTTAAAAGTCACCAAAACACACCGATACAAACAATTACAAACAGCAAGCGACGCTATTGTAATCATCAGTAGACTGACAGTGACAAGTGACTAGGGAAGACGATCTGAAATCGATTAATCGAAGAATCGATTTTTCAGGTTCAATAGATCGATTTTTTTTGATCGAAAAAATCTGATTTACTGATCATCTTAATCAGTAAATGATCTTTCTTGTTTTTCATGAAATGGATAATATTTTTATTAAGTATAAATGTAAACTTGAAAAATAAAATCGATTTTTTAGAAACCGATCTTTTAGACCACGATTTTTTTGTAAGTCGATACATTGGCTTACGATTCGAATCGATTTAAATTATACTTTAAGGAAATTAAAAATTCAGTAGATCGATTACAATCAATTGGCCATCACTATTCTTTATCGACACGACATGACGTTTGGTGAAGATGGCGGCCATTAATGTTATTAGTCTCGTAAAATACTTTTTATTGTTCATTTTGGCATACAGCTAGTCCGTGTTACAAAAGTATTTGCAACTAATATAATAAAATAGACAGTTAATTATCGTGTATTCCAATACATTTTGTTGCATAGGACCATTCTGGACATTGTCCTTTATAAAATCATAAATTTATTACAAAGCCACATCTCAATCTCAAGAAATCCGCATAAAAATGCTTGATCCCTAGACACTTTTGATGTGTGTAGTTCTGTGTGCATCTCAGCTGTATTTTAATTTTCCGGGATGGATAGTAGCAAAATGTCATGCTCTAGATACCAAGTGACTTTTTGACAAAAGCTTTTGTTATCTGTACCAATTGGGGTACGTACTAAATATTTCTTGAATGGTTTTATAGACAGATGGAAGGATGTTTGGTACTGCACGGATTTGAATAAAGTTTGGCACACGAATCTCCCTGCGTTTTTTTTTTTTCAGTATTAGGTTCCGGTGGGATACATTTTCGACTTGAGCATTTCAGTCGATAAAATAGGCAAAATCTATCAGCTAAAAACCTGTAACAAATAGACAAACTCACTTCCATAGACATAATCATACTTTTGCTCACGAACTCCGCAATAAAACTCGCTGACTAGTTAATCTTTTTGCTTCGACAGTGACTTGATCTCAGACTTGAAAACACTTTTTTTTTTTTTTTTGGGGTGGCAAATTCATCAAATAAGTTCGGAAGGGACTGTCAGACTCTTACTGACTAAAATCCACCCGTGTTCCTTCGGATGCCCTTTACGTTCCGGGGCCACGCTATCCTGGATTAAGAAAAATCCGCGACCCCAGCAGGCATTTGGCCCCATAAGGGGCCCCGTCGGTGACGCGTGAAACACGACGCGCCACCGACCCGGGCTTGGTCCTTGGTCGGACGGTGAGCATACCCATTACTCACCGTCCGCAAGCCCGCTCCGCCGCTGTGCCCTCTGCTATTCAGAGGGACACGCATTGGAGCCTCCACCCGACACGCTATTCGCATACGGGCAAAGAGACCCCTTAGGCACAGTGCCTAAGAAGAGTTTTTGCCCGCATCTTCATCGTCTTCCCCCCGGACGTATCCGAGAGGGAACTCCAGTCCACGGGCGCACGTGGAGGTTTCCTGTCTTAGCACCCCAAGACTTGAAAACACTTTGAAAATAATTTATGAAACTGCATGGCTTGTCTGAAAAATTACTTTACCGTTTCAGATAGTTCAGGACTAGTATAATTATTAATTTTGCATGGTTTAATATTAAAAATCTAAATTTAAAATGTCAAAAAATCATAAAACTTTTATCATCGTTACTCTTAAAACAGTGACGTAATACATTGTGTCCCTCACAATGTAATAGATGGTCACCCATCTACGAATTGTCACTAGCAATAGCAGCTTGCTCCTGAATCTCTGTTATTACATCAAACAGACTGAATTATTTATACTGTTTTGATTTCTGTGAATTATTTCGCTTACTTATGTAAAGCTACCAGGAAAATAAAAGGTAAATAAACTGTATAGTGCTTTATTTCTAGTTTCGTTCTAAAACTATGACAGTTAAAATATTCACACTCCTAAAATCCACACGAGAACATGAATAAACATGTCCTCAAATGGACATCTCTAGTCGAGAATATTTTCAACTGCATTTTGTTAGAAAAGAGAAATATATTCGCACCTTTCACATTTACTTATGTTAATAATTAATTACTACGCTTCTTGGAAATCTTTTTTGGAATAATTATGTATGTAACCGGATTAGTATGTGACTTAGTAGGTAGGTATTTATTTATGTGAGTTTAAATGTTAATAAACGCACCCAGGAAACAGGAGAAATTCAGAGAAAAAAATGTGATGGATCCACCATTTCGCCAATTGGGGTTAAAATATTTAAACGACTCCGACTTGCTTAAAAAATTGCTTTAATTTTACCACATATCTGTGGTAAAATTAAAGCAATTTTTTTAACCTTATCAGGTAAATATAAAAAACGTTCACCAACTAGGAATTACATGTGACTTGCGAAATGACGATGTAGTAGTATGTTGCACCTCTACCTGATTCCCTGCGGATTACGGACGTGATTTTAAGTTATATCCAAACAAAACAAATTTATCTAGCAAGTAGATCATCCAAAACTTGAGCTGCATACTAAACTTTCAGCTATCTTCATAGCATACATTTTCAAGAAACAGTTGACAACACAAACAGAAAACTATTACAAGGAGACTTGCGCTTGTTGCTTGTTAATTTTCATAGGATAACTCCATCGAGAAGGATCACAAACTTGCGCTAAGTTAGCGTAGCTTAGCTGTGACGTCAGACCTTGTGCTTATTAGATAGTGGGTAAGCCCCTTTATGTAACTGTCTTGTTCATACTTACTTCACTTATTTACTCAACGGATAGTTTGTGTGTATTAGGATTATATTATAGAAGTTAGAGTTTGTAAGTTACATTATTTGAATCTGATATCATTGCACTCTTAGTGTTATCTATGTCATGGTTTAGGTTTCAAAAAGGTACACAATGTTAACTTACTCTGTTTTTATACTGACTTAGTTCTTTTTTTAAAAGCATTTTTATTAGTGGGAGTGAGTGATAATATAACTACCACGTGGGTAGAGTGCTCGTTGGTTGATGTCACATGTCAAAATACTGCCATTCGGTAAAAAATGAATATTCATGGAACTGTAGGTTATAAAAACATTCGCTGGTGCTTGAAAAAACTAGTATAGCTCTATATTTATGTTCTAGTGTAAAATGTCGGCTACAATACATATGTATAAGTGGTTTACTAGTATGTTCAGAGACAATAAACACAAGTAAGTGACGCATAAATCTATCTTTTACTCCTTTATGCGTGGGGACTGAGCACAGTTTGTGTGGTTCCGTATAGCGAGGGTGAGAACCCTCGTCTTAATGTCATATACGGATGTTACCTACTTGGGACAAAATACCTAGATCTTTGAGCCAGTTACAAAGCTTCCTCGTACCGGTCTGTTTTTGTAACTCGCTAGTGACATAATAATACATTATATATAAATTTAGAGTATTATTCATACACTCAACAAAAATAAAGTTCAGCAGAAAATAATACAATCATACGAGAGGCTTTTGCTTTTTAGATATTCTTAGGAAACGATCATAGCAACCAACACAACCCGAAAATTGCAGCCATTATTACACGTATTTCACGGAGATGATGTCGTTTTTCTCTAACATAATACTTGCTTTAACAATATCTTTCTCATCTTTTATCAATCTAAGATATTCAAAAAACAACAAAAAAATCAGCTTTCAATTCACTAACACAAAACTATACCTACATATTTTCCTCACAAAAATCTACAGCGCACTCTGAAACACACATCATATATACGGAACCTCGGGCACACACTCCAAATTCGCGCTCCATTTTTTTTGTTTCTCTGAATATTTCAAAGCTTCGCATGAATCCTTTGCAAGTGTAGTGTTACTGTTCTTCTGTGTGACTGTTTATGCTTTATTTATCCATAAGGGGATTGCTACGCAGATTGTTCAGCGTGCTTATTTGCTTACGTGCTTCTTTCTCTGCTTGAAAATCGCTGGTTTTGATGTATGGTGAGCTTGCTGGTAAATGTGGGGAATTTGAGCAAGTGTAGTGTCTTATTTTGTTTTATTTTTGCGAGGTTTTTTTCATAAAGCTGCTATACTAAACACATTTAAGCCTACCGAGTGTGAGTGTTTTATACAAAAATACTTATGTTTTATTTTTATAAATATTCCGTTGTATTTTTAAGTGACGAAAACAAGTTCAATTAGGTGTTTTTTTTGCCGAAAACCTCTAAACCTTTCAACACCAAAAATGTAAAAAAATTAACTGTCTCGTTCATTTGTGCTCATCTGCCGTGGAAATGATTGTTGTAGATGGATAGCAAATGATGGTTGATTTGAAACAATTATATCTCAGATACAACATACTCTCAGAGAATAAATAAATTATTTTATAAAAACAAAAAGAGCGGGATCTTTAAAAATGTGTTCTGTTACATAAATATAATAATAGATCTTTCAGAGGTTTATCAGATACGGGGAAAACGAATTCAGTTAATTAAAAATCCCACGAAACTACTTGTCAAGAGTAACTGGAATAATATCATTCGTAGCAAGTACCATATATTTTAAATAAACCTCAACGAATACTGATATTATCTGCTTTTGCAATACTGAGAATGCAATTCATTTGAGCTTCCAAATTAATTGCGTTCTCATGATTCATGAAATGTTTTGATTATAATTTTCCACGTAACTCAACACGTTGGTACGTATGTCAGTAGTTATTAAACGTAATTCTCCCCTGGAGGTACCGCCGAATGCCGGACATTCCCGCTTTGTGCCCTCACATACTTGCAGTTAGTAGTTGGAGCTGTGGCAGACGAGCTTCATAACTATTTGCATGAGCATTTTTAGGTTATTTCGTGTTCATCATACTCATGTACTTGAAGTTGATATTCGTCATAATTTTTGGTCATTGTGGCATAATACCGTCCTGCAAAGATATTTGAACACAGTTGGTAAACGTATGTAAAATATATTGAAAAATAATAAAATTGCCGGAGTTGCAAACTCCGTAAGGTGAATGCTAGATAAAAGCCGAGGATGATGTGACGTGGGATTGTTTAATGTCGAGTAGTGGACTGGTAGGCTTATGGTTATAGTGAAAGCAATTTACGGCACGGTCCAGTTTATACCGATTTTGGCATTCAAAACGCTACCAGTTCCACGTATAAAATTTTCTGTTGAAATGAAAATAGTCATGTCTGCATAATCGGCTTTCATTCTTGAAATAAAATGTAGTATTTCGTGCGTTTTATTTCATTATCTATAACAATTTATTAAAAAACTTTCTTTAAACTTAACACATGTTTTTACATGAAAAAGAAAACTAGACGACTCGCTTTGAACAATTTATACTGATGCTTAACAAAGTTTTACAACAAAACAATTATCATGTCGCTCAACTGAAGAAGTCACGAGGACTTTATATCAAAGACAAAGTAGGATCACAAGACTTAAATTATGTTCCCGTATTTCACAAAACTTGCGACGACGATAAGGAAATTCATCTCCGATGTATCAAAGTTACCTCACATGCATCCTTCGAGAGTAAACCTATGTACGTGTCTGTAGAACATTCTGTCAAAGGTTACGGGTTCATACAAATAATGTCGCAAGTACCAACTTTTAATAATTACAGGTCCTGAATATCTTTTGGCTGGTGCTTAATAATATCGTGATATACAACGGAATAGGCTATTTTATTAAAAAAAAAATTGTTAGGTAATCCATAATATAGGTAGATTTTAGAAAAAGTATTGGTTATGTATTTTTTCTTACGTTACGTAAACCAAAATTGACGAAGATACAATGCTTCTATAAATCACAAAACGTCACTCGGTTGGTATAATATTTTTCATTACACTTACTCTGAAAGTAGGTCATTACATGTTTGATTAGCGATTTTAAAGTTATCCATTGCAGGCCTAGGGTGAATCGCTTTCAACTGACAGCTGCCAAATTTAAGAAAAAAATACTTAACCAGTTCTATTTTGACCTTTCTATTGAGCCATGTTGTAACTTTTTATACAGCCACTAAATAACAGCACAATAAAAAATTATATTATTATCATACAATTGTCAGTATGAGTGTCGGTATAGGTATCGGTATCGGTAGCGGTAGCGGTAACGGGATCGGGATCGGGATCAGTATCGGTATCTGTATCGGTGTCAGTGACAATTTCAGTCCCGAAGTCGGTGACGGTGTCAGTGTCAGTTTCAGTAGATGTCTAAGTAACTGTTTTTTATTATTGTTTTAATTAATTAATCACCCTGACTGAGCATCTGTGAAAATACGCATTTGACGAACTTTAAATAATAAAAATTAGAGCGATGCCCGCGTAGTTGAATTTTGGGCTAGACATGATACGGATTTTGCCAGATATTGGCTAAGAAGACTGATCATAACATCGTTCAAAAATACCGTCCGCATTCACTTCACAGTGAATAATCACAAGGCGGCCATACATTAACCAAACAAAAGCTACAATAATAATAATACGTATTATCATCCTTTATAACAATCATGGGACTACGAGTGCCACCCTAATGCTAATTTGTAAATAAATAGCCGCTGAAAATGTCGCGCACGACAAATTTGTAGCTTGTTCACAACACAGATTGTTTGGATGACCCATTTTTGTTTAATTTATCGCAGCACCCCGGAAGGGGGAGTTTTGGGGCGCTAATTACCCCGAAACATGTAGTACCTGAGATCTGGTATCAGTTCGGTCCAAAAGAACTCGCCTTTGATCTCGTGTTGAAGGAACTTCGTAGTTCTAAGGTCGTTATCTCCGGGATGATCGATGTTTCGGTGAGAAGGTTATAAAGTTTATTTTCCGCGTCGGCGTCGGTGTGTTATCGGAGAAAATTCTTGTAACTGATTATCTTAGTTGGGGAGTCTTTGGAGGCTACTTCCGGGGTTTTAAGTTTTGCGTGGTTTTAAGACACTTGAAATTGTAAGTAATTTCTGTATAATCATTACTGAATACAAATTTACTTCCTTTTTCAGAAGTTTCTCAAGTAAAATAAATGTCTGCTTATCATCTCTATTATATAAAAATCAATTGCTGTTCGTTAGTCTCGCTAAAACTCGAGAACGGCTGGACCGATTTGGCTAATTTTGGTTTTGAATTACTTCTGGAAGTCCAGGGAAGGTTTAAAAGGTGAGACCATACGAAGCTTGCCCGGTCAGCTAGTCTATTATATAAAAATCAATTGCTGTTCGTTAGTCTCGCTAAATCTCGAGAACGGCTGGACCGATTTGGATAATTTTGATCTTGAATTATTTCTGGAAGTTCAGGGAAGGTTTAAAAGGTGAGGCGGTACGAAGTTTGCCCAAATGTCTGCTTATCATACTAATATAAAAACTGTTTATTTTTAGTTTTTTTTTAACATAACACAGTTTTACGTTTTTGATAAGACTCACAGTTGTTTTGATTCAAATAATACTCTCGTGCATGTATGTTCTTGGAATATTTAAGTAAGAAGCTATGAATTATAAAAAGGTACCTTTCATCAAAGTACCGAAATAGACTGATCTGATTGAGCTATCATCCGAATAAATTCACTCTGGCGGCATCCCTCTCGTTGCCAAGAGACATCTCAACAAACAGACTCCTTAAGTACGTCTCAGATCGATTACTTGAAAACTATTACAAGTTGGTAAATGTACGAGGATGCCCTACATCGGGTAGCACCGGCACCGTGGCGATGGAATCTGGCACAAACCCAGAATCTCCTAAGTACAGACTTTACTACTTTTCACAGTTATTATTATTATGTTTCGTCTCTAGGATACAGGGTAATACTTTTTATAGGAGTTTTGTTCAGTATTTTTTCCTCGAGATAGTTTTTTTTCAATTTGACCTTCACATCATTGTGAGGCGAAGTTCTGAGTAACACGTGTAGCCTGAGACGTATCTTCTATACGTGATATTAAATGTGTTTAAATAACGACCAAAATAACTCAACGTTGGTGGGTCTACAATAGTACATTCTCCCATATCCCGTTACATGTTTTCATTGTGTTAAGTTACGTGTTGTGTTATCTTTATAGATATTATATATATTATATTCTACTGTCTTTCGTAATGGCGAGAACGAAATGAGGGCTTATGAGTAGGACGACGCCAACTATGAATTGGACGACGCCGATAATGAGTAGAACGACGCTAATAATAAGTAGAATGAGTAGGACGACGCCGAATATGAAGTTAGGCGGCACCAATTTAGTAAGACGACGCCGAAGATGAAGTAAAACGATGCCGGCTATCAAGACGTGAGACGACACCGACACCGACTATCAAGTAAGACGACGCCGGCTGTCAAGTAAGACTCCGACTATAAAATACGAAAACAGACGACGCCGAGTATGAAATAAGACGACACCGATTGTCATAAAGTAACACGACGCCGCCTATGAAGTAAGACGACGCCGACTGTAAAGTCAGACGACGGTGAACCTCGGCAAGCTCGGCTTGTCCGTAAGATCGGTCTGCGCAGCTGAAAATAGTTTAGTCACGAGCTCCTCATTACACTATATTATTGATAATTTGAGATACAATTCCTTTCTGCCGGAGCTGGGTTTTTCGTGCACTCTCCTTAAGTTGACGACAACAGAAATAGAATCATTTATTCACCTCTTACCATGTCAACGTCGCCAAAAATAAAAAACAGAGCTATTAACTTAAAACTTGTACCGAAAGCTTTCTCCATAGTCTTGGCATTCTCTGCAATACTAACAATAAAATAAAAATGCACAACGACTCTCCTTCATAGAGACGTAACGTTGTTCTGTGCTCTCAACCAGAATCCTGTATCTGGCATTTAGAGCGAGAGAATTTTTGCAAAGCTTTTAGATTATGTGTGACGCAATAACGTAATGCTTTGTGAAATTATGTTGCATGGTTGACGTTATCGGCCTATGTTGAAAATGTGCGTAAAACAAATAGTATTTGAAGTTTAATGTTCCATCCGATATTTATTTGATTTGACTTTAACAGTGTTATTTTGACATGTTTTAATTGTAATCGGATTATGAGAGATAATTTAGTCATAAAATTTTGTAACTGATATTAATTTAATTTGACGTTATGATTTTATAACAGTGTACCATTATATAACAAACACAAAAAATGAGTATAAATAACTCGATAAAAGCAATGTTTTTCTAGAAACAATTAATCACTCTTAATAAAGGTAGGCTTTCTTGAATGCAAATGACAGATACTATTAAGCTTATATTGCATAATAACTTCCTATTGAGTAATTCTGTTAACGTAATACTTAGTATAAATTAATTTGTTTCCGTCCAGATACCACGTTATCCCTCCTAGTAGTTCTCGACAAGTGTTTTACAGCTGTCCGAGCGTCTCCTTTAATTAAACTTGCCGGCTGGCAATTAAACGCTTACATTTTAAACAATATTAAACCTCTATATCTTCAACAATATTAAACGCTTATATTTTGAACAATATTGAATCTTGGACTTTGCACCCTTTAGCTGGCACTGAAACATGTCCATTTTGAAAGTACCCTTCAATGTCTTAGTATCACAAGGGTTGTAGGGATATTTTATTAGTAATAACTGTACGTAAATGGTATTCTCACCCCCTATTATATGAAACTTACATGTATAAAGTAATATGTAAGAGGACTATACACACATACCTACTAGATCATTTAACAGCCTAAACTATTGATCATTAAGGGTGTTTATGTACTTTCTCAATTATAATGGCCCAGATAAAGTGACATTCTATCCGTGATAGAGAAAGAAAAAGTTAAAGGAAACTAACCTTTGACCTTTTCTGTGCGAGAATTTTATATATGAAAAAGAAATAAAAGACTAGATGATCAATTTCACAGTGACCGTGACGTAACAAGGCAGTAACAATATTCGCCTAAAAATACTTGAACAAAAACCGAAAGGTGAAACTCGCCTTAGATTGAATTTAAACTTTGAATTGAGTTTAGGCCACGAAATTAGACGATGCCACTTAAATAATGCAAGAGTCTCATTCTTATTTTTTCAGGTTTCATTATGCTCACTCATTTTTACACAACTTTGCTAAAAATTATGTCTAGCAATGTCAGCAAGGCTTAATGTATGTCATGGATGTGTGGGAGTTTGTTCACTTAGATTATTGTAGTGTCGTCGTTGGAATCCTTGAATATTACATTATTCCATACGTTAGTAAAAGAAAGAAAGTAAATAGGTTATAGAGCTACAACACAATGGTAGCACGACTGTATTAACAGGTAACCGTGACCTTGGAACGTAAAGAGTAATTGAAAGTACACGATGGATCGTAGTCAGTAAGTCTGAGGGTGAGAGGATTTATTTGATAATAATAATAATAATAACTGGCAACACTGAAGTGAACATCAAATTCAAACCAATTTTTTTCATTTATCCTGCATTTACATAAAAACCATAATATTTTATCTGGAAATCAAGCACCTAAACACCAAAAACTTTTATAAAATACAGTAAACGTGAATTAAATTCAACAAATAAGAAAAAAATCAAATTATGACAGAGGTTGACAAATGTCACGACAATTTCATGGGATATGAAAATATGGAACATGGTTATTGAAAATGATCACTAGAGCCAGAGCACGACAAAATGCACGCCCACCACCTCCGGAATCGTCGCTCAGCTCCGCCTCGCCGCCGCCGGACACCGGAGCACCTACGTCACCGGTAGCGGCAGTTGCGTCGAGTTCGAGCGACGACTATTTCTCCCCGCCGACGTCGCCAACACCTGTACGTCGGCAGGGGAGAGGCCGGCCACCACGGAGCTTGGGACCTAGGAGCCAACCGGCCCCGAGCCGGGTCCCCGCTGCCGGTGGTTGTGTGCAGCGCATGAGACGGACTCAGTCCATAAATGAGAATGTCATGCGCGCATACTACGGAACTAACCTCACTGCGTACCGTGTTAGGATGCTGTCTATGTTCCAGGTACTTGAACCAACCCTAAACATCTCGGCCCAACGACTTTCGGATCAGGTGCGGGTCATCCAACGTAATCACATGTTGGACGACACCGCACTTGATAGGCTACGCTCAGAGGTACTAAGCAATCGTACCATCTTATCTCCACTACCACCAACGGCGTCCGTATTAATTAACAGGGTTCCGTCACAATTAAATATTGCTCCTGTTGTGGAGGAGGATGATACGGTTGCCACGGTAAGTAGCCAGTGCAACGAACGATTGAGGAGCGCACTGGAGGATGCGCTTCGTGAGTACCCCTCAACTCCCATTACTCTTAGACCCCGATTGCCACGGTTACCCATGCACAAAAAAAATAGGGCGCTGGTGAGTGCCTTGAACTCGCTGCTTAAGAATCTTTTCGAGAGCAGCGAGGATCTTGTCGATACACATTCGATCCTGTTTTGCGGGGCTGTTGCGGCATGTCGATTGGCTAATGTCAAGTTTCCGGACAGTGACGGAACCAATCTACCAAAACCAACCGTACCAGCCTGGCAATGCAGGATTGAGCGTCGTATCGGCGAGGCCAGGGTACTCATCGGCAAACTATACTGCTTCAGGGAGGGAAATACACGGCCACGTGTGATGCGCTTTGTGAGGCGGGCATTCTCGGGGACTGGCATCTGTCCTCAAGATTACATGTCCCGTGTCACAGAGCGCATCGACTTCCTGAAGCAAAAAGTTTGTGCATGGGCAAGCCGTATTCGGCAGTATAAGCGGCGGGTTGATCGGTACTCGCAGAATCGCATGTTCCGGAGCGATGAGAGGTGGGTATATAGAGCTTGGGAGCGACCTGAACAAAACATGACTGACGCGGGCCGCCCGGATGATAGCGCCACAAGTTCATTCTGGCGCAGCATCTGGTCGGTGCCCGTCAGTCATGCTGAGGCTGACTGGATGCGTGGTGTCGAACGAGTGTGTGAAAATATTCCTGAAATGGAACCAATTTTCATTACGCCATCAGATGTGGCAAGAGCAGTCCGTCCGTTACCGAGCTGGAAACCTCCGGGACCGGACGGACTGCACAACTTTTGGCTCAAATGGTTGAGTAGTTCACACACTTGTCTGGCATCTCAATTCCAGTCCTCCTTAGAGTCTGGGTCGCTACCACAGTTTCTTACAACTGGTGTTACCCACCTGCTCCATAAATCAGGTAGTACCACGGAACCCAAGAATTATAGACCGATCACTTGTTTGTCGACGGTCTATAAACTTCTTACATCCATTTTGAGAGTGAAAATTAATACACACATTGAAAGTAACTCAATTATGTCTGCGTCTCAAAATGGATGTAGGAACGGGTCCCGTGGTACTAAGGAGCTACTCCTCATTGACATGGCCATTAGCCAACAGGTTCGTCGATCTCGCAGGGATCTGTCCACATGCTGGATAGATTATAAGAAGGCCTATAACGACTCAGTGCCACATACATGGCTCATGAGGGTGCTGGAGTTGTACAAGATAGATGCAACTCTACGCGCCTTCCTTGAGTCGTGTATGGGGCAATGGAGAACGGTCCTTCGCTATCCCGGATGTCGACAGATCCAGGCGAACGATGAACCTGTATGGATCAAGCGGGGAATATTCCAGGGCGATAGTTTGAGTCCACTTTGGTTCTGCTTAGCCCTGAATCCTCTAAGCACATTGCTGGAGGACTCAGGTCTGGGCTATCGGTTGAGGAGAGGTGGTCAGGTCATATCTCACCTTCTGTACATGGATGATCTGAAACTCTTTGCCCCTAGCAAATTGCAACTGATGGAGCTACTGAAGGTAACTGAAACTTTTAGTAGTGCCATCAGGATGGAATTTGGTGTGGACAAATGTGCAGTCATGCATGTAAAGCGAGGGGAGATTATGGAATCTGAAGGGACTTTCAGATTCCATACACCTTAGATCACTTTCCTCATCCGAGACCTACAAGTATTTGGGTATGTCGGAAGCGTTAGGCATTAATGTACCGGACGTGAAACAATCGTTGAGGGACCGCTTCTTTGGACGCCTGAAAAAGGTTTTAAATAGCCTTCTTTCAGGCGGAAACAAGGTGCGCGCCTTCAACGGTTGGGTCATGCCGGTTTTAATGTACTCTTTCGGCATACTTAAATGGACTCAAACTGAACTCGACGCCTTGGATAGACGAGTCCGTACGCTGTTGACTGCAAATCGGATGCATCACCCACGATCATCGGTGATGAGGCTGTACACCCCGCGGAAATGCGGGGGTCGAGGCTTTTTAAATGCTAAGACCCTCCACAACCGTGGGGTGTGCAGTCTCAGAGAATATTTTTTGAAAATGGAAGTGGGTATGCACCGAGATGTGGTCACAGTGGACAAGGGACTCACCCCGCTGTCCATGGCTAAAGAGAACTAGCACAAACCTGTGATACTCAGTACCGAAGACCGCAGGGAGGTATGGCAAAGCAAGGAGCTACACGGACGCTTCTACCGGGCCCTTCATGGGCCCGATGTAGATTTTCTAGCGTCCGTGTCCTGGCTACGTTTCGGTGACCTCTTCGGGGAAACTGAAGGTTTTGTCTGTGCGATTATGGACGAAGTTATCTTGACGAACAACTACCGGAGACATATTATAAAGGATGGGACGATTGACGTGTGTCGGGCATGCCATCGTCCAGGTGAATCCATTAGACATATTATCTCTGGTTGTTCTCGTCTTTCTAACGGCGAGTACTTGCACAGGCACAACCTAGTAGCCAGAATCATCCACCAGCAACTTGCGTTGAAATACAAACTTGTGGAATCTGAGGTACCGTATTACAAGTATGTGCCCGACCCAGTTCTCGAGAAAGACCATGTCACGTTGTACTGGGATCTGCCTATCATTACTGACAGGACTATTGTCGCCAATAAGCCTGACATAGTAGTGATAGACAGATTAGCGCGCCGCGCAATGATAATCGATGTTACCATCCCACATGACGAGAACCTCGTGAAGGCTGAGAAAGATAAACAAATCAAATATATCGACCTAGCGCGCGAGGTTGTCGACATGTGGAATGTGAGCTCGGCTATCATTGTGCCGATTGTCGTTACTGCCAATAGCCTGATGGCAAAGAGCCTCGACGAACATCTTTCGAGGCTCTCATTAGGGGGTTGGATCAAGGGCCTGATTCAGAAGGCAGTTCTCCTCGATACGGCTCGCATTGTGAGGAGGTTCCTGTCTCTGGAGCCCTAACCACCGGTAGCTTGGACCCTGCTCCCACACCGGTGGATCACTATTTTTATATTTTTAAATGTTTTTTTTATCTCTTTTTTGTAAAAATATTTAAAAATGTATTAATATGAGTATTAAAATGAATAAACGAAATAATAATATTCCACAACTATCACACAACGCCATCTAGTCCCAAGCTAAGCAGAGCTTGTGTTATGGGTACTAGACAACTGATAAACATACTTATATATGTATTTCTAAATACATAAATATTATAGATAAATTACACCCAGACACAGAACAAATGATCGTGCTCATCACACAAACATTTGTCCTGGGTGGGAATCGAACCCACGACCTCCGGCACAGCAGTCAGGGTCACTAACCACTAGACCAACAGGCCAGTCCTGATGCTTTTGCCACGTCAAAAAAAGTATCTACACTCTTATTTTGGTATGTAATTTTAATTTTCTTCATAATCAGCAACAATTATCAATAATTCTTTCAGATAAAAACTAATAGGTTTAATGCAATCGTATCACGTTATGCCTTGCGTGTTAATAGGAAACAACATTATGTAATGTGAACACTTGATTTCCCCAGAGGGCGGGAAAGCTCCATGTTAGATAAGATACTTACCTGCCAAAGGATTGTATACCTTACTGATTATTAGCTTGGTAAACCTAAAATCCTTACAATTATTAAGAGTAGTAAGATAATAACTAATTAGCTGACGTGACGATATTATGTTGGTGATGTAAAATAAGTATAAATAACATTGTTTTAAAAACTAATTTGAATTGCGAATACCTATCTATACATATGTCGGAATCGAGACGTATTCGGAACGCCAGCGCCATCCGGTGGCGCTCGATGGAGTTAGTGTGAGGCGCGCTAGCGACGGTCAACGGCACTTCACTGTTGGCAGCCGGCGCGAGCGGATCACTAAAACCATCCCGCGATCTGAGATACGTATACCTACATTTTTTAAGTACAGTTATAGTGCAGTGTTCATTAGTGCTAAATAGGAAAAATAAACCAAGATGATTGTCAAGTGTAAAACACTGCTTTCTTTATCCAACACTACCCGACGACGCCCACCGCAAAGAGGACCTACATTGTGTGCCAATAATGACGATGGAGACGGTTATCCTTCGACATCAGAATTGGGATACGTGTTGGAAAAGAAAAAAAAAAAAAAAGAATCGAAGCCAGCGTACTGTGAAGATCTACCCGCATTCGATTCTGAAAAACAAGTTACCTACGCAAAATCATGGTGTGCAACGGCAGATTTGTGTTTTTGTCGAGAATCCACCAAGCGGGGGTTTACTTGTTCTGGCTGCAAGGTGCTAAAAGGTGAAGCATCAACCTGGCTATCTCAAATAGCCTACGAAGGAATTTAAGGTATTTTTTATAACACGATTTATTTCGCATTGGCGGGTACCCTCATTAAAAAAATGTATGGCGAAAAACCAAGTGATAAAGAAACATTGCCCGTGTTCGCCAGTCGTTTCATATCTGATGCGAAAAATGAACACCATCTGGGAATCATCGGATACAAGTGATACCAAGCGAGGAAAATAACTTCAAAGTGTTATAACTGCTGTATAACGGTCATAAGCGTAATGAGTGCAGAAGTAAGCTGATGGAAACGAAGGGAAAACCTACAACACCTACAGCATCATCGAGCCAAGTAACGCAGCAGTCGGCATCGGAGACCTTGGTGTGCTTCAAATGTGGCAAGCCAGGTCACATAGCCGTGTGCTGTACGAGCAGTGGTGGCGGCAGCGGCAGCGGACCAGTCAACGGCACGGCACGACGCGTCGATGTCTGAGTTGTGCAACCACCATCAGGCAGGTTACAAAACAGGTGAATCGTTTCATTTTTACTTATGATTCTGGTGCTGAATGCTCGTTGAAAAAAAAAGTTTTACATCGAAATTTAGTGTTAAACGTGTTTGTAATGTTGTTGTTATGACTGGTATAGGTCAGACATGAGTATTCAGTCCAGAACAGATTTTATGTTGTGTAGTGATTAACGGGTGATCATCCTCTTGAAATTTTGTTACATGTTTTGCCCGACATAGCAAAGTGAGGTCGCGATTGATTAAGGGTTTTTCTGTAAACATGTTTGCATGCCAAATGAGCTTTCGTTAACGAAAAGTCCTTTGTGTAAATTCATTGAGTCATAATAGTGAAAACGCATTTCAATCTGATATAACTGTTATCGCGACGGATTTATCGAGCAATGACAAGTCTAGGCTTTTGCAAACGCTTATAGAATTTTCTGAGTTTTTCATTATAGTGTAGGGAATACGATAAAGCCCGATTTGACAAAACAAAGGCAAAAAAAAAAATCGCTAATTGCAAGATTTTGTGTTATTAGAAAATGAAGAACGAAATCAGTCTTAGTTAGATCCAAAGTTCAAGGGTCCGTTTAGAGTGATAGAGATTTTGTATGGTGACCGTTAGACATTGAAACCCTTGAATTCTAAGTGTACCTACAAACATGCCAACGGGTCATGTACCAGTCGAAGTTACCATAGGGTCTGATTAAGTTGTGGTGAGAGGTCGAGTAAAGCGGTCTATAGGCCGTATTGTTTTCGACCGTACCAGTAACTATTTCGTAGCCGTAGTCCGTAACTTATTGACATTCTGGTGTCCATGGATACGCGGTGTGCGGATGGCACTGGCGGAGGTCGGGGTCTTGAGAGACCATAGTGTGTTGTCACCAGTGGTTATTACGTAGTCGTAGCCCGTAGAAATCGGTATCTGTTGAGGCAACTCAAGTAGACCGTGGGTAGGCGATAGGCGTTTAACCCTGGTGGAGGTTGGGGTCTTGAGAGACCATAGTGTGTAGTCAGCGGGTGATGCACACGGGCGATCCACATGGTGGATGCGCACAGAAGTTTGATCCATGCGTGGATGTGTGAAAGCAATGTGATTGCTGGTCGGCTGGAGAGCCGTGGCGTTAGAGGTTTTACTCGAAAGTCGAATGATACTGGAAAATTGGAAGTTTTTTTTTGCAATAGAGTTGTGAAAGTTGATGCGAACGACTGTGGTACATGGCCTAGGGTAGTTGTTAGTGGCATCGGAAAGTTGATAGTGGCCTAGGGTAGTTGTTAGTGGCATCGGAAAGTTGATAGTGGCCTAGGGTAGATGTTAGTGTCCTAGGATAGATGATAGTGGCCTAGGGTAGATGTTAGTGGCCTAGGGTAATTGTTAGTGTCGTAGGGTAGTTGTTAGATGCCTAGGGTAGTTGTCAGTGACCTAGGTTAGTGATTGTTGTATTTTCAATTACCTGTTCCCAGTGTTTGATTAATTTAAAGAGTATGGGTTTTAATGATACAGTAGAGTTCTGAAATTTCCTTATTTTCACCGAAGAACTGAATCTAGAGTTTGGTCAGGAATGACCGAGTGGAACAGTGTTCTGTCGTGGACTATTTTGTGTTTCAGAGTGATTATCACACGAGGACGAGTGGAAAGAGTTGAATGAGGCCTACACCAAGATGATAGAAAGAAGAAGAAGAAGAAGATCACACGAGGACGTGTGCAAGCAGGATGGCCGTGTCGGAATCGAGACGTATTCGGAACGCCAGCGCCATCCGGTGGCGCTCGATGGAGTTAGTGTGAGGCGCGCTAGCGACGGTCAACGGCACTTCACTGTTGGCAGCCGGCGCGAGCGGATCACTAAAACCATCCCGCGATCTGAGATACGTATACCTACATTTTTTAAGTACAGTTATAGTGCAGTGTTCATTAGTGCTAAATAGGAAAAATAAACCAAGATGATTGTCAAGTGTAAAACACTGCTTTCTTTATCCAACACTACCCGACGACGCCCACCGCAAAGAGGACCTACATTGTGTGCCAATAATGACGATGGAGACGGTTATCCTTCGACACATATAATAAATCTGTAGAATGGTCAATTCTGTAGTACATTGAAAATATTGAAAAAATAAATAGCGGGGGATGTTGCTGGATCGATACCAAACCCAAATATGGGATTAAAAAAATTTTTGTCTGTCTGTCTGTCTGTATATGCAGGCATCACGTGAAAACTAACGGTTCGATTTCGATGAAACTTGGTATAATTATACCTTATTATCCTGGGCATAAAATGGGATACTTTTTATCCTGGAAAAATACGTAGAAAAAAATCTTATTTTTCAGTTTTATTCATAGACGTTGTTCTGTAGAACCGCGAACACACGTTGCATTACCCGCAGTGGATTCAGCGCCGTAACCTGTAGCGCCGAAAGTCGGATTTGGCTTGAACCGTTTGCGGCACACGCGGGCCACGCCTCCCCGACTCCTATATAAGGAGCCGCGTTCCGCGCCGCGCGATGCATATAAATTCTGAATTTTGATGCGAGCGGACGTGTCCAGTGTGGCGAGCGGACGTCCGTGGAATTAATATTGTATGCGTGTAATTTTAAACCGTGCTGTTCAGCGCGACCTTTTTGATTACTGTTCCGATCAGTTATTTGTAAATACAAGGTCGGAATTACTATGAAAAAAATCCTTACTACAGAACGCGAGCTCAACAGCAGTAGCTCAATAGAGGGATCTCCTTAATTATTATAGGCTTAGCCGTATTTGGGTCCAATAGATATTTATATGATGTCATTGTCAGAGTTACTCAAAATGGAGAAATAAACCATCCACGCGAAGACCGACATCCGCGCGGACGGAGTCGCGGGCAGAAGCTAGTAATAAAATAATTATAGGTTTATCAGTCTGATATTTAAGTGTGGCCTTACCAACGCATTATGTCTTCATCTAGATTCCATATTTCCCGTTTTCTCGTATAAAAATCCGACAAACTAAAATAAAAAATCGACTGGTCATTTTCTAAAAGAAAAGCAAACAGCAAAGTGTCGGAGCGCTAGAGTGTCGTGACGAACAATATGAACGTAGTATTTTCAAATTTTCCGCGCCGCTGCACACCTAAAGTAATTTCTTTAAAAGATTTTAGAAGCAATTTTGACAAAAGAATGCACTTAAACCTGCGGATCGTTTGGATAGAATGACTCTTTAGAAGTTGAGGCTGAGATATCGACGATTAAATTTAGTGGTTCAATTTATATACGAAATGGTATTAAAAAAAACCACAGCTTCTTACACTACATGGATCGTATTTATCTGTAGCAGCAATAACGCTAAGTTTATTTGAAAATAAATGTTAATAAAAGCTACTAACTATAACCTCTTTTCCAATTCAGACCATGCTTGAACTCAGAATAAAGTCCAAAAATAGATTAACTACTCACTTTTCAATGGACAAGAACAATTAAACGTGTCGTTACATTTCAGTCACGTAACACACAGAAAAAGGTGGTCTTTTATATTATTAATAGCAATAGTCCACGCATTAACACTAAAAGTGCTTCCACAGTTCGCAACATTCACAAAAAATGCCCACTTTTATACTCCTGTGTTTCATAGCTAAAACGTTTTATTTTCTTTTTCGTGTGAAGTGTAGGTTTTAGAGGATTTGCTGGTCCGTGCGTTTATTTTACGTGTATTGGCAATCTGTACTACCTTTTGAAGAGAATATTTCAAAAATACTAGAAACGATAGCTGGAGTCAAAGCTACAGCTTCGGGGAATCTATTTCAGATTTTGATGTGAGATTTTTACTACATAGAGCACCTGCAATGCTTGGTCTGCATCAAGTGTAAAATTGACGTACCTACGTATATTTCTCAGTTTGTAATAACATGCCTACTCATTTTACTGTTTGTGTTTCACAAGCTATGAAAATCGCACTTTGACAGTCTATTTAGCAATATGGGTCTCACAATGCCTGCTACAAAATGGGTTTTTGCACAATCAATACGTATATAAAACTCATCTACTCGCATAATACATGATAATTATGTATTTGTAGCGTAGGATAAAGAGGTATCGTAAGACCCCGCACTGACTGTATTGTTCGGGTCAGATAGTCGCTCTATGTAAAACACTAACACTTAGCACTTGAGCAGTTTTTTGTTTGATTCTCTGATTCTTGCTTCTTCTATTTGTGTGAGGATGTAGCCATCATCCTCTGATTTCAGAGTTAATTAAACCCTGAGAACACCACAAACCTCTGACGTTGCTTTGGACTTAAATGTTTATTATAGAAGATTAGAAGTCCAGGTTTCCTCACGATTTTTTACGTCACCGATGTTAGTGATGTCCAAGATAAACTTGGAAAGAACATCATCTGAACTGAAAAAGACACATATGGTACTCGCCTGGATTTGAACTCTCAACCTCATGTATGACTAGCTAGGAGCTAAACCTCCGTGCCATCACGATCGAAGCCAAGATTTGTAAAAATCTCATACATTTCACTTAAAATAGTAATTAAAACTCAGCATATTTCCACCACAAACTGCCACCATTATCACGAAACAAGAAAACTTACTCAAGCGAGGCGCTGTCGAAGCTTGAGCGCTTCAGCGGCTAATTTTTACACAATTACAAGCAAGTTGGGCCAACAATGTCAGTGTTGCCGAAACACAGATTAACTGAGTTTTCCTTTTAATTTCCGTTACAGAGGATCGTTATTTTTCACGAGGAGGATTATGGCCCATTCCCTTTTGCAGAGGGAAGAGGCCTGTGTCCTAATCAGTGAATATTTTACAAACCATTTTTTTTTTTTTTTTTTTTAGCGTGGTAAAATCATCAAATGAGTCCTCCCACCCCGGGCAGGGCGGGAGGGACTGTCAGACTTGTACTGACTAAAATCCACGGTGTCCTTCAATAGCCTTTTATGTTCCGGGGTCACGGTAATGAGATAAGTCCCGCGACCCCGGCAGGCTTTGGCCCTCTTGGGCGGGGCCCCGTCATCGTGCTGACGCTCTTTGAGGCGCGCGTGGAACACAACGCGCCGTCGACCCGGGCATGGTCCATGTTCGGGCGGCGAGTTGCCCTTTACTCGCCGCCCGCATGCCTGCGCCTACGGTGGCCGGAGATCGTCTTGCGACGTCCGACGCCGTGGGCGTCTACCATTGCGGGTGGGGCGGAGGGAGGACGCTGTCCTCTCTCTCTCACGGCCCGCCTCCTCCTTAACGAGCATTACTGCTTCGCAGAAGGAGGCGACCGCTTCCCACTCCGTCTCGCCCCGCAGCATGGCCTCGACCAATGCCGGGCGCGAGAGGTCTCCGCCTACCGCCGCCTTCCTTCCCCATCCGACACAGGTACCTCCCGAAACATCCGTGTCCGGTGAGGACCTGCGTCATCCGATAGGTCAGGACGCCGTGACGCCTTTCCAGCCACTCCTCAAAGAGGGGTCTTACCGCCGCGATTGCGGCGTGCCCGAATATTTTACAAACCATGGAGAAAATATTTATTGATAACTCTAAGATTCTATTTTGTTTCCGTTATTATAAAATAAATCGGTTTTCGGTACAAAAAAATATTATATCGAGCTTTTTAAGGGTGGAGTTCAGGTATTCTCCGGAAAAGAAAAGAGGGTATTTCCTATAAAATCTCTACACAACTTTTGTCTGGTTTCTTTTTACTTTTGAAAAGCACCGATGGTAATAGGATCTTCACATTTCTATAGTTCTATGAAAGAGAGTTCTAAGAAAAGAAATAGAATCCTTTAACAATACTCGCATTTGTGTATGCCTATAAGTACTTAAGAGGCCAGGCAAGAAGCAATAGGGTATAATATTATGACTGAAAAATGTAATAAGTCTGTCACTTGCATTACCAAAACATTTCATACGTATTTCTTTCGTCACGTAAACCATAATTGACGAAATTACGAAAGTTTAAAAATTGCCAATACGTCACAGGCAAGTACAGATTTTACTTGCTTCTGACGTCACAAGCCCTAACTCTCGAACTTAGATACGTTATATCTTTGTAAATATGTCTTGAGTTGATAACACAGTTGGCGCAATGGCTGAGCGATCGACTGCTGCGCTGTGAGTCGCAGGTTCGTTCCCCGCACGGAACAAAAATATTTGTATGACCTGCAAGTAGTTGTTTCGGGTCTGGGTGTTTGTGTATGTGAGTTTCTATGTTTGTAAACGCACCCACGATATAGGAGAAATTCTTAGTGTGGGGCAAAGTTAAACAAAAAAAAAATGCAACAAAATAAAAAATATATATCCATCATTTTTAGGGCTCCGTAGCCAAATGGCAAAAACGGAACCCTTATAGATTCGACATGTCTGTCTGTCTGTCTGTCCGTCCGTATGTCACAGTCACTTTTTGTCGAAAATATAGGAGCTATCCTGTTGAAACTTGGTAGGTAGATGTATTATGTGAACCGCATTAGGATTTTTACACAAAAATAAAAACAAAACAAATTTTGGGGGTGCCCCCCATACTTAGAATTGAAACTCAAAAATTTGACCCATAGATAGATAGAAACAAACCCATACGTGTGGGGTATCTATGGATAGGTTTTTAAAAATGATATTGAGGTTACTAATGTCATTTTTTTCTAAACTGAACAGTTTGCACGAGAGACACTTCCAAAGTGGTAAAATGTGTGCCCCCCCCCCCCTGTAACTTCTAAAAAAAGAGAACGATAAAACTAAAAAAAAATGTATGATGTAGACCTCAACAAAAACTTCCAACGAAAATTGGTTTGGATGAAATACAGTTAGCAGTTTTTGAGATATAGTACATTATCAAAAACCGCAAATATAACTTTGCCATTCATACAAACACTATGAAAAACAAAGTTATTTTTATTGTTTGTGTATATTACTTACTAATCTCAATACAATTACATATATCCCTAATCTATGCTTGCTGCTACGGTTTTTTCAAAACTCTTATTGAAGAATCGCTCGCCCGCTCTATTACTTTTTCTGACTTGCTAGACATAAATTATAGATTGGCTCGTATGCATGATATAAAAACACTCAGGAATAATGTAGCTACCTACCAGTTAATTTTAAAATTGGATTATTAGTTCCGGAGATTTACATACAAACTTTTACCTCTTTATATTTTTGAAGTATCCATTAAAACCACTCATCGTTTCGTCCGCGAACAATATACCATTGAGTACAAAATTCTATAAATAAGCCCCTTGTCCGTGCACAATGGATCGCGCTAATATTTCGACCATAAGCCGCAGATAATAATTTGACGCTATTTCAGTCTGCGTATCGCTGTGGCACAATTTGTTGGTCGCTTTAAATAAGGCTTTTATCTCTATAGCAGTTTATATTTTCTATTTTAGAAGTATAGATCTGTAACACGGCACGTTAGGCACAATGGCTGAAGAATCGACTGCTGTTCTGCATGTCATGGGTTCAATTACCGCACTGAAATAAAAAATATTTGTTTGATCTGAAAGCAGTTGATCAGGGCTGGCTGTTTGTGTATGTAAGTGTAATAATGTTTGAGAACACACCCACGAAAGGACTTCACCATCCTAATGCGCTAAAATCTATCAAAAAAACAAACAACACTGTAAACTCCTAATAATTAATAAATAAGAATGTAAGATAATCCAAGGCTGCGGGAATGTCTAAATAAGTAACTATGACCCTGGAACGATCTTAAAAAATAGAATCTTAAAATTTTATACAGGAAAGAAAACAACAGATAAATGGACAAAATAACAAAGAATCGTATTTCTAAATAAAACTCCGATTACGAAACCGTCTGTTGTAGATCAAAGTACTTTAAAGAACATACTTCTTCAGGTGCGTACAGACTATGTAACATATTATACAACTTGTGTTTTATAACACGTCCACATTATGTAACCTTTTTATTCAACAGTGCAACATAAAACAATAAAAATCAAAGCGTTTATTTCAAGTAGGCCAGTTACAGACATTTGAATTGTCATAGACAAAAATATAATTAAACCCCAATTTTTTATTTTAGTTTTAGTTTAGTTATTTTTGCAAATATTTTACTTTTAATTATAGTTTTTAAATTTAGTATGTATTAAACCCCAAAAAAGTTATGGTGATACAGTCCCATTTGAATAACAATGCAATATAACAATGCTATATAACTATTGTCGCTTTACCGTTCTTCAGTGCTACACGTGATAAAAATATATAACATGCTTTAGAACATTCAGTGTCCACATTATCTGAAACATGTTATTTAGCAATGTTTTATAACATGTTATGTTATACAGTCTGTGTAATATGGATATGGTTGTATGTCAAATATGGAATAACATAAATATTTATACGGTTTTGAAATTTTGTTTTCAAACTTATGTAGTACCTATGAATTTGTTGTTTGAATATGTTTTTCTCTTGTAAGTTCATAAATTATACATTGATTATAATGTTTATGTACGTAATACCAATTGTATTAATGATACAAATTAAAATGGGTACCTATATCTTATTTAGAAGCCATTGCATGACTGTTTCACGTTTTCGTAACGTAAACTACGAGTATAATATTGACATTAATTGGATGGAAAAAAATAGTTTCTTCGCGTAACAATTTTCCATCCCTTATAACGCCTAGTAAATGCTTCAAGTACGCTGTAAATAAAATACAGAAATGTTGTGATAATGCCTTCGTTATATGGGGTTATTGTCAACCGATTAAATTGATATATTCCCCTAAAATGTTCAGGCTATCAGTTAGCTATATTTTGTCTATAATCCGTAAATAATTTGACACTGGCGGTCGATAGCCAGCATTAGCCGTATCGATGCGAATTGTCCTGTGTCGTAAATATTTTCCTTCGTTTTGTTTGCTTTATAAATCCGGTTTAGTTTGTTATATTGGCTGCATTGGAACTAAATGGATTTTGTTGTTGCTGTAAAATAGAGATAGTTTCAGCATGTTGGCAATATCGAATTTGGATTATACATACATATAGTGCGTTCAAAGAATGATACGAAATTCATTCTTCACTTCTTTATTTACAGCCTAGAAAGTATATTTCTTAGCAGGAATTGCAATATTATTCAGATTCAATGAAGCCTATCTATCAGACTACAAAAAATCGTGTATTGAAGATAGTATTTTTACCTGCATCTATTTTCTGCTGATCTGAACTGATGATGTTGTGATTCGACTAATTTCAGCCAATGTAATAGCTTCAGCTCCGCTGTAGTTGTCGTTCATGTGCTCGCAAGTGGCTTATGTAATCAATCTTCTTTGGAAAAAGCTAATGGTAATACTTCACACAATACTATATTTTTCATGTAACCAGAATAAGACCTCAAACCCTTACCGCTACTTTATTAGGAATCGATACCCTCCCAACCACATGCTAAATTTAAAAGTGTAAGCACAGACGCAGCCAGAGCCGAGCAGACCCAAACGAACCGATACAAATACAATCTACGAATAAAATCCGAAGACAGTCTAAACAACAAGCATTAAGCTGTAACAAACGATCCTTGTAAACACTCCCGTTTCTGCATAAGTTTGGATTTGCAAACAATGTCGGATAAACTTGCCAAGTTTTTCGTACATTTGGCAAAACCTTTCTACCTTATAATAAAGCCCATTCTTCCTTAATTCAGGTGTACATGTTAAGTTAGTTGTACAATTCGGTGCATTTACGAAGCTAGCTGCTGGCACTCGCTTACACTATTTGCATTGTTAATAGAGTCAACTGATTCAATATTATCGATGTGCTGGACCGTGAAAGGTTCGCTAGTGGTGTTTTATAATGTCTGCTGGACTAGGGACGTCGCTTTGGATTTATTCGGATATTTATCCGATGGATTTGGTTAGGGAGGGCCGTAAAGTGTCTGGCTGCTTATGTGGTGAATAAAGATGAGTGTAGTGTAATGGTACGGTTCCACCAAAATAGTGTGCGGCACGTTTTGTGCAGACCTTCAGCAGTGCGCGTATAAAACTGGTATCGCATTTGGAGTCTGTGTCCACCGGCAAGTAACTTTTGTTCGCGCACACTGCAGCAGATTTTCACTGAACTGAGTTTAGCAATGTGCATGCGTGCACAAATAACGAGTCTATGGCTTACGTGTGCGTACACAAAAGTATCTAGGTGTGCGCGAACATTTTTGGTACGTATTTGCTTGAGTGAGTCGGCTCAATTGAATATTTGTGTCGCAAACTATGTCGCATACCGGTGGAACCGCATCTTAAGGATCTCGTATTTCTGTGGTGTCATAAATGAAGTTATAGATACTAAGTTAGAGCTGTACTGGTTATATTGTACCACTGGGATGTTATTATTATATTTTGCAGATCTTTACATTTTCGATTGGCTTTCTAGCTTACGTATTCAGAATAATAAATTTCAATGTTCTGGATGTGTTTTCAGTACAGTTATGACAGCTAAGTTTGAAAAAAAAGAACATTTTCGATATTTTCATCCTAGTACGATATTATTTATTGACATTTTGTGACATAATAGTTATCACCATAGGTCGGAATTAGGTAGAATTGAGTTGTGTGTGTAGGTTATTCATATACTTACACTGATTTCATACAGTGAATACAGTGAAAGAATAAAGTGGACTGTAAGTTTACCCGAAATCCCGTTATTACTTTTAAAGAGCAGAAAAATCCCGTGATTTATTAAATAAAAAAGTTATTTACTTTTACACAATTTATTTGTGTAATCTATCTCTGATGTTTTTATTATTATTATTTATTTTTGATACTGTTTTACACACGAAATATCTATTAAAAATACCGGGA
Source organism: Agrotis exclamationis (assembly GCA_950005045.1). Taxonomy (NCBI): domain Eukaryota; kingdom Metazoa; phylum Arthropoda; class Insecta; order Lepidoptera; family Noctuidae; genus Agrotis; species Agrotis exclamationis. Next base: position 21,838,654 of record OX465434.1, read on the forward strand.
AGATCCATATTAATAATAATATGGATATAATATCCTAATTCCGACCTCTGCTTATCACGTATAAATTTAGACTTGTTTGGGTTGCTACTGAGACTTTTGGGTTCCTATTGACTTTTGAATTTATATTTTTAATTTGTCTTTTGACAATTCAAAAGTGCCTGTAACTGGCCTATTTGAAATAAATATATTTGAATTTGAATTGAAAAACCTGAGAGTAATTTGCCAGTCTTGGGACTCGAATAGAAAACTTTATGTTCAGCACTATCGCTTGATCAACTAGATATTATCACATTATTTCTTTTTCTATTATTTGGTTCTCAATAGATTTTTTCTGCAAAAGTCTTCTTAATAAATAAAACTTAAAGCCTTTGATGAATATTCCCCCACAGTTCGTATTATATTCTTTAGTTTAAAATACCTTCAGCTTCTAGCGTTTATTTGGTTGAGTCTGCGTTCATTAGCAGCCAGTAATGGCCGCTCTATTAGCTTCCTTTGTTCTCTATCTAAAGGTATGACTAGCCCAAACGACCTGTATTTTGTTTCTAACTAGGTATCTGATTATAAAATGGCGTAGATGCTTTTCGGACTTTTTTGTGTTGTACGGCTTGACCATTGTATAAGTGTATTTTATGGGACAGGCAATGTCTGACTTAGAATTTCAATGTACAGACAGCAACATCCAAGCTTATACTCAATATACGAATCAATTTTACTGGACTCATTTGATGATTTTTACAACGCTAAAAAAAAAATTTTTTTGCGCCTTGAATAATTTAATGAAGAGCTTTCGACTTCGAGTAATCTAAGCAAAAATCAAACAATCCCCCTAGCATGACTGTAATTGAATTCTCAGATGAATGAGAGAGCAAAAAACAAAGCGACCATTTTTTCTTCCCCCAAAAATCAAATAGGGGAAGTCGTAAAAATTGAAATGTTTGCTCCTCACCTCTTGGAACTTCGCTCACTGCTTAAAAAGGAACGTAAACAAAAGAGAGGGAGGCTGGGCCACGATTAAATTCTGTTTGAATTCGTATTAAACATACATGGTGTGGTGGGTCTCCCATACATTACGCCATGACGTCCCCCTTCGTTGAAAATGTCGCGCTTTCTTTTGAAATAAACGTGTCTTGTTTCGTAAGTGGTAGCAAGTGTTTGTAAACCTCGTTGATTTAGGAAGGTTTGGGGAAATATTTAGATTTTTTCCACATTTCTATGCTCGCACGTATTATTCTTGTAACATTGTATGAAAGACTTTAACTTTGTCTGTTTCAAAGGATTTTATTGACAGACAGATGTAACAAACACAAAATTTACGAGAAACCACTTGTGTGCAATATAATGTATTTTTCATCATCTACGCATAAAATATGTTCATGAATTATTAATCCCATGTTTTACGGCGTACGTAATTATAATGTTCATTAAAACATTAGGTGTAATTTTCCTTGACATTCGAACAAACATTCACACGCCGAAATTTTCACCAATAAATATAACATTTCCACAAAATAAGTATTTCAATGGCTGATAATAAATTATAACGAGCGATTAATCACGATATTACGAGTTTTATTTACGGAAAAGAGAATAAAATAACAGAGAATGATAATGAACAGGAGTTTTTGGACCATTTCCCTATTTATGTGGGAATGTATAATGCGTATTTCGCGTCAAGATTCTCCGAGTTCCGCTTTGTGCTCCACGTTTTGTGTGTGAATGACTTTTTATGTGTTTCTTTTTGCGTACATTTTGTAAGGAGAGGAAAATGACGATAGAAAATGGCAGTAATATTATTCCTGTTAGCTTCACAAAATTATTTTTAATGCTTATTGCAAAAGAGCAGTTCAAAAGGTTTAAACTTATGTTCATTTAATTATTTATTATTCTTCTGGTGTGTCGGATAGATAGACTGTAGTAAATAAGTACTCAATTAAACTCCTGAATTATGCTGCCCCGAGCAATAATCATAATTATATAAATTGCTCAAAACAATTTTATTGAAACAAGAAAGCTTTAAAGGAATATCGTAGGCATCAAATTAATATGGTTAGGCGGAAGGAAAATACTCCAACTCAATTATGCATAGTTAATTTCCTCGCTTTTCATCTTAAAAGTCCTCATAAATCTTTATTACATTATATGGGCCTTTATAAATCATCATAATAGAGTCAGCATTTACAAAATTGATGACAATCACAGCCATTGAAGAACATTCATAGATGCCTATTGGACTCCCAAGTCTTAAAAATAACAACAATATAATCTTTCCCGTAATATCCTGAAGGTACATGTAATTTTAAGCCACATTTTCATAGAGGAAAGCCACCATCAGCTGTGGCTAGACAATTAGACATCCACACTGCTGATAGGTCTGATTGCAACAATGCCGTCAGGACATTTCACCAGTAGATGGACAAAAACTTCCCTTCCGTTCTTTGGATAATATCATTGGGCCATAGTTTTATCCCGTCTATTATCACGCGCCTTGCTGGGAAGCCACACAAATATTCACATACCCAAACAATACTAGAAAAAAAAAAAGACAAAATGGGAAAATTAAACCATAATATTTATTTTGGTGTCGACACGAACAAAAGAAGATCCCACTATTTCGTTTTAACGCAAAACGCCATAAAAACCATTCAACTATCCTCAAACACGAACCATAAAACCTTCAATTCGCTAACCGATCCCAAAAATTGGTTTACGACGTAAAAAACCGTTTGATACAAGCAACCTTTTCCCTCAGAACATATTGTACATAAACTAGATGTACAATATATTTGCATCGAAAGGCATTACGAGCTTCTAGGCAGGGTTATTTCACGGCTCATAAAAATATGATTTTGAAACCGAGCAGAGCGGAATCTGACACATTGTATGTATCATACAATATTGTGGGACGTGCACACTGATGTATGCCGGATACGACCTCAAATGTAATACTTTTTAAAATATTTTTCGTTGGGGAAAGATTTCGGTCGGGATAGTCTTGTTCGTGGTTCAGATGTTGTTACTAGGTCGAAAAACAGAAATAAAACATTGATCTATTTTCTACATTGAGCAAAACAGATGGATAATAATAACAACGTATTTTCAATCCGTGAATTTTTGGATATAGTGGAAAACAGTGGCGAGCCATTTCAAAATTTAAAAAAATAATCTTTATTGATATATAACACGAATCCAAGTGCATATTGTATCACAGGTATCACAATAATGTGTTTTTGCATATTTGTAGCTATGAAAAATAAAATATGTTTATATTATTGCACGATCTGATCCTGACTTCCTACTGATAAAACAACCAATCTATTCTAACTTTTTTTAACAGGATGTTGTAAGATTAACTGATGTTTAATCAACGACTGATCTTAAAGGATGCTTGTATTAAGATACAGATTCCCATTGTGAAGAAGTCGACATGAATCGAAATTGAGCGGATTAATTAATTTCATATTTTCTGTTCGAGAGTGGTGGCGGCCTAGTGGTATCAACCACGACTTACAAGTTGTATTTCTAATCATGGGATCGAACCCAACCAGGCGCATTACCTACTTTGTGTAGTTTATTTCATCACCACTGCTCTCAAAACGGTTAAGGAAAACATCATGAGAAAACCAGCATGTCCTAGAACTAAAAAAATTTCGAAGATATAGGTATTGTGACATCTACCAACCCTTAGTACGCCATGCGTGGTGGATTACGGCCCACTCCCTCTCACAGAGATGAGGCCTGTGTCCCAGCAGTGGGAACATTTATAGGCTGCTGATGATGATTTGTTTATCTTCTCTTTATGTGCGAGTGCTGAAACGAGCAACAATTCAATTAATAAAAAAGTGTTGCAAGCTACAAGGGTGACAAAAAGAAAAAATAGAAAAGTTAAATTCAGCAAATTTAATTCACGCAACAACGGCTGGAGCTGTCAATATGTAAATATGGAGGCTCACAAAAAACTGCTGGAATAATTCCCGAATATAAAACATTTCGCTTCCATTTTGTTCGGATAGGGTATAAAAAGATTTCTATCATCATGGCGGATCATCGTCCTTGTTACAGGACAGAGAATTAATTGTGATCTCACTTTAATTCTTGTGATAACAATAAATCTTCAATTGGTGAAAACTGACTAGGCTCACATAGATTTGGGAAAATTAAAACTCGTGGTAAACATACACAGCCATACTACAAAAACTTAAACATTATGTTGAACACTTGTCTAAAAAAAGTGTCACTACAAAACGGACCTTATTTCAACGTCATAATCTGTCATTTTTTTAGACAAGTGTTCAACAGACGTTTAAATGTTTTTGTGGTACAACGGAATATGTCCTAGTGAAATACACAGATTTATGTAAAACTATGAAATTAAATTGTTTAGAGTTAAATAAATTATTTTTGAGAATTTTGGGTTTCCGATCCAAAAAAGGACAAGTCTTAGTGATCAAATTCTGTTGAAGTATTGTTAAAGAGAATTTGATTTCGAAAACAATTTTTTCATAGATATGAAAGGTTAAAATGTAAATAAATAGTTTTCTGAAGAGTTTCCTAAAAGACCAATCATTCTATAGAATACATGATGATTGGCACAATCAACAAACCCAAGAAACATAAATAAAGCCCAAACTTAGCCATACAAAACGATACTACAAAGTACAGTGACTTGCAAAAAACATAGATACCAGTAAGTGATTCCAGCGGCCCTGGATATGACCCAGAAACCCACTTCCTATTATCAGCCGATGGATCATACGCTGGCGATATTTCTCGTCATAAGAAAGCTGAACTTTGAGCGGTATCTATAGCGGCCGTAAACGGATTTGTTTCGTCACCTTGAAGCGAAAAACACGAAATATGAAATAACGTTACGCTTCTGTAGTCAGATAGAAAATATATAAGAATGATTTTATTTTTGGCAAGGTGAAACATACGACCTTTTTTTTTTTTTTTTTATCGTGGTAAAATCATCAAATGAGTCCTCCCACCCCGGGCAGGGCGGGAGGGACTGTCAGACTTGAACTGACTAAAATCCACGGTGTCCTTCGATAGCCCTTTATGTTCCGGGGTCACGGTAATGAGATAAGTCTTGCGACCCCGGCAGGCTTTGGCCCTCTAGAGAGGGGGCCCCGTCAAAACATACGACCTTACGATGCGACTGAAATTAGAATGAAAATGTGATGACGCCATATTACGTCAACACGCACGCTTTCTAGCACTTGCAACGCTCTTATATAAACAATAATCATAATAGGAAATATCATTCGAGATACCTAGTAAAGATAATATTTATATTTTTGAATCAAATCAAAAGATTTTATTTCACTTAGGCATCAATGGGCACATATAAAAAGTCGAAAATAATGTTTTCAAAATAAATGCGCAAATGATTTTTTTTATTAAATATAATCTGTGTAAACTTTTTCTTTTCTTATCGTAATAACATCTAAAACATCTAAATTATTTAGACATGATTTAAACCAATGTAGTTATCCTATAGTTTCAGTATTAACTTTGTACGCTAGAGAGTTTTATTAAGAAATTAACAGTCATCGATACTTATAACTCAGTCCAACACTTGTTCAGTTTTGCATACAGAACTTTACAGTAGTCAGAATAAAGTTCTAAATGCAGAAACGTGCTTGAGGTTCGAGTTTGAAGTAAAGTTAGAGCTCCTTTTGTACAGAGACCTACATATTACATACTAAAGTTTTAGTTCAGATCCAGGTTCATACAATAGACTAGAAACAACAAACCTAGAAGCCAAACTCTTAATGAAGGAAATATTTTTCTCAAAAACATTTCTTCACATATATTTTGCTAACAGAACGACCTCGTACATCCTACATAATTCCCACTACTTACACAGAATCAAGTCAACTGACTTACCTTATCTCTGGACCCTACATCCATTACCAGTTACACTAAAGACGATGGCCACAACAAGAGGCTACATTCAGCTTACTCCACTAACTCATCTGGACACATCCTAATCTCGTTGACAAATGAACTGGACCAACGGAACAGCATTATCTTAGCACTGTAAGAAACGATACCTTGACTGCCTAATACCAAGCAAAAACAACTGTAACCTTCAAAGAAGAGGGTTGAATTTTGTATGGAGAAGTTCGCTGCCCAAAATCTGCCATTATGTCGTATGAGCGTAGGGGGCGTTTAACCGAGTCCCGAGGGGGTTAATCAACTGTTTACACTACAAGATAACAGGCGAGTAGATTGCTCATAAAAACCCTTCCGTAGCCTTGATGTATGTGAGGCGAGGGTCGATTCCTTGAAGATTTAAATTGGTTTCTAAATGAATGTGTTGGTCAAGCTATTATCCTTTGTTGTTTAAAGGATACAAAATGTGTATTTAATCATTAAATGGGAAAAGGGAAACGCGGAAGTAAAGAAGAAGATACAAAATTGTTTTCAAATCAAAATGAATTTGTAGAAGACGTTTACGTATCGTCTGCAATTCTTTTCTAATTAACTTTCATGACATGAATACTGAAACACTTTCAGGGTTTGTTTTAAGACTAACACATTGGTTAATTTCATTAACCACAGTGGTTGCTTCATCGTGAACAGATCCTTCTTGCCTACCATACTTTAACGACATAATTATCTCCACAATCCAAATAACCCAACCGTAATCGCAGTACTGTCTCTAAACTAGTTCAAACCGGTTTCTCCCGGTTCAGAATTACAATAGCGAACTTTAAAATAAACTTGGCTTGGCCAGGAGTCATGTTAAACGTCGTCGGCACTCGGGCTGGGCTTGAAATATCACTCAACTTACCAACTAGCCAAGCCCGACTTTTTTCCCCCCTTTTTATAACTGTCATAGTTCGAGGAGTCACTTTGATCTTTGTATGGAGTGTTTTTGTTTGACATGAGGGGAGGAAGCGGGTTTATGAAGAATCTGGCGAGTTTTTAAGGGTATTGTGGGGTCTCGAGTTTCTTTAATAAATGGGAGTTGAGCGGTGAACGGAAGCGATACCCTATTTTTGTGTTTGTTTAGGTGAGTGAGTAAACTGAGTTCAAATAACTGACGATCAATTTTTGGTTGCAGTTACTTGATGTTTTTCTGCATTCAAAATTGGATTCTTTGTAGAATTTCAACAGTTTCATATGAATGTGCGTAATAATAGTCGCACTAATCATCGATTCTTGCCACTATTTTAAGGTTAAATGCCCTAAAACCAATGCAGGTAAACCAGATTAACGGATCTATTAAACCTCTAAGAGTAAATGGGTAATTGGTATTTTGGGTCAACAACGGTTACCCGAAAATACCATTTACCAAAATAATACACAATAATTATTCACCCATAAAACATACGCAGGTAATCTGTGCTTTCAAGGGGTCCCCCAAGGTCGAGCTACAAACTAATTATTATCAATCCGGTTGCCGCAGGATAACTCTCGCAAATTAATTTATAGCTATAAACAAATACGGCCCCCGATAAATTTGCACAATTTGCAACATTTATTATTCCACATCCTGGTCGGGGAAACTAATTTATTGTGAATCTGGTTAAAGGCCCTTTTCCTATTTGTGTTGCCAGTGCTTGATTTATTTAAGGAATAAAGGTTTATATCGTAATTATGATTTTTTCTGTGTTTTGCATTCATGCACTGAATATAAAAACAAGGGCCCTAAAGCGAAAAATGAATTGAAGCAGTAAAATTACCTTTTCCAAGTCTTTTTATTATATTTCAACTTCAAGAATTTCGGCACGTTGTGTTCCACGCGCTCCTCAAAGACTGTCAGCATGATGACGGGGCCCCCCTCTAGAGGGCCAAAGCCTGCCGGGGTCGCGGGACTTATCTCATTACCGTGACCCCGGAGCACAAAGGGCTATTGAAGGACACCGTGGATTTTAGTCAGTACGAGTCTGACAGTCCCTCCCGCCCTGCCCTGGGTGGGAAGTTCTCCCATTGATGATTTTACCAAGCTAAAAAAAAAACACTTCACAATTTCGAAGTAATAAGTAACACAAAAAACCGGCCAAGTGCGAGTTGGACTCGCCCATGAAGGGTTCCGTAGCAGCAAGCATAGATTAGAGATATAATTATATTGAGATTAGTAAGTAATATACACAAACAATAATAATAACTTTGTTTTTCATAGTATTTGTATGAATGGCAAAGTTATATTTGCGGTTTTTGAAAATGTACTATATCTCAAAAACTGCTAACTGTATCTCATCCAAACCAATTTTCGTTGGTAGTTTTGGTTGAAGTCTACATTATATATTTTTTTTAGATTTATCATTCTCTTATTTTAGAAGTTACGGGGGGGGGGGGGACTCACTTTTTACCACTTTGGAAGTGTCTCTCGCGCAAACTGTTCAGTTTAGAAAAAAATGATGTTAGTAAACTCAATATCATTTTTAAAGACCTATTCATAGATACCCCACACGTATGGATTAGGTGATAAATTTTTTTTTTGAGTTTCAATTCTAAGTATGGGGGGCACCCCCAAAATTTGTTTTGTTTTGATTTTTGTGTGAAAATCCTAATGCGGTTCACATAATACATCTTTCTACCAAGTTTCAACAGGATAGCTCTTATACTTTCGACAAAAAGTGGCTGTGACATACACGGACAGACAGACAGACAGACAGACAGACATGACGAATCTATAAGGGTTCCGTTTTTGCCATTGGCTACGGAACCCTAAAAATGAATGAGTGCTGTATTTTAAGAAACAAAAATTATTAAAAGACTAGGCCTTAGCTGCTTAATAAAATTCTGGCCCTATTTAATCATAATAAATCACACTCTTAATTTTTCCAAGATAAATGGCGTAAACCTATAAGTTAATTTATTCAATACCGCTTTCAATTTATAGAGGCCGGAACAGTCAATAAATATTTAGTCAGAATCTATCTTAAATAAGGATCTCTAGACAAAGACCAAGTTATGGCAGTCTTGAAGGTAAAGCCAAAAAGTCTTAAATATTTTATATAGAGAGCAGATGACCAATAAATTTGTTTGTTGTAACGAGTTTCGATACGCTCGTAAATTTTAAACCACAGCTAAGTAACCAAATTTAATAATATAACATGTATATCTTATGCGGAGCGGGATCCCGCTAGGGTTGCCAACAAGAAATAATATTTCGTCGAGGACATAATATGAAGGCGCTATTTTGCGTCCTTTATTTCGGTCGTTTGCCCTCGAGCAAATGAGTCCATTAATAATAACATAAACTTTTAATGAAATAAAAAATGTACAATAATTATCTTAATTAACCTTTCAGTGATCTCAAAAAACTTAACATTACTTATTTTTATTACATAAATAATATTCAGAGTTACGGTTGATATTTATTTAACTAAAAATAACATTTTAATTAAATATTAAAAAGTTTGTTCATTGTATTAAGAAAAATATTCTTCACGAAGTCTACAATATAAAATCACTACGCTTTCTTCAACAGAGATGTTTAGAATAATAAATGAATGCACTTTACAATTCCAGACATGGATTATGATGCTGTTCGTCGGGAACCCTGGTGACGTGTAATTATGCACAAGAGACATAACTCAATGTCGGCGCTACATAGTTCGCGATCAGATGCTTCAGTTTGGTAAGCTGACGAAATGAGGAGGTAGATGTTATGTGGTATATGTTATGTTTTAAATTATAATAGCGGAACAGTGTATAAGACGGGGACGTGAGGTATAATGGGGACATACACTCTTTAGGCATACTTCACGCCACACTAACGACTACGTTAGTAGCAAGCACCATCAGAACGTCGCGTCCCCGTCTTATACACTGTTCCCCTAACTTTAAAGGCTCACAGGTTCGTCATCATAATCTGAGCAGTAAAATATTGCTACATTTGTAAACATCTGTAATCGACCAACACGAACTTTGCGTAGGACCTGCTACGCCGTAGCAAGCTTACGTAGGTCTACGGCGTAGGCCTTCGTTCTGAGCTATTTTACTTGAGGTTTGGGCAAATCATTCTTTTCACGCATTTACTCCTTTTTTTCATACTAATTATTTGGCAATAGACTCCCCTTTTCCGCTCTGATTATATCCTTCAACCTCCTTAATCTCCGTCTAACAACATGAATAAAATAACATCCACTACCGTTCAACAAATCCCTTTAATACTTTTCAGAATACTTTCTTTTTATTCGTTCTTAATTTTATAACTAACAACTGTCATTTGTTTAAATCACATTCTAAGTGATGTTAGTATGTTCCTAAGTGATGTTCCGGTGCATCCACACCGCCGGTAACATTTGTGGAGCAACAAAAGGCAACACGGTAACATTCGGCAACATTCGGTAACTTTTGTGGCTCCTTGTTACTATTTGTTGATTGTTACTCATCCACACCGCAGTAACATCCGACAACAAATGTTGCCGTGTTACTGTATATCGAGTAACGTTGCTCGGCAATCGGTAACATTGTTAGATAATGGGGGTAACATTGTTACCGAATGTTGAGCAACGTTACTCGACTTACAGTAACACGTCAACACTTAGTAACATTTTGTTGGCGGATGTTACCGAATGTTGAGCAACGTTACTCGACTTACAGTAACACGTCAACACTTAGTAACATTAAATAACATTTTGTTGGCTGATGTTACCGAATAACATTTGGAAACGTTGAGCTACAAATGTTACCGGCGGTGCGAATGCACCGTTAGTACCAAAAGTCGAAGTCGATGTCGATGTGACGGTTAAGAGGGATATATTAAATCACCTGTTTCCGTTCATTGAAGTAAATTTAAATTGTATAAAGTTTAAATTTACTTCAATTTCAAGACCGCAAAGTCCCAATCACTATCATTAAGATTCTGGTTCTACATCAATAATGTTCGCTCTGGCAGCCCTGTAAGACAGACGTCGTTAGACACACCGGGCGCTCCTAAATAAAGTCAGAGGATCGGGTACATTCTGTTGCTTCATATTGCTGGCAGCAACTTAACCTTTCCATCACAAACAACCACAGCTTTATTTGTTTCAACCACACTGCTTCCGTCCATCAAAGTGTTCAGAAAAACTTTTGATGATACAGGAGTTAAGAAATCCAATTTTTGAGCTGTGGCTGTACCAATTGCAAAATTTCATAAAAACTTTTCACTTTTCTGCTAAATCTTGAACATTGGCCTACAGTGATGAAAAACACAATATTTCAAAAAACTGTTGTTGAGACTTTTATGTTTAAGTTGTTTGGACGAGAGAGGCGGCTGATATTAAGTTTGAATCCGGCTATTCACCTTTTCTAAAGTAATCAATGCTCGTGCCTTATCTACTTAAGAAGAGGTTTTCCGTTTACGGTAGTTTCTTCGTGAGGCGGTCAATTTGTATTTTACCGTATAAGTTACTGCCAGGATTGTCTGATCAGGTAACAGTGACCCTGGAACGTAAAGGGCTATTGAAGGATCACAGTTACTAGACATTGATAGCCACACCGGCTGCTAAAGAAAGTCAGCAGATAGTTCGCGGCTGTAGCTTCGTATGCTGCGTGCACAGTTGCTGACTGTCGCAGAAAAGCAGGTTTTAGTTTATCCACATCATCTGTTGATGATATGAAACCCTGGTTTATTAGTATTAAAGTGGAAGTGTGGTAGGTAGCTTTAGCAGATTATGCAAATATATTTATTGATTGGTCTTAAGTAACATGGGTTTATGGTTTGCAGGATTTAAATACATTGTGTAATAGTTTCTCACTGAGCTGTTTTATATCGCAATGCAAAAAAGTATTTTTATGTTAAAACACTTCTCTTTGTTGTAAAATATTGTTTATTTATTTATAGAACCACTCGAGAGTCAGTGCTTTCAATCCAAAAATAAATGTTCTTTACACTTCCATAACAGCATTTCATAACTTTTAATCCCCCATCCAAAAAATAAACTCAAAAAATACCTTCACTACTACATTTTCCGCTTCGAAAATAAATTCAGAGGAACTCACAATCAGCCACAAATGGTATATACGGGTATTGCACCGTTCCCCTTAATGCGGGACATTCTTTAAATGGTTACGTAAGTGGCGTCACAGTGACCCGAAACTTTCAATCGAGCCTTTATCAATATTATCTACAGCAGAACGCCGAACGCCGACGAAATGAAAGAATCTGGTCTATTCACAAAAAGGTCCCGGAATGGGAAAAGAAATTTCTCGAAAGCGACCTTTCTTAGATGTTTATCTGTGCTGCCTTTAAAGCCCCTGGATTGTACTGTAACAGTTGGAAGGCGAAAACGAAGATTGCCGTTTTTATATTTCGATTGCGTATTTTGTTCCAAGCAACTTTTGTATTATTGTTGCAGAATGAGCATTGAACTCAAAAGTATGCAGTGCAATATTTAGGCTAAGATTCACGGTAAACGTCAAAGTATACATATAATTTAAAGATCAGCTCCTGAAACAACATAAATCAATTGACGAAAATAGCTCTTAATTTTGAGTTTACTTATAAAATAAATATTTTATTTTATTTGTAAGCGAATGCTCTTAATGCCTCTTTTTGACGTTCGGTATTTCTTTTTTTGCGGTATTTAAGAGGTCTTTACTTAAAGAGAAAAGAGCCGACAAATACGCGGTAATTCTTTAAGTGGAGATATTCTGGAGCAAGCCTGCGATGATTTACAGATTCTGCGATAGCATCGTCCTGGACTTTTCTTTTATCTGCTTAGTGCTTTTTCAGATACTTTTTTGCTGAAGTTGTTATCTATTTTTACGCCCTAGTTTTCACGTTAAAGACCTTGAAATAATATTTTTGTACTCATGATAATATAATGCGCCTGTTATAGAATAATTTGCTTTATAAAAGGTTTTGCTTTCAAACTAAATGAGGGAGGTTTTTTATTTGGCTGATTCTTTCTGATTCTGACGACTAGACAAGCTAAGTTTTCTTAGTGATTACTTGTTTTATCATCTACAGCACAACATACAAGGCATGACATATGGACAAAAATTCGTGAATACTCTGTATTGTATACCTACAAGACAATTATGGAGTTCAGAACCAGGGAAGGGGAAATAAGGGACGTCATATCATTTTCCCCAAGCCAGCAGCGCCAGGATCCGTTTAGTCTAAATCATGACCCAAACATTCATCCCTAAACTCGCGATAAACTAAATCTGCTTATCCAGAAAAGGGTTGAAACGAAATAGAATAATACTTCCTCCCATAGGGTCGTTGGCCCCGTACTTCAACCCTATTACCCTTCCGTCTAATTACAAATTAATGCTTGTTACTTTCTTTAATAAAGGGCTAAGGTAGCCCTTAATTATATAAAAATGTTTCCGCCGCTTTTTTTCTTTTTCCAAAATTTATACAGAACTTGTTTCAGAATAATTGCGGGCAGTGATGTAAAAAATGTCGACATATTGTGTATCGATAAATAAAAAAGAAAGCATGTATTTTGTTGAGCATGATTTTGCGCTTGTTGGTAAAAGTTTGGCAGGTAGTTCATTAACATGAAAAAATTTAGATATTTACACAATGGCGTGACACGTGTTTGGAATGTTTATGGGAGCTGAGTTTTATTAAAATAAAATTAAGTGCGTTACAACTTAATGTAATATCACTAAGTACATAAGTACCTTATAAAGAGGCACGTCTGGAAAATAAATCAGATTACTATAACTTAAACGTGACTTATTCTTTAGGACTAGGTAATTACTAAAAATCATACCTGAGAGGGATAATTTTCATTAGACTAATTAGGATTTAGTAATTTAGTTTGATCATTAACATTTTTAGAGTTTTTACTTCATTTTAGAAGGTTAATGTTAGGAAAAAAATTAGAATACCTACACATCACTACATCTTGAGCAGAACTCCAAAAAACTTAACTACGGTTAAAAACTCCTTGTTTATGATATCTTCCTTGTCCTCGGGCCTCTTTTGAAAGTTCATCATTACACTGACAAAGTCTCCATTCAAAAATAATTGCGTTTCCTAAAAAAAAAACTTCAGTGACTTCAACTTTTGAAAGTCGAACACGGAAATGTCAAACTGTGATTGGATTGTGAATAATTTTAGAACATCGATTTTTCTGATAGCTTACCAATAGCGGTTTCGAGATTGGCCGAAAATATTCATAGTTGTATTAATTTTTAAGTCCGTTATTATAGCGACATAACGAAACGTCACACCTGCAATCAACAAAAGGTTTGGCAGAGGTCTCACAGTAGCTGTGTAACTGGATGAAATGCGCCCACATTTCATACCTTATGATGGTGAAAGTTATAAGTCGAGCTACTACTGACAGGGCACAAAGACTCCAAACTACCTGACTATTAATTTTAATGTGATTTAAAAACCCAGTATTACTTTTCTTATCAAGATATCGAAGCTAATACGTCATAGTTAGAGCTAGTAGTAGTAGACGGTGACTAGCGAGGCAAATTCGTAATTGCAATTGATAAGAAACTCTGAGCTCATATTTTTCAAAAAGCCATGGAGAAGTTCTGTTTTTAGTTTCCATACACCTCAAATCTCCGAAGTTTTACTAGTATAATCCTGAAGAAACAGTTTCCAAGTTGTTCTTACACAGAAATTAAATAACACCTCAAACTTTATAAACTGCTCACAACGTTGTTCGTTGTGGCTCAGCAGACAAAAGCGTGATTGATGAATATAATGGACAATGCGTTATACATGCTTTTATAATATTTTCTGTGAGGTTCTCAATATTAGTTAAGCCTACATTTTATAGCTAGCAAAACGACGTATAAAGACTAAAATTCAAAATAGATTACAGTCACGGTTTTTGAATTGAATTTGGGTCTTTATAAATACCGAATTGTTGTACCGTTTGCGCAGAGGCTGGGTGTTCGACCGTGTGTCGTGAGTACGGTTCCCGCACGGAATAAACTACCAGGTCTAGCTATTTGTGAATTTAAATGTTTTTCAACGCACCCTCCATACAAGATTAATTCCTAGTGTGAGGCAAGGTGTTTCCAAAAAATAAATTTCATGACAAGCTCATTCAATTCGAGATTAAAAAGCTTATACCTTACTTTTAATTTCAACCAATAACTGTTGGCAAAGGGAATCGTCCATTAAACTAGATCCGTCCGTAGTTTGTAGGTAAGCAAGCTGCTTGTCACAGATAGGGCAGACAGAGGCCGTAGTTGATTGATGGCTCTAATGGACAATGCATTGTAGTCATGGCCCTTTTCCTCCACATTATAAGCAAAAGTCGTATCTACACAACGTTATAGGTGAAACGTGTCATGAGAATGATTTTTTCATCAATTTCATGTTAATGGAAGGGGAGCAATTTATCTGGAAAACTAGTAAGAACTGAGTAACGTGCGTTAAGTTTTAGGTTCGATCCCAAATCAGGTTAAGTGTTATTGAGTTTTTTATATTTAGTTGTAGCAGCCGAGAGTCTGGATTTGTGCACATTTGATATCTCCTAATAGGTGCCGAATAAATCAGGAAACGTGTTGACCAAGATCATGGTCAACAACTGCCGAATTGTGCCGAACAATTAGTGGTGGAGAGACATGATTATAAATGAACTGTACTTAGAGATGGCACACACAGATAAAAGAGTACAGATATTTGAGTATATCATGCAAAATTTAAACACTTAAAAATTTGAATTAAAAAAAAAAACAATATTAGAACATACATACCTCTCAAGATAACACAAAGATTTGAAGACGTAGCCCTCAATATTTTGCTCCACACAGCCTAAAGCACAGTCCACACTGTTCATCACAGATAGCAGACAGAAGTCATGATTGATTGATGGCATACAGACGATGCAGTGCGGGTCACGACGTATTGTGAGCATAAACGACTTTTATTTGAACCGACTTTACTCAGAAACTTCGGAAATTAACACCTTTTTTGTTTTGGTTGTGCTGCTTACTATTATAAATCACTTCCAACTTTCAAATTCAATTCTTAAAAATGTAGTTCCAAATTACTCCGCGTCTCAATATATGTTAGTCAAGTAATAGGTAAGCACTATTTAGATATTGCAGGGATCACAACTTTAATCAGGGCCTTTGAATAGAGACTAGGTATTATAAAATATTCAATTGTACACGGGTTGACATTTTAAAACTTTAGACAAAAATCGTGGAAAAAGCCTATCTTGTTTTAAGCTTTTGAATCTACTTTAGTCTTAGTATATTTTTGTGTTATAAAATAGATTTATTCAAAATGATGAGATGTTAAGATAGTTATTTTAGGTACCTACTGTCATGGCTACCTTTTCTAATTCATTACTTTCCTTTCTGAAATCCAGGCTCAGAGTATTTTCTATTTCAGTAGGTACCTATATATATAGCAAAAATTTATAACTGGAATGATGTCTTTTTTCCCTATGGATTACAAAGAGGTGTGTGACCTTCGGAACTTAGTTAACATGATTGTATAATGCTCATACAAATATAACGAGAAGGAAATTAAAATCAACCATACGTTTATTTGTTTTAGCAAAACATTAAGCTCTCCAAAATAGACAGCGAAGACAAAACCCATAGCAACTATACTCCATACTCACACAAACCGGAAAACTCAAAACACAACCATGAATACACGTCTAAACCAAACTTGCGGATTCACCCTCCATCCTCCATCCCATATCAAATCACTAACAATCAAGCATTGGTCCTTTCATCTGAATCCTACATTCAACATACACCCGAGCCCAAGGCCCTCCCGACAATTAATCCGGTCCTTAACAAAAAACCGCCGGCGTACAATAGCGTTGTGTTCTCGACTCACAAATGGGCAACAACCTCTTGCTATTATCCGCATAAATTGTTAGGGAATCATCTTTGTCCCGGCCTTTTGTTCGGCAGCTCTTCACCAGCTCTGGTCTTCATTAAGTTAATTATGTCCCGCCATTGTGTGGAGTGCGTATGACCTTCCTTGATAGTACTCTGTGTGTGAGCTTTTTTAGATAAACGGTCCAGTAAATGGTGTTTTATGTTATAATGACGTACTTAATAGCAAAAACTAATTGTCGTTCGTGTTCGTTTAATACGTTGATTATAATACCATCATAATAATATCTACGTGAACTCAGGGATGCGTATATCCGATTTCCTTTCACGGCAATTAGTGTCGCTGTCAACAACCCTGTTATTGTCAATATTTGCTAAGGTGATTATAGTTAAGTATACTATGGAAGGAAAGGAAAGTGAAAAGGAAAAAAATCTACCAACAAAGGATGAGATAGTTCCTACAGCTCTCTTTTGTAATTCCACTCAGCGTCTGCATCTGACACACAAATGATTAAATTTCAGTTTCCAGGATAAACAAACGAGAACTTTTATATTAAACTTACTTGTTATTCGACTTTCGTTCGAGACTGCTGCATACAATATAATGCACCCATGTGTCCAATCCCTACATAATCCGCAAAACTTAATTTAAAACTGTACCGTGCTATTATCTACCAAAAAGACAGAAAAAAAACCACAATGTGCAAACACGGTGAAATTGCACTCAAAGAAATTCTCTCTGGAAGCTCTGTCGTTACTTGTGTTTGAGGAAAATTCTTGTTTCCGACAGAACTCAGCTTTTGGGGGAATATTTGCTAATAAATAATTTTTGTACGAAAAGTTCTGGTTTATTAAATTGGGATATTCACCTTTACGTCGTTTATGTATTTAATTGGGGTCACGTATTTTATATGATACAGGTTTGGAATTTGTGAAAATATTCTGAAAAGATTAATTTTGTATGAACAGTTGAGTGTATCAATAGTCTAAATCAGAATTAATGAGACCATTATGTTCTAAGTTCGATGTTCTTTGATATCAAAAATACATAGAGATACCAATATAACAGTTTAATAACCGTGGCTGAACTTACAATCAATACTTTGTTTGTGTGAACTTTTTTTTTTTATTTTTTTTATTTTTTTTTTATCGTGGTAAAATCATCAAATGAGTCCTCCCACCCCGGGCAGGGCGGGAGGGACTGTCAGACTTGTACTGACTAAAATCCACGGTGTCCTTTGATAGCCCTTTATGTTCCGGGGTCACGGTAATGAGATAAGTCCCGCGACCCCGGCAGGCTTTGGCCCTCTAGAGAGGGGGCCCCGTCATTATGCTGACGCTCTTTGAGGCGCGCGTGGAACACAACGCGCCGTCGACCCGGGCATGGTCCATGGTCGGGCAGCGAGTTGCCCTTTACTCGCCGCCCGCATGCCCGCGCCTACGGTGGCCGGAGATCGTCTTGCGACGTCCGTCGCCGTGGGCGTCCACCACTGCGGTTGGGGCGGAGGGAGGACACTGTCCTCTCTCTCACGCGGCCCGCCTCCTCCTTCGCGAGCATTACTGCTTCGCAGAAGGAGGCGACCGCTTCCCACTCCGTCTCACCCCGCAGCATGGCCGCAACCAATGCCGGGCGCGAGAGGTCTCCGCCTATCGCCGCCGTGAGGACACGTCGGTGCTCTGCCCAAGCTGGGCAGTCTTGCACCGTATGCTCTACTGTGTCCTCCGGGCGATCTTCTTCAGTGGTGACACCCAGGCGTTTCCTCCTTTCTCCTTAGACACAGGTACCTCCCGAAACTTCCGTGTCCGGTGAGGACCTGCGTCATGCGGTAGGTCAGGACGCCGCCGTGACTCCTATCCAGCCACTCCTCAAAGAGGGGTCTTACCGCCGCGATTGCGGCGTACCCGGCCGTCGGTTGCGACAATCGTCCCCTCCATACTGCCCTGAGATCGCGCCGGACCTCTTCCCGCCGCGCCTCGACTTGTCGGGGCAGCGGGAATTGTTTGTGTGAACTTATGAAAAATCAAAATAATGATAACGGATCATTAATTCAATTCAATCGTCTATAAGAGTCCGACACTCGTAACTTAATCTAATATACGATAGCTCAGGTACGAATAGTGTAGGTATACACCTCGAGAGATAACTCGAATCTCCTTCCGGAGTCTCCTAACATACAAAGCACAAAACTCCATTGTCTAGAACTCAATCAAATTAATACGTCACAACTCCAATCCAAACTAATCAGAATATTAATGAGAGTAGCGACGGCGCGTATTACATCGACGCATGAATATGCATATACGCCGCCGCTACGGCCGCGTACTACGCGCACCACGCGTACTCGCGTATCATTCGTAATCTGCGTGTCGGCAGAGTTTTGCTATTAGAGTTAAATCTCTTTCTGAATATCATTCGTGGCATGTGTCGCTAATGAAATAATTCTGTCCTACACTTTAATGTGGATCAAGTTTTGGGTCAAAGATTAGTGAGTGTTGGTTTTTGTAGACGTGACACGTGCGGGAAATGGTTTTAATTTTTACTGTTATACTTTATTATTAATGAACTTTAATAAATTAACACGACTCACATCGCTTAGGAATCGATCTTAAACTGGAAACAAGAACTACATATTTCAAGCAAACTAAACTCATGGAAAATCCAATTTTTACCAAAAACGACACTCATGAATAAACTGGCATAACTAAATGGCGTGAAAAAACTTCAATGATTGAATCTAGCTTTGCGAGATTAAAATTCTCTCAAAGTTTTTACGATTAAAATTAAAAACTCGATGAGTCAGACTTTGCAAACTTGTCCAATACCCGCAGTTACAGGAAAAATTAAAACCATTTTCAAATAAAACTTGATTGGGTATTTATTTGATAAACCGATGCAATAAATATTTCTACTGGCAACTTTTACCAATGATATTGAAATATAAACATTGTGCCTCACTAAAAATGTCTCCTGTATTTTGGGTGCGTTTGGAAAATTATTTCAACCAAGTTTGATTAGTGATTAGTGACCATGTTCAGCAACAACGATGACACTGAAAGCTTTTAAACGCGGTTTTAATTTGAAGGGTGAAATCTGCCCTTTCCTAAAAAATGACCAAGTTAAACCTCTAAAAATACTTATAGTAAAGTTATTTCCTATATTAATGTTAGAGCGACTGGAGTTTCTAAAAGCAATATTTCAAAAGAACAATATATGAATATTTTCCTGTTCAGACGATAAATATTGCCAGAGCACCCGAATATACGGCAGAATAATAATTTCTTTTGCGGTTGCTTTTTGTAGCGAAAATACTAACATAAAGTTTTCCTGTACTATATTTTAAGTTAGTGTTAAAACGTAGTAACTACTTGTATTAAAATGTGACCATTTTCATCACTACCTTTGTCATCATTATGACCTAAAAGGAAAAAAGTCACATGATAATCACACTTAATCCGTTTATAAAAGAGATCTTATTTTAAACCAGATGTTCTGCGGTTTGGGTGTCATGGACTATCCAACAAGAAGTATTTTTGAATTGGAACCAGGAGTTCCTGAGCCGAGCGCGTTCAACCGAACAAATAAACTCTTCAGCTTTATAATATCTTAGTGTTTTTTTTTTCGTGGTGAAATCATCAAATGAGTCCTCCCACCCAGGGCAGGGCGAGAGGGACTGTCAGACTCGTATTGACTAAAATCCACGGTGTCCTTCAATAGCCCTTTATGTTCCGGGGTCACGGTAATGAGATAAGTCCCGCGACCCCGGCAGGCTTTGGCCCTCTAGAGGGGAGGCCCCGTCAAATATCTTAGTGTTAAGAAAAGAATGTGAGTTTTAGCTTAAAGTGAATCTTTTCTGCGTGGATAAAATCCCTTGACTGTCTGTAGAAAATTTTTTGGTTCAATCTGCCATCAACTCTTACACCCTCTTTCCAATCTTCTTGCACAACTTGTCACTTCTACACCCTACTCTATGTCCCACTGACTTAGAATAAGCCGCAAAGACTCAAGTCATACGTATCCTCTCGGCATTTAGTTCCGTCGTCTCAACCAGCGCCAACTTATACCGATGTGGCGAGCTTTGCATCACTCCACCAACGTATTAAGCCGCGTTCACGGACACGCGGTGCGTTGGGTGGCGCGTCGGGTGGAGCGTCGGGTGGCGCGTGCTGCACAGCCCCAAGTGTTTTGTCCGTTTATTTTGACCGCAGCGTCTACCGTGGAGTCCACCGCAGCGTTCAACGCGGCGTCATCCGTCACAAATGAAACAACGCTTGTAAATCTGCTTCTCCTTGAACGCTCTGTACTTCAACCTATGTTTGTGTATTGGGCGGCCCGCTCCGCCTGACGCGCCGCCCGACGCACTACGTGTCCTTGTCCGAGGCCTAAGTTTTAAGGATTTTAGCTCAGGAGCTTGAGTTGTTCCGGAATATTCCAAGATCATTATTTTAAAAGGCCCCGCCGACTTTGCCTTTAAAATTATAGTGAGTAGAAATATATTTTAACAGTGACGGGATGAGATTTTTTATAAGGTTCGTACCTAAGTAATGAAAATTGTGTTAGGCTATCTAATATTTTGAAATGTTTACTAACGAAGTATCAAATTAATGGTGTTAATGATGTTATACTTCAAAACAATATTTAGATATTTCAGACCTTGGTAATAGAATACCTAGTATAATAATTATGCAAGTATTTTTGGATGCGGAGACCTCTCGCGCCCGGCATTGGTCGAGGCCATGCTGCGGGGCGAGACGGAGTGGGAAGCGGTCGCCTCCTTCTGCGAGGCAGTAATGCTCGTTAAGGAGGAGGCCGGCCGTGAGAGAGAGAGGACAGCGTCCTCCCTCCGCCCCACCCGCAATGGTAGACGCCCACGGCGTCGGACGTCGCAAGACGATCTCCGGCCACCGTAGGCGCGGGCATGCGGGCGGCGAGTAAAGGGCAACTCGCCGCCCGACCATGGACCATGCCCGGGTCGACGGCGCGTTGTGTTCCACGCGCGCCTCAAAGAGCGTCAGCACGATGACGGGGCCCCGCCCAAGAGGGCCAAAGCCTGCCGGGGTCGCGGGACTTATCTCATTACCGTGACCCCGGAACATAAAAGGCTATTGAAGGACACCGTGGATTTTAGTCAGTACAAGTCTGACAGTCCCTCCCGCCCTGCCCGGGGTGGGAGGACTCATTTGATGATTTTACCACGCTAAAAAAAAAAAAAAAAAAGTATTTTTGGATATTGAACAAGAAAATGAAAAATAAAATATTGCTTTTTAATTGTAAATCACGCCAACGACGATCATACCATATCTTTGCAAGAGGTCATGTTCAGGAGTCGATTGCTGAAAAATGACAATTATGATGAAATGAAAAAAAAACCGAAACATAAACCCAATTTCCCTACAAAATCTGGTACCTACATCATGTAACCAGCACTAAGAAAATTAACCCGAAGAACGGGCACAAGTTTGCGCTGCATTTTATTAAGTTCATCTGCATTAAAATTTATTCAAGACGGCAGGGGACGCCACCAGCGGTTGCAAGTAATTGCTAATGTAACAGTGATTTTATTAAAACCCTTATTGGAACATTTTGCATTTTAAAGCTTTACCTATTGATTGTGCTGAGGGCAATTTAACGGCGGTTATTTTACGGCGTTTTAATGGGATTAAGTGCAGATGACGGAAGGCGGGGAATGTAATGGGATTAGCCACCATTTACCTCGTCGTTCCTGGTTAATTAGGGTGATAATTGCGTGAGAAAATATTACTAAGAGATTCTTTGGTCGGTTGTTATCAGTTAAAGCACGGAACCTGGATTTTTAGCAACCGAGTTGGAGATGATCGGCTTGTCCTTGATAATGATAATAGACTCACTCCTATTTCATGGCACTTAAATATAGGTAACTTGGAATGTGAATATACTAAAAGTTCCTGTGGCTAACCCTGCACCAGTTATAAGCATTATATTTCTTTGCTTAGATCATGTAGCTAGAAAATATAATGGGGCAAAGTTGCCATTTTTCCGTTTGACATTGTAGCCACTTCTGTTGTCAGAGGTAATGTGTTAAAACTGACTTCAATCACAGGAATACCTAAAATATTTTTTTAAAATCACAATCACTTTGTGGAAATTAGACTAAATAACAATCGAGTCCGATTAAATTTACAAATTCGACGTATCTATTAAACAAAGTTTCTAATCAAATCAAATCATTTATTTCTTTGCAAACATGGGTTAATAATACATAGATGTTATTTCTACTTATCTACATTTGAAGTCATCTACAAAAACTTTTAAATGAGAACGCTCTATTAGGAAGATTGTAATCAATTTGTAAATTAAAGGTCGGCGCACAGTTGAACTCGAGACATCAGATATTCTACAAAATGCGTACCATGCTGCATAAACACTTCTATTTTACTATCAAATCGCTTTGAATCGGGATCAGCATTTTCAGAGTAGGTACTTATAACAACGCTTATTTCGTGCAGAAACTTTTAATTGTGTTTCTGAAAAGCGTATAAACCTATGACTGTCAAATCTATGCTAATATTATAAAGCTGAAGAGGTTGTTTGGTTGAACGGGCTAATCTCAGGAACTACTGGTTCAAACTGAGAAATTATTTTTGTGTTGGATAGTCTATTTATGTAGGAAGACTATTAGTCTATATAACATTACGTTGTTATATATCCTATATCATCATCATCATCATCAGTCTATAATGCTCTCTGTGAGAGGGAGTGGGCCATAATCCACCACGCGGGCCCAGTGCGGGTTGGTAGATATGCCATATCTTCGAATTTTTGGTTCTAGGACATGCCGGTTTCCTCAAGATGTTTTCCTTTACCGTTTTGAGAGCAGTGGTGATGAAATAAATTACACAAAGTAATGCGCCTGGCGGGGTTCGAAACCACGACCTACAACTCGTAAGTCGGGACAGATACCACTGGGCCACCACTGTTCTCCTATAGCCTAGCTCCTATAGGAGCCGAGCAGTGGGTGAAACCAAGGGAGACAGCTAGTATGTATATAATTATGACAGCTAGGAACAACGACTCATCGTGCTTTCCGAGTTACGGATAAAAATCTTTACAACCAGCAATGGTCCAATCCTCAGCCCGATTTTTACAGTTTTGCCATCCAATCATCAAAATGTAGATCATTTTATCTAATAGTTTACTTCATTATTAATCATATAACTACCCTTAACCTTGAAGACCGTGATCTTCAAGACAAAACCTCCCCTAGCTAAGCGCTCTAATGAATTACCGTGACCCCGGAATGTAAAGGGCTATTGAAGGACACCGTGGATTTTCGCCAGTACAAGTCTGACAGTCCCTCCTGCCCTGCCTTGGGCGGGAGAACTCATTTGATGATTGTACCATGCTAATAAAAAGCTAAGCTGTGACTAATGGTCACTTTTACAGTTACAAAATCTGTTTTTGCCTTTCTGTGTGTTATCAATGGTAACATTTCTGTCTTCAAGTGGTATCAACATTGTATCAGGCAGGTGCTCAGGATTATTTCAGAGCTGACTCAAGAATTAAGCAAAGCTGAATGCTTCAACAGTCCTGCAGTTAAGAGGTACGGTTCAAACTACGTTTAAAAATACAGCTTGGGACATTTACATTGGGCATCTAGAATATTTTTGTACTTTTTTAAATAGATAACTGAATATAAATCTTCATTGCCCAGCAGTGGTAAAAGAGATTAAAAAACTTTCAAAATGTGAATGTATAAAGAACTACCGTATGAAATGCGAGTGTATACAAACTGAGTTAGGCTAGAAACGGGTAATAAACTGTTAATCTGTAGCATACTTTTTGTACTTATATCGTGGAATATTTTCATAGTTTTCACTTTATATTCATAAATTGCCATTAAAAATAATTATCATAATCTATTCTGAAAGAGCAATAACTGCCACTGACTTTGAGAGTCAAATGACTCTTACATCAAATTGAAATTTTTGATGAATAACCTCGGTATACAGTATACAAAATTAAACCACACTTTGGTTTTTACTGACATGTGAGAAACGTATAAAGAGCAACATAATATAATATTTCATATTTAATAAAAGCTATAAATTCTCGTAGTAATGAGTAACTAAATCAGAGCTCAATGAACTTCTCAATGTTAGGAATGCTGTAATAATTATTACAATGTGGAAAAAATGTTTCATCAGACGCCTATAAGGTTTCTGAAATGTAGAAATCAAATTAAATCGTTCTCATCAAATGCTCCTATTAAATCTGTCCAAAAGTGTAGGATATCTTTACGCTGCGAAAGCGTCACTAGATGCTTCCTAATTGCATTTTGCCGACTACCCTCTCCCAGATTACTTCTGTTGCAATTTACACGAGTGTACCAGCTCAATCTGACCCCCCTCAACCCCGCCGGCACTTCGACGGAGGGACCTCAAGAGCTCACTTCATTTGCACGCTGGGCTCCAATTAAACTGGACGCCCTCTTACAATCTTAACACGGTCCAATTTTAATTTTAAGGAATTGTTCCTCTTCTTTTAGAAATAAGTTTTTAAATGTCGTGACAATAATTGGATTTATTCTATTAAGGTTCTAAATAGACGATGTTGGAAGACTAAACAAATAGTACCTTCGTGTGACTGTATTTTTTTTTGTTCCAATTGCCATTTCATTTAAATGAGTTTCAAAAAAGGCAATTTCATAAAATTGCGTAAGTACGTTTAAAATAAGGTAGGTATTGCTTAACTAATTAATGTGTAATCTATCTTTACTCGAGTAGTAAAAGAGTTACAATTTATTTTTACATTACAATCATTTCACTTCACATAAACGTAACATTTGTTTTCCCGGACATTATGCAAGTAGTTATGCCAATTATCTGTTTGAGTCCCTAGTTATATAGTTGGCTAGCCTTGTGATACAACACAAGACAATCAGATAGAAATAGACCAAAAAGAGCTACTGAAAATTCTTAATGGGAATAACACTTTACTTAAGACATTCGAATCGCATGTTCAGGAACAGCATTTCAAAACATCGAGGCAATTAGTCCCTAGTAATTATTTAAACAGATCTTAATCTCATAAAATCAGTGTAATAATTACTGTATTTTCGTTCCACAATCACACAATCGCTTCGTTCAAGGTAACTGGGGTCCAAATACCCCATGTATATGTAAATGAGCCTGCAAAGGATTTGATAGCGTTATTACCCTTCTCAACCCAACTAAAAAGGTTTCAAGGTTTTGAACCTTCTTGGAGACCGCCTAAACCCAATTGAGAATAATCAACTGTTTATATTATGGAAAAAAAATGTTTTCTTTATTTACGTACCTTTCTGTAATCCGTGATGCTTTCATACACTTATCTTTTGTATTTTAAACTACTACATATAAATTAAAGAGGTAACTCCGTGCCAGAGCAGTATCGAATTAAATTAAGATTAAAATCTCCAGAAGTATTTGCAAATAATTTATGAAAACTTGAGCTTTATCTTTAAAATACTATTTATAAGCCATTAGGGTAATGATTTACGAATGTATCTTTCGTGAAAACTCAAGTCTAGAAGCATAAAGTTCATTATTTTAGTTAAACTGTTTGATGTGAAATGTATTTATCTACAAGATTAAACAATTTTCGTGGGTTGGTATTAATCGAATGTCAAATACAACTCATTATACCAACTTATCCTACGTATAATCTCGAACCCGATCCAATTTGCTCAGATTATCTCTCGACCTTCCATTACTTTTGACAAAACGTAAAACAAAGATTAACATAGATTTAGGCACAAAATGTATGCTTTTGAAATAAAAAAAAACAGGTTTTATCCAATAGTTGATGTCTAATCTGAACTTTATTGGTGACATTTGGTTTTAAAACATTTTCTCTCCAGACAAATCATGTTACTAGATAAGTCGAAGTCGTCCCCAGAGTCACTTTTCCCTGGTCGAAACTCTAAAGTGCCGATAGAAAATAACGTTAAAGGAAAAAAGAAAGAAAATTCTATACATTATATTAAATTCCCAGCCAGAGTTGCCACAAAGAAATATTATAGAAAAAAAGAGTAAGTAATTTAATCTACCCGGCCGCAAGTTGACACAAGATAGACGTTACTTCAAAATTCGCCATGACGAATATTCTGGAATTTAATTAGGACATGCGACTGACAAGGTAAACGGAAGTGGAACACGGGATCATAAATAAAGGATATTACGCTTTTTTATACAAATATAACAAAACTTGAGAATATACTTTATTACTTTACTTTATACTTAGGTTATTTGGTCTGACACCGTTTTACATTTCTTTGTTCGGATTCACAAACTTGTAAACGGTTGTTAACATGAAAATTCAATTAGCATAGTAATTAATTTAGAATTATTCAATACCCAGACACCCGTACTTGAGAAGATCGTCGACAAAATGTTTATTTAATCAAAGTTCAGCACAAAAATAATCGCCGCCTTGATTTATTCGCTAAGTTATAATTAAGTACATGAATACTTGAGTAAGTTCGGCATTGTTGCTAACTTTTACGACAAAGAATTTTATTATAACATTATTGGAACAAATAATATGTAGAAAAGTGAGGAGAACTTCCATTCCACTTAGTTGGGAGTGGTGACTGACTGATGGACTAAATGCTCACTGTGCTCAGACTTCTGCCATCAAGCACATTATCGTTGCAAACATTAGAGACATCAATCGAGACTGTTTCTCTTGAACCCATGAAATAACTGTGCGGTTCAGTAATAAAATTAATTACATTTCCTTTGTTTTAAAGTTTAACGATTGAAATTACCTTTTAATTGCTTTTATTGAAATAAATGGTTTCTTTGGACTTTGGCTTTGATTTCAATATTTGCTGATGTCTTTCTAAATTTTTCAGCGGTTGCATGAAAATGTCTTATCGAATACCTGACGTATCACAAAAGCATTCTATATCTATTTCCGGGTACCTCGAGGAGATTGAACTGTACTCACAAAGGGATGCCTTAAAAGATTGTATGCAATATTCGCTTCAGAGCCTCCAATTCATCCGTGAAGAATTTTGACTTGATTCTTTTGTGTTACAACTGTTACTTGGAGACGATATTGAGTTACTAAACGAGTATTTTTTAACTCTTATTACATAATACCTTTAAAGAACTTACTTATCCTAATGAGAATAGATCTGACAGAGGGTGCGTCATCGCGTCAGATAGTTTGATTCAAACAGTATTTACTGAACCGTTACAGATATGTAAAGGAGCTCTGATTATTGAACTGGAAACTATTAATTGACTTTCGATTAATTCTAAATGATAGAGATACGCTCAGAATATAATGGACAAAGGTATTAAACATAAAAAGAGACGAAAATTCATCACCACGCTTGGCTCAGATCACATTCACGATTTCGATCTTCAAAATTATTAAATTCTGATTAGCATCGTGGGGTCAAAAAAGATCCCACTACGTGTTTAACTCTGTTTTTTAAGTTATATACTAAGAATAAAGCTGTTAAAAACCTTGTAGAAACATGCCATTATTTACTAGCTATAACAGATTTTGTTTTGAAGTCGAAATCAAAAACCCACGTTGCGTTGCCAATAGTTAATTGGACAGATTTTTAGAAATTACACTTCTATTCTTTTACTCTGTAGATCAATTCCTTTCTCTAATTTAGACAGTGCTATAAAACTGGAAATTAGACTTACAAACCGCATCAGAACGTCCATGCTTTGTTCTAACAAAACCAAATAGCTGGTGCAGACATGGACCGTATATTGAAAACGCAATGTATCCAGACAAGCAACATTATACAATATTACAGGACTAGAACGAGATGGCGGGATGAGCTGGACTTTGCAAGGCAAGAAAAAGCAATCGCATTAGATCAAGGAAATGAAAAGACTACTTAATCCACGGTGTTCCTTCAATAGCCCTTTATGTACCAGGGTCACGGTTACCGAGTGAGACAATCCCGCGACCCCGGCAGGCTCTGACCCTCTTAGAGGGGCCCCGTCAGATTGCTGACAGCTCTTTGAGGCGCGCGTGGAACACAACGCGCCGTCGACCGGATTCTTCCATGATCGGACGGCGAGTCACCCATTACTCGCCGCCTTTAACTGAATTAAAATAAAGTGGAAATCATAAGTACCTAGTACCTTTGACTTTGACATCTGCAGTTGTAATACTGATATTAAAACTTTTATTAAACTCCATTTAGGTGGATACTATTCTCGGGTCGTAAACACATTCGTATTTTTCCACAAATATTTCTGATAAGTTTCCGCCTATAAACGCAGTGACCCATTTTTCAGCGAGCCAATAGCTGTCAAAGTCAGAATCGTCCCGCGTCATGCAGAAATGTCACTCGGCTGTGACGCACTCTGGTTACCGCTGAATGTTGTACCTACAGACACCAGCACATCAACCAACCTCAATCTGTCAAATTTATTTAATAGATTTTCAACCTTATCACAGTAGCAGCAGATCAATGTCGTCGTCTGAACCTACGACATTATCGGTCTTCTTGTACTACTTTATTCTGACATTTAGTACATTTTCTTCAAAAAAATGTTTTTAATTCGTAGGAATCCGGTTCTCGATTTCTCATAAACAGTTGATTTGGAAAATTCTTCTTTCGTTTGAAGAGTTGTAGTTTCTGAGTCTGATCGTGGAATTTTAGATAAATCGAGGGAACTATTCAATGTATGACAGCAAATCATCCGTGATTCTGATTACTGCTATTATACGAGTATATCCATGCAATCTTTACACGATCACAATACAAATGGTCAGGTCTGTATACAATAACATGAAAAATAATAATAACCTATTTCTGAAACAGCACAAAATAGTGTAAGATAACTTTTTTCTTCTGCTACTATACTTAAATACTCCTTTCACTTATTCTACGCTTACACAATGTGTTTTTTTTTTAATGGAAATCATAAGAAAAATAATAACCCATTTATTATTTGAGGTGGGTTTGCTCGTGAATCTGGTATTTGTGTGAGTTTTTAAGTTTGTAAACGCACTCACGACACAGGAGATACCTATTCCTTGTTTTTTTTTTATTGCCCCACAAAAAAATGTATATGTCACAGAAATTGTACTGCGTAAGAATTTTTCTACCTATAAACTATAGAAAATAAATTGAAAAGCTGCAACCTCACGTGTTTACCTGGACACAGATCCAATCTAAACCCATCACGTTATTAACTCAACGACAATATCACTCCAGATATAGCCTACGTTACAGGACCCGCTCTGATTTCTTGGAAGAGCTCGACTATTCCGACAATGTTACGCCTGTGGCGTGCGTGAAGGCAACGTGTCGCTTGTAGAGGTGACGCACGTAGCAAACGATAGCAACGTGTCGTATGCAGGAGTGACGCACCTTTCCAACATATTTGTTCAGGCGCAAATACATCGGTTGGCTATCAACCGCAGGTGGGCACTGCGGGCAGTTTTATGTGTAAACATTTCCTGTTTTATTATTTTTTTCATTTCTGTTATTATTGTGAGACAATTTTGTACTTGCTTATTGAACGAACATACTTAATCCCCGAAGGGTTATGTAGAGATGTACTGAATAGTATCTTACCTCCACATTTGTTTACGTATGAAGTAAGGAGCGAGCCGTTTGCCCTTAATCAGGCAAGGGTCTTAAAAATCCATTACGACTGATACCCGACCTGAGAATCAAACCGAGAACCACACTTTAAAATACATACATCTGTGATACCATTAACAATAATGTTGTGATCGAAATATTTTTAACTAAACAACTTACACGACTGAGGACATACAGTAAATTTTTCTTAGCGAAAATTCTTTCGAAGTTGTTATTTTTAACTTCGTAACAATTACTTCCAGCTGTTAAAAACCCGATGAACGACCATAAAAATATTTTTATCTTCGAACATCGATGCGAAACTTTAAAACTTCGTGATTTTCAGACTTGGTAAATTCAGAATTCCGTGAAATATTATTTTGTGCGACCCACTTCTCACGAGGCCAATATCTGTCATAATCAGGACGTGACGTCATGGACGCGTCTTAAATATCTCCTATGCATTTAAGTGACGTGTGCTAAATGTGTTATAGGGTATCAATATTCATCATAATCTGCCTATCTTTTCCCAACTATGTTGTGGTCGGTTTCCAGTCGAACCGGATGCATCTGAATATCTTTATTTTACTTGAAGCGACTACTTTGACCTCCACAACCCAGTTATCGAGTAACTAATACAATACCTCTTGATATCCGTTTTGACGTCGAATAAAATCAAGATAGTGCCTAGACAATCATATATTTACGCCTCCCGATTCGTCACGGAAACGACCGAGGACGATATTAAAGAATTTATTAACGATTGCGGACACACGGTCGTCAAGGTTGAAAAACTGACCCAGTTCAAAGAAACTGGATTTTCTTCGTTTAAAATCACAGTAGAGCAGGAGCAAGAAAAAGCCTTCCTTGATGCTAATTTCTGGCCACGGGGTATAGTTTATAGGAGGTACACCGAAAAAAGAGTTACCACCGGGACCATCAGCCATCCGGAAAATAAAAATAATGAAAATCAGCATAATATCATTTAATTGTCGATCGATAAAGCGTTCGTGTAATAGTGTCACTGATCTCTGCGAAAAACATGATATAATTGCACTTCAAGAACATTGGTTAATTCCAGATGACCTGGGATACCTGGATAAAATACATCCCGATTTTACTTATCATGGGGTATCGGCTGTGGACATGTCTGCGGGCGTGCTTAAAGGAAGACCCTATGGAGGTACAGCTATTTTATGGCGGACATCTGTATTCAATCGGGTAATTCCCATTGACACCGGTTCGACGCGCGTGGCAGCCGTGTGTGTGCAGGTCAGCGCCGGGCGAAGTTTCATCGTGATGTCGGTTTACATGCCGACTCAAGATGTGAATAATCTGCCCTTGTTTACGGAATGCCTCGGTGTTATCAGTGCAGTTATCGAAAGTAGTGATGTGGAAAGTGTGTTAGTCCTCGGTGATTTTAACGCTGACGTTTCGCGCCCAAATAGTTTATTTGGAAGTGAACTACTGGAGTACTGTGATGATCAAGACTGGTTATGTGCGGACATCAGTTTACTCGGTATGCTGTCAAATACCTACACATACTTAAGTGACTCACATGGCACCACAAGTTGGCTAGACCACTGCGTTACCACCTCCGCGGGCTTTAGTATGATTGATAGTATTTGTGTATTAAATGATGTTTACTATTCGGATCATTTTCCATTATTGGTCAAATGTAATATAGATGTAGTGTTGCCAAAAACAGATACAAAGCATAATCTGTTAGTAAATAAGGTAATTTGGGGACAAAGAACGTATGAACAAAACTGTAAATATGCAAAATTTTGTAATGAATTTGTACAGTCCTTTAGCTGCTGGTCTGATTTTTCGTGTAATGGAACCTATTGTAAAGATCCTCATCACTGTTGTTTAATTGATAAATGTTATAAACAAATTGTAAACATAATGTCTAGGGCTGCCAAGTTATCCTATCAGGGAAAATCGTTCATTAAAAAGAGAACGATAGTTGGATGGAACTATCATGTGCGGGAGTGTCATATGGAGGCTCGGCAGAGCTACACATTGTGGAATTTAAATGGTCGCCCCTCACAGGGAAAAATGTATGATGACATGATTCGTAGTAAAAAGGTTTTTAAAAATAAAATAAAATGGTGTCAGTCAAATGAAAATAAAATAAAAATGGATATTATAGCCACTCACAGATACAATAAGCAGTTCGGAAAGTTCTGGAATGAGACAAATAAATTAAATTATAAAGCTAGTGTGCCAGTTAATATAAATGGTTGCAATGACCCAGGTGTTATTGCAAATATGTTTGCAAAACAATTTAACCCTGCTACCGTGTCTACGGCGGCAAATAGCGTGAGTGTGGACAGCGTGGCCAGTGGTGAGCCGGCGACGCCTCCGCCACGGTTGAGTGAGAAATGTGACCATGATACCAGCAAGTTGCACGTCACTGCTGAGGAGCTGTATCTTTGTGTAAAAAGTATGAAACGCGGTAAGTCGCCGGGCCACGACGGGCTCAGTGTCGAACACTTTATGTACGCCCCTAAATCTCTATTTATTAGAATTTCTGAACTGTTTAATGCATGTGTTGACCATGGCTACTTACCAGATAGTTTCTTAAGGACCATAGTCGTACCAATTGTAAAGAATAGAACGGGTGATGTGTCCAGTATGTCTAATTACCGCCCTATATCCTTAGCGACCATATTTTCTAAGATTTTTGAACGCTTAATTATTTCTCATTTAAGTGAAAATAATTTCCCTATAAATAATGCACAATTTGGTTTCCGAAAGGGCATGTCGACTGATTTGGCTATCTTTACCTTAAAGAATACAGTGTATAAATACCTACAAAGAAACACGAGTGTATATGCGTGCTTCCTAGATCTCAGCCGCGCGTTTGATACTATCAATTATAAGTTACTATGGGATAAGTTGAGAAATCCAGATTCCAAAGTGCCATCAAGAATTGTAGATCTTCTGGAATATTGGTATGCAAATCAATGTAATCAGGTTAAGTGGAATAGTGCCCTCTCGGATACGTATAAATTGACGTGTGGCGTGAGGCAGGGTGGTCTCACTTCACCGATTTTATTTAACATGTATACTAACCAGTTGATTGAGGAACTGAGCAGTACCCGAGCCGGTTGTCGTATTGGTGATGTATCTGTGAATAATCTCAGTTATGCGGACGACATGGTTCTGCTCAGTCCCTCAGCCAATGGGTTAAGGAGACTTGTTGCGATTTGTGAGAAGTATGCTGCGGAACACTTTCTCACCTATAACGTAAAAAAATCGGAGGTTATGATATTTAAAAGTGGTAAAGGTCCTGATAATATCTTACCGATTAACTTGTGTGGAACTGCCCTGAGCATTGTAAATAAATTTAAATATCTTGGTCATATAATTAGGGATGACTTATCAGACGATGCTGACCTGGAACGACAGAGGCGTAGTATCGCATGTCGAAGCAACATGTTGGCTAGACGCTTTGCTTACTGCTCTAACCAAGTCAAAGTGACTCTGTTTACGGCATACTGTCAGTCGTTCTACACAAGTCAACTCTGGTACAGGTACACGAAGTTTGCTTACAACACTCTTCGTGTACAATATAATAACGCCTTTAGAGCTATTCTAAAGTTACCCTGGCGGTGTAGTGCGACTGGCATGTTTGTTGACAGCAGGGTTACTGATTTTTACGGGCTGATGAGGAGACTCAGGGCGTCTTTCCAAACTCGACTGTGTGCATGTGAAAATCTTTTAGTTACTGAAATATTGAATTGTGTGTACCTAGTAAGACCAGAATTAGTGTACATTATGTTGTGAAGTATGGTTTTAATATGCTGATCTCGATTGAACTGTGATTTTAATTTCTGACTGTTATTTTTATTTTATTTTATAATTTTAATTTTTGAATTTTCTTTTTGTTGTTGTTAATTTTAATTTAAATTCTGATTCTGATTGTAATGTTGATTTAATTTTAGTTCTATTTTGTTTATGCGATGATGTTTGTAATTTTTTATTATGTGTAATGAAATTGATATGGGTTCATGCCTGAAATAAACTATTATTATTATTATTTACGGTAAGTGTTTTCACTGCTCAGCTCTTAGGCTGGATTTTAGCTACATTTACGGGCCGAAACCAAAGCAAATGTAGCGTGTGATGTTTATTAAATGTGGGTGTTTACGTGTTGTGATTAGGTCCTATTTCGTTCTCGTCTATTTGCATGAATTTTCTGACAATTCTGCATGTATTTAATATAGCAGCTTTTTGTAGTGTAATATATAGGGATTCTTTTAGGTCTAATAATTTTAAGCTATGGAGGAGATGATTAGGAATGACGCCTGTTGTGGAAAGAACTATTGGGACTACATACACTTTTTCTTGCCGCCAGATTCTAGTGACTTCATCTTTGAGATCTGCATATTTGCTAATTTTTTCAGTGATTGTTTTCTGTAGGTTGTGTGTATTGGGGATTGCTATGTCTATTAGGTAAGTTATTTTATTTATTTTGTCTTGTAGGATTATATCTGGTCTGTTATAGTGGATTGTCCTATCGGTAAGAATGCCGCGGTCGTAAAAAAGCTTATGGGTAGTATTTTCTAGGGTGATTTTTGGTGTATAGTTATAGTAAGGAGTGTCGGCGTCTTGGATGAGTGTGTGTTTGAGTGCTAGTTTTTGATGAATGACATTGGCCACCTGGTTATGCCTGTGAGTGTAGTCGGTCTGTGTGAGAGTTGTGCATGCGCCTGTTATGTGTTGGATGGTTTCTGGGTGTGTGTGGCATTTGCGACATTTGTCATTAGTTACTGCAGGGTCTTTGATAATGTATTTTCTGTAGTTTTTTGTGTTTATTATTTGGTCTTGAATTGCTATTATAAATCCTTCCGTTTCCGGAAATAAGGTGCCTACTTTCAGCCATTTATTTGAAGCTACTTTGTTAATGTGGGGTTGCTCCAGGTCATGAGGGTGCCGACCGTGGAGTACTTTTCTTTTCCAATCTTCTATTTTTTGTGTCTGTGGGTCATCGTTTGTAGTGTTTTGGTTTTCTATCTGATCATTTAGGTTGAGTGGAGTGTAGTTAAGATCGTTTGCTACTATTGCTTCATGTATACGACTAGTGCGAGCTTTTGTATGGAAGAATGATTTTAATCTACTGACTTGTTTCCGCCATAGGTGCTGGATATCTATGAGGCCTCTCCCTCCATGTTCTCGTTTTATTGTTAGCCTCTCTATGGCGGATTTAGGGTGAAGGTTGTTGTGTTTTGTGAGTGTCGTACGTGTAATTCGTTCTAATTGTTCTGTGTCAGTTTTGGTCCATTTTATTACTCCGAATGAATATGTCAGTACTGGAATAGCAAATGTGTTTAAGGCTTTAATTAAATGTTTACCAGAAAGTTGTGTTTTACAGACAGCGCTTACTCTTTTCTTATATTCTGTAGTTAATGTATTTTTAATCTTTACGTGGTCAAGACCTTTTAGTTGCGAATACCCTAAATATTTATATAGGTCATTTGGTTCCAATGCGGTTATAGTATCCGACTCATTCACTGTATAGTTACCGGGTCGTACCTTTCCTCTAACAATGTGAAGGGTTTTACACTTATCTAAACCAAATTGCATATTAATATCTTTACTAAACTCTGTTGTAATATCTACTAATTTCTTCATATCTTTTTCTGATTTCGCATACAGTTTGATGTCGTCCATGTATATCAGATGTGATATTGTTGTTTCGTCTGTAGTGTCTTTAAGGCTGTACCCGGCTCCACAGTTCTGCAGCAAATGAGACAAAGGATTGAGGGCAAGACAGAACCACAGGGGACTCAGAGAGTCACCTTGATAAATGCCTTTTTTGATAGATATCTGTCGTGTTGAGACATTGCTGTTGTTACAATTTATTTGTAATGTTGTTTTCCACTGTAACATTATATGGTGCAAAAAATCTATTATATTCGGATTAATTCTATAAATTTTTAAAATTTGTATCAACCAGGAGTGTGGTATACTATCAAAAGCTTTTTTATAATCTATGTAGGTGCAGTGAAGATTTCTATTTTTAGAGGTGGCATGTTTATGTATAGTATTATTATTATTATTATTATAAGAGTGATTGTCAGATTTTTCGGCTTCTGACTTACACAAGGTAACTAACAATAGGAACAAACGGCTTTATGATTCATTTAATTAAAATAACTTTCAATAAACGGGTTTCTGTAATCTGTTATATCAAATAATATCTGATAGTTGAATTAATGTTAAGGCGTTGGTGATATTCTATTTCAATGCAAAATTTTCATATTTTCTCGTTAATAGGAATAAAATAAAGAACAAGAAAAACTTTAAGAAAATAAATAGCACCATCTTTTAAATAAACTATGAAGGTATATTTCTGAGAAAACTAAAACATTGTAACTTCTTAGTGTATTTAATTAATTTTCAATACCTACCTACTACGACAACAGTCTATTTTTATGAAAATATTTAAAAAAATTCAATCAAACTTTAACTATTACAATTTTACCTATTGTATTTGAAATTAGAGACTACGTGTAACAATATCCGTAAGTATTATTTTATTCTATGTGCACTAGCACTGACCTACATCGGGCTGGCCAATATCTGTCGTACTCAGCGTCGTGACGTCACAGCATGTCGCGAGCATTGTGTGACGTAGTCCGACGCATCCGAGCGTGTTTGCAAACATGGTGTACCGATACGGTGACGTGTTAAAAGTGTAATGTAAGCATATAGTGTAAATAATTATGCCACGTTTTTTTTTTTGTAGTAAACACTGCCCCACATGAAACTCATATACACAAACACTCAGACCCGGAATAATTACTTGCAGATCATACGAACATAATTATGTTCCGTGCGGGGATTGAATCCGCGACACGCTGTAGCAATTGATCACTCTATCACTATGCCAACTGGCCAACAGCAATTAGACGGCGACGTTAGAGGGCCAAAGCCTGCCGGGGTCGCGGGACCTATTACGGGGGTTATTAGGTAACCGTGACCCTGCCACGTAAAGGGCTATTGAAGGAACACCGTGGATTTTAGTCAGTACAAGTATGGGTAGACTCATTTGATGATTTTACCACGATAAATAAAGGCTAGTTGTTCTAGAATTGAGATTTTAAATGCAAAAGTAAGTGTGTTACCTTTTGCACACTTAAACCACTGAACCGATCATCCTGAAGTTTTTCAAATACGTTGTCAGATGTACAGAAACGGACATAGGGTACCTTCACTCCCGAAAAAGAGTAGTGACCCTAAGGAAAACAACAATAAAGAGTAAATTGTCAAATTCTCTATTTACGCGAGCGCAGCTGCGGGTAGAAACTAGTCATTAGTTGCGTCCACACAGAGCGAGCATCCTCGCGAGGAATTTTCCGCGCGAAGCAGCTCGGTTAGTGTGTACGTGTCTCGGGGCTGAGACAAGCGAGCGCGCTGCCGCCGCGGCCGAGTGATCGAGCGCCCGAGCCATCCAGTGCCGGCTTTTGTTTTGCTCGCGTATTTTGTTTTGTGCCTCGGTCGAGAAACAAAACGCGTCCACACAGGGCGAACAGCCTCGGCAGGCAGTTTCCTCGCGCGGCAAATTTTTCGCGAGGCTGCTCGCTCTGTGTGGACGCACCTATTCAATAAATTTGTCCTCTCCAATAACTATAAGATAATCTCTTTTATTTTATAAAATATTATTATTAATGAACTTAATCTACTTTTCGTAATTCATTAAAATTTAATCTTTCAAAGCTTCTTAATAAAAACTCCATGAAATAATTACCTCAATACGGAAAACTTTATAAAAAACTGTTTAATGCAATCTCGTTATTCTTCTTCTGAATTAAAATGATAACATGAAGTTCAAGATACAAATAACGTTATCAAACAGCTTCTTATTATATTAGAAGTAGGGTAAACTACCAGTCATTGGACACTTAAGGGCCATACATTGACGAAAAATAATTCTTGGACACATTTATGAATCTACGTGCTAGAATTGTTATTATTTTGCTTATTCAATAGGTATGTGAACATAATTTCATTTTAAAAATTATACTTTACAGCATTAACATTAAAAAAAATCCTGTTAAAAAAAAAGTACCCAAATATACACCGTGACTTTTTAGTCGTCTTACAAAAGTCGTCCACTTAATGTATCCGACCTAAAATACCTTTAGGCGAGTTTATTTTTTTTTAAATCGTTAATAATAATTTTTATTTTTAATAAATAGGTACATTAAAAATATGAAACACCCTGTTAAAATGTTTACGTATCAATCTGTAGAGTATACCTACCCAGCGCAATAGTCGGGTAGATCATTCCATTTCCATTTTCGTGCGTTTCTAACTACGCCTTGTGTCATAATAACCAATTAAAGTTTTATTATTATTTTTTTCTAATCTCTTAAATACATATTTTTTTATTATAAACGTGTTCTAGTCATTGGATACATGAACTGGGCTGCTTTTGTAAGACGACTAAAAAGTCACGGTGTATAGTCATTGGACAGAATTTCTATTGTTGGACAGTCTATACTAGTTAATGGACAGCACAATTTAGCTCATTAATGTTCTTTTATAAATCGTTAAAATAGCAAATAGGTAATGAAGGGGAAAACAACATTTTAGTAATGCTTATTATGATATTATTAAAATTGCTTTTACCTACATATCTCTTAGAAGAAACATTAATTGCTTTCAAAACTACTCCGTCTTAGCAACTCATATGTAATACAAAAAAAAACTTTCGTAGTCTTTCTCTTTCCCCTTGGGCATCTTTGGTTTACTTCTAAACACCGTTATCAGACAGTACCATTAGTTAGGTAGGTTTTAGTTTGGACAGGGTGTCCAATGACTAATTTTAATCTTAAAATTATTCATTGGTCTTTGGACAGGGTGTCCAATGACTAATTTGAATCTCAAAATTAGTCATTGGACACCCTGTCCAAAGACTAGTAGAAGTTGCTTAAGAGCAACACGATTAAAAATGGTTCCTTTGGCCTAAATTTATAGGCAGTAGAGTCCAAAATATTTGCAATTATTTTTAATTTAAAAAATGCAGTTATTGGACACTTGTCCAATAATTAGATTTTAAACAAAAAAGTTTTCAGTTATTGGACATTACATAATAACTTAAAAAATCTATTTGACTGTATGTTATCATATTAAAACCAGTAAAGAATATCATAATACATTACTGTGCAAACTACTAAGAGCATAGGATGATCAGGTAGAATTTAAATCGTTAAATAATGTATAGATAAACTTACCAAATTCCTTATTTCTCACTAGAATGACCGCTAACCGTCCGGACGCCGAGAAAAGTAAATAATTTTGACCAATTACTGCCGTCTATTAGAAATGTTTTGAACTTTTAAGTATTACCAATAAACAGAGTGCAGAAAGAGTCAGTTGCATTGTTAGACTCTTGAATCATAACCTTAATAAAAACGATTAAAGGGAGTTAGTTCTGTCCAATAACTGATAGCGTCCAATAACTGGTAGTTTACCCTACGTCTTTTATTCCCGGGGAGGTTTATCTTTTTACTCTTGCTCTTGTATTTCTAACCTTGTTAAAGTATATTTAGAGAACATTAAAGATGCATGGTACATAATGGTACGTTTCCATCAAAATTGTGTGCGGTAGATTTGTTTGCGCACATTTTCTCTGAACTGAGTTCGCGCGCTCAAATAACTAGTTCATCATCGTCATCGCGTTTTAGACTCTGTGTTCACCGGCAAGACTGTCTGTATCTTTTGTACGCCCACAATGCAGCATATTAATTGTGCACAACCATTTTCTCTGAACTGAGTTTGTGCGCTCAAATAACTAGTTTACTGCTCACGTGTGCACGCACAAAAGTATCAATTTATTCATTTAATGTTTGCTTGAGTGTGTTGATTAGAGATAAAATTTGTGCCGCATAGCGCCAAACACCGATATGGCATCCAACGAATTCCGTTATCTTTAATAAGAAATAAGCAAACTCGCCTCAAAGAGTACGATGTTAGCACAACGACGGAGCCTTTAGAGGGCCAAAGCCTGCCGGGGTCGCGAGGACTATTGGAGGACACCGTGGATTTTAGTCAGTATAAGTCTGACAGTCCCTCCTGCTCTGCCCTGGGTGGGAGGACTCATTTGAAGATTTTACCATGCTAAAAAAGAAAAGAGAAATAAGCAAGCTAGCAAATTAGGAGCGTTTTGCGAAGAACACACAACCTACATAGTAAGATCATAACAAAGAGCATGTTACCTATATTAAAGTCAAAACTAAGAACATTTCCTGATAGGAAGCTATTAGAAGGCACTTTGCGTTCAGCCGAGCTAAACGTTCCGCCTGTGGTGGAGGCCGCGATTACCTCATGCATAATATTGATACTTCAGCTCCTAGAACTTTACCAGCTCGATACGGGTACCTGACATGGAAATATGAATTCATTAACATAGGGAGCTAGGGAAAATAGTACCTACCATTATAAGTTGATGGTAAACGTACAGTTCAGTTCTCGGAGTCTTGAACGTTATTCGTTTTAAAATAAAGACATTAAGCCACTTATTACAGAACGTCACTCAATAATCAAACATTACTTTGAACTAGATTTAAGCCATTTGATTGGTTGAAGCTAGTTTTAAGTAAAACGCTTAAGTCTTGATTGACGTTCTGTGATACGGGCCTGAGTATTGAGTAGTATTCAGTTAATTTCTAGAAAGAAGATTTGAACCATTTAGTTGTCCATTTTCTGAACGAAATTATCTCATCTAAGTTCTATAAGTTGATCTTGGTTTGAGGCGATGGGACTCATATAAGAGTAGGCATTGAAGTATGGAGTGTCATGGAAAGCATTGCATACGGCTCACCTAGCTGAAATTATGGTATTCTGGTGCAGTGTTTGCGACAGGCTGTTATTAAAATTCTGAATACAAACTTTTCAATAGTTTTATTGTTTGCATCATCGTCAATGCATTGCATGGTACATACTTTTAAGTTATACAGCGAAGATCCGTATCTTCGCTGTCTAACTTAAAAGTTGAGTGTGCGAAAGGATGAGTTTTTAAAACAAACATTCGAAAAAGTAACCGTCCAATCGTGTTGTGTGATACATTTTTAGTTCGGAAAACTTAAATTTTCTTGTAAGGCACACTTCCTCTGCCTTTCAAAACCTTGTGAATACCTCTCATCCAACAACTTTCGAGATCAATTATAGTGATATAATTAGTGCTACATCTATCTGTATAGGTAACGTCAACAAAACAATAAGTTATAGTTATGCAGGAAATAAGTTTTATAGTTGTCAATCAAATATTTATCAATGAAATATTTTATATTAAAGTTTGTAATGCAGACAAATAATTGTTTACAACACAATTTTGAAAAACTAATTAAAAACTTGCTGCCTACTCCTTATTTCAAAGCCTACTCATAAATAGGTACCGTCGTCCGTACGTCTCTAATCGGGATCAACTTACAAAAATGAGATGAGATAATTACGTTCAGAAAATGGACAATTGAATTGTTGATCCTCTTTCTAGAAATCTGTTGAATAACGTTCAATATCCTAAGAATCGACTTGCTGTACATTTACGATTAAATCTAAAGCCTCCTGCAGACACACGCGATTAATCGCGCGGGGCGACATGTCGCGGTCCATTCGCAGTATTTTTAGAGTGGAAATTAGCTTGGCTCGTTGTCGCAGCGCGATTAATCGCGTGTGTCTGCAGGAGGCTTAACTGCGTAAGTGCGTACCTAACTCTTTTGTTGGCTATAGGTACTAATAAGCTACGTATGTGCTAGGTACATCTACGTGCATTGGCAATGCGTGACATGCAATGACGTCATGAATATTGATAAGAGTACTCACGGCTTGTTATGTGTACATACGAACGACACAACCACTGGAGTAGACAAGTGGATACCAGCGTCAATACTAACTACTGATATGATTCAGAGATTCGATTAACACAAGGATTGGTCCTTATCAACATCCTATATTGTTTATATTAATTCAAACTATTGGTAAGTGTTATAGAATTTGACCTGACTCAGATCATAACAAAAGACAAAGCTAATTCTGTATAAGTCACCATTTTTTGTTTGCCAGGTATGGTCTGACTGAAAATAAAAACATTATCGCACCAAAAACATTTTATGTAAAATGTAGCCAGACGACCACATAATGTTTAGTCTGTGAAAAAGATATCAGATCTTATGTTAAGCCAAACTTCTGAATCTACACGGCCTAACTCTACCGACCCTAACTTCACAAATTCTTCATAACAGTAAAAATGTATGGCTTTGCCGTTTCGCTACGTGACGGTGATGCGAATATTTAGTTTTTGAAGCAACGAAACAGCCAAGCCATACATTTTTATTGATATGTAGAATTTGTGAAGTTAGGGTCGGTAGAGTTAGGCCGTGTAGATTCAGAAGTTTGGCTAACATGAGATCTGAGATCTTTTTCACAGGCTAAACATTATGTGGTGGTCTGGCAACATTTTACATAAAATGTTTTTGGTGGGATTGCAGTTCTTTTTGTAAGTTGCTAGGCAGACTTATTTTATTTTTAATTAAGTTTTTGGGAAGAATACTTCCCAGTGGCGTTTACGCAAGGTATTTTAGTTACTGTCTAGTACACTGTCTACAGTACCGTGTAAACTTACATGTCCTAATTCATAAAATTGGTAAAAATCTCATTCAAACTTCCACCCCCCCCCCCCTAATTTTAGGGGATTGGGGGCGAAAGTTATAAGCTTATCTGGGGGCATGATAGTGTTTTTATAACTTTTTTTTATAACGTCCACCCCCCCATTTTAGGGGATGGGGGGTGAAAGTTATAAGTTTATG
The DNA here is from genome assembly GCA_950005045.1 of Agrotis exclamationis. Classification (NCBI taxonomy): domain Eukaryota; kingdom Metazoa; phylum Arthropoda; class Insecta; order Lepidoptera; family Noctuidae; genus Agrotis; species Agrotis exclamationis. Next base: position 21,881,795 of record OX465434.1, read on the forward strand.
AATTTTTTTGTTGATTGTATACTAAACTGAGATTACATACCAAATTTCAGCTTTCTAGCACTTCAGGAAGTAGCCAAACATTTTGATGATCATCAGTGTGTCAGTGTGTCAGTGACGAAATCGATGTATTTTAGATATCAATGAAATCAAAAGTATTAGAGCTATTCAATTGAAACTTTGTAGGTTTAATAAGTCTATTATTGACATCATATCCTGAGAATATGAACTATCTGGTACATCGGAAACCAACTCTATGAGGGTTCAAAAAAACGACGAAACACTTCAGAGGAAAGGTAAGGTAGTGCCCTGGCGCTTCGCTTGGCTCGTCTTGGCGGGGCCACTACCGTGGCCCCAGATTTTAAACTTCGCCATGCTTTAAGTCAGGATATATTTTTTTTTACGGTCTGTCATTTTACCTGCTCTTCAGTCAGACAAAAAGATGATACTATTCCTGCACTACGATCTGGAAAAACGTCATTTATCTGCTAAAATATTGTCAGTTCGTTACTTTTGAACCTAACGCTCAACTTGTACCAACTTTCAAAACTTTCCTCCCTTTAAACTTCTAAACTTTTACAATAAATTTATCTTCAGCGAATTCTGGAAGCACTTCATCGAAACCACATCCATATTTCATAGTGCTGTGCTGTCTCCATCCTCCAGTGTAATTGACAGCTCCACCTGACACCCGACTAAGTGATTTTTTATTTATTCAGCGGATGAACGCCTTATAGCGTAATAGATGAAGATTGTTGAAGAAAAGTGTTGAAAGATTGATAATGTATGTGATAATGATGCCGAGGTGAGAGATGAATGAGTCAGCTGATCACGTGAGAGAGATATGAGAGGCCATTAGTTGTGAACGTGCCTTAGATTGGATAAAAAACGCAGGTGTCGCTACTAAGGTTACAGTTTAAAGTCATTTTGGAGACTAACAGCTTTAGTGTCAGTTTTACGATGATATTTTTTTATGTCAAGCTTTATTAACGACTCTTCGAAACGTCTTACTTGATTGAATTAGACGTAAAATCATTATATTTTTGCCACCACGTAATATTCACTATGGAACCGAATAGATATCTGCTAATGATTCTCTGGCAGCCCAAAGGTGTCGTTTCCATTTACGAGTCTCCCCGTAAATACGGTATAATACTAACCAATTTACGAAGCACTAAACAATTAATATACCCCCGAGACGCCTGCTATCAACTTATAGACGAAACTAAAGCCACACATTAAACGCCCATAATTTTAGTTAGGTTGTAATTTACAAACAGCATCGTAAAACCAGTGACTTGTAACCAATCAAATAGACAGGCGACGTTGCATTAAGTCCGACCACGGAGAATTAAAACATGGAGTGTCTCATTAAAACTGTTAAAAACAAGTTTCTCATTAGAGTTGTTAAAAAAATATGAAGAGGGTGCTACCGCAATATGAAATGTTCTCCATATCATCGAATATTGTAAATTCAGCAATCTTTTCAGTTTTTTTGCTTGGTTTTTCTAACGACGTTACTAATTTGTAATTGTCGATTAAGATTAAATCGATATTTTGATTATAATCAAAATAACATAAATATCTCCAGGCTTGATGCGACTACCTAATAGCAAACCAACAAGCAAAGCATCGCTTTCAAGACAGCAAAACATCATGGGAACAAACAGGGACAATGAATCTCCCCGTTCTTGTAACTCACGAATTTCGACGATAGAAACTCAATGAATTTATCCGATGCTTTTAAGCACTCCATTTAGTACGTAATTCATGACCGAAACCTATCAAAATTTTACGAGGCCGCCACCGAGGAGACCGACAGAATGAGAAGTGTCTCAGATCTTTGCGGCTTAATCATGGCTCGAATTAGGCATGAGACACTCTAAAGTTTTGACATCAGCTATTTTGAGATTGCAGTGGCGCCATTACACTTGGATGATTTAAGGAGTCAGACCCTTTTAGAAATTCTGATTTTAATGTACCTTCTATTTAAAAGTCAACGTCAGCTTGATACGTTAGACAAAACGAGGGTCTTATCCCACACAACAGACATAATCATTATATTTACGTACGTTCCTTTTTACTTTTTAATAAGAATCCATCGAAACTAAAAATGTAAAATTAAATGAAGAACGAGTGGCTATAAGATCCAAATTAAGAAATATATAATTCATGGCCTGTAAATATCTATCTGCAGTAGTTTCAGCAGACGACCAAATGCCAGGATCTATTTGCCATATTGCCTTTATCTTATAAAAAATATCAATACTTGTCTATGCAGCCATAGCTAGCTTAGGCTAGCTTTCTATCGCTAACACTGCAACCTTGTTTGTCTGTTCTAGCCGAACATCTCATATTATGCGGCGAGCAGACGTGACAGCGTGACGTATAGCTGACAAAGACAGACGTGATGTATGAGCGTGCTAGTGCTGGCTGGACACACGCGGTTGTAGCTGACGGGTTATTTTTCAAATAATTTATTAAGTAAAAGCACAATTTTATCAAATAAAAATCAAATTCTATTAAGCAACTTGTGAGTCAAACATTGAAGTTAAGAAAAATATTAAAACGAACCATTTATTTCAGTAGAAATCCTATATTTTATTTGATTCCAGCTAAAACTACACTGCAGTAGGTACCAACGATAGTATTTCTATTTCCCCTAAAAAATCCTGCCAATAACAATTTTATTTCAGAAGCCATTCGCAAAAAACCTCGCATCAATTTACACGTAGCGAACCTCGCTTTTGGGGCGCTCGCTTTGACCCATCGACACCGACCGGAGGAAATATAATATAGAGTCATTGTGGATGCTGGTAGCATGCTAACATGTCGGCAAGTTAAAAGTATCTGTATTCACGGGGATAGGGATCGGTGGCGCGAGTGACGTCATCAATATTCACGTGCCGTCAGCGTGACGGGCCGTCACGGCGCCGCGTCACGCCGACGTGAGAGCGTGATTAATGGCAGCGTGTCACAGCAGGTGCATTTTGCTGTCGGGACATAATAATTTCATCAATGTATTGGTCTTTAAGTCTTTATGGGCCGTTCGAACACCTGCTGAAAGGGTAATCTTTTTAAAGAGTAGTTATTTATCTTTTTTGCCGGTATTTTGCAACGACAGTGTTTTTCATTTATATTCTTTGCACAGGCATTATATTTTATATGTTTGACAGCGTATTACCGAGAAACTAGGTTGTGGTCAGTCAGGCACTTGGCAGTTGTAACATGAAAAATATTTTGTTCAGTCTATTTAGACCAGAATTCGAGCAAAACACAGTTAGGAAAAGGCAGATGATAAGACGTACTCTCGTATTTTATGCAAGCAACACCGTTACTGCTCACAAACTTGCATATTATGCCAAGACGTCTAACTTGCCAGTAGATGGATGAATATGTGCATTTCATATTATGTAGGTATAGTAGTGGCTGCCCGATATCAATATTGAACGCCCCTCTATTCCCGCCGGCGTTATGAGAACTGATCTGCTTCGATAAAGTATGGCTACAATTTCTAGCATACAATTCATGTTCGATCTTCTCTGCATTTAAGAGATACTTTTATAAAATATGAAATTCGTGTCCTCTTAAGGTTTTCTTTTCATGTTTTTCTTTGGCAGCTATTTATTCGTACACAGGACCTGGTCAAAAGGATAGCCATTTCATCAGGGACCATGCCCTGGTCGATGCGCGCATCAAAGAGCAATCTAACGGCCCCCATAGAAGGCCAAACGCCTGCCAGGGTTGCGGGTCTGTCTAAGCAGGTAGCTATGACCCTGGAACGTAAACGGCTATTGAAGGAACATCGTGGATTTACGACAGTACGATCTGACAATCCTATTCAGGCCGGTCGTCATAATGACGATTTTACCACTTCAAAAAACAACTGGCCTGGACAAGTAGCTTTTATCTATTTTCAGTACTTGACTACATGAACTTTACAGCAGCGCTATTTTTATTTCATAGAATTCTACGTTGTTTGTGTTATTCGATCTTGTGGGCAGTTTTTTTTTTCAAATAAAATATTAAATGTTGTTTTATAAAAAAAAAGTTAAAGTTCAGTTACTAAAATAAACGTTTCCATGAAACTGACTTTTAACTCACGAAATGAAAACATATTGTTAAATAAAATAAAATTTTCCTAGAAATTTTCCTTTCAAAATGATAACATGAACATTTTAACAAACAGCCTCTTATAGCACATACATAATTAACTTCCTTCCAATATTAACTGTTGAAGTTCAAATAAATAAACACACTGATAATATTAAATTTTCAAGTGTAATTAATAAAATGCTTAAACGATTATGTTGAAGGGTTCACTCCTTGAAGTTTAATTAATCGGTTTATAATTTTATTAATAAATACTTTTAGAGGTGATTATAATTTGCTTTGAGAATATTAAAAGGAATATTTTGAATATTCATGATTATTTAAGAACACAATGTCATGTGTTGATTAACAAAACTAGCTAATAATTATTTAATACGAGCAAATTCGATTGACAAAAAGCCTTATTGATTGTACCGCCTCTAGTACAACAACATGGTAACAGGTGGCGCTGTGTGTCGCAAAATAACGCGTTGTAATACGATGGATTTGTGTACTGATTATACAGCGACTTAGCGGCGTGTAACAAGCGTGTAACTTGTAAATTAGATGTTAGGTATCAGGAGAACTTTATCCGGAAGAAACGATAACCTGCAGTATCCAACTATAACCTATGTCCAGACTTAGATCCATTCTATATGTTGTGCTTGATAAACATTCATCCATCCATCTAAACATGCTTTCATATTTACAAATAGGTAGGTATAATAATTATAATATAACCTTATCTTTAAAGGTCATTATATTTTTTAGGTTATTAGATTGTCTTAATTAGAGTTTCCAGTAGAATTTAGGAATGAATGTATCGATTTCAATTTTAAAACTAGCGAATATTAAAAACAATCTATTATTGATAAAGAGCCTATTGATTGTATCGTCTCTAGTACAACATTAAGATAACAGATGGCGCTGTGTGTCGCAAAATAACGCGTAGGTACTAACACGATGGATTAATGCACTGATTTTGATAAAATTATTATCGCGGGCACTAAATCCGGGATAGACGGTATTCTGGGATATGTATTACTCTAGACTACAACCTGATCAAATATCGTCAAGATCCATTCCACGTTGTGAATAACAAACATTCTATCTATCCATACAAACATGCTGTCACATTTACATAATTATAGGTACCTACTGTTAATTATAATACTCTTCCTTTCATGAAATCAGGTTTCTTAATTCTTCAGCCTCCTGCAGACACACGCGATTAATCGCGCGGGGCGACATGTCGCGGTCCATTCACAGTATTTTTAGAGTGGAAATTAGCTTGGCTCGTTGTCGCAGCGCGATTAATCGCGTGTGTCTGCAGGAGGCTTTCTTCTCAAAGTGTTTTTTTTTTAGTTCTAGACTAAAACTATATATTTCACTAGAAAATAAACCGATTTATGTAAATACATAAAATATTTGAACATTATGTAACACTCCAATAATCTAGATCAGGTCATCGGAACTGCTTCTCGAGCTTGCATAATCTACAACAAAAACGATTAAAATGACATTCCGACCCAAACCTTGAATCACGATTCTCTTTTACATAATTATCAACACACTTTCGATAAAATATCGCGGCCTTGAACTCAACACTACGAAATATCTTGTTGTTTTGTATTGAACATCTTCATCGATGTCCACTAATATGGTGGAGGTATTGACTAACATTCACATAAAAGGAAACTTGAAATAAAAGATGAAAAAAGCATAGGTACCTATAAATAAACGTATAAATAAACATCATCATCATCATCAGCCGGAAGACGTCCACTGCTGAACATAGGCCTCCCCCTTAGACCGCCACGCCGAACGACAATTCGCCACTTGCATCCATCGGTTGCCCGCGACCCTCACGATGTCGTCGGTCCACCTAGATAAATAAACGCACCCTTGAAGTTTATTTTTTCTGCTCCTATTATTTAGCTTAATATTGGATGCACCCAAAAATGTGTTATTAATTTATGATAAATTGATGTGTGGTTGTAACATTCCATTGTAATATTTCCCATAAATATTACAAACAAAATGATTTATAATTTGTTTTGGATGTTACTTTATAAAAACCAAATAAATATGATTTAAAACTAGGTGCGGTCGAATGTTTCGTACCAAAAAACTCAGTTCTTTTAAAGTCCACGTGATATTGGTCAGGTCACGTGAGGTTCATGGAGAAAAATGTGTCCGATGGTCTTTTGAAGAAAGCTCATCAGGACTGGACCTGTCCAATCAGTCATTATTATACCTACCTATAGCTCGACTCATAACTTGTGGTGATTGATACAGTTTTATTATTGGGCACATACTCTTAACAGAGTCATGGAGAAGTGGCCCCATAAGTAGTACACTTAAAGAAGATGGCTGAGTGATCCATACATCATTCATGAATTATTTTGTCATTAATTATTTAACACATGTTAGAGAACTATTGGATACCTCAATAAATGGGCTATGCAACACTAAAAGTTTTTTTTTTAATTGGAACCAGTAGTTCATGAGGTTAGCGTGTTCAATCAAATATTATGTAGATTTTTATTAAATTCTAAACTTGCTCATTTTAAATCGCTCACTAGTTCTATAAATGTAATTAGTTGTGAATATTTTATACAATTGAAGCACGTTGCTTAATTTAATAGTCTGTGTGAAATGATATTTATGCAAAACTTACCTAAATAAAATTTGAATACATTTTTATGTTCCATAAATAATTATTTGTTCATGAAAACATGAAAACATTATCGTTTCATTCGGGGTAAGTAATATATGATATAACTACAAAATCTCTAATATTTACAAAAGATAACAACTGAATATATAATTTTATTTGATATAACGATCTCTTAATATAATAAACGATTGACATAATTTTATAATGACTAATTTCTATAATCATAACAATCAATGAATATAAAATCGTTTTGTATACCACTCAAAAGACATAAAACTTATTTGGTCTAATTTTTTATTCTTCCTGGTATGTAATCTAACTCTGATGTATCTAGTAATAGTACCACCTACCATGAATGCTCGACGGAGCCCCGCTTCGCGGGGCTCCTATTTCTGCGTGCAAGGTTTAAAGTAACCTAACACGAAGGGGATGGCGGGGTCTTTCAGACCCCGCCATCCCCTTCGAACCTAACCTGTCCGTGTCGGGGTGCCCCAAGTCCCGAGCTCGCTTCGCTCGCTCTTGCATCCTAGGTCAAATAACTGATTACTACCTGTCATGCAGGCTCCTATTCCTGCGTGCAAGGTTTAAAGTAACTAACCTGTCCGTATCGGGGTGCCCAAAGTCCCGAGCTCGCTTCGCTCGCTCTTGAATACTAAATTTTTCTAATAACAATAGCATTTGTGAAGGCAAACAATCAAAGTCTAAAGGATAAGCCAAAGTCATCAAAGAAAATGGTTTAAACGTTAAATTATATGTTTCAAACGTTATCATAATGATTTTCGCTTAACTAAACGTTATATCAAATAAAATTATATGAAATGAGTTTTAGAGTAACACAAACATTATGTGTAAAGAAATTATATCAATCGTTGGTATTTCTCACGTTGATTATATCATGTGAACGTTATTGAAATGAAAATATATCAAATAACTTTATATGAAATGAGACGCACCCTTTCATTCGGTACAGTTAAAAAATTAACTGTACCGAATGAAACGATAACCTAAAATTATAAAACGAATGATAAATTTTCAAGCAAACTCAGAACTGAAGTAAAATTTGATGGAGGTAGGCAAATGATGATTTAAAAAAAAAAACAAGTTCAAACAACAACCGTATTGATTACATCGTCAAAGGTACAACATTTAGATAAGAGATGGCGCTGCCTGTAGCAGTAAAAAATGTATTAGATTAACCTATTCCGTTTCTAAACCTAATGCCAACAAGACTATTATTTATAGAGTGATGAACTGACGAAAACGGAGGAAATTTTCAAACACACTGCTGGGTTTAGACCTCCCCCTTTTTTCACCTAATTTCTCGGTTCTGTGCGTCCCTGATCCATCTGTTGACCGTGATTTTGCCGATATCGTCAAGCCAACGGACTTTTGGACATCCCTAGTTACTTTGGTCGAACCTTGGCTACCGTTCGGTATAAACTTTATTCCATCTACTACTCCACTTAAGGCGTTTCGCCCTATCCTCGACGATATAAACTTTAATCCGACGGTTGATTGCGGTATTAAGAACACACTTTTTTTATTTTCTGAGTGAAAATTATCTAAATGAGGCCCTAGACCCTATCTAGGTGTAGCAGACTGACTTCACTTAAAACACCCTGTTTTTTTCAGTTAATCTTTTAAGATAGGCCTGTGACAGATTACATATCCCTTATTTTCAATTAATGCCAATTAAAACTACATATTATGTAGTTTTAAACATAATTGGCTAATCAAAAAAAAAAAAAAAAAATTTCTTGTGCGCCAGCTAGATTATAAAAAAATATTTCACCGGTATTTTTTTGTCTGATATGAAAATCACAATTGAAGGAGATACCTACGACGTTTTTAATTGGCAGTATGTCACAATTTTGTACAATTGAGTTTGTTACTACAATTTGACTCTTGATTTCTTTGAAAATATTCAATGCTTTAACAAAAAATAAAACGTTGTCCGTTATTTTTTATAACTCTAAATGACAGACTTATTATACTTGCTGTCAAATTGCCTATTGGTATAGATTCAAATTATGCAAAACATCCAATTATTGATGACTAACATTGCGAAATCTTTAATAGCTTAAATTCCATAGGCTGCCGAGGTCAGAATGTTAATACGTTAAACTGGAAGCTCGTAAAAATTACCATAGAAATAGTAGGTAACTGATCGTTTAGTTAGACGAAGATACCTTCTAAGCGATGTATTTATTTATTTATTAACACACCAACGAATGTAATCTTCTTCTAGTAGTTAAAAAGTGACAAATTATCTAAGAATTTGTATGGGCGCACTAAGCATAAAAAGGCAGAGAGCCTCTTACTTTTAACTGGGTTAAATTTCCGAGACTGTCCTTACAGAAATTCTTATGAAGATTTTGCAGTGGAACTTGTAATAAAACTTAAAACATGTTTTAAAAAGAATGAAACTAGGTACTCTTGAAAAATAATATCTGTGACCTTATCTAAACGTGCCATTTTAATTCTCAAGTTTCCTCTTCAAAATTCTATAAATATATGAGGTATTAAGTTAGTGTTAGTTAAATAAACAAGTTGTTGCGACACTGAAAGTGAAGTTTAATATTATGATACTAATTAACAGAACACATCAAAATGTTAGGAAACCATCCGGACTAACTTTCGTTGCTTCACAGAGAATGGATAAATACATAAAAATTACTCATCCAATGAATGATGACCACATCTGATGACATTTCCTTCGATTGAGATGGAATTAAATTTTTATCTGTATAACATTCACTTCTATCTGTAGGTAACACCTACGGCCATGATAAGAAATAGAAAGTGTCGGAACATTCTTGTTCTTTGTCAGACACAACATAATTACATAATTCTCACAGATATTTTGATAGATACTTCATTGTTTAATTTCCTGATTTAAAGAAATTCTAAATCTTTATTTAGAACTAGCAGCTTATATTAGTTGCAGCCTTCCTCAATTCCATTTATTGACGAAGGCTACAACTACCCAACACAAAAATAATCTTTCAATTCGCAGCGGCAGTTCCTAAGATTAGCACGTACAAACAAACAAACTTTTCTGATTTATAATATTATTAGTACTTTTGCGAGTAGCTTTGCTTACATCAGGAAATTTTAGACAAAATCTTTCCATTACATTTGATATAACAACTGACGTGGAAGGAACTTTGATGAGTGAGAACTTTCATAGAAAATTGTATTATGATTGTTAATAGAATTCTTAGAAACATACTCTTTGTCCGTATTCATCATCAGATATACTGATCTCGTAGCCCTGTTATGATGGCATTTAAGGTAGATAAATTCGTATAAAGCTGAATATCGGTTTGATTGTTCTTACGCTATTTCATTATTAAACTATCGGAACGACGCTAATTGTAATTTCACAGAGTTCAGTATTTTTCCAGAGTTTAATATTTTTTTTTATTCTGTTAAATCAGAATAAGTAGTGTAGGAAGAGAGGTAGAACAAAAAACTATTTTTTTATGAAATTTGACCTGAAGGCCTAGAACGCCTTTGGGTGGGAGTTGAACCCGCGACCTCCTGCATAGCGGTCGGGGTCGCTAACCACTAGACCAACTGGGTTAGTTCAATTTGATATGCTCTTTGTTTTTTTTTAATTCTCTTTGTATTGTACAACTTCCTTAAGCATGTAGTGTTTACCTCTAAGTGATTGTTGCACTAATGTAAAATAATTTATTGCATGATTACTTTTGTATTAACCAGTGTGAACAATTGTTGGTGAACCAATAAATAAATAAATAAACGCCACTTTGAGCAACATTCCTAATGTTTTATGTGGATTTCTAGCAACGTCATGCTATTCTTCTATTATTACTCACAGAGCTGTTCTAGACCCGCTGTATACGTATAATAAGGTGCATTTGATGAAAATAAATAACAATAAGAGAGACGCGAAATAAGGAAATGATCATGTGCTTTTTTTTTTTTTTTTTTTTTTAGGGTGGCAAAATCATCAAATGAGTCCTCCCGCCCTGGGTGGGGCGGGAGGGACTGTCAGACTCTTACTGACTAAAATCCACCCGTGTTCCGTCGGATGCCCTTTACGTTCCGGGGCCACGGTATCCTGGATTAAGAAAAATCCGCGACCCCGGCAGGCATTTGGCCCCATAAGGGGCCCCGTCGGTGACGCGTGAAACACGACGCGCCACCGACCCGGGCTTGGTCCTTGGTCGGACGGCGAGCATACCCATTACTCACCGTCCGCAAGCCCGCTCCGCCGCTGTGCCCTCTGCTGTTCAGAGGGACACGCGTTGGAGCGTCCACCCGACAGGCTATTTGCATACGGGCAAAGAAACCCCTTAGGCACACAGTGCCTAAGGAGAGTTTTTGCCCGCATCCCAGGGCGCACCAGCCCGAAAAACTGGTCTTCCCCCCGGACGTATCCGAGAGGGAACTCCAGTCCACGGGCGCACGTGGAGGTTTCCTGTCTTAGCACCCCAAATGATCATGTGCTGCTTCAATGTCAAAAACGCATTTATCTAACACTGAACTTCAGGTAGAGTTATAAATAGCTTCATAATATTGTGACATTTGTACAAAAACGGCAACTTGTAGCCGGTGCAATGTTATTTATTAACACAACCTGACACCAGCCTGTATGCTAATATACCGGTTTGTTTCCAACTTCTTATCTTGCTGTACCACTCACCTGAGAGATTTGTGTAGAAGTTTGGAGGAAATAGGCGCAACCATAGATAAGTATGGCGTGGGAAGCATTGATAGCCCCGCGATAATTTAATGGACTTAATATAAGTATACAACTAGATGAGGTCAGCGCTAATTATTTTTTTAAATTGATGTGGTTCTTGGCCTCAATCTAGCCCAGAGGCAAAGATGAGGCTTAAGATAGTAAAAATTGTTAGCTGCGAAATTTCGACAGGGTGTTCGCAACACAGCGACCCTGGTCCAGCCTACCATCGCCACAGTTGGATCGCTCAGTCGTCACCGCAGGCTACATGTAGCCTGTGGTGACGTTGTCCGGGGCGGACCTCTAGGAGCTGGATCTATACTCTTCAAAGTCCAGGCGTAAGGGAACAGTGTATAAGACGGGATGCGAGGTATGATGGAAAAACACACACTTAAGGCAAACTTAACACAATACTATCGTAGCGCAAGCGCCAATACGACGCCATTTGTTAATGGCCGCTTGCAAATGACGTCCTGATGGCGCTTGCGCTTCGTTAGTTTTGTGTTAAGTATGCCTAAAAGGTAAAGGTTGTCTTGAAAAGATCGCTTTTAGCGATAAGACCGCCCATTGTGTCACCCTATTTATAAGATATTGTTAGTTGGATGTATCTGTGATTTGTATGGTGTACATAATAAAGAGTATTCTATTCTATTCTATTCTATGCCTAAAGAGTGTACGGCCCCATTTTACGTCGCATCCCCATCTTATACACTGTTCCCCCTAATATTATGGTCAATTTAAATTATGTTGCCAATGTTATCCTCCATTGTCTGTTGGTCTTCTCGGAGGAGCTCTAATGTAAAACCACGCTTGAGAAGGTCGAACGTGGACGGGCAAACATGTATTCTATACCGACTTTTGTTTGTGCCTTAGAAAGCAAGGAAAGGCAGTCCCTCCATGTTACTCAGTTGTATGCGATTAAACTTGATGTCGACCCCGATATTCTTGGGAAAAAAGGTTACGCAGAAGAAGTATTCCTAAGATAGTCTTTCGCTTAAACGGATTTGAATTATGTACCACAGGTCGTTAGCTAACTACAAAACAGACTTTAATATGTGTGTATTTTAATTATATTATGAGAAATCCGGAATCTCCTAGAACTGCTAAATACAGATAACAGATAATTGTTACAATAATTAATAATAGAAACTGACATTTAAATACATAAATAATGTATGACAAAATGTATTGTAAAAAATTTCCATGTTTTATGTCTGACATATTACAAACAAATAATTGGTGTAATTATGTACACGTGCAGTGGATTACCACATATAACCTACTATTTGAAAAAGAAATAATTCAAGTTTATCGCGCAGGGTGCGGTGCCGGCCGCACCCTGCGCGATAAACTTAAATTCTTTCTCTAGTCTTAAGCAATTGTATGTCATTTTGGAGTGGATCGATAAACTATAAATAAATTCATATAAATATAAAATATAACAATAAACAATAAAACCCGTTACCTGTACCCTGAGCACGAGTTTTCAGTATTTGAGACGTAAAGTAAACTGGAACTTTGACAACTTCAAATTGACAATTTTCAAGGAAAAAATTAGTTCCTACTTCGCACACCAGAGGCGCTGTTCCATTTTTTCATACAAGAAACGCTGTAAATACTGGAAAAATGCTGTAAAGTAAAAGAGTGAAAACTCGTGCTTAGGGTACTGGACAAATGTTTGTGAATGTATATTTTATTTGATATTTCCAGGAACGGAACTAAATTGCCCTTTTCCAATACAAATGCAAATATATGTATTGTACAAATCGGATAGAACTAGTTGGCAATTCTACTGCACTCCATGATTTTTTTTCTAATTCTTTTTTTTGTGTAACGCTCTAATTGTTTGTTTCCTGTATATTGAGTGATCTGGTGTTTGTCATACAGAAGTTCCTAGTATATACTGGAACCGACTATAAATTCATCACCATTATTCTCACTCCTTGTACTAAGCAAGCAAGCGTTGATGCCGAGCCTAACATCATTTGTTTTTGATTTCAAAGTCGCTTAAAGAAGAATAGAAAATTTTACGATCAATAACAATAAAATTTTGTCAATAACATCCAAGGAGTCTATATTTTTGGTTAACTACCAACTATCCAGGCTGGCCGGCTTCCAGTCCAACCAGATGCAGCTGAATATCAGTATTTTACATGCAGCGACTGCCTATCGGACCTCCACAACCCAATAACTGGGTTGTTGCTCGCTCCCTGCTAGTATTATAGGACTTTAAAGTGACTAATGCATGACTTATAACGTTTCTTGTGTCCTAAAGTAAACGGGAACTTTTACATTAAGATGAAAGAAAAAAATTGTTCCTCTTCCGTGCACAACAGGCGTTTTTTCATTTTCCATACAATAAATGCAGAGTGCCTTATATAAATAAATAAAAAAAAAAATAAAAAAAAAAATACGTTTATTTCGAGCGACTATAATTATGACTCAAAAAATGAACATAGTAATACCATAATCAAAATTAAAAATTAAAGTCATCGTAATAAAAATAAGATAATAATAATAGCTTTTAGCGATCAACCAAAAAACATATTAAACATGAATAAATTATACAATTAATTGATTCACAAAATAAAATAAAATAAATTAACTAATATTAAAAATAAATTAAATTGTAATAAAATCTAAAATAATTAAAATATGGCATAAAAATTAAAATAGAATAAAAACTAAAATAGAAATACGCTGCTAGTCACGTGTTTATCAGCGCAATGCCTTAGGTAAGGACAGTCTACCCTGTCTGCAATCATCTTCAAGACAATATTGGTGCTGCCCCGCATCCTGCGCAACAATGAGGCGGCTCGCTTCCGCATGATGGCGTGGAAGCCGTCTACGCGCGCCGCCGCAAACATGCCAGAGGCGCTGCAGTAGCGGGGCAACCCCATCATCGCCCTGAACGCGTTGTTGTACTGGATACGGATTGCGCTGTACGACGCCTTTGAATACCCGGCCCACAGACTACACGTGTAGAGTGAGGTACAGTACGCTCTGAAGAGCGTCACCTTCACCCCTCCGGAACACCGTGCAAATCTGCGTGCCAGCATATTCGCCCGGATCGACAGCGCCCTCCGTTCCCGTTCAATGTCGGCATCGTCTTTGAGGTCGGATGTCAATATATGGCCAAGGTATTTGAAGTGCCTCACTCTTTCAAGTTGAGCCCCATTGAGGAAAACATCCGGTAGGCTTGTGTTTCGCTTTGTTCCGGCCTCAAAGACCATGCACTGACTCATATTGACGTTATAATGTAACCCGTGACTAGCAGCATACTTTTCACACGTCCTAATAAGCCTTCGCAGGCCGCAGACTGACGCGCTCAGCAAGGCCATGTCGTCCGCATAGCTAAGATTATTTACGCTTACTCCGTTAATGTGGCAGCCGACATACTGCTTGCTGAGCTCACCCGCCCACCGGACTGTGTTGACCTGGTGCCCATACCAATATCTAAAGATGTTCGTTAGTTCGTAAGGTAGATTTATGCTTTCCAGCTTCCCCCATAGGATATCGTATGACACCAGATCAAACGCCTTAGAAAGGTCTAGGAAGCAGGCATGAACTGCGGTGTTACGTTCAGTATAATGTCTGACGACATGCTTAAGGCACAGTATTGCACTCTCAGTGGATAGATTGGGTCGAAAACCAAACTGATTATCGTGCAGAGACAAGTACCTGTTTAACTGTGAGTTAAGCAGGCCGTCAAACACCTTTGCCACAGTTGTTGCCAATGAAATCGGCCTGTAATTAGTCCTGTCCGACAAATCCCCGGTTTTATTCTTAAGAATAGGCACCACAACTGTTCTCATGAACTCTGAAGGTAAGTAAGAATGGCTCACGCACAGCGAATAGAACATTGCCAGCACTCGAGGTAAATGGGGACCTGCGTGAAGGAGATGATCAATGCTGAGGCCGTCGTGGCCAGGAGACTTGCCTCTCGCAATGGTTCCCATCGTCCTTCGAACATCTTTGGCAGTAAAACTAATCTCCACCGGCCCATTCCGCCTCTCAGCATCGGTCAACCCCCCCGACTGACTTAATGGTGACTGCATTTTAAACTGATTAACAAAGCTGTCAGCAATACCCTTTATGTCGTTCACACCACCAACACTCACTGGAAGGCCAGGTCTTGCGTTCATTTTCTTAGTACTCTGCCAAAATTCTCGAAAGTGCCCCCGTGAGTGCTTGGCGGCGAATATACTTCAAGTACAAACGCCAGCAGGTCAACCCACCCGAGTCTGTCAAATTTTACCAATCGAATATTATAATATTAATTATACCACTACTGTGATTAAAATTTCTATTAAGGTAGGTGGATGCGCCACGTCTGTACGTCCGTTAGATAAAACACGAAAATCTTGTGTTAGCGCGGGCGCCCTTTTCTTTTTTTAGCGTGGTAAAATTTATTTATTTATTTATTTAAAATTATGTAAATAACACCTTAACAGCTATAGCGCCAAAGCGATGTTACTACCAAATATAAAAATATTAATAATGTACAATATAACAAAGAAACAAAAAAAAATATCAAATAAGTCCTCCCACCCAGGGCAGGGCAGGAGGGACTGTCAGACTTGTACTGACTAAAATTAGGGCGTTCTGATGTATTCTGGACTTTAATTAGATTACGGTTATCTGACTTATTTCTAATTTCTTTTTTATTATTCTTCTTCTTTATTTATTAATTCTCATTATTCTTTATTTCTATATCTCTTTATTTCTTGTTTTTATTATTTCCAATATTAATTGTAAAATAATAACTCTCTACTTATTGAACATTAAAGTGAACTCTGGCTCACCGTCACTTAACATCTGACCTCAATACTGGGGTCTCGTGGCCCGCCCGTAATAAATTGTGCTTGAAACTTGTAATATTTGAAGATATTAATTCCCTGTCAGTAACCTGGAGTTTTAATTACGGCACTCGTAATTTAACGATGTCGTAAATTATTATTAATTCATTAGTTTTCGTTCAGGATTGATATGCTGAGGTCAAAGGTTAGGTGATGAGGTCACAACTCTTTAGTGCTAATGGACCAAGACAGTTTGACAAATTATTGACGGAAGCGCTGAAGTTGACGGCAGTTCTGTAAAACTTTTATATTTATTATTTTCGTCAGTTGTAAAGGAAATAATGAGCAATTAGGTAATACGGGACCCTATTACTATGTGCCTATTACTATTACCTACTGTGCGTCTGTCTGTCCGTCTGTCACCATGCTGTAGGTATCTCATTAAACAGTGATAGTTAAACAGTTGAAATTTTCACAGATGTTATAGGTATTGATGTTGGTGCTGAAATAGGAAATAACCTTTTTAATGAGACCTTAAAGTAACGTATCGGGCACAACATAATTATTATATTTATATACCTAGTAGGATAGAGAAAGTGATTGATGAAATCTCAAACCAAATTATTGTCACTAGCTGCTTCCCGAGATTTCACCCCTGCTGCTCAGTTTCTATTAGTTGTAGCGTGATGTCATATAGCCTATAGCATTCCTTGATAAATATACTATCCAGCACGTTTTTTTTTTCAATTCTAATTAGTAATTTCTGAGAGTTAAGTTTAAGTCAAGCAAACAAAATCTTCACCTTTATAATATTAGAATACACACACACACACACAGACATACACACATATCAACACACCCACTCAAACACAGGTACTCAAATAGGCCATATCACAGTTGCTTTAGCTAGTAAAAAGTTGTTACAATGATTGTGTATTTATGTTTTACTATTACTGATATTTTATGTTCAAGTCACAGGCGAAGACGCTGGCACCTTAAACACAAGTTAAGTCTTGCATTGGGTGCCAGAGCTCATTGTAAACACTTTTATCTTCGTAGTTGTAACGCTGCTAATTGTTTAGATTTAAGTGTACAAACTAAGAAATCACCCAACATATAGGAACATGAAACAGATACGGTGACTGTAGCACTGAATGGCACAATTTTCATATTAAATGATTAGACGCAGGCTGAACTGCCGCGCTGGCAAGCTGCTGAGCTGGTATTCATAGCACCGCGCCTGTAATGCCGGCAAATGGCTATAAACGCAAATCGCTCGCAAATCCAAAGCTTGGGACGTGTGGCCATACAACGTGAGGCATAGGAAATTCTTGTTAACTTTATCTGTCTACCTTTCCAAACTATGTTGGACTCGGCTTCCAGTCTTACTGGATGCAGCTGAATATAATATACGTATTTCACTTGGAGCGACTGCCTGTCTGACCTTCACAACCCAGAAAATGGGTGATTCAATTTCCCTTGTTAAGACTGGTTGTCAGACTTTCGAGCTTCTTACTAACAGAAACCATCATCAAAGACCTACAAATGACAGCTGGAATCAACGGGTCTACGTGCTTTTCGTTCTCGAAAAGCTCGTGGACCGTTGCTTGCTTGCTGTAACTCGCCATCTCAGTATTAGCTTGCTTTCTGGCCATTTCATACTCACGCAATTAGTAGTATGATATATAGGCCCCAGTAAAAACTTATTGCTCCAGTCCATTTTTTATAGTAAATTCATGAAATGAGTCCTCCCTGGGTGGAGCGGATGGGACTATCAGACTCTTACTCGCAAAAATCAACCCTGTTCCTTCAGTATCCCTTCATGTTCCAGGATCACGGTAACCTGCTGAGACAGTCTCGCAGGGTCACGGTTGCTCCAGACCTAAAAATTTGTTTAGGTGTCTCACTCCCCGTTGTTCTCGTGGACAAACGCGTAGCTACACAGTGCAAGCGTCGATTTGTCGCGTTTACAATCAGCGAGTATTGCAACACGATGCGACTGTAGGCACAGCGAGCGCAGCCGCGGGACGTGCCTCGTATAGATATTATAGGCGCATGTATAATGAGAAAGTATAGCAAACGGTGCGCTTAGAAAATCGCAATTACCTATTTTAAGTCGCTTGTATGGTATGCGTTTTGGGTGAGAGGATGTTCGTGCAAGCAATATTGCCATTTATCTCCATAACTACTAGTTCAATTTGATGGTTTAAATACTTAAATCATGAATTGTGGCCATTTTTTTAACAATTGTTTTGACAATTGAATGCCGACCAATTGGTCGCCTCCACATTACACCGGTTATTGGGTTCTGGTTTGATTGGTGCATGTTCTTAGATATGTGTTACTATGAAAACTCACCAAGGGACACAGCAGACACTTGTTTGTGCAAACCCAAAACTACTAGTCCGATTTGTTGATTATACATTCATAGATACAATCAACCTACATAAACTGAATGAGGAAAACCAAGACCTGGCTCGAAGGCGTACATTGGGAGCGGTTTATGTTCTACAGTGCACGAACACAGGCTGATAATGATGATGAACCTATTTAATCAAAATCAAATATACTTATGCTGCTCTTATATTTATTGATTCTTTATTCACTGCCTCATTGGTCGCGATTGCTGATTCCTGGGTTCGATTCCTAGGTCATACATTAATGTTTTTGCTGTTTTCCATAAAAGTATCTCAACAGCAACCAGAGTAGCGATCCTTGTGATGACTATATCCTCGCAAAAGCATGGGGCTTAAAATAACTGGCGATATGTGGATGTATGTACTTACCTACACATTACACCAATCCTGTAAATCCACAGCTTATCATCATCCATAGGCTGTATTTACTTGTTACATAAAAAAAATGAACATGTCAACGCCTGTGTCGAGAACTGTAAAGCAGAAATTCGACTGCCAGTAGAACTAAAAGAACCCACAAGACGTTCAGAATGGAATGAAAAAATCGACTCTGTGATCATGACTATGATTGCTTCTTTCCACAATAAAAGCTTTACTTGTAACATGTTATTGTGTCATGTTTGTGATCTACGATGTGTGATGAAAAGGTGAAAGATGTTATTGGCATTAAAGATTAAATGGTGTTTCAATATGACTATTTCACCAGATTATTTTTGACTGATGTGTCAATATATCAATGCTGTGCAAACAATGAATAATTGAATAGGTGTGATTTCCATCTCGCTTTGATCATGCGTCCATTTCTCTTTATACCTTACTCAACAGCACAATAAATCTTATTTTATCTTTCATAACGTATCAAAGCCGGTTATCAGATTCGGCTATGCATTTCCAACCACGATGAGCTAAGATTGTTTATGTGCAACTGGCACGTGATCAATCTACCAGATCGAATAATGAATTTGCATCCATGGTATTTGCATTACGTATTTAGGTGTGCACATAAATTCGAATGAATTGATTTGCGATACACGGCGATAATTTACATACATCAAAAAAAGTTAAAGATCAATTTGAAAAATTGAAATTGTTTTTGTTACAGTAGATTATAAACATATACTTACGTAATTATGATTCTTCTTCTGTTTAGATTCGTTATTTAATTGTAGTTCAATTGTTTTTCCCTTTCCATAAAAATTAAAAAAAAAAACTTTGTCTAGTGATCACAAACTTTTTTCATGTGTGTATGTAGACATGCGAACAGGAAAAGCAGCTCGTCTGTAGCTCAAATTATACCGAATCGACCCGACCATGATTTAACTATGATAGACTGGATATTATTATGATAAGGAGTTTATTTATCATCACGGATTGTGACTGGAGAGGGAGACGTTCAAAAAGTGCCCATTATTTCATTATCATCTTTCTGCCCTCCATTTTAATTGTGGTTGGCGCAACCCGTTTTCTTATTCAATTCTCCTCTATCAGACGTCACGATATCGTTTACTCATTTTTCTTTCATATCATTCCTTACAATCCATCCATTTTTCTTTGTCCTTCCTCTTCCTCTCCATCCATCAACTGTCATACAAGAGTGTCATCTCTCCTGTTCATTATTTAAATCAATGACTTTATGTAAAACGATGGGTCCTATTTACAAGGGCCAATGAGCGAATTGACAAATTTTAAAAAAAAGAGACTCTCGTCCTTCCTTAGAGAGTCTATATTAAAAAGTGGTCAATTTGAAAAATGACTTTTGGTTTTGATTTACCAATTAAAGAATAAAAACGTCTTCACATTTACGTAACAAGTTTAAGATGCAATTATTTCTCGTATCGACGAAATTTAATGATGTTATTGCAAGATAATTTTATCAACATCCAGGTAACGGGTTACCACAATCAAATGCGGAAAAGGTTAGGAATCAACAAACCACTTTTAGCCGTCAATTAAACCAGTAATCAATGACGAAGCAACCTGTCTCATGATCAAATAGATTCTTTTGAATAACTTCCCACACGTGGTTAACTTTCTACTTATCTTTAGAAATAGAAAAGTTACAAAAACTTGCCGACTAATAATGTTATTTAATTATATGTGTAATAGAATTCTCGTTTGGTTTCCGCATAAGTAAACGATCTTTTGTAAGATATAATTCGGCAATTTGTTATAATTGAAGTACCGCAAGTGTAATTTCTCGTAAAGGTCACAGATATTGTGACAAATAAGAAATTATGTCAAGAGTATTAGAGCAATAGCCTCTTCTTTTCATAGGGTAAGTGGCAATTAATAGCTTTTTAACGACTAGTATTTCTTCAACAAAGTTTCAAAAGAATTGACACAACAAATTGGTAGTTTTTTGTAACTCCAGTACATCGTTGACTTCTGTATCATCGTTACTGCTGATAGGATGTCTCTTTGTCCTGCCAGACAGTGTTCCACCATCAACAATTATATTATTTGTTTCATCATGTTTCCCTTTTGGTTAATTCCTAAATGTAGGACGTACCTATACTTCCCTAAATGTAGGACGTGTGTATAATTCTATAAATCAATTTATTTTCACAGTGACTTCTAAAAATGTTGTAACAAATCTAATCAAAGTATTATTTTTACCAATACAGCCCACACTCATAAAAGCTTTGTCTAACACCACGTACCGAAATAGCAAACATAAAAATAAACCCAACATACAGCCTTAACTAGCAACCATCTCTCACCGCGAAATAACTCACTAACTGTATTAAGTAAAGCAACGGCTAAGGTAATGAACTTATCCCCAACCATTCCACCCAGACCCCCCGATTATCCACTAGCACCAAGATCTACGAGAGTTAAGGATTTGGGAGAGGTCTGGCTATATTGGTCGTTGAGTAGAAGGCTTCGGAGCGCAATACGCTCATTTGGGGTAATATTTCTCCCATCACGGCTTTTTGATGTGCTAAGCAGGTAAATCAGGTGCTTTTGATCCCAGATTGTATGTTAACGACGGTTCAGACTTGTAATTATTAGATTTTTACAAAGCTCACTGTTTTTGGAAAGAGATTTTCTTTCTTTCGGAGATGTTGTTTCAATTAAGTGTGTCTTGTGGATTAGTGTAGCTTTCAACTTGGATTTAAAACGTCTGGTCTATAATCTTCTTTGTGAAAAGCTTATGTTTTCTAATTTATTTATTTTGGATAGTGCGTTAATAAGTAAAAAATACTTTCTGATTTGATTTACTCATCAACCAGGCAACAAAATACAGTTACATCACTGTTTCACAAATAAAACTGTATGTAAACGTTCAATCCTAAGTAATAGTATGGTCTTACTAAAGGTTTAAACAAATAAGAACCTAAATAAATAAATAAATAGTATGATATAGTTTAGGGAAAAATATATTCAGAAAATAAGATGTTATTTTCATCTATAAAAACTTAACCATCTCATTCAACCGTAGTCAACAAACTCATTCAGAAAAAAAAAAAAACATTAAGGAAAAGGCGGAATAAAAAACGGAAAAGGAACGCCAAGCGAGTTATCGCGCGTCGACTTTATCTATGGAAATCTATGCGCGGCGCGAATGGAACCTACTTTTAATTAAAACTTTCTTATATCCTTCCGTATGCTCCCTTTTTATTTTTAGGTTTAGGAATATCGCTGAGAGCTCCTGACTCCTGCATTTGTAAGTAGAAATAGAAATTGTGTTATTGTCTTATTTTATGCAAGATATTTTCAATATCGCTGATTATTTTTTTAGTTAGGTATACAGTCTTTATCGTAGTGAATTGTTAGGATTTTTTATGCATCTATGGAAGTTTATAATCTGATACTCTTATCTTTCGCAAACTAGCTATTTTGTACGTTTTTTCTTTGTTTTGTCCAGTTCGTCTTGCCATCTTCTGGAATAAGGATGTTATAAGGCAGCTATTGGCACCGTGCACGACTTTAGCGCCACCTAGCGTTTGCACTGTTGACGGCTCTGACCGTTCTAATTGAAATCAGATTTCTTTACAAAACACATGGTTTTGGATTCCATGGCGATCCATCAGCTCTGAATAAAATTAAATAAACATAGGCAAAATGTATTCTATAAGAAAAATGCCAAATACAGGATTAAAATGAGGATTATGATTTATTTAATTTTTTCTCTTCCCGGCAGCTAACCATCTCCTGCATTGCTCATCTTTCCAAGAACCGCTTGGGAATCAATAAAATTTAAATTTACTATTTCTGCTAGTATTCTTGCAGTTTACAACACAACAACTGCTGTGACCTATGTTTTTCTGGCGGAATAACGCGATTATAAAAATTACGTACAGATATGTCTGACAAATTGATTCGAAATTGACAGATGACAGAGTTCAATGAACTCTGAGACGGAGCCGTCGTACTCCGACTGCTCCCCATCACCTGCCGTTGAAGAAACTACGATATCTCGTCAGATATTCATTGAAATCAAATGATGTCAAGGGAAATTTTGTTCAAAATTAAATGTTTGTAATGATTAACGTATTTATTTGGGTAAGGATTAATATTATGTTCATAAAAATACCGTCGCAAGTAATGTATTATTTTAAAAACAATTTGATTTCCATAAAAAAGGTTATAGTGAGTTAACCTTAAAAGATAGATATATGCTGTCGCGGACTTTATTTTAGAACGTTTCATGAGGAAAAATTCCGTCATACATAATTTTTGCGTAATGTGAACCGTTTAAGCAGCGCACGCAACGGAAGCTCTCAATAAGAATTTCCCGATTTGACAACATGTTTCATTGCTGCTCTGCTCCTATTGGTCATAGCGTGATGTTATATAGCCTATAGCCTTCCTCGATAAATGGACTATCCAACCCAAAAAGAATTATTCAAATCGCACCAGAATTTCCTGAGATTAGCGCGTTTTTAATAGTTGGCAAAGGTGAATGTGCTCTTAGACAATCCCACATTAGTTTTACTTTTCGCCACCATGGGCGCTGTAATCGAATAGTACTACCCCCACCTAGTACTTCGCACCCAGCGAATAAATGCAAAGATAATAAAACTCTGGCAACCCACCCACATTTTGCTATAAAGCGGGGTACACACCTGCGACACGCCGGATTAATGGCAACTCTACAACTAACACGGCTTTATTATATTGCAGTAGTTGTACTAGTTTCAAATGCACTCGCAACGGATTCCAAACTGTTACAGTTGTTCGCAGTTTTAGGAGCTGGTAGTTTTACGAATTGACTACAGTTGGAGACCTCATTCTATAGAATCGGTACACAGGTGTAGGACGTATATGCTAGTGTTCCTTAGTTACAGATAGATATAAAACATTGTGTTCTTTATTATTTTTTTTACTTATTTGTTACATTTTTTTACATTATTATAAAAAAAAAACAAATATAACATTTAAAAATATGTCGGATCTTGGGTGAGTAAGCTTTTAAAGAGAACACAAAGCGCCCTTGTTTAGGTGCTGTGCTGAGTCTAGGAAGTAGGTGTCTAATATGCTCGACGATCCCCCCATGCCCCATGGATTGAGAACTGTTCGTTCGGACGTGGTGGTGATGACACATGCTGCCTAGGAACTGTACTGTGTTCCTTTTTAAGGTCAGAGTATTAAAGCAGCAGAGTTATTAACAGACTCTGTAATAATCTCAATTACCCGTATCCCACTCTGCGCCCACAATTATTGATGACACTTTAGTACTGTTATTATATTCTGATTCACCACCAAATATACCCGGATGCGACAAGATCGAGAACAGGGTCAAATACAAAAATGATTTTATTATTAATAGATTATTGCTACGAAAAATATCAAAATGTAAAAACGCTAAGAAGGTTACAAGGTAGTAGAGTAGCTCTGGAGATAATATCGTTGAAACTCCACTCCAAGGCGACAATTATTAATCTATACATATAATAAATCTGTAGAAAATTCATTTTTGTACATTGAAGAAATTGAAACAAAAAATAGCCAGCGTGTGAAAAGATAAGTAACAGAACCCATTTCCATCATTTTTGAAATTTTTGTCTGTTTGTCGGTTTGTCTGTTTGTCTGTTTGTTTGTGCGCACATCACGTAAAATCTACGAATTCAATGCTGACAATGTTTATATACATTAATTATACACAACTTGAGGTTTAACTTAGTTTTTCTTTCATCGAAATCGGTGCAGTCTATCAAAAGTTATTTGAATTTAAAGTGTTTCAGAATTAAAATTACGGTCAGTTCACACCAAGACGTGCAGTTCAGTAGCGCGATCTATCTTAGAATAATTATAGCGATTTTATGGAATCATAGGATAGTCAGGACGGGACAGGACGGGACAAGACGGGACAGGACGGGACAGTACGGGACAGGACGGAACAGAACGGGACATGACGGGACAGGACGGGACGGGCCGGGACGGGACGGGACGGGACGGGACGGGACGGGACGGGACGGGACGGGACAGGAAGGGACAGGACGAGACAGGACGGGACAGGACGGGACAGTACGGGACAGGACGGGACAGGACGGGACAGGACGGGACGGGACGGGACGGGACGGGACGGGACAGGACGGGACAGGACGGGACAAGACGGTTCAGGACGGGACAGGACGGTACAGGACGGAATATGACGGGATAGGACGAAATAGGACGGGACAGGATGGGACAGGATATTTATGTACGTTCCAGAATGATGGTTCACAGCTGTGTTAATTTGTTCACAAAATTGTTAATATTAAATAAGCACTATAGTTCCGCCAGATAAGTATGGAATAAAATAAAATAAGATACGTTGACCCCCGTATTTTGCAATATTTCAAAACCATTCGAAAAAAGTAGAACGACCAAAAGCAACGCATCGTGGTAAGACGCGATCTTGACCTTATATTTTATTTTGTTTGAACGATGGTGGTATGAAATTCGAACCATGCATTATTAGGATCAATGACCTTTATTCCAGACTTATTTGGCGGGGACTAATAGCTTATATAAAAGATTGTATCGGTATCCTCCAACACCGCTTCGCACTAAAAATATAGATTGTTAAGTTCCGACATCCACGCGAACGAAGTCGCGGGCACAGCTAGTAAAATAATATTACGCAGCAGACACATATATTATATAGTAAGTGCTTCAGAATTCACTTAGAACACGAGCGTTACTCTAAACATCATAATTTCATTACAACATACACTAGTTCACCAAGTACGTAGGTACTTAAAGTTCTTGTTAATAATTGCATGGCATTTACGATGATACACGTTAACGCAAAGTTTTGTGATAAACGACGTACTTACGACCAACATAACATCAGGCTCTGCAATTCAACTTATTATTTTGACCTTTTTTGTGTTACAAAAAACTTTAATGACAAGTTATAAGTTCACATTTTACGTGTCATTAAATTTAACTTAGAATGGAAGATGATTTGTTATTTTTTGCAGTAATTTTGGTCAGTGAGAGAATGAACTTATTTCGATCATCATTCAAACAAGCGAAAGTATCAAAATAATAAATTACTTTGTTTTTGTTCACGTCTCATTGAATGAATAATGTAGTTTTATTAAATCCATGAGTCACGCAACTCTTCCATTTAATTGTAAACTTTTGATACTATTACAAAAAAAAACAGTACTTTTTTAAAAATTGGTTTCTTAATTTCTTAAACAATTCTTCACAATAATTTCAAACGATACATCATAAATATCAAATTACGCCAATTTATGTAGAAGCTATAACCCCCAAAATGATGGACAAACGTGTAGGAAATTAGTTCTGGTTTGCTCTAATTTATTGAAGAGTTCCCTCGATTCCTCCAAGATCTCGTAATCAGATTTATTACCAAGAAACCATATTATGTAAGCCTTTCAAACAAAAGGATTTTCCAAATCATTCCAGGCGTCATCGAGAAATAGGGGAACATGCTTAAAAAAAGATTCCCACGAATCGAGAACCTCCTCCTTTTTTCCGAAGTCGGTTAAAAATGGAATACTCTGTCTCCAGTGCAAGTGTAACCCACCCTTCCCCCTGTTGTAGGAAAGTTGTCGGTTTTCCACACAATATAGTACTGCCGAGCTCCCAATCGAGCAGCCATATTGATTCAGTGAATAAATTCCGCACAAGCACACACAATAAGTATGTCGGCCGTTGCAGCTCGCAACCAGCTCCTTCTTTGTTCGACAAACAAATTAACTTTATGTTTTTACTTGTGAAGCGGTTTACAATTTGTTTTGTGTAAAGTAGTGTAAGTGGCTGTTAAGTGAAATAAGATGCAAAGATTTAGCAATAGTTGCAGTGTATTTATGACAATATACGGTGCATACCTAATCATCAGTCTACAGGCTAAAACAGACAGAGAGGCCAAAATGAAGATAGCCGTAATAACAATTAGACACAAAGCAATTATACGTTTATCAATTGTCAAGAAATACTAAAGCTAACAACTCGCACTGGGCCCGCGTGGTGGATTATGGCCCACTCCCTCACACAGGGAGAAGGCCTGTGTCCCAGCAGTGGGAACATTTATTGGCTGATGATGATGACTAACGCTACAGTCAGAGAGCCTACTTTTGGAGGACTTCACATCACGAATGTTGTATGTTATCATAACATGATATTCTCACGACTTTGACTTTTTTTCCTCAAACGGCGAATGAAAATGTCAAGTTAATGAACTTGACATTTTCATTCGCCGTTTTAAAGAGCAGTGGTGATTAAATAACAAAAATATTATTATGTTTAAGGAAGAACGACGAAGAAAACTGCACTAAAGAAAAAGTCGAACGGCTATAGCAGAGATTTTTGCCTTGCAGTTGAACAATATAGGTTAATAAAAAAAAAAATAAGGTGAGCTTTATTTAGTCAGTGCTACGTGTCTGTATTCATTTTGAAGTACCTTTTTACATTTTATTAAAAAAAAAACTAGATACTAAACGACTTGGACGATCGACTTTAATTGAGCATACTTACGTTGTTACGGTGTTAAAGTAGCAAAATACATTTTTTTTGGTTGCCTAGCCCTGCCGTGGACACGCACTTGGGCGGTTTTTAACTACCATGCATGTCACAAGTGGAGTGAAAAACTGCGACCATTAATGTTTGTTTTAAAAAAAATGACAACACAGATGGTCCTACATTTTATCGTGTCAACTTCGATGTACAGACGTGTGTCAGTTTATGAGTTCGTTGACCGTGACAGACGACTTTACAACTTTAAGCCTGAAAGACACGATGATAGTAAAAAAGTTTTATATGAACACTATAAAAACAAATTGGAGTGAAATAGGGCCTTAAGTAACGGAGAGTAAGTATTTTGGGATAACTAAACCACATTGCAGAACGAACACTCAAATAAAGCACCAATTAACTTCATGGAAAGGTCATAGACAAAATAATAATTACAAAAGTCGGCTAAATGATCCCCATACGTTACTGTTAATTAATAGTCAAGCAGTTTTTCATCTAGAAAATATAAAGTTATCAACTTATCAGTAATGGCTTAGGTTCATAAGCGAGGCTCCAATCGTAACTAGATTTGTTTGAGTGAGGATCGAGTCTGAAATCTGACAGGTTCAGCATTGTTTTAGGACTTTCCCATTAATTAATATTCAATCAAATCGCAAGGAAATCTCTTTAAAGGAACTACCAACTAATTCAATAAACTCCGAATTCACCATCCATCTTCGGAATTCTATTCGTATCTACTTTTGTATAAAGCCGTCAGTGTGACTTAAGATAAAGTCTCGCGCTAACCGCGGCACTTGAAGCGATGGGGTGGTCTACTCCGGCGCGGGACAAAGTTCCCGGCGGCGTCGCTAAATCAAGTGTGTTGGCGCAAACCGCGGCGGTCACATTTCGCGCAATCACGCCGCCTAATTGTCTAAGTTTGGTCTCAAGTTGGTGTGACGGCGGCTGCTCCATGTGTGCCACAGTAACCTGCTGCTACCTGTTTAAACGTTTTTGGGATTGTTTCGTGTATTTTACTTTTAATGAGTTCACGTAACATTACGCCTGTAATCCTTAAAGTGTTAGACAGAGGTCTTCCTATTGAACATAATTAAAGTTCCATGTAAAAGAGAGCTAGCCTATTATTATTGATCATGCATAAAACCAGTCTGGGATCATCATCAGCCGGAAGACGTCCATTGCTGAACACAGGCCTCCTCCTTGACCTCCTCCTAGACCGGCACGCCCAACAACAATTCGTGACTTCCATTCAATAGTCCGGGATGCAGTCGAGAAATTCGTGATGAATCGAATCCAAAAACTAGGGATCGAATCCGGCACCTCGTAGCAGTAGCTCTTGGAACGACTACAGCCAATGAGATTATTATAATAAAACTTGATAGTCATCACAGTTCTCAAATTGAGTCTTCTGAACTACTCAAATAAATAATTTCAAGAAAAACAAACCGAGAAAACAAAACTAATAATAAAGAAAATGGTGAATTTTTTGCAGGAAACTTATCACGTAACAACAATTTTGGGAAACATAATTATACCTAACAATATCATACAGAATGTTGTTGATGTAAATGACTGGGGTCATAAAATATGCTATTATAGTAATAAAATACTAAAACTGTAAGCGGTGTTGGTAGGGGTTTCACACACGACGTTTTCAGGAGATGTATTTCAACGAACACAGTTACAGGTGATGAGGTGATACAGAATTTACAAGCGATGATGGATGGTTTTGGATGTAAATATAGGGATATTCCCGTCGACCAAGACCTTAGTTAGGACGAAGGTCGGGAAATGAGGTCCCTCTATCCAAAAACTCCTTACGGATAATAGTTAGCAACAGCTATCAGAGGTGTCCCTGGTAACCTTTCCAAGTAGGACGAAATTCCAAAATGCACTCTCTAGGTAGCTGTGAACTGAAGAAATTTATTGATTCAGCGAGGGTCATTAAGTCACGGAGAATCTTAACACCGCGATTCAGGAATGCGCGTCATAGGCACAGCGCCATCTAGTGGTGAGCGGTGGAACCTTTTTATTGACAACTGGATCAGTAAACTTCTGTTACTTATAATATCTAATATACATGATAGATAGTATGTTACAAAACTTAATAGTAATAAGAATTATGTACGAATAGTCGAATTTTCACGTGATTGCTGGCCTATTCTTATGTCAAAGAATCATTATTCATTACGATACAACGATAATGCAGCTAGCGTTCTGGACACTGTTCTCGTTGACAGCCATGTGGACCCATTCTTTAACGCCTTTTGAATGTTTTTCTTTTTCTTTTTGGTCATAAAGTTAATCCTAAGCAGGCATTATAAGACATAAGTATACTAACACTGGTGATTTGTGAGAATAGTTCCAACTGGAATTAGGCGTAGGTTCCTAGGTGTTAGGAAAATGAGTAGTAATTTGAACGAGATTAAGATCTATGAGTAGGTGGCTAGTGGCTCGTTACGCGTTGCTCTACAATTTGTAACCACCGACAGCTGTTCTAGTATTATGTTGAAGTCATAATAATTGTAGTAATGATGGATGGACAAAGATAAGTATGGACGCGAGGTTATGCTTAACCAAAAATAAAATAAAATAAATAGTTACAACTTTATAATAATTTATATTTTGCTTTACCAAAATACGGAGAACTAACCCTGTATACATGTTTTCATCAATATTTTTGATGGTTGTTTAAAGGTTACTTAGTGGACTTGCGGTCGTTTGAAAGATATCGGTAAAGTTAATAGCACGCCGTCATTGCAATATAATTAAGTTTCTTTGAAAAAGCTTTGCTGCTAAAAACAGCCGCCAATGATTTTCCAGAGGAAAACAAAACCGTTTAAAATGCCAAGTTAATTAAATAAAGGTCAAATGGTACACTAATTGAGAGCGGGTCGCAGGTCAGCCCCAACAATGGGACCGTTTGTAGGTAATAAAAGGTTAAGGACAAACCCATACAACCTGTCAATTCAACATCAAAAACTTTTTGCGATTCTAATTCTTATTTTAGTAAATTGTTTCCTTGTGTATTGTGTTTATTAGCATCGACTTCTTTGAAAAGGTTAATATTTTTTTATTGCTCCATTAGCATACTCAATCTTATTAACAGATTGAAGGTATTATAATATACTACTCAAAACAAAATAAGGGCCACCTGGTTTTTATCAATTTATTAAATAATGTTTAAATATTACTAGTTACAATGACTGAATCTGTTTAATATTATTGGTTTTAGATGGAAATACACAAAATTTAAATTTGTATTCCAATAATTCGTTAAAATAAACCAAATTGAATGAAAAATGAGGAATTGCAGGAATGTATCAAGTTACATAAAACATAAAAAATCGAAAAAAATTACGTCTTTAATGTTCCAAAGTGTTATTTTAAGCTGTGATTTTAAGCTTCTCTTTTAACTCTGTTCTGCTCATTTTATGGGAGGTGGAATGGTCTGGATTAAATACCGAACGTTTTCTTTTGGGATACTCTACCAGCAAGTTTTCAGACAATTTATGAGATCCAGCTGTGTGTGGATGGAAATTTTACTTTCTTTTCCACTCTTCTTTAACTCATCTCTTAAATGCTCAATAGAACTCAGGTAAAAATCCTGAGTGTCCACTGTAACACCGTAATTCAAGCGTAAGGGAATGTGTGCACTGTTAGTCGCGTCGTGTTCGCTCAAGCATTATCCTGCTTCAAGAAGAACTCAGGTATTCCTTGCTGTGCGAATGGGACAATGTGGAGTTTCACCATATTCTCTATGCAATTTTGAGGAGTTACAGTACCCTCGTTAAGAAATGCGAGCTCTGTTTTGCGTGATAGAGATAACAGCCCCAGAGCATAACTCAGAACTCGCCAGAACAGTCTGTTTTAAGAGTGCAAGGATCTGAAACCTGTTGTTTAGATCTTCTCTATACTCTTATGAATCAGTTTTAATTGGAAAAAAATAACCCACCAGTCATCAATAAAAAGCAATGAAGTCCAGTCAAAACAGGTCAATAAATTTTCTCTTTCGCAAATGTTTCACGATTTGCACCATACGCTGCAGTTAACTGGAGGCGAACCGAGCATCTTCTTGAGTATTGTTAGTCTTTATGGAGTCGATTCGGAATAGTGTAGTAAATTATAGGGGTGCCTGTAGCTCGACGCAATGGAGTTTGTACGGTCCGCGCAGTAGATTTTCGCTCTATTTGCGCGGTTAAACAAACTTAATGGTCTTCTTGGGCTTTACTTACTTACTTTCTTCCTTGATCACGGCGTCTGGTGATATTACCCGTCTTTTAAGACCAGTTTCAAACATTTTGAACCACTCGTTCGGAATATTCCACCATTAAACCTACCTCTTCTGGCAATGGGCCCCCTGGATTAAGGTGACACCCCAAGTGACTGTTTTTGCGTCCATATGTCTCCGAATACATGACATTATGAGATTGAAAGGTCATTAAAGCCTGCTTGCTGTATTAGTCGAAGAAAACTCCGTTAGAAGTTTGAAAATTAAAAAACACCATGTCGTAAAAATTCTAAGAAATCTCAAATATCTAATTAAAAAAAAGTTATGAATTTTCAATTATGCAGTAGAAACAAATTAATACTTGAAAGAAACCATAAAAAGATATATTTAGTATTTATTATGTACCCAGAATAAGAGCGATACTTGTTTAAAGTGCAATTTAAAAAGTGGCCCTTATTTTGTTTTGACGAGTATAAATAACTTAATTACATCAAGATCAAAGTAGCTACTCTATCGATCAATTATTTAATTGATTTGATTTAAAATCAGTGTTATGTAGAAGAACGGCGAAGAAATATTATCTCAACTTCTTTTATGGAACTTTGATACACTACACACTACATTTACTTCAAAAATAATAGTCATAAAGTCAACATTATTCGTAATTCCGTCACACAGACAAACTACAACATATCTATCTTGTTTGCGAGACCGCAGCGCCCTAGGCCTGCAAGACAAACTCCCTGGTGGCCGAGATAGGGCGCTAATGTCTGTTTGTGCCAACTTTGTGCACCCCCGTGCTGTCGCGTTGTCGCCAGATCGTTGCGGTCGCCGAGACTGTCCTGTGTTGTCGAGATTCTTTATCGAGACGATAAAACTTTTGTTGTAAGTCACTTGTTAAGAGAACGTGGTTAACCGCTTTAATATTTGCTGGGAAGTCGAGTTTTTATTTGAAGGGTAATTGCAATGGTGAAATAAAAGATGGAGTATTTTTGAGGTTTGTGTTTTTAGCTTATGACATAATTATATGAAACTTTTGAGTTTGGTCTTGAAGTACCCAAGAAATACCCAAATCTTGAAATACCCAAGTTTTATTTTAGGTAGTTAGAACTATGTTACACTGGATGGGATTGAAATCCCTCATGATCGGAAAGGATGGCTTGGTCAGGTTTAATGCGGAAGGGAAGGACAGAATATTCCAAAGTTGGGAGAGGCCTATGTCCAGCTAGTTGAATTTGTTTTGTTGAATTATTTTATTCTGAGAATTTTCGAAAAATATTTGTCCGAAAATTTTCTCTACTCGTTTTGTCAACAGCATCTGAACGTTTTTGTCCGAACTTATCCAGCCGGCACCACCCCGGCCTCCCGGCACTCCTGCAAGCTCGGATCACCATTGCGCAACCTCTGTTATTTATCATTATATATTGTCTGATTACGCCATTGTCATTATTTTGAGCATGAGTGACCAGTTTTTGATAGAAAGTCGTGTTACGTAAATCAGTGGAAAAAAATGTTATTTCGGAATAATTATAAAATGACTGATATGCCCTAACAACCTTCTCTTATCAATTTTTGCAATTTCCTGTTCGGTTACGTGATTAATTGATTATGATACTTATGATTTTCGATCACATTTTTGTACACCTAAACTGTACAAAGATAAATGTGATGTAATAATGACCCGAAAATGGCGACGGTGTCCTTCAATAGCCCTTTATGTTCCGGGGTCACGGTAATGGTATAAGTCCCGCGACCCCGGCAGGCTTTGGCCCTCTACAGAGGGGGCCCCGTCATTACGCTGACGCTCTTTGAGGCGCGCGTGGAACACAACGCGCCGTCGACCCGGGCATGGTCCATGGTCGGGCTGCGAGTTGCCCTTTACTCGCCGCCCGCATGCCCGCGCCTACGGTGGCCGGAGATCGTCTTGCGACGTCCGACGCCGTGGGCGCCAACCACCGCGGGTGGGGCGGAGGGAGGACATTGCCCTCTCTCTCGCGCGGCCCGCCTCCTCCTTCGCGAGCATTACTGCTTCGCAGAAGGAGGCGACCGCTTCCCACTCCGTCTCGCCCCGCAGCATGGCCGCAACCAATGCCGGGCGCGAGAGGTCTCCGCCTATCGCCGCCGTGAGGACACGTCGGTGCTCTGCCCAAGCGGGGCAGTCTTGCACCGTATGCTCTACTGTGTCCTCCGGGCGATCTTCGCAGTGGTGACACCCAGGCGTTTCCTCCTTTCTCCTTAGACACAGGTACCTCCCGAAACTTCCGTGTCCGGTGAGGACCTGCGTCATGCGGTAGGTCAGGACGCCGTGACTCCTATCCAGCCACTCCTCAAAGAGGGGTCTTACCGCCGCGATTGCGGCGTGCCCGGGCTAACATGGCACTTGGGCCGACTATGACTTTGACTGACTGGCCGACTAGTTGGACAAGCAATCATTCTTGGACCACTTATCGATTTGAATATGTCATCTTTTCAAATAATGTACCTTGTAAATGAAGCTTTGCTTTGAAAAATTTGGTACTTTAATAAAGTCTTACACACATTCACCAGTACAATTACTGCGTCGAAAAGTTCCTTCAGACATCTCCAACACAAAGGGAATCGTTTTCATTACTTTGCCCACGCTCCGATGGCTCAAGCGCGTACTTCCCGTAATTCAATATACAAGCGGATCTTCATACCTTGAGGAAAACAAAACAAATATTTTGAGACACGTGGCAGAAACAGGTACTAAACTCAAATGTACTGAGTTTGACGTTTTGAAGGCTTTTATACAAGCAAGCAGCGCCTCCATGGGGTGCAAAGATAACTTGGCCGGGTGTCCAAGCCTCTATTGGCAGGTAAATGTATGTTATTGGTATATTTTTGGAGGCATTTTGTTTGTTCGTTAATACCGTATCATAAAAATGAAATATATCAGAACACGTACAATGTTTTTACTAAGAAGAGTTATCTATACTGGAATGTTATAAAACTGAAGAGTTTGTGCTTTGTTGTTGTTTGATTATACGCTCTAATATAAACAACTAATAGTTCGAATTGAAAAATTATTGGATAGTAGTACTCGTATGTTAGATAGTCTATTTATGGAGGAAGGCTATAGGCTATGTAAAATCTCGCAGTGACCAATAGGAGCTCGAGGAAGAAGAAACCAAAGGGAACAGCTGTGTATTTTATTTATGAGACAAAGCAAAGTAGTACTATAATCATACTAGCACGCAGCTTTGTTAGCGTATAATCTGGCAACTGTCTTAAATATCTGCGTAAATAAGTAAGAACTTCCATTCATCGTAAAAGTAGTAAATAGTACCATACCACTCTGGTACCAAAACCGGTATAAACGAGTCTCGTTTCTATTTGCAGCCCGTTTTATTCCAGGTCAAAGTATTAACATCGGCATGCGGCCTACTGCACCATAAGGTTCAATATTGAAATGGAAAGTCATGATCACATTGTTATTATTTATCTCAGATGATTCGAAACTTTTACTCTCTCGTAAAATATTTACTCATAATTACAAGTAAAAGTAAATGCTATCATTGAAGTATCATGTATCTATCTCGTTTTAATGACCAACTGATCATGAACATTAAGAATTAATCAAGTTTTTGCAATAATTTTCTATCGTAATTACCTCTCCCTGGCTAATAAATTGAGAACTTGAGACAATTCGTCAAAATTGTATGTTTAATTAATCTTCTGAGTCATTCACCGAAAAAAAATGTAATCAGTCTTTTGATTGTCTGTCCTCAGAAAATAAAAATAGAAAACGAAATTATTGAGTAAAAATAGATTTTGTCAATTCATTTATTACCAAATTAAGGTACCTAGAGAGGATCATTCTATGATACCTAGACACGATTCGATTATGCTCTAATTATAGCATTATTAGATAGAACTTAGTCAATTTATTAAGTTATTATTAGACGACTAGCTTCTGCCCGCGACTTCGTACGCGGATCCTGTTGGTTATGCCAGCGACAACGGGGTCGTCAAAATCGAAGATCTGAAACGTCTGATGTCGAATTCTAAGAGCCCGGGGACGGGAAAACAACGGGATGCGCGAGACGATTCAAGATGCTCCAGATCTTCAATTTTTATACGTCAACTGAGAGTGCTCATCAGGCTGAACAACTCTTGCTAAAACGTCATTCCTATACATATTATAGTGTAGCTGGGCTCTTGGAGTTCCGCATTAGGTGTTCCAGATCTTCAGTTTTTATACGTCAACAGAGAGTGCTCATTAGGCTGAACAACTCTTGCTAAGACGTCATTCCTTTACATGTTATAGTGTAGCTGGGCTCTTGGAGCTCCACATCAGGTGTTCCAGAACTTTCATTTTTGTATGTCAACAGGAAATGCCCTTCAGACTAAACAACTTTTGCTAAGACGCCATTCCTATATATGTTATAGAGTAGCTGGGCTCTTGGAGTTCCACATCAGGTGTTCAAGATCTTCAATTTTTATACGTCAACAGAGAGTGCTTAGCAAGCTGAACAACTCTTGCTAAGACGACATTCCTATATATGTTATAGTATAGCTGGGCTCTTGGAGTTCCACATCAGGTGTTCCAGATCTTCAAATTTATTCTCGCAGCAGAAAATGCTCATCACGTGGAACAATTTTTGCTATGGTGTCATTTTTGTATCTCTTATAGTTTAGCTGGTCTGTTGCAGTTCTGCATCAGGTGTTCAAGTTTCCAAGATAAATTATAGCCTATGTGTTGCCCCGACTCAATATCTATACAACAAAAAATAATTCATTCAAATCCGTCCAGTAGTTCCGAAGATTAGCGTGTACAAACAAACAGACAAACAGACAGAATTTTTTTTTCGGATTCTTGCTCTATTACTGTTTCTAAACCCCCCTCAATTATTATTTTTTTAATATATTCAATGTACAAACACAGTTTTTTTACTCTTTTATTATATGTATATAGAGAAGAGAAGATAAGAAATGTAGTAGATATACTTACTCGATGTTTTTCTTCGCCCGTTTACGATGTCCAAACTAAAGTAATTAAATTGCAAAGGTCAAATTGGCACATGCCATCAGATGTCGAATTCATGACCTCACAGCACTGAACACGAGAGGAGAGGTCGTAACAACTGGGTCAACATTACATCAAACATCAATCATGTTTCAATGTAAAAAAAAAAACAAAGTGTTACATCATCAGACTTAAATTTTCCCACTGCTGGGACACAGACCTACTCTCTATGAGAGGGAGTGGGCCATAACCCACCATGAGGACCCAGTTCAGGGTGATAGATGTCACATGTCTTTGAATTTTGGTTCTAGGACATGGATCGGTCATGGTTCAGTCATTACGTTTTCCTTCACCGTTTTGAGAGTTGTGGTAATGAAATAAGTTATACAAAGTAATGCGCCTGGTAACCTGGTTGTACCGTTAGTCGCAGCCGGTATCATTGGGCCACCATTGCTCTGCTACATGTGTAACATAATGCTACAAAAAACCTTTCAGCTTCAAAAAACAAAAACCAAATTCCTCTCTTTCCCAACGACCCAACAATTTTTCCCACGGGCTGTTCATTTCTCCCCAACTTCATATTATAATACGTAAAGAACGTACGTTTTAGAAGGCACTCATGTAGCTGCAACTTTTATTATTCATTAGAAGCAATAGCTTCGGTAATAAGACTGTTTCTATTCGCGGCGCGGATACCGGTGTTGCTACTGCCAGTTTTGGTCCCTTTTACTGGGGTAAATGGTTCTTTAGGACGAATTTTGGGACCTTTAATGTTTTCGGTTTTTGGCGGACGTGAAAGGACATTTGGTTAACATTTTGCGTTTAGATTCTGATGGTACTTTGGTGATATAGCTGATATAATTACATTCTTGTTTTTTTTTTTGTAAAGATAACAATGTGATTTCAACAAAACTTCTGCTATTTATCATAATAAGTCGAAGGCAATTTCTGTTGGTATTTGTGAACCTACGCTTTCCAAAACACGCAAACCCTTGGGCCATTTAATTGTCCTTTCTACCTCACCACTAACTGTCATCAGGCCACTACAAAGTTTTCCTACCCTATTCACCTAACAAAATCACCACTTTAACTCCTAACAAAGTAAGGCAACACAAAGTCCTTCCTCTGGCAACACAGTGGGCCTTATCACGATGTTTTAACGGCGTCCGAACGAAGAATGGGATCGCTATTGTAATTTGTTGGTGTTTTACCGTTTTATGGCCCCTGCTTTATTCATGGGGATGTTATGGGCTCCAGGCGATCGCTTCGTTAACTATGTATCGTGGACGGGGTTGCTACACGTAAAAAACCGTATGTAGAGGTTTATGTGACTTTAGAAGTGTAACCTAGCGGGATTGATGATCGCAAATTGTTTAGTACCACCCACCGGGGTGTCGGCTCGGAATTAGGTGGCAAGACTGCAGGATAAAAACGCCTCAAATGTATTGTAGGGGCTTTTGTCCCTAGTGAGACAGTAAAGGAGTATAAATCTAAAAAAGAGAAGTAAATATCGCTTATTTCAGACAATTACCACACATACAGAAACAAGTGTAAAAAATAACGCAACACATTTAAAATGGTGACTAAATTAAATTTAAAAAGGTATAAGTAGAATAATCAATTGAGCATTCGCAGAAACTGATAAGCTATTTATCTGTTCTGTTTGCCTAATGGATTTTTATGTGAAATCTATGTTTCATAATAAGCACCTCGTACTTATGCATCTTGATGTATAAATATTAACATTTTGGAGAAGGTAAACTGATTAAAACGTACGTATTAAACGTAACGTATTAAACGAAGGTAAACCTATTAAGGCCTTTTTCAATCATTTACATATTTCCCTACAATTATGAGTACGCACAAAATAGATTATTGCCCTATCATAATTATATTTCGAAACCATTGTTGATCGTAATGTTAGTAGTCGTAGTTATTTCCTTATAGAAATTCCTTAAATACACATTCAATTTGTATAGTTAAATATGCAAATACAATGGAGGTGCGAGATTGTATCAAAACTAGCACTCGCCCGACCAGAGTTTGTTACTGTAACAGTTCGGAAACAAAATACAGTGGTTTTGTATATGTATAGGAATTTGAAATTCTTTCGGCTTTATTACAAAACGTGGTTTAAGTTAGACCAAGCTTTAAACCAAAAATCAATTTTTGAATTTCGAACTTTATTCCAACTGCTATAAAATTCTAAAATGCACATTGACAACTTAGACCGGGATCTAAACTCGGTTTTTGTATTAATAAATTTACGACAGTAGAAATAAAGTTCGAAATTCAAAAAATCATTTTTGATTTAAACCTTGGTCTAAGTTAAACCACGTTTTGTAATAAAGCCGTAAAAGTTTATCCATTACAAACACACGTACAAAAACCCTAATCATTTTTATTATATATTTTACTAGCTTTTACAAAACCCCCTTATTGCCTATGCCACTCAGAACCAAACCAGCTTTTATAGTGAAAGAATTTTTGAAATCGGTACTGTAGTTTCGGAGCCTATGATGCAAACAATTAATCAATCTTTCCTCTTTCTTATATTAGTGTTGATATATAATTTTTAAAATATTATTAGTTATTTTTAGTTAGAGTTCAAAATGCACTATTCTGACTTCATTTCCGGGCTTTTAATAGCATGAAACGACTTCCATCAGAACGTAAGTCGCCAACAAGTCATCGTAGAAGGCTTAAAGTACCCTCGAAGGCGTACTATTACCCCTGTCCTAACTTCATGCAAGAGGAGACTGCGAAGGTTACTGTAGCTTCGAGTACATACAACAATTTTGTAAACTTTGTTACAAGTTCCGAAGACGGATAGGTCAGCTTGCTAATTGAAGTTTCTTGCGTCGGTAGTTCTTCGGAAAAGTTCCAGTTAAGCGTTTAAGAGGCGTACTCACTGCTGCTTAGGAGGAAGAAACTTTTAGAGGTTTCTTTTTTAAGTTTGTGATGTGAATTTGTATCTATTGCTAAGTATTATGTCCACCTTTACGCTTAAAAAGTCGTAAAAGCTTTCTGAGACTTA
Organism: Agrotis exclamationis; assembly: GCA_950005045.1. Classification (NCBI taxonomy): domain Eukaryota; kingdom Metazoa; phylum Arthropoda; class Insecta; order Lepidoptera; family Noctuidae; genus Agrotis; species Agrotis exclamationis. The sequence goes on from OX465434.1 coordinate 21,921,680, forward strand.
CTACTTGATCATAAATTGATGTCTCCGGTGAGAGATGTGAACTGTCGCAGGAAAGTAATTTTACCCTTCTTGACTTCCTAAATCTGGCAGAGTTTCTTCCTCCTGGATGTAAACTGCAATGCCTATCTGGAAATCTCTTAGTCGATAACGAGCCTAGGTTGACCGCTTTAAAAATAATCTGGCTCCGTTTTAGGCCAGACATTACTTAGATCCAACCCAAATTCAAAGCCAGTGTGGAACTCCTCTGCAGGGTATGTCCCACCTTCTTTCCTGCCCTACACCTTCCAGAATTAGATGGACATAGTTTGAGTCCATCGAATTATCAGAAAATATCATGTATTTTGTTCGTTATACGACATCGTGAGAGTCACGGGCAACCGATGGATGCAAGTGGCGAATTGTCGTTCAGCGTGGCGGTCTTTGGGGGAGGCCTATGTTCAGCAGTGGACGTCTGTAAGAGGATGATGATAATTTATTTCAATATCAGAATTTGTATTTTTTAACTGTAACAGACGTAGTCTTCTGCACAGTGTATGAACAGAACTATTATAACATTATAATGTAATAATAATGTTATCAATCGGCCTCATCTCGTTTGTAAAACGACGTGTAAAAGTGTTTATAATAACCTACTTGCCAAAAATAAATATCATTTTATCATTTCATTTCAGTTCTTTTATCAAACATAAAGGATGAAACATCAATGATACAAAGATGAAGGTTTTACATACAATTTTGGACACACCCGTGGTACTACTAGTATTACAACGGGTAGTACAACGGGCAATAAACGTCTCCTTACCGTTTAGTTAGTACTTAATTTTGCCTTGAAGGTATTATAACAAATTTCTCTAATAACGACCACTGATATAAATTCCATCTCATTTCTACACAAAATTCCAAATGGAATTCCTAATCCCATTAATTTTGATCATTAAGTAATGATGAATTAAAGTGAAGGCAATTTCACATAAAATAATAGAGGTGTAATATAACCAAAACATGGTACTATTGGGAACAAACTGTCCATTTCACTCTGTAAGTTATTTTCGCTTGGGAGCCGAGCATTTCTCGAGCTCACCTTTTGACCTTACGGTCCAAATGACCGTAAGGTGGGCGACATTGCCGATAAAAGGTAAGTAGCCGCTCTGTAAACATGTGTGTTTAACTGTACTGGTAGTTGTGCAGCGAGGGGCGGTTTATATTACAAAGTTAATTTAGATGTTTAAGTAAGTTTTGGTCTATTAATTTTGTTACTTAATTGTTATTTTTTAACGTGGTAAAATTATCAAATGAGTCCTCCCAGGGCGGGACGGGTCTGGGCGATTTGTACTGACTAAATTCCTCGGTGATCCTTCAATAGCCCTTTACGTTCCGGGATCACGGTTACGTGATAAGATAGTCGTGTGACCCCGGCAGGTTAACTGTTGGTTGGGCTTTTTTTTTTTTTTTTTTTTTTTTTTTTTTTTTTTTTTTTTTTTTTTTTTTTTTTTTGGGGTGGCAAAATCATCAAATGAGTCCTCCCGCCCTGGGTGGGGCGGGAGGGACTGTCAGACTCTTACTGACTAAAATCCACCCGTGTTCCGTCGGATGCCCTTTACGTTCCGGGGCCACGGTATCCTGGATTAAGAAAAATCCGCGACCCCGGCAGGCATTTGGCCCCATAAGGGGCCCCGTCGGTGACGCGTGAAACACGACGCGCCACCGACCCGGGCTTGGTCCTTGGTCGGACGGCGAGCATACCCATTACCCACCGTCCGCAAGCCCGCTCCGCCGCTGTGCCCTCTGCTGTTCAGAGGGACACGCGTTGGAGCGTCCACCCGACAGGCTATTTGCATACGGGCAAAGAAACCCCTTAGGCACACAGTGCCTAAGGAGAGTTTTTGCCCGCATCCCAGGGCGCACCGGCCCGAAAAACTGGTCTTCCCCCCGGACGTATCCGAGAGGGAACTCCAGTCCACGGGCGCACGTGGAGGTTTCCTGTCTTAGCACCCCTGTTGGTTGGGCTAAGAAAAATTTGAACGTTTTGAAACGATTTGCGGTTCCAATATTTCATAATTACTAGGTAATTAATTTAAAGAAAAAATAAAACTATTGGAGTCAGATTTAGAGTGGAATCCGAACCTTCATTTTAACAGTCAAAACATTGTATTACTTACATAGTTATCCGCTGTCTACGATTAGATTTAACATTTCATTCTTCAAAGAAACTTTACTTGAGGGAAATTATAAAATATGCAAGAAAGAATATCTGAGGGCTGAAACTAGTTACTGTTGTGTCCATACAATCATGTTAATAAGCCCTGACGGGTTCAGTCGTAACAAAGTTATGTAAAGGAACAAGCCAAGCTTTTTCTTTCCTTGAGCCACTTTATGAAAAGTATTTTCTAAAAAGTGCTTATTTTATTTTATTTGTCTGAACTTTTCTGTCTGTGCCTCTTTTCTGAGTTGAGTTTGGGATTGTTCTTTCATTCAAAATCTAGTTTTCAGTTTCTCTTCTGTAATGCCGTACATTTTTTAAATATTGGTATTTATAAATCTAGGGTTCACTTCATACTACGTTCCTGAAGAACAAGTGATATCATTTTGAGATTGTGTCTGTAGTTCATAGTGAATTTGTAATGTCCCAAATTACAAGAAATTAAAACAATTGAAAACCAATTAGATACCGCTAAATAATATTAAGTTGGATGTCATTATGTGTGGTCAATAAGTTGGAACCGCAAAAGAATATTCAGGTGTAGGACCTTACACACGTCATAACACATTTCGTAGAGTTCAATTTTCACCAGCACTGTGACATACTAAATAATTCTCAGTCCGAACATTCAAGCTCAACAGCTTACCAGCTCACGGCCTCACTTTACATTCGGTCGAACGATCCCTAAAAGTTCTCAAGTGCATCCGCGCTGTATGTAACCGGTGATAAATGAAATAATTTTATTTCTCCAAGAGTTTCAGGTCTTACAAGTGATTTATAGTTGGCCGGGGGCTCGAACCTGCTCACGGGGATTACGTACCGGAACTAGGGGGATCGCAGAGGGGGAGGGAAGAAATAAAACTGTTTCGATTTGTGGATGCTGCGCGGAGTTTTAAGGTTTTTAGAGTTTAAATGTGGTTTTGAAAGTGTACGAATAAGTGGGGAGTAGTTAATTTATGGTTTTGCTACAATAGAAATGTGGTTTAGCTTAGAGCAAAACCTTGTTGAAGATTTAGGAATCTTCAATTTAAGCACATATTTATAATACAGACTTGTAACTGTTTAGATTATTCTCTTCAAACTTTCTTAAAATAATCTAGGCGAACAAGAAGAAAAGTAATAATGTATCTTGATACTCGTACATTAACATTGCAGAAATATACTGTTTTCGGAATAAAACTGATATCCATAAGTTTTATTTGTAGTATGTAAGTACCTACCTCCGCCACTCGTGTATACCAATATTATAAAGCCATCCACGGGAAACATCTGGAGGGTTGGACATACCCGTACCTATATAGGCAAGACATCCTATAGACAAGGAAAGTGGAAACGATAAAATGTTCCCATCAATATTGAAGCATCGTTATTTATGTCTATTTTAGGAAATAAACTCATTGGAAAAATTCCCGACGAAAAACTCAAGATACTCGAAATAAAAGAGAAGATTCCGCTCAAAATATTAATACTTGAAACGGACGAGTTTTTTTTTATTTTATAAGACAGAAATTTACGAGAATGTGTATAAATATTTATCTGTTTTGTATTCAAGGATTTAGTCAAACGTACAAGGGTATTACTTTTTACACATTTCTTCAAAGTCTAACAAATATACTTGAATGATTTTGAGAAAAATCTGATCCAGTCGTCAAAGAAACTTAGCTCCTGTTTTCTTTCAGTAGAAGATCGTATGAACACACATGTCTATAAAACAATTCAATTGAAAGACGTTTCCGAGGCTTCGTCTCGTTTATTAATTAAAGTTTATGACTGGAGGGCTGTTTGATCTCTCGCCCGAGGCGAGTCCTAACCAAATACTCAGAATTGTTTAATCACGGTTCACAAATGTGGACTGGGCGAATCAAGGTGAGCTGTGTTTTGTTTATGTTAATGAATAGCAAACACCTGATGGTACAGCATTCAGTTAACTTATTAATTTCTGTTTGTTCACTGTTGGGGCTTTGATCTCTCGACCAATTATGTGTTTACTATAAATGAGCTTCGTGTTTACCTACTTATAGCAATGGATTTGATGACAGGTAAATTCAGTTTTCAGAGAATCTTCTTTCTTACTATTTTTACCGTAACTTCCAATACTAGTCTCTGCACTAATAAGAGCTATGAGATTAATTAAGTAAAGCTTATTTACTAAAAGTCACTATCATCAATTAACATCAGCTGACAGTCGGCTGGATGCAGGTCGCTTCCAACGGGTATATGTGGAGATCTAAAGGGGAGGCCTATGTTCAGCAGTGGACGTCCTATGGCTGAGATGATGATGATGATGACAGTCGGCTACTGCTGGTTTATAGTTTTTCCCAAACCTCGTCACACTACCCAGTTCTACCGTCTCCTGGATTCCTGTGATCTCCATCGATTTCTCGGTTTACCTTGCACACACCTCACAATCCTGTGCGTGGAGCCTTTAATCTTAAGGCCCCATTGGCCTTCACTTGAGACTATTTATCTAGATCTATAAAAACCTGTTGTTTGTTGTCCAGGGGAAGGTGGAAGGTACAAGGTCATCCATGCGATGGACTAACCAGATCAAGTTTGCAGTAGATGGTCCGGTGGACCGTCCGACCCCGGTGTTTCGTCATGCTGACCACAACCACTCTGTCGAGAGTGAACCGACAAAGAAGATGAAACCCTAGCATCCGAATTTGTATGATCTACAAGTAGTTGTTTTGGGTCTGGGTGTTTGTGTATGTGAGTTTCTATGTTTGTAAACGCACCCACGATACAGGAAGAAATTCCTAGTGTGGGGCACCGTTTTAGAAATAAAACCGGCATATCCTACAACCAAAAAAAACGTAGAGTTGCGACATCTACCAAACCCACTTTGATCCCGCTCACTCTCTCTCACAGAGAGGAGGCCTGTTTCCCAGCAGTGGGAATATTTATAGACTGATGATGAAGATGAATCGGAACGGAAAGGCAAAAATTCTTTCTCATAGACCAGGGTCTATCAGTAATCAGCACAATCCAATATTACTAGCATTCGCATTTGAAAATACCCAAAAATGTTGCCCAGCAATCAAAACACTGTACTAATATCAACCAAACGCACTTGTGTTACAATACCAAAGGTATTGTAACTTCTAGCACTACTACATTAGCGCAAACTATTCAGATGTCCGCCATTAATCATGCGACAATGATATCGAGTGAAAAATGGTGTGCGATATAATTGAAACATCGCGTGCGTCTGTTGCGGCGATTTCGTATTAAGTCTCTCTACGTACGTACATATTGTGTAAGTATACCTATAGAGTGACATTAGAATAGGTCACTGTTTTGTTAATTGATTTTTTATCGTTTCTAGGAATTGTTCAGTTGATTTATTGCTGCTGTCACTTGCACATATTAATATGTTTTATAAGTAAATTAATCTAATTTTAGCATTGTTTTTTGTAACATACTTATACAAAAAAAAATACAAAAAAGATTTTGTATCGTATTAATTTATTCCAATGTTACAATTAATTCCAATTACGCAGCAGAAACAACAATTAAAATGTCAATGACATCAGATTTTTTAATTAGTGGAGTATTGGATATCAAATAAGAGCGACATTTTTTCATCATAATGTTTATGATTATTAAAAAAAAAAACTAATTCGATCAATAAAATAAGACTACTAGCCTTTATCGAAGTAGAACATACATGCTTTGCAGCACATGACAACATAAAAGTACAAAAACATCGTAATAATGTTATCACCCGAAAATCATTAACTTCTTGAATGGTTATTCTCGTTTCTATTCAGTGAAGGGAATTAAAGAATACTACACCTTAATAAACTTATTTATAAAAAAATAGATCCATGTTTATTGAGTAGTACCTACTTTTAAGCGTTCTGGGCTGTTCCCGTAGTCAGTATTGTGGACGCATTCCTTGACGCGCTAATCAATCAACTAAGCAATCTTTTTAATTTTATGCGAACTATGCCTACTTTCCGTACGTTGCCCTTTGTTTGAGTCCTTTGTAACAAAGGAAGAGCCTGCTATGAACCTGTAACTAATCTGGACTCCAAGCTGCAACTGTAAGATTCCTTGTAAATATAGAAAACTGGTAGGTATATAAAAATAAATCAAGCTTGAAAATGTTCACAAAATATGGCAAGGAAGCCACAGCGCTGAATAATAAATGGCGGCATGGCAGGCGTGCGTACGAGCGTGCGGTGCAACGTTACCTGATACACTGAGCACGAGCCGCGGGTCGCCTGCGGAATATATTGCAGCGGGAAAAGAATTGGGAACAGCCGGGTACTTTACAGGGATTCTTTGCTAGAAGTACCACTGAAATTCTCGTTGAGTCATCAGAATTGTCTATGGTGTTTCAGTTCTTTGGTGGACAAGTCTATACGGTGAAGTGGGACTGTAAAACGGGATTTTTTCTTTAAATAACACTAGGTTATTTCATGGCTTTTGACCCTGTGACCCTGGAACGTAAAAGGCTTTTGAAGGATCATCGTGGATTTTACTTGATGATGATATTTTTTGTGCCTGATTGGTAAGGCGTCTGGAGTGCCTACGCAGAAGACTCGGGTTGGAGTCCCAATCGCAGGTGAATTTTTCTTTCCTTAAAAATATCTTTACGACACGCAAGGCACGCGTTAATGCATATAAATAACTGAAACTTTACGCTGTTATTGCATTCAGACTAAATTAAAAATTATGTGCCAAAAAATACTCCGATTTCACCGCTTCTCTTTGTTTATGCCAAAAGTCATCAATTTTATTCAAATAAGACTAACAACCAATACCTACAAATAATTTGTACGTTAAAATTTTTATGAAACTGTCTCTAAACTGTCTGTACATTGCCTAACAGGTATTTAGATGGAACGAATGCAAATCTAACCTTCAAAACCTGGAACTGGGTAGGTAATACGATACCCATTATATTTATAACCAGTAATGTTATCCACTGACCATCTGTTCCATAATAATTACAATCAATTTTGTCTTTATTATTTTGTTAGCTGTGACATATTTATGCTTTAGACATAATTAATACCATTTTGTAGCAATTTGTTCCTCCCAACACAGCTTTGTGACTCATTTCCTCCATCAACATTCCCTCTCAATTAATACTCTGAATCCTCTTCAGATCAAAGACATTAAAAATAGAAGCCAACAAAACAAATATTTGTAACTTCCATTTTACACAAATGTGCATTTCGAATATTAGTTCTAAATTCATCCTGACGGCCCTATTCTGAGTGTCAATTCTAATTAAAATTCATAACGTGATTCTTGTTCTTATCGTACAGATTTTACAGCTGAAATTGCAGTGTACGTTTCAGTTACAGTACATATTGTGTGGTCTTTGGGATAATAATAGTTATAAGTCTTCATTAATTTATTGCTCATTGAAAATCTAACGAAAATACATTTCGACGGGATAACATGAGTGTTATAATATTACCCACTCATCGTAAAACATGTCTAAAGAAAATGTTTGTCCTTTTACTTTTATAATGTTTCTAAAAAATAATAATTCCTTTGACGATCTACGAGTATTTTTTTTATCGACAAGTTTTGCGAACGACACTTCAAAGAATACGTCTCACGTTATGGCAGTTTCCCGAATATGCCCACCAATCTTGGAATGCGCGTCACTGGGGACAGCGTCTCTTTGATCAACATGTTGGTTCTATTCCTGACCAACTATTTCCAACAAAGAACGTGTTGGCGATGGGATACAAGTGTTTGTGTTTAAAGAAAGTTGATACTTGAAGCGAGGCGGACTGAAGTTTTCTGATGTGGTTTACTTTGATCGTTTTTGAAGTGTGTCAGATTTTGCTAAGTCGTGGATGGAAACAAAATAAGATGACGTGTGGAGGAAGAAGAACGGAAATAGATATTTTATTTTCTAAGTTACTTAGGTACTTTGATAGAATCCATAACAAGTTAAGCACATTGAATTCAAAGAGTTCTAAATAAAGAAAGCTTACTGAAGTAGTTCTCGTTTTGATGAAATTGTTCAACTTAGGTATTTCTTTACATGATTAATAAAATAATATTTTTCATTTTATTATGAAATTGACAAACAACCTGATACTTAAAGCTTTTCAAATCAGCATTGATCTTTTGCATGTTCATTTTTATTGAAATTATAACATTTCATTTTAGATAAGTTATGGAATAAGATGTTACTTTGCGGAAATCCGTGACATTAATGTTGTAATAATATTTGTGTAATTTTTACAAAAAGAAACTAGGCTAGGATGCAGGATGCAGTAACACCCTACCGCCCTCATGTATATGCACACATGCACGAAAAGTATCTACATGCCCTGTGACCTGAGGATGCTCGTGGAGGGGTTAACGAAAAAAAAACTAAATGTATTAGATTTACTTTACCAAATGTTAAAAGTAGTGAATGTGAAAATTTTACTGAACGGGGAAAAACTGGAATTTATTAATCAAACAGTTTTCCTGGGAATCACGTTAGACGATAAATTACAATGGGGCCCCCATATAGCATCTCTTGCGGGGCGTCTGAGTTCAGCCGCATATGCTGTTAGAAAGATAAGACAGTTAACAGATGTTGATGTTCTGCGCGCTTGGTTTACTTCAGCTACTTTCACAGCATTATGTCTTACGGAATTCTACTGTGGGGCCGGGCGGCTGACATTGAATCTATTTTTATTTTGCAAAAGAGAGCCATCAGAGCAATTTACAATTTACATCGTCGCGAATCTCTTAGGGAACTATTTAAAAAGATTAATATAATGACAGTGCCTTGTCAATTTATTTATGAAAATATAATGTATGTTAGAAAAAATCTTCATCTTTTCAAAAAAATAAGTGATAGACATAATTTTAATACTAGAAATAAAGATAAAATTGATCAACCTTATTTTAGATTGTCAAAAGTTCAAAAATCTTTTATGGGGTACTGTGTTAAATGTTACAACAAAATACCTAGTGAGGTCTTAGAATTAAATGAAAGAAAATTTAAAACTTATATAAAAAATACTCTAAGTAAACAAGCATATTATAAATTAGAAGATTATCTTCAAGATAAAAGTGCTTGGAAATATGCTGGTCCTGCTCCATAGTACAATGTAAGGCTTGAGCAGAATCAAACTTTGTTGAAATTTTTAATGCTCACACACTGTCTATATTATTTGTATAAAAGTTATGATTACATTATTTTGTGAAAGTGTGAACACCGTGTACCTTTTTAGCTGTATAATTATTTCTTGTTTTTTTTTTTTATCCTTTAAATTGTCTTCACTTGAGTACATAGCTTTCACATTTATTTATTTTTTAAATTTGTAATTTCAAAACATTGTGAAACATTTTTGAAAAAGAGTAAGTATGGAGTTTCTTGCCCATTCTTCTCCATACAAACCTACCTTTGCGAATGGGTGTAGAATCAATCCCATCCCTTCCTATTTCCTTTAATTTTAATAATCGACGTTCAAAAGTGCCTCTATGATGGCCTAATTGGAATAAATGATTTGACTTTGACTTTGACTTTAACACGTTGGGTTGTATGACAAACTCATTTTTTCTCACTTGTTCTGCAAGTGTGCATATGCATGTGGACAGGAGGGTGGAACTGCATTCCGCATCCAAAACTAGATTATTGACTCGCAGTATTAAAATTAAACGTTTTTCTCAATTTTCAGTATAGTTGGGAATTACATACTTTTTATTTTATTATTGATTTTTAACTTGACTGAATAAACGATTTTTATTTATTGACTTATTTATACCCTAGTTTTTCACCAGGGAAGCTAATGACTTAGTTTATTCACTATTTCTTAATGGTTTCCAACAAAACAAAATATTCTAATAATGTTGATGTAATTATGCAGTATACATCACACGCAGTCTAAAACAATTCCTCCACTATCAAACTCCCTACTTACCATATTACTATGTGCATAGCATTACTCGCGGCACAAGTTTGCGACATTATAATAATCGGCGTCGTGTATGTATGGGACTAATTACTTCTGGATCAAACGCCCTGTTCGCAAGTTTCCACTCTATTCATGAGCTGCGATTAAACCTTGTTAGGAGCTGCAATTATGTGTGGGGATCTTCAATGCAAATTGGTTAATTTATGATTGTTTGAAATCATCTCTATAAGTCGCCTTCCTTGAATTTTAGCTTGTGGTATAGAAAATTGTTATATTACTTTTTTTTTCAGAAGAGACCATCCTTACCATATTATTATCAGCTAATATTCTTTTCTAATGAGAATTTAAAGGAGTCAGGCTTTTGTTGAACATTTTATTCTCATGAAAAAAGTGCTTTGTTAATATATTATAAGGCAGGATGATGCAGATAATATTATTATCTGGATGGAAAAAGACGGGTTCGCCATAGAAGGACAAAGAGTCATACACTGACCTTTTTGGTGATATTCTCGAGAAAGGTTGACCTTTCTCGAGAATATCACCAAGTGCGTAGTACTCGCAAGTGGTGTGCGTGCATCACCAGAAATGTAAAGAAAGAAAGGGTGTGTAAGAATGTGTGTGTATGCATGTCTATCTTTTTATTTGTACCAAACCCCCTGGAAAAAAGCGTGAGTTAATGTAGGTAGGTACCTACGTGCTACTGTTCAGAGGTATACACAATAACGTGACATTAACCTCTTTTATTACTAAATGGCTTCTAACAAATCCTTACATTGGTCGTCACTTTAAGATCCCCAGTCTGATAGTCTTGTTTAACGACAAACATATTAGGGGCCGGGTTGAAAGCAGACTCAAACCCGACCGAAAGCCAGCTGATTGAGCATTCGCGTGACCCCCTGGCATTTTATAGATATTTATGGACTCTCTACACACCGTCGCGAATCGCCGAATGCCTCCGGAAGTTCCCGAGCGTCGTCGAACCTATTAGATTTATGTTCGCCTTCAGTAATCGATAGCTATTGGTCGCATTGATGTCAACTCCAAGTTTTGCCTCCGTGAATAATGTGAGGTTTTCCGTGCTTTTAGTTTCCCGAAGAGTTCGAGTGGTGTTTGTGTGCGGCGATATATTTAACTCGTGTTTGGGTGCAGAAGAGCGTGTGACTTTTAGAATAGGGTCGCACACCATTTTATGGCTTGTAATTTACTTTCGATGAAGATTTACGGTGCCTTGCATCCTCTTAGTGATGTAAATGCGTTAGTGTTAAAATAAGATATACTGCAAGCAACCATGAAAGAAATGCGTTGTTCTATTTCCACGACAGACTTTTGCAATACAAGTAGTTTTAAGTTTGACAAAATTATTTTATTCGGTGAAGTTAAGCCGTGTAAAGTCATCGAATTTCACCAAATTCGCCACTTTCTCTTCTGACGGTAGGCTCATTTTCTAACAAATATATTAAAAAAAAAGTAATAATTTTATCATCATCATATTACGTAAGCTTGATTATGCAAGATTACATAATATTAATTCCTTACAAACGCCATATTGTTCCAATATAACGTGGGCTACAGTTAGTTGGAAGTCCTTTGCGTAGGTGATGGTAATTCGAGGCAAGTTATTTGATATTAGGTATAATTATAGCGATAATGGAATACGTGTGTCGAATTATCAACGAATGTTATGTGTATTTCATAAGCCCTTTGATAGGTTTTTCATTGTTCCATATTTAGATACAGATTACCTATGATATAATATTTTATTTACGTCATGATGTTTGTTTGTGTATAATTATGACATTTCTAATGTTTGCTATTTAACTAAATTTAGTTCTCAACCATGCTATTGCATGGAACACAAATAACGGTTCGGTGTGACAGTCAGCCAACAATGATTAGGTGCCTCAAAAATTCATTTTGTATTCTAAATCATTGATATCGCTCCCCATTGCGACAAATACGGTAATTTTTACTTTCTTTTGCCCCAAATTGACCCGAGCCCAAAACTTTAACAATAATGAAATTATTTAAAAACTTCGCCACGGAATGGGAGTTGCCCCTTTGATGACGATTAGCTGTTTGTGTCGCGAACATTCCAGATAAATGGGTTTTGTGAATGTTTGTCAAAGTGTTGAACAGTTCTTTGTTATACAGACCCTTTTTTTGAAGAAAGATACGCTTTTAGACAAAGCTTTTTCTTTTGAAGATGCCATGAATCTTTATTTATGTGAGCGCTTTAGTAACAACGCTATAGCAAATTGTTACTCTAGTTGTAGTAATTCTGTAAGCACACTCTCGACCGTTGCTCTCACGAGCTTGTAGCCTATGAAAGAGCAATTTAGAGTAGTACTTATATACTTTAAATAAGAACTACGTTACTACATGTATCCAATAACACCCATTCTTCAGATATCTTTGAAAGGATCTAGTAAAAACTGAAAGCGCATGAACGTTGTTTCCTATATTTATAAACGTGGAATGTTCAATCTTTCGTCTGCTACTGAAAAACAAAAGACTAACTTCAAAGCTGAAAATACCAAGTCTACTATCTTACTCCGTCAACGACGATACGAGCCGAACTTAAGTGAACCCTACTTCCTATTAGTATTGAAATCATAAGTTTTGACAACACATCGGGAGTCAGAACAACTGTCCAAACATGGTGATGACTAATTTTTAGTTCATACCACTGACTCATCTTATGTTCGGAAGTGATCAAGATTAGGAAATGCCCCAGAAGTAGTACCTACCCTAGTTTCCAAAATATGTCTTTAAAGTGAAGTAGTAAATAAAGTGAAGTGAAAGAGTGAATAAAGTGAATTCGCTCTAAATCTAATTTAATTGCAATTTATGTGACATGGGCGCGTGAATGTAACCTGTTGTTTGGAATTTGTATTCACATAATAATATAAGCGAGTTAAAGTTTAAAAAATTGAGTTTGACAATGAGTAATAGGCGCAAAATGTAAACTGTTTCCTTAAAAAGTTATTTGGTTCGTTTCATTCTTTGATTATTTTTAAATCTATTCAGTAGATTTATGTTTTCCTGTATATTATTTTATTTTATTCATGGTATAAGGGTTAATGTTAGTGACTGTGATGTCGCTTCAATTAACGATATTTGCAACTAATAATATTGATATTATGTATATCTCTTCTGTCAGGGCTCATAAGCGCGATATGCGTTCTTTGTTATTCCCATAACGAGAAATTATACGAACGATTCCCAGAACGGGAAATTATACGAACTTTTCAACTATTATCGCAAAAATCTCACCTGAATCATTCCTCACAAAACCAGGATCTCTTTCATAATATTGTGTATTTCCTGAACAAATATTTACTTTATTTTACAATTCGTTCTCCTGAGTGACTGTTCTTAAAATAAGTGGCTCAGCCACGGTACGTGTCTGAGATAACATCATCCGGCTGTATCCACTGTCCGCAGAATCCTTTCTGTAAACAAACTTTGTGAAGGAAAAACGTTATTAAGTTATAATAGAGATCCCGAGTAAAATGTTGGAGATAGAAAATATGAAACACTGTTCTACTGGCCTGGTTTGTATAGGGTGTGTAAGGAATAACAGAAAATATTTTTTCATTTTCTATATCTTAAACCAAGCCCTTGTAATTTTTACTGCATGCAGTTTTTTGTTGCTCTTGAAAGTTACTTCTTTATGAGGTTATCATTCTAAGGCTATAAAGCTTAGTAAATTAAGAAAGCCTCATAAATCATGGCGTATCTATATAATCAAAACAATCAGATCTATATAGTAATTAAGTCAAAAACGTACGTACTGGCCAAACGTCTATCAGTGCACTTTGCTTATTTAAATATTCTTATTTTTAATAAGTAAATAATAAGTTTTGTTATGACGCGACACCAAGAACGCACAAAAATCCTTTGCTAAAAATGGTGGTATTGTGAGTCATTCGTTCTAAATCCATCATCCTTAAGCACACTACAATCACAAAGGAGATGAAACACATCAAACGGAATCCCCGAACCCTAAGATATTTTATATTCGGATGTGAAAGAATGGCGTTATAAAAATAACCCTAAAACGCGACGCGTCATCCGGCGTAGCTCCAGAGGAACATAGTCTAAGATCCAGGTTAAGATCGACCTTGACACATCTGTTTATTGTGTGAAATATAATTTTTAATTCCAATTAATTGTTGACGTATTGTTTAATATTTTTATTTTTATCTAAGTTAAGGGTGCCGGAAAATGGACGCGATCACCGTGACAGGAAGACTAAGCAATGTGATTTGGCGTACCGTGAGGGCTGATTCAAAGATGAACAGGAGAAGAATTTCTGGACGGAATTAAATTTAAAAAAACAAAACTTATCTAAGCTGTAAATGTAAAAAATCACGCAAATATTATCTTATCATGATTGTCTTTACATGTATTAAAATTGAAAATATGGGTAAAGGTCGATTTAAGGCGAGATCTTACAATAATATGAGTCGTGTTACAAATGCGGCGATTAGTACTATTCCCGCTTCATTTGTTCTCGAATCGTGTCGCATAAAATTAAGCCGCCTTTGATCTAAACTCGTTAGTATACGCTTTTTATGGAGAGGCGCCCCTTTTCATATTGTTTCTTTTTTGTGTCAATGCCTATTTTAGATGTCTTGGAAGGGTTAGATTTTCTGTCTTTGATCACGACGTGTCATTGAGTCATCTAAAAGTGTAGTAGCATAAGAAAATACTATTTATAAACGCCCTTCTGTATCTACATTATAATTTAGACTGATAAATTAAAAAAAGAAACTTTGTTGTTTGTTAATAAATTTTATTAAATATTATAATTATTATGTATAAATATAATTTTAAATCAGGATTGTTTGAAACAGTTCAATTTAATTTGGTAGTAATGAAATCAATCTACATACTCGTAATTCATGTCCTTCATTCTGTGGCCCGAAAGTATAAAATGAATAACTCAATTCATCACATTTTTACAAAATAGAGACATTAAAAAAACAATTATTTACATCGCAACCTTAATTTTACATGTCCCAAAATACCGCCTAATCCAGCCAGCGATTATAAGCCTTATGTCAAAGTGATTAAGGTAAGTAATAGGTTGTTGAAGAGAGTTCTAAAATTGAAACAAATCTGTCCTTTTTAGCGCCTATATAAACAGTATAAATCTTCGATGAATCTGACGTACTAAGCCTCACTAAACGACGCTCACCTCAATGTATCTTTGCTAGGATTTAATAATTACTCGTGTCACTTTCACGCGTCTGTATTACGTCACAACCATGACTGTGACTGGTTGTTATTAAAAATTGTTGTCATTAAATTAAACAATATTTAGGATATTTTATTAATGTAAATAATAAAAAAAAATGTAATGATGCATTTTTTTAAAACGCTTATATTATTAGCTTCACTTGTAACTATGTATGTATGTAAAAAAATCTTGGAATCTTAATTTGACCCACTTCCCGGTATTCGATTAGGATCAAATTTTGTGCACGCTCTGAATTCTGATGACAATACATGACTAGCTAAGAAACTTCATTACAAATCTAATATGGCAGCCTCCCCAAGATGGCGGACTGGCTGTTTGAAATCGACCCCCATGATATGGGCATCAAATGAAAGGGTTTGCTGTCAGGACTACGAAAAAATAGTCACGTGACTTGAATCTAATATGGCGGACGTCCAAGATGGCGGATTGTCTATTTGAAATGCACTCCCATTATTGGATTTGGGATATAGTATTTTTACTCTACCTTGCCACACATAAATCGTTTACATAATTTTTTTAGGCGTGGTGGACTATAGGCTGAATTGATAATATATGTACTATTTTTCCTTTCGATTTTAAACAATCTCTGGTCATAACGTAATGTTCAGAACGTCACACCAAATGAACCTTCAATAATATATTTAAAAAATGCAAATATGTTTTCGAATATTAAGTATAGATCGTCTTTTAATTGCTGAACGAATGTGTTTATTTTATTTATGACTCCTAAATTCTGACAATTTAATTAAGGTTACATCAAAAAACTGATTCTTATTAATACATTAATTTGGGTTTGACCGAGACCGTAATACCTGTTTTAATTTTACTTAAATCTTAATTAATTTATATTTTATGTTAATATGTGGAAGATTTAATCTTCTTTTGGTAATTAGCCGTAGTATCCAAATTTGGTTAAATCTCGTAGTTTCATAATCCATTACAGTAATTGTGAGCAAACCTCGAGCGCTTCAACAGAATTATGTAAATGCAAGACATACGTTGCACAGTCCTGCCAGCATATTCTACGTAGAATGGAATTACTGAGCCAGCACCGCGTTATGAAATAGCAGTATTATTGAAGAGCATGCTATCAATATTGTAATTAAATTTCACATGAGGCTATTATTTTGCAATCAGTTGCTATTACCTCACAGAGAAATGAGTTATCTACTGGAGATTGTTGTAGACAAAATTAACAACTTTAATCTACTTATAGAAAGGACTAGAAATTGGATTTCTTTAATTTTAATTTTGTTTTTATAATAATAACTTTTTAACATAAACATTGTGTGACTACACAATGAAAACCTACTGACCAAACAATGAAATCGCACAACCACAACACAACGGTTGCTTCAAAATCGTCCCCGGTACAGTGAAGGACCATAATTCTGTTGTGCGAACCGCCCGGGACTCTCCAGGCCCTATATATTACAACACAAGGGTGCATATTTTACTCCACTTATGACGAACGCCCCTTTTTTTCTCGTCGCTTTTCTGAATAATTTTTCGTCTGTCACTCGTTCGTACGCCCATTGTGTCTCAAATAAAAAGCGTATCTTTTTCAGCGTGAATTCGTTAAGAGTATTTTATTAAGGGCGATTATTCTAAGTGGTTTGTTTGAATAATTGTTTAGTAATGAAGACAGGTTCGAAGGTTCGTTTCTCTTAATGAGCTTAATGTTCTTTTTTTGTGCTTTCTACTTTGGTTTCGTTTTATGGTTCGTTAGCACAAGAATGTCTACCAATATCCTTTAATTAATTGTCGGTCAATTATAACATCCTTGTGAGTTCAACCATGCATCATATTCGACAGGCTTCTAATTTTGCGTCGACTGCCATCTAACGTTAACAGCCCGGAGGGAGGCTCAAAGTTTGGGATATAATCCCCTAAAAGAGGCAACCTCTTCGTTGGAAAACTATGAAGAGGATTATAACTTTAACTAGAGCACATGAAAGTTAGTTAAATATTTAATGAATATATATGTAATTATGGCTACATAATAAGTTACATGTTTGGTAAAATTGATCATCTAAAATATGTATAATATGACCTGGTTTTCTTTATATTTTCCTTAGCAGCAAGTGTAGTAAGTTAGCTAACATAAACCTAAAGTACTTGAGTACTAAAACAAAGAGTAAAATATTTTTTTATTTCTGTACGTTTGCGACAAAGCGCGGGAATAAAAACGCGCCTAGCGTGCTACCGTGGGTGGATTGTGACACTTATTTTGTTTTTGTCTTCAACACATCACTAACAAAGTGTTTCATTCTGTTTTATGACATGGGGGTTTTATTAGAAGCTTCTATGTTTGCATCTATTACAAAATGAATACTAAAATTCAATCGCCACGCGTAATTAAAAATGTCTGTTAAATTTTCGCACACAGAACGTAATTCTTTGAGAAACTCCAAATATTGTCTGGATGAAATCAGTGATAGTACGTAATGGCGAACAATTAATAAAATTATACCTCATCGATCTATCTATATAAAATTGCTTGTTGCCCTGGAAACAAAAACAATATACTGAACTAGCAAAAGAGGGAAAAGAAACAGTTGAAACTACAAAATAATGACAAACACACTTCAATTACTAGCAGCCCCACGATCCTGTGTAATCCCGTCTTAAGCCCACCCAACTCGGGATCTTCTAATACTTGAGATTTTTCGGCAACGGGACAGAGACGGAGTCGGGACCGACGCCGGGGATGACGCCGACTGCGGGAACTCCGGGAATCCCGAACATTCACTTTCAGACACGGCACGTGATTTCTGGGGCCCAAAGGGTCCTATACTTACAATGTATTCGACTTAAATCTCTGTCAGCCTGCAATGTTAGATTTAGAGAGTGAGGATGAATGCGGGAAGTGTGATCGGAATTTACGAATATAAGGGACTTGTGTTTGGTAGCTTGGATGTGTAGCTGAAAATTTGCAACTGTATGCCGAATTAGTAGATTATAAATTAATTTTGTAATGAGCTGCAAGATTACAAAACTTGATCTCCAGGACTATCTAAACAAGCAAACGTGACCCTGGAACGTAAAGGGATATTGAAAGAACACGTTGTTTTTTCTACAAAAAACGTTGCCCCACACCAGGAATTTCTTCTGTATCGTAGGTGTGTTTACAAACATTGAAACTCGCATACACAAACACCCAGACCCGAAACATCTAGTTGTAGATCATACAAATATTTTTGTTCCGTGCGGGGATCGAACCCGCGACACTCTGCACAGCAGTCGATCGCTCAACCACTGCGCCAAACGTATCGTTTTAGTTTGTACTTTGTACGAGTCTGACAGTCCCCCCTGACAGTGCCCCCGCTCCACACATGGCGGGAGGACACATTCAAATACTAAATTTAAAGCCTGTTGGATTTAAGAAACAAAAATCTTCCTTCGTTTTATAAAAGTAATCATAAACTAAAATAGTTCAGAATACTGATTAAGGAAAAAATAACAAGAAAATATACAAAGATAAATGCTGACATTTATGTGAGTTTAATCCTGAAACCAGAAATCGTTAATCATTTAGGTAAATCACGTTGTCTACAGACTACACAAATATCTACCTATTTGTATTATAAATTCAAGTTGCTTTCCGTGTCTCTTTTTGTGACGGTTGTTCTAAAAAATGTGCAAAAAAAAATTGTAAAAAACTTCATGTTTTGTCAAGTTATAAAAACAGAGGCACTAATGTACCGCACACATACGACCTAGAAAAAATTTGTCTCAAAAAAATTGATGTATAAAATAATTGTAAAAGCTAGTAAAAGTATGATAAATGCGTGGAACGATTTGTGAGCGTAATATATCAGTGGGAATGCGACACATTGCCCCGCGCCGATCGATCCGGAGATTAGCTCCGTGCCGGAAACATATTGCTGACCTCCGCGTGCTTTTTAAACTTCTCGCTTGTACAACTGGCATTCATAAAACTCAATTATCTCATTTACAGTTCTTAGAAATCATGAGATTGAAAGTGATTGTAGTTATCATTAGCAGAAGTATCTTCTGGGACTATGACACTCACATTCACGCGCAGTGCTACATTTCTTCAACTTTTCACAACAATTATAAACAATGATTAAGGATGATTATTAGACTAATAAGTAATTTGACACCAAAAAATCCATCCCAGTTGAAGTCGGGCTTGCGCACGAAGGTTTACATACTATTAGCTATTGAAACGGCATGCTAAGCTGACCCCTATAACATTGCAAAAGGAGAAGGAAAATGATCATTTTATTTAATACATAATTAATTTTGGTAGGTAATTTTTTCATACCGTTGCTAAATTAATTGTCACGACAACTTGATACAATTTCATTTGATTAAATCGTCGTGACAAAATTGTCGTGCCGTACTTAACATGTTTAACTATGAACATTACTATTAGTTTATATTAAGACAATAGCTTCCTATTGTATTATAATTGAAGGCCAATATAAGTAACAGGAGATTTTAATTACCTATTTATTATTTTTTTAATATTGTATCACCAACATGCTATAATTATAATACATTCAGTAGATATTTAAGTTAATATTCAGTGTGTGACACAGAACTCCTTTCACCAGACATGGAGTGGGCTGTCATCACAGTCCCAGTGAGGGTTGATCCTATTTATAGGTTTGCTTACTAAAACATTTACCCTTATTATGTAGGTTTTAACACGCCTCGCAGTCGCAGTCAACACAGTGTCCGTCCAAAAGCAAAGATGGCCAAATGTTATTTACGTGGTCGTCAGTTTGACGGCCATTTCCGACGATGGTAGACACCCAGACAGGCAGACACACAGTCCTGATGGAAAACGATGTTGACACTGGCGCACATTAGCGGGTGATTCACACTCTCAGTTTGTGTTGTCACAATATAATGTGTGTGCTTAAGACACAGAGATTGACCGAATTCGTCCTTAGTGCCTTTGATGTAGAAATTATCCCTGTTTCACTAATACGAAACGACATCTTAATAAAATGCCTTTGCCGTTGGAATTCCGATTCTCGGCACTGAGTGAAACATTGAAAATCGGGTCAGAGCCCATTCGTCCCCCAAAATTCGTACCCCAGCATAAAAGTTGTGGATTCGGCCCCTATATAGGTGCCCATTGGTCTCCTGGTAGGGGACCAATTAATATTTTAATAAAAAATATTATTTTTAAGGTACCCATTCGTCCCCTCTAATATATATACCATGTAAGTTAAAGATTCGGCACCTATTCAGGTGCCTATTGGTCCCCTGAGACAAAATTAGCTATATTTTACATAAGAAACGGTTAACATAGTACACTTGTGAACAGTTTATTAACGGAATTAATTTAATAAATCATAACAGATCATTGAAAAAAAAAATGTAACCGACTTCTAAAAAAAACAACCACTAAAAAGGGTAAAATAACCTACCAAAAAACTTTTTTTCGGAAGTCGGTGGCTTTGCTTTTTTATTTCATTGTTTTTTTTTGCCACCGACTTCCGAAAAAAAGTTTTTTGGTAGGTTATTTTACCCTTTTTAGTGGTTGTTGTTTTTAGAAGTCGGTTACATTTTTTTTAAAAAACTTTTTTATTTTACCCTTTTTAGTTTAAATATTCAACCGAAATTCTTGTCAAAAACATAATTTTCTTACTTATGCACTAGAATTTTATTATCCTTAGCACTGGTTATAACATCGCCCATGTACACAATAAGCAAGAACACCAAAATAAATGATTTTTTTTGGGACCAAATGGCAGGTATCCTGCATCGAACAATAACCCATATGGGTCATTAGTATAAATGAATTAAGTCCAAATACAAGATAGCTGCTGTAAACCGTTGAGGAGTTCCTTGAACTGTTCTTCGTCTTCATCATCAGAACCCTAATGACAGTTACAACCCATCTAGGTGTAAAGTTCTCATCAATACAAATTAATCAAGCTCAAACACAAAGTAGCTGCTGTGAATCGTTGAGGAGTTCCCTCGACTGTCTCTCGGCTCCATCATCAGATATACCAGACCTTTATTAAATTGTAGTGCTTGAAATACATAATGAAAAAAAATAATTTACTAAATCAGTCGACGCCTACTCCTTACTGTTAAGGAGTTGTTGAACCTTCCATCATCAGCTCAGCTACATGAGATGATGATTACTATACGCAAGTACTTAAATTACTTCATAATATTTGCGAAAAACGATGTGTGAGCCTATAAAATTTGAGGGTTGCACTCGATTTCTCCAGGATCCAATCATCAGATATTGAAATGGTGACAATGGGACCACACGGGAAGCACCAGCTTTCAAATAAAAAAAGAATCATCAAAATCGGTTCACCCAGTCGCAAGTTATGAGGTAACAAACATAAAAAAAAAAAAAAATACAGTCGAATTGATAACCTCCTCCTTTTTGAAATCGGTTAAAAAGAGCTATGATGAATGATAATCCGTCATGATAATAATATAACCTGTCGATAGGCTTACGATGTAAAATTGTCTAGCTCTACGAATGGCTTGTTAAAAAAACGGGTTACAAAAATAATAGAATGATAAGGTGTTTTGTTTGTATGTTATGGCTGCCTATTGGTGGTGGTGGTGGTGACATATTGGTTCTTGAAAGTGACTGCGAATACGAGACTGTTCAATGTGTCTTTGGTCTTTTATTTAATGAAGTTCGCCTAACGAAATAAACAATACTATTAATATTATAATAATAATATTTTTGACATATAATTGAATCGAATTATCTCATTTGAATCCTGGAATATGATTAGTATTATTTTTGATGGTAATTCACTTTATGGTTCACACTTTTATATTTTTTTTTTCAGAATTAACGATATTGTATTACCTATATATAATTATAATAAAAAAGAACCTATATATATACTACTACTACTATACTACATTTAAAAACTAATATTAAAAGTAAAATATTTACAAAAATTACTATATTTATTTATTTATTTAAACTTCATGTACATAAAGTGGTACATAGGCGGACTTAATGCCACAAGGTTGACTGGCATTCTCTGCCAGTCAACCTTTGGGTTAAATAAGAGAATATTGTGGTAGGGTACAAAAAAAAATAATCAAAGACATGTATATATTAATATAGATACTAATACATATAATAATAATAATAATAAATAATACTGGCAACACCCAACGTCAACTGCATATCAAAAAATTTCCTCAACCCGTTTTATTTATTTTCATACCGTAATAGAACCGTTTTAATATTAAAGTAATACAAAGATATAACAAATAACCCAAATAATACTGAAAACCATAATAAAATCCAGCAATATGAAAAACTTAAAGAGAAAATGTTTATGACAGACATGACACATCATGTCACCAAACAAAATGAAAATATTTTATGAGAATTTGGATGGAGGAAAAACAAGGTTTGGTTGATGATTACTAGAGCCAGAAGACGTGCACGCCTACCACCCCCGGAGTCGTCGCTTAGTTCCGCCTCGCCGCCGCCGGACACCGGATCACCTGCGTCACCGGCAGCGGCAGTTGCGTCGAGCTCAAGCGACGAATATTTCTCCCCGCCGACGTCGCCAACACCTGTACGTCGGCAGGGGAGAGGCCGGCCACCGAAGAGCCTGGGACTTAGGGGCCAACCGGCCCCGAGCGATGCGATGGACTCAGTCCATAAACGAAAACGTCATGCGCGCATATTACGGGTCTACAGAGGGGGGAACTAACCTCACTGCGTACCGTGTTAGGATGCTGTCTCTGTTTCAGGTACTTGAACCATCCCTAAACGTCTCGGCCCAACGATTGTCGGATCAGGTGCGGGTCATCCAACGTAATCACATGTTGGATGACACCGCACTTGATAGGCTGCGCTCAGAGGTACTAAGCAACCGTACCATCTTATCTCCACCTCCACCAACGGCGTCCGTGTCTGTAAACAGAGTTCCGCCGCGGTCTGTTATTTCTTCTGTTGTGGAGGAGGATGATGCGGTTGCCACGGTAAGTAGCCAGTGCAACGAACGAGTGAGGAGCGCACTGGAGGATGCGCTTCGTGAGTACCGCTCAACCCCCATTATGCTTAGACCCCGATTACCACGGTTACCCATGCACAAAAAAAACAGGGCGCTGGTGAGTGCCTTGAACTCGCTGCTTAAGAATCATTTCGAGAGCAGCGAGGATCTTGTCGATACACATTCAGTCCTGTTTTGCGGGGCTGTTGCAGCATGTCGATTAGCTAATGTCAAGTTTCCGGACAGTGACGGAGCTAATCGACCAAAACCAGCTGTACCGGCCTGGCAATGCAGGATTGAGCGTCGTATCGGCGAGGCCAGGGTACTTATCGGCAAACTATATTGCTTCAGGGAGGGAAATACACGACCACGTGTGATGCGCTTTGTGAGACGGGCATTCTCGGGGACTGACATCGGTCCTCAAGATTACATGTCCCGTGTCACAGAGCGCATCGACTTCCTGAAGCAAAAAGTTTGTGCATGGGCGAGCCGTATTCGGCGGTATAAGCGACGGGTTGATCGGTACTCACAGAATCGCATGTTCCGGGTCGATGAGAGGTGGGTATACAGAGCTTGGGAGCGACCTGAACAAAGCGTGGCTGACCTGTGCCGTCCGGATGACAGCACCACGAGTACATTCTGGAGCAGCATTTGGTCGGTACCGGTCAGTCATGTTGAGGCTGACTGGATGCGTGATGTCGAGCGAGTATGTGAAACTATCCCAGAAATGGAAAAAGTTGTTATAACGCCACTAGATATAGCTAAAGCGGTCCGTCCGTTACCCAATTGGAAATCTCCGGGGCCGGACGGACTGCATAACTTTTGGCTTAAATGGCTTACTAGTTCACATACTTGCCTGGCATCTCAATTCCAGTCATCCTTAGAGTCTGGGTCGCTACCCCAGTTTCTAACAACTGGTGTTACCCACCTGCTCCATAAATCAGGTAGTACCACGGAACCCAAGAACTATAGACCGATCACTTGCTTATCGACGGTCTATAAACTTCTTACGTCCATTTTGAGAGTAAAAATTAATACACATATTGAAAGTAACTCCATTATGTCTGCCTCTCAAAATGGATGTAGGAACGGGTCCCGTGGTACTAAGGAGCTGCTCCTCATTGATATGGCCATTAGCCAACAGGTTCGTCGATCTCGCAGGGATCTGTCCACATGCTGGATAGATTATAAGAAGGCCTACGACTCGGTGCCACATACGTGGCTCATGAGGGTGCTGGAGTTGTACAAGATAGATGCAACTCTACGCGCCTTCCTTGAGTCATGTATGGGGCAATGGAGAACGGTCCTTCGCTATCCAGGGTGTCGACAGATCCAGGCGAACGATGAACCTGTATGGATCAAACGGGGAATATTCCAGGGCAACAGTTTGAGTCCACTTTGGTTCTGCTTAGCCCTGAATCCTCTAAGCACATTGCTGGAGGACTCAGGTCTGGGCTATCGGTTGAGGAGAGGCGGTCAGGTCATATCTCACCTTCTATATATGGATGATCTGAAACTCTTTGCCCCCAGCAAATTGCGACTAATGGAGCTACTGAAGGTAACTGAAACTTTTAGTAGTGCCATCAGGATGGAATTTGGTGTGGACAAATGTGCAGTCATGCATGTAAAGCGAGGGGAGATTATGGAATCTGAAGGGATTCATCTTTCAGATTCCATACACCTTAGATCACTTTCCTCATCCGAGACCTACAAGTATTTGGGTATGTCGGAAGCGTTAGGCATTAATGTACCGGACGTGAAACAATTGTTGAGGGAGCGCTTCTTTGGACGCTTGAAAAAGGTCTTAAATAGCCTCCTTTCAGGCGGAAACAAGGTGCGCGCCTTCAACGGTTGGGTCATGCCGGTCTTGATGTACTCTTTCGGCATACTTAAATGGACTCAAACTGAACTCGACGCCTTGGATAGACGAGTCCGTACGCTGTTGACCGCAAACCGGATGCATCACCCACGATCATCGGTGATGAGGCTGTACATCCCGCGGAAGTGCGGGGGTCGAGGCTTTTTAAATGCTAAGACCCTCCACAACCGCGAGGTGTGCAGTCTCAGAGAATATTTTTTGAAAATGGAAGTGGGTATGCACCGAGATGTGGTCACAGTGGACAAGGGACTCACCCCGCTGTCCATGGCTAAAGAGAACTGGCACAAACCTGTGATACTCAGTACCGAAGACCGCAGGGAGGTATGGCAAAGCAAGGAGCTACACGGACGCTTCTACCGGGCTCTTCATAGACCCGATGTAGATTTTCTAGCGTCCGTGTCCTGGCTACGTTTCGGTGACCTCTTCGGGGAAACTGAAGGTTTTGTCTGTGCGATTATGGACGAAGTTATCTTGACGAACAACTACCGGAGACATATTATAAAGGATGGGACGATTGACGTGTGTCGGGCATGCCATCGTCCAGGTGAATCCATTAGACATATTATCTCTGGTTGTTCTCGTCTTGCTAACGGCGAGTACTTGCACAGGCACAACCTAGTAGCCAGAATCATCCACCAGCAACTTGCGTTGAAATACAAACTTGTGGATTCTGAGGTACCGTATTACAAGTATGTGCCCGACCCAGTTCTCGAGAAAGACCATGTCACGCTGTACTGGGATCTGCCTATCATTACTGACAGGACTATTGTCGCCAATAAGCCTGACATAGTAGTGATAGACAGATCAGCGCGCCGCGCAATGATAATCGATGTTACCATCCCGCATGACGAGAACCTCGTGAAAGCTGAGAAAGATAAACAAATCAAATATCTCGACCTGGCGCGCGAGGTTGTCGACATGTGGAATGTGAGCTCGGCTATCATTGTGCCGATTGTCGTTACTGCCAATGGCCTGATGGCAAAGAGCCTCGATGAACACCTTTCGAGGCTCTCCTTAGGTGGTTGGATCAAGGGCCTGATTCAGAAGGCAGTACTTCTTGATACGGCTCGTATTGTGAGGAGGTTCCTGTCTCTGGAGCCCTAACCACCGGTAGCCTGGACCCCGCTCCCACACCGGTGGAACACTATTTTTTATATTTTTAAATGTTTTTAAATTATTGTTTTTTATATTTAATAATGTTTAAAAATTTAATTAATATGTAACTAGATGAATAAAGAGATAATAATAATAAGTATTTGGGTATGTCGGAATCATTGGGCATCAATGTTGCTGGCATGAAGCAAACATTGAGGGAGCGCTTCTTTGGCCGCCTGAACAAAGTGTTAAATAGTCTTTTATCAGGCGGAAATAAGGTGCGCGCCTTCAATAGTTGGGTCATGCCGGTTCTGATGTATTCTTTCGGCATACTCAAATGGACTCAAACGGAACTTGACGCCCTAGATAGAAAGGTCCGTACACTGCTGACTGCAAATCGGATGCATCACCCACGGTCATCGGTGATAAGACTATATATCCCGCGGAAGTGTGGAGGCCGTGGCTTACTCAATGCTAAGACCTTGCACAACCGCGAGGTATGCAGTCTCAGGGAATACTTCCTTGAAGCCGACGTGGGGATGCATCGAGATGTAGTTTCAGTGGACAAAGGCCTTACCCCGCTCTCCTTGGCTAACGAGAACTGGCGCAAACCTGTGGTATTGGATACTAAAGACCGCAGGGAGGTATGGCAGAGCAAGGAGCTACACGGACGGTTCTACAAGGCCCTTCACGGGCCTGATGTAGACTTTTTGTCATCTGTAGCCTGGCTACGTTTCGGTGACCTCTTCGGAAAAACCGAAGGTTTCGTCTGTGCGATTATGGATGAAGTTATCATGACGAATAATTACCGGAAATATATTGTCAAGGACGGTACGGTTGACATCTGTCGGGCATGCCACCGTCCCGGTGAGTCGATCAGACACATTGTTTCCGGTTGTTCTCGTCTTGCTAACGGCGAGTACTTGCACAGACACAATCTAGTAGCTAGGATTATCCACCAGCAACTTGCCCTGCAGTACAACCTTGTGGATTCTGAAGTACCATACTACAGGTATGTGCCCGACCCAGTTCTTGAAAACGGTCATGCCTTATTGTATTGGGATCAATCTATCATCACTGACAGGACTATTGTAGCCAATAAGCCTGATATAGTGGTGGTAGATCGCCGAGAGCGCCGTGCAATGATTGTTGACATCACCGTCCCTCATGACGAGAATCTCGTGAAAGCTGAAAATGATAAAAAAATCAAGTATCTTGATTTAGCACACGAGATTGTCGATATGTGGGACGTGGACTCAGCAGTCATTGTACCGATAGTCGTTACGGTCAATGGACTAATTGCGAAGAGCCTCGACCAGTATCTTAAGAGGCTCTCATTGTGCAGTTGGCTCAAGGGCTTGATACAGAAAGCAGTTCTCTTGGACACGGCGCGCATAGTGAGGAGGTTCCTCTCTCTGGAGCCCTAACCACCGGCAGCTTGGACCCTGTTCCCGATGCTGGTGGGCACCTATTTTTTATATTTTTAAATGTTTTTATTTTTTTTGTAATAATATTTAAAAATGTATTAAATATGATAGAAAGTGAATAAAGGAAATAATAATAATAATAATATAGCAACAATGAAAAAAAATACATATAACTTAATAATAACTATTATGACTAGACTTGAAAGCGACCCGACATTATACCGAAGATATCCCGGACATCAGTCTGTACGAGATTAGGATGGCCCTGAAGCAGCTTAAGAACAACAAGGCGCCGGGCGAGGACGGAATCACTTCAGAGCTTCTGAGAGCGGGTGGAACACCGGTACTTAAAGTCCTCCAGAAACTCTTTAATTCCGTCCTGTCCGAGGGCAAAACGCCTCAAACGTGGAGCAGGGGTGAGGTGGTGTTGTTCTTCAAAAAAGGTGATAACAGCCTATTGAAGAACTACAGACCCATCACGCTTCTGAGTCATGTTTATAAGCTGTTTTCAAGAGCTATTTATTGTGACTTAAATAGAGGTTACGCAGTTTTATTTTAAAAGTGAAATCGCTTTCAGCTTTTTTAATGTTAAAGGGTAGCGCGTTCCAGAGTCTTATAGTTGATATAGCGAAAGAATTAGACATAAAACCGGTGCGGTGTGAAGGAACTTGGAGAAGTAGTTTTTTTGGAAGCTCGAAGGTTACAACTATGAGAACTGCCCAACACTTTAAAATGAGTTTTTAAATAATCAGGAGCAGGTGGGTCGTTCATAATCTTGAAAAGCATGCAGAGAGATCTGAGGGATCTCCTGAGTCGGATAGGCAACCATTTAAGCTGAGAACGGAAGGAAGAAATGTGATCATATTTACGAAGGCCAAAAACGAAGCGAATACAGTTATTGAGAAGTCGATCCAATTTGTTAAGAAGTTCTTGGGATAGATCAGAATAACAAACATCAGCATAGTCAATAATGGGAAGCACAAGTGACTGGACAAGAATGAGTTTGGTATATTAAAAATTTATGGTGGAATACTACAGTCATATTTTGACTAAAAAGTCAAAACTAAATTATTTACTCCTAAATATGTATAGCAATTTTTTTTCCGCAATTATTATTTTATCATATTAATGGATGTTATTATGTTCTTGTATTCTAAGTGTTTCGTTTTAGCTCAATGTGGAGTCGTCACCCTTTTTAACCAACTTCAAAAAAAAAGTAGGTTCTCAGTTCGACCTGTATGTATGTATGTTTGTTTGGCTGAACGGATTTTGTTGCGGTTTTCAGCGAAGTGTTCATTACATTCTGGAGAAGGTTTTAGTATATAACACTAATAGATATCCCGTGACGTTGCCCGCGTGGATTCGTTTTTGCTTACTTGGATTGTAGATTTTCAGTGACCATTGCATGTTTTTCCGCGATTATCTCGCGTTTGGCTTAACCGATTTTGATGCGGTTTTCAGAAAAGTATTCATTCTGGGGAAGGTTTTAATATATAACAATAATGAATATCTCGCGAAATTGCCCGCATAGATCCGTTTTTATTACTTACTAGGATTGTAGATTTTCAAAGTCGATGATTATAAGAAGATTTTTGTTGAATATCTAAACTAAAAAGGGGAAAATAATTTTTTTTTGAAAAAAACGGAACCGACTTCAAAACCAAACACAAAGAAACTGTAAAATAACTTATCATTCGGAAGTCGGTGGCCATAGTCAATGAAATAAAAAACAAAGCCACCGACTTCCGAAAGAAAAGTTATTTTATAGTTTTTTTGTGTTTGGTTTTGAAGTCGGTTCCCTTTTTTTCAAAAAGTTGTTTTAATGTACAAAAATAATGAACGTTCTAACATTAATTCTGTTTTGCTAACATTAATTTTTTGTTTTACCGTTTTCTGCGCGACTGTACCAGGACTACCAAGCTGCAGTATACACATGTACATGTACTTATATTAGAAGAATGAATAAAAATAAATATTCTTCAGGGGACGAATGGGCCCCTCAAAAGTTCCAGGGGACGAGTGGGCACAGGGTGCGAATCTTAGGAGACGAACGGGCTCTGACCCTGAAAATCCAATGGAGCAGTTTTATTTAAGAGTCGTTATGTATTATAGCAACATAAACAGCCATTGTTATTTCTACTCTAAAATTTTATAGGTATTAATTTTATGGTGATTTTTATTTATTTTGTAACAAATGGTGCGTCCATTTAATCTTGTTGTTTTTATTGTCTTTTTCTCGGCTGTGCGTGTGTCGTCGCCTCATCGTTTATTAATGGCATGTCACATTATGTAAGCATCTTTCGATTACTAAACTTGTTTTGACATCAAACGTGTTTGTGATAGAGGTTACAGGCCTTGAACTATTGCTGTGAGTTCACTTTACCTGAATAATAATAACGAATAGCTTAACAACATAATAATGAACATCGGCTTATTTGATAAACGAGATTTATTAGTAGAATTACGAAAATATTAATACTATAATTTAATATAGAAAATTTCATATTCACACATACACAAGAACAATAAATATAATGAACATTACATGTTGTGTACATAATAACAAAAAAAAAATGCAACAGCGTCATCCCAAAAAAATCACGTAGACAAAAATGAGTAACGCGAATTAAACTGTTCCCAAGTCGACAATTTTTCATTTTAATCTGTAGCGTACGAACAATATACAAAAGAGATTATTCTTCTCAAATAAAATGTATAACCCGGAGCGAGTGACTGCTGTAATTAAATTATTATATTAGTCGCCGACATGCGACAATGGCGGCCGGTCAAGGTCTCAGGAGTCCCCAGGATCTTAGAACGTGGAGAATATTTTAAACCTTAATATTTTTTATTATTTACGAGGCCAGGGCTGAACAGCTGTGCTCAAAGAAATGGACTCATAAATCCAGTGAAAGAAATTATGTTTTTGATTTAAATTTATATTTTTTCATTTTTCATCAGGACAATACTCTGTGGGCTAGGATGGCGTTTGTTGTGCAAAATTGTTTATTTATTTTGGTATTTTTATGTCTCGCATTATCTATGATGAATATATGAAACATAGTAGGGGAACAGTGTATAAGACGGGGACGCTAATAATCGCGAGGTATAATGGGGACATACACTCTTTAGGCATACTTAACACAACACTAACGTAGCGCAAGCGTTATCAGGACGTCATTTGCAAGCGGCCATTAAGAAATGGCGCCCTGTTGGCGCTTGTGCTACGTTAGTATTGTGTTAAGTTTGCTTTAAGCGTGTGATTTCCCAACATACCTCGCGTCCCCGTCTTATACACTGTTCCGTCCCCTATCACAAATTGGGTAGCAAAAAATATGACTAAAATAAATTGAAAATGATACAAACAATGAAATTGAATGATTGTGTTTCAAATATCCTTAAATCGCTTTAATACCAAAATACTAATCAAATTTCCTGCCAAAAACTATGAGCAATCTTATAATATTACACGACGTGCTACTAAACGTTACTTTACATCAGGTACAAACATGACTATCTTGAATATTTTCTTCTGCTGCTCCCTCGGGAAGCAACGCTTGAAGGTATTTTTTGTAACTTGCTGTTCCTACAATATAAATGTTAATATTATAAATATCTCTATGTGTGTTTTCCTAAGTTGACAGAGCTTCCCCTAAGAATAAGATTTTTACGAAAAGATGTTGAGAAAATGTAAGAACGTTATTCTTCGAACATTATGTTTAAAACTACGTGGTTTAAGGCTTCAAGTAGTGAGTAAAGATATTTTTTATCTATCTAGGTATGTATATAGGTATATACACATGAATATATATGGTATATTTTACGTCAAATTACTGATAATTTAATTATACGAAACGTTAAGGCTAAATAACCTAATGCCCAATTTATTGGCGGTGGCGTAGCATGGTTTGGCATATCATATAATTTAAGATTTGTGCTGACTTAAATACTCTGGTTGTAGGCTCCTTTAATAGCCTTTGTGCTGACTTAAATATAGGTACCGTGCTCCTTCAATAGCCCTTTACGTTCCAGGGTCACGGTTACCTGAAGAGACAATTCCGGCAGGCTTTGCCCCTCAAAGGGGCCCGGTCAGTTTGCTTACACCTCTTTGAGGCGCACTTGGAACACGACGCGCCCGTCGACCCAGTATAATCCATGATCGGGCGGCAAGTCACTTATTACTCACAGACATCCCAACTAAATCCATATCTGGTTGTAGGCCCCTATTTGTTTGTGCCAAAAAATAACCACACTGTTGTGCCAGCATCATAAAGATTTTACAGCCGACGGCAACAAAGTCATCTGCGCAACAGAAAGCTAAGATAAACCTAAAACAAATTAACACCTATCTTTAAAATTAAAGCCGTTTCCAGAGCACGTAGGAAACTTTTTGGGGACGTTCAGTCGTTCACGTTTCAACTACTATGTCTCATGTAAGCCTGGATTTACAAAGTAATGACGGTCGCTGGTTCCCGGGGAACTCAACTGACTTACAAACCGCACTCAATTGCACTGCGGACTTACTGTAAGTCCAATTTAGGAGGCGATCGGATTCGACGAACGATTCCTACTTGCCGAACTATTACGCGGTAAAAAGTATTGGTGGGTGGTAAGGCTTTTTTATGCTAACCAATAGGTGCTGATTGGTGTTATTCGTTAATTTAAAGACGGCACCCGGTTTAATATGAAAAAAAAAAACAAAAATACCCCCTGCAAGTAACGCATGTCAGGTAGAATAAAACACCTATCACTTCCATACCCCTTTCTAGAGTCGACCCCATGCATTTTCCACGGCCTAAGGCTTCAGTAATAGGGCATGCGTTGGACAGGCGACATGGGCACGGCGTGGGGGAGAGGAGAGGGGTGACAAGTAAACACGTCACAACACGTCGCGCGGCCACACACCGATGTGACGTCACACCCACGAATGGCGGCCACTTTTGACACAGGTTTAGTTTGCACAGTATGTTTGTTTGTATGTAGATTTTAATTAATTTATGAAGCCATGACTTTTCACACGTATTATCTTTCTACAAGAAAAATTAAATGTATTCTTGATATTGTCTACAAGCAAATATTCTTGAAATAGGAGGGCTCTATTTCGAAAACTGCTTTTACCAGGTTTGAGAAAACAGGCATTAAGTTATTTTTCACCTCGAACGTTAATCTCAATCTCCATTTGTAACATGACTTTTTAAACCAAAAGGCAGTTCATTTTGTTCTTACTGGTAAAATCATTTCCAGAAAAACTTTAGTAAAATATGTGCTATTTTCCGACTGTGAAAATCACTGTGTCAAATCACCTGAAAAAACAAGTGTCTGACTAAATCCTTTATATGTATACTAAACACACGGCCAGTATCAGAATCCATTGTCAAACGGTGACTGAACAATTTACAGCGAGATTGCCGCGTGGATGTGCAATCTTCGGGATTAGCCGGTCGCAGGCGAGTTATGGACGTTAAACAACGTAATGTATTGGCTAGTTACTATTTATTGCCTTTATCCTATTGCCTGAGCGTTGCTCTCAATGTATATGGGACATTCAGAGATTTGTTTCGCTGGCAAGCATTGTAACCGTTGCTTGTAGGAATCTACGTCTTTATTAGTATTTTTGTTCTTGTAAAGATCTATCATTGGTCCTGTTACTGATATTATGCATCATCCCTTTGCTGGGAAGAGGTTATGTCCGTTATTGCTTTCAGGAGGGCACCCAAAAATCCGTGAAGCTCCACATATGCTGTCATAATCAGCTCGTACTTAGGTTTGTTTTTGTATTTTTTTTTTTTTTGCACCAAAACGTTTAGTTCACGAACTATACTCGCAGGTATTAAACTGGAATCTTAGTGTCAATTGTAAAAAAAGTTTTATGAACATCGTTTGATAAAGTGATTCTATTTATCACTCTCGTGTTTAGTTCAATCTTCATACGATTAGGAATTTATTGTTGTAGACCGAAAACAAATCATCATTTACACTAAACAATTATTCGAGTTTCAGAGAATTTAATACAATTGAGGAGATAATCCAAGTGCTATAAGATTACTGCTCTGAGCAAACAGAGAGTCTAGATATCGATTCCATCTAACTTCAGTCTGATCGCAATCAAGAGCTGAGTTGTTTATTTTGTTGAGTTAGTTGTAACATTCTAGAATTTTGATCATAATAATGATTTAAAAAAACCTGGGTGACAGTGTTTGACATCTAAAAAAATATTTTATAAGTTTGAGAAAAAGAACACGCTTTCTGATGTGTAAATTGTAAAGGTAGAAAACTGACCGGCCACCCACCGTAGGCGCGGGCATGCGGGCGGCGAGTAAAGGGCAACTCGCAGCCCGACCACGGACCATGCCCGGGTCGACGGCGCGTTGTGTTCCACGCGCGCCTCAAAGAGCGTCAGCATAATGACGGGGCCCCCTCTCTAGAGGGCCAAAGCCTGCCGGGGTCGCGGGACTTATCTCATTACCGTGACCCCGGAACATAAAGGGCTATTGAAGGACACCGTGGATTTTAGTCAGTACAAGTCTGACAGTCCCTCCCGCCCTGCCCGGGGTGGGAGGACTTATTTGATGATTTTACCACGCAACAAAAAAAAAAGTAGAAAACTGATGGTGTATGAAATTTTCACACAATCAACAAGTATTCGAAATCAGAAGACTTACAACAAGCCATATTCCATAAGTAAATACAATCTCAGTGTCAAAGCGGAACATGAACTGCGAATCTAAGTCAATCTTATTAAAAATTGCCGTAGCGAAACTCTATAAACAATTTTCACTGGTTCTTGGCCTTCAGATATCTTACAATAAATTGACAAGGTAAACTTAACTTACAAACTTCTCTTATTTATTCCTCTTTATACACTTTAAAGAAATGCCGAATATTACAAAGTATTCTCAAAGCAATCTTTTGTCAGTCTAATATCAGAATTGTGGTGACACCAGAATAAAAGGTCTTGACAAATTGAATCCGAACTCAAGGTTATATAAAGGGCAAACAGTGGTCCCGAACTAGCAAAATGATCCGTGTTTACCTGTCCCCACACCTTTGATCCGCTATCAAGCGTTTATGAACACACCCTATAATACATGGGCAGTTTATTATTTTATAAATTCGCTTGCACAAAGGTCCGAGTCGAACCCAATTTACGCCTCGAGGAACATAAAGGGGGTTGGAGAACCAACTTTGGTGTGCTCCTCCGAAAATGTTGCTTTACGACTTATTTTTGTCAGCACAAGGGTGATATTTGCTTGTTTTGGGATGCGTAGAATTGTACAGATAATGTTGTATTAGTGCGACGTCCTGTGGACGACAAGATCACGCCTCGACTTCGTTAACTTCTATTTATTGATTTCTCTCCAAGATGTTTATAGTTCGGTTCTGGTAAAAGATTTGTGGCTCGAATGCCACTGTTACACTATTCCTGTAAGTGGGTGGCGACGGAGAACGAAACGATAAATATGGAACGTATTTACTAGAACATTTCCGTTGGCGATTAAAATAGATCCCTATCACTTTTGGTTTCAGGATTTATGTTAACAATACAATTACTCGTATGAGAGATGACAAACATTAACGCTGCTAACTCCGCCTGTCAAAATATTATTTTGATAAGTACATAGTAGTATTTTATGTCAGAACATTAGTTTGGACGCCTAAAGTCAAATAAAAGTTACTTTATATTAAAAACCGCTGGAAACGTTGTGATTTACATTTACATAAAATGAACATTATTCTTGGACTTATTTTCTTCGATGGCCGAATTTCTAAGTAGAAAGTATTATAAACTGCTAGAATACTAATAAAAATAAATCAGCAATTTCAAAGGTCATCCTATTGGAATGAATTGATAAACTCGTGCAATGTTTTGATGAAATACAGTTCTATATAATTTATAGCCAGTGTGTTTTGATACAAACTCGTATTAATATTGATCGATCAGTGAAATTATATTGAAATGTGAGTCCTTGAATACCAAAGGAAGTCAAAACACAATCGCTTCAATACACAACGGTACTAAATAAAGCAAATCGTTGATTTCTGAAAGTGCCCGAGCTCTTTGTGCGGTGCGATATAGACATTAATCGTGACTTCCAAAAGCACTACAATACAATAAAGCGCTAAACACCGCCACAATGAGCTCCACTAAATATTTCACTACAAAAAGCATTCGGTGTCTCGCTCTAACATTTTCGCGATTGGAATGAGACATTACAGGGATAAATGGTTTCCTTTGATGTCGACGCAGCGACGCCGACGTACGGCGGCGGTGGCTACATATCACTTAGTATTCTTACGTTTGCTGTCAGACTGAATACAAGCTAAAAAAACAAAAAGAAAACGTTACAAAGTGTATAAATTCCGATGTATTTCAAGGAAGTTCTTTTATTGGCGAGCGAAGTACTTGGGTGGTAAAATTTATTTGGTTTCCTTTTTAGCACTTGATAAGTAGGTACAGTCAAAAACACCACTATATGCGCTTAGCAACTTCTAAAAAGCAATTTTCTCTTAACAGAGATGTACGGAATGCGAGAGACGTATAATTATTATGTTACAAACATAGAATTTTGAAAACTACTCGTATATTAAAATGATATAGGCCTTATCTAAGTTGCAACTACTATTCGACGAGACAATCTCTTAAGAATTTATGTGTAGTACACATGAGTGGTCGTGACTATATCACAGTGGTCCGCTAATATTGTCTTTATTCCGTCCGGATCGATCCGACGATAAGTCTATCGCTGATCGCTAAATAAATTATTGGCTTTGTATGGCCGTCTTTATTTGTTTTGTCTGTGTCGCCATCGTCGGTCCGTTCTGATTCGTCACCACTTTGTTTTATAAACACAGGCTGGAAATGCTTCGACAGTTTATTTTGCCAAATAAAGCGAGAAATAGCAGAAAATAGAATGAATTTGTCGTTTATTTGTTGGAATTTGTAATTCGATTCTTTATAAATCATTGGGAATTAGAACAGGGTTATAAAGACGATTAAGTTGAATGATTGACTATTACGACATATAAATTCATATAAAAATGTGAAATATGATGTAGCGTTTTAGACTTATTTACCCAAACGATCAAGTGAACGGCAAAAAAATATGCAACACTGCATTTAAATTTTAACACTTAATCATATTTCATAAGAAATCAACAAGGATACTCAAATAGCTAAAGTACCTTTCCAGTGTTCAAATCATAATTTACTTGCAAAACCTTTTCAAAATAGGTATGTATTTAATTACGTACTTAGGTATAGTTTTCAATGAACTGCATCATCATTATCATTTCTTTATTTTTATTATCTTAATATTATTTAATAATAACTATCGCATAATCTATATTTATAAATATTTATTGACACTAAAAATCTTTGGACATCATCGTATGATAACTAATCACAAAAAAATGAGACGTCTCAGGATGATAATTTATTATAATGTATAAAATGATAGTTTAGAAATTATTCTGGCAAATATTCACTTATTTTCAAAGATTAAGTTAATTATTTAGCACCGTTTAAGACTTTTTTTTAATGATAAAATAACAACTTACAAACAGTTTTACATGTTTTTTTTATATAATTATATCTAAAACAGAATGAACTGAAACAATACAACTAAATGATCACAAAGAATTTTAAATAATAAAAAAATCTATTTTAAAATTAACTTTGATTTATGAACCCACTTTAACCTGTTTTAATAAATCAACCACCAATGTCATCCATGTAATTGAAAGACAAGGAGATAATTTATTACCAAAGCCTAATCAACGGACTCAAAAGAAATAAAATTTGTAAGAACCCTTACACATGCAATTACTTATAACAATCAATGTCTAAGCAAAGAATTGGATGAAAACAAGCTATCAATGCTAGGAAAGTTCACGCCAGCTACTAGGGGAGGGAGGGGGGTGAAAGATTAATGATGTTTCATCCCTCTTTACACCCCTTGCATCAATCACTTAGCCCTTTGATGTATTATTTACTCCCAAAGTTATTTTTGTGTCTCTTCTGTTTTTGAAGGGGCACAAATATTTTTCAACGCCATCTGTCTATTATAGATGACGTGTTTTGATAGTAAGAGGGGTGAACGGGGGTGAAGTGGGAATAGTTTTGGTAAATGTTATGATGATGGCATGGGGTTCTCTTGTCCTGATTGGGGGGTGAAGTGAAAATAAATGGTCAGCTGTTTGTTTGAGATTGGATACTTACTTTGATGAATGGGGAAGGTTTACTGTGATCCTGATGAGCAATTAGGCACAGTATAATCAAAGTAATTGAGATAATTAAAACATTGACCATTTCAGAAAAGAAAAAATACTGGGTATACTAGGTGAATTAGAAGAAAAACTAATACAGTCAGTGCCCAGTGTTGCTTGATCTACCTACCTTTCATTTTTTCTGCCGTATAAGATGTAGTAGTAGGGACATTAATAATTATGGACACTGAACACACAGATGAAAAAAGTAGTGGTGGCCCAGTTGAAACAGTAGCAACTTCCGAGCCGTTGATCACGGGCTCAAACCCAACCAGGCGCATTACTTTGTGTAATTATTTCATCACCACTGCTTTCAAAACCATGGAGAAAGAAATCATTGTGAGGAAACCTATCCATAACTTATCTATCCTAGATCCAAATATTCGAAAAATGTGACATCTTTCAAAATACGGGTGGTGGACAGACCACTACCTCTCAAAAAGAGGATGTCTTTGTCACAGCTGTGGGAATGCTTTGCTATGCAAAGGAAGACCGTCGTATTACAAATCCATTCTAAATCGTTTGTGTATTTCTAAACCACACTAAATATGTCTAGTTACTTCACAAAACCTTGACCATCGTCATCAAATTGCGTGATGTGTCCGTGACCCTAATCCGAAACGAAGAGCCATTGACGGTACATTTTACAAGCGCTCTCTTAAATAACCATCAATAAAATCGAAAATTATAATTATGAATAATACATAATTTCACTTTGATGAATCAAGCCGAAAAACATTCATTTAAATACTACTATTGCAATAAAATTCTGATTATATACAGTGTATTAATAAAAAGTTAATAGGATATGTGCAGACACCAGCACATCAACCTACCTCAATCTGTCAAGTTTCTTCAATAGATTTTCAACCTGATCCCAATAGGGGAAGGTTATTGGTAATATTTGACAGATTGGAGTAGGTTGACCTGCTGGCGTCTGTACATACCAACAATAAAAAACATCAGCTATACGGTCGAATTGAATAACCTCCTTTTTCAAAAGTCGATTAAATACATTTAAAGGGCGTCAAAGAATATCTAGCTTTAATTCCGCTACAATTTTTTTTAATTTGTAGCGGAATTAAAGCTAGATATTTTTCATAACATTTAATGTCATGGATTTCCGCAAAGTAACGCCTGATTCTATAATCTAGCTGGCAGCATTGCCACGTTGTATGGCAATGTTGATAGTTTAGCCTAGGAATACGCCAGCCCTCTGGTTACATGAAGAGTCAACTAATCGCCTGGTGATATCTTTTAAACTTTGTGATCAAGCTGATATTGTACGAGGTATCAAAAATACTAGGATTGGTGTGTTGTGACTTCAATTCTTGCGCTGGATAAATAAAATGTATGGCCTACATATAGTTGTTCCAGGTCTGGCAGGTCCAGGCACCACACAGAAGAAAATCCTAGTTTGAGGTAAATAAAATAAAGTTTATTAAAAACTTGGTATTAAAAACAGCTTTAAGAAGTAACCTTGAGAAATATGCCACTAAGTATAAGGTACAAATAAAAAACAAGCTTCTCTTAGGTAAGCCCACTCCGTCGCAGACTTTGTCTGTCACCTCTGACCTAGACTGGAGTCTAGGAA
Organism: Agrotis exclamationis; assembly: GCA_950005045.1. Lineage (NCBI taxonomy): Eukaryota > Metazoa > Arthropoda > Insecta > Lepidoptera > Noctuidae > Agrotis > Agrotis exclamationis. The sequence continues at coordinate 21,961,269 of OX465434.1, forward strand.
ATAAGAATAAAAACAATAAGTACATTATAATAAAAACAAGACGAATGTATTATTAAACAGGATTTGTAATGTCAAGTGATCACTTCGACTTTTTGTTTATTTCATTACTAGCTGTGCCTGTGTCTTCCTTTGCTAATAAAACTAGTCTCAATGGCTCTAGGAAGTTTTGTATACGGAAGAATATACTCAAACTGATTAATAAGACCATATTGCACATAAAAAGATCAAGGGCGAAAAATGAAACCGCAAAATTAAATAGGCAAGTTTGTTTGACACTCGAAAAAAGTAACATTGAATCAATTCGAAGAACCATCATGACATAAGAGATCTTTTGAAGTGCTTACTCATGATCCCAAATGTATTTTTATTGAAGTGTAATTGAATGGCAAACAAATTGAAGGTCCAGTTGCAAGTGGTCACCACTAAATGTGGACATAATGCAATATCTATTTAGTACCGCAGAAAAATCTTTTTAACGGACTTCAAAAAATGGAGGTTCTCAATTCGACCTCATGTTTGTACGTTTGTCCGCGATTATCTCGATTTTGGTTAACCTGATGTTGATACGGTTTTGAAAAGTTATACAACAATATTTTGGATAACCCGTAACGTCGTCCGTATGGATATGCTATTATGTACTTAAATGTAAATAACTAAATGTATATATACTATACGAAGACTTCTGGGCCAATTTTTGTTGAATATCTGAATTAAATAAAAAAAGGTAAAATAATTTTCGGACTTCGGTGGCACAATTCGATGAAAGAATAGACAAAGCATTTTCCGAAAGTTATAAGTTATGTTATTATATGAAAAGGACTCTAAAAGCACTATTAACTTTTACTGTTTGATTTTATTTTACATGAGTGTTATTATCAAATCGAATTTGATTTGATTGATTAGATTTAATAATAACAACAGCGCTGCTTAGCATGACATGGTACCTATCTATTAATTTTAACCAGTAGGCGTAGACTAAAATTCTTTATATATATTCTTTAGTGGGTTTAATCGTACAGGATATTATTATATATTATAATACAATATTACCATATTATTCTTAAGATGTTCCTAATCCGCAGTTTAATAAACAACATTCCAATCCCTCGCGGTTTTTCTAACATTTCGCAAAATATTCCGAAAGGTCACTCCTAAGAGATTATTAACTAAACATAGGTATTTATTTACATAAATGCCTGTTTATGTATCAGTGGGATCGTATCACATGTATCATACGTATTAGGTATTATTCAAATGTCATCAAAAGGTTAGCAGATGCGACTTCTATTTATGGTTCCTAGAAATAATAATCAGAACTAGATATTTTCATAAAATATTACGTCATTCGATTTCGCCGTTTCGAATTCGTCAGGATTTCCGCAAAGTCAGTAATAAAAATATAATAAATAAATTTTCAATTATTTTCTCCCACAAGATAAATAATACTTATTTGGTATTGATACTGCTCTATATTATAGAGCAGTGGTGGGCCAGTGGTATCGACCTCGACTTACGAGTTGTAGGTCGTGGGTTCGAACCCAGCCAGGCGCATTACTTTGTGTAATTTATTTCACCACCACTGCTCTCAAAACGGTGAAGGAAAACATCGTGAGGAAACCGACATGTCCTAAAACCAAAAATTCGAAGACATTTGACATCTACCAACACGCACTGGGCTCGCGTGGTGGATTATGGTCCACTCCCTCTCACAGAGAGGAGGCCTGTGTCCCAGCAGTGGGAACATTTATAGGCTGATGATGATGGTATTGATATTTTAAATTTTACGATTTTATTTGTTATTAAAGTTAAATGTTTAGGTACAGACGACAGCCCACCAACCTACTGCAATCCTTCTAACTTTTATAATTCTTTAAGTTTAGTATAAAATTTACAAATCAAAGTTGGTGGATGTGCTAGCGTCTGTATAAAAAGTCTGCGATAACAGAATATTACTAACGTATAACCGGCTATAATTATTTACATAAAGTTAGGACTTTTTAAAATACATTCACAAAACTAGTGTGTTCTCTTAAAAAAAAAACGATTGAATTTTTTCAACTATCAATAACGATCATGAGTTTGATTTGACAAGCATATTGTACTTCAATGAAAACGAGATGGCGCTAGTGGTACGAAATTCTAGATATTCTCAGATTTGATAACTTATCGAATCAAACTATTTTAAAAATATTGAATTATGATGAAATTGTGAATGATGATGAATCCCACGGGAATGTCACACTGGGATAAAAACTGTGTATTAATCCAAGTTATAAACTATCTGTATACCAAGAGTTTCATCCAAATCGCTTCAATAGTATTCGTGTGAAAGACTAACAAACATAAATCTTACCACCCACACGCACTTTCGCATTACAATGTAAAATAGTGTAAGTTGTGTTTACGTGTCCTACACCGTGTATAGGTGAACAAAATTAACCCTTTATTATGAGCGGAGATTAAAGCAAGAAGATTAAGGTAAAAGTAATCGCAACCCACACGAAATAAAGACCATCTCAGCAACAGCTAACCTTAAATCGATTAAGGCTAATAGGACATTACGATATCCATCACATCACTGATGTACGAAGCAATGAACTTTGAAATTGATTTACTAAAAATAAATGGGTGTTAAAAGCGTGTAGTAGCGATGTAAATTTTCGTATTCGCATTCGCGTATATTCGAATGTTTATTGATATATACAATACATTCGCAGTCGTATTCGCAAATAACTATGCGAATGTATTTGAATAGTAGAAATAGTACAATTAGGTACACCTCTGTTTAAACCTTTAGGAATTACAGGTAATCACAGGCACGTCAAGTTATATCCTTTTTACAGAAAACAAAACCATTTATAAATTATTTTGTGTAATAAGATCTTATGTCCATGCAGTCAGTTTCAGAGAAATGTGTAAAGAAATTAATCTATATCATAAACTCTTTGAACTTTATAGTGGATAACTTCGTTCATTCGATCTGTATTGGCTAGGCTATGTTCGGTTTAAAAATGACTGACATAGAATTTCAAACTATCTATCATTTTTTTAAGGTTAATATTCGCATTCGGGAATATTGGAAATGAATATTCGCATCTGTATTCGCATACGCATTCGCGAATGCGAAAAATGAAACATTCGTTACATCACTAGCGTGTAGTGTAATCGAGTGGTCAGTCGGTTGATTATAAGTGCGTGTCGTAACAGTTGTGTTGAAGATGTACCTCGAAAGGTCACGCGTACTCGCTAGAGAAGGAACCTGTTTCTAATTGAAATTGAAAGTGTTTCAAATGAGATTTGCTCTCTGGGAAGTCCACGTTTTTTATGATGCCACTGTTACTTTGAGTGAAACCGAATAGTTAAAACTTGTTTTGTAAGTTGAATTTGAACTCGTGATACAGATCAATGTAATAGAGGCAAAAAATAAAATGGCGTGATAAATTATGTTTGTATCAGTTAGTCATTTAGGCTACTTCTTGTTCTAAACGTGTTGATAAAAGTCTTAAGCATTCACTCAGAACTAAGCTTCAAACACAAATTATATTCAGTAGAGTTCATCAGTTCTACAATAACTAATTAATAGGACACGAAATACGCGACATCAGGTGTCCCGTTGTTTGTGACGCAGCGCACATAGGACATGATATCGACTGCCACATCTGTCTCTACAAAACGCTTATTCACAAATATTTCTGGGTTTTAACTGCGATTAATTTAGTGAAATATAGATAGTAATAATAAGAAAAAATAAAAAAAAAGTTCCTGCAAATTAACATAAAATATAAATCAAACACATTTGTAAATGTTTTTAACGATAAAATTTCGACTTTGTATGATTAATTTGAAGAGAATTTTGCAAACATATTACATTAATGGTAACATCACACATATGAAAAGTAAAATAGTAATATAATCTGTCTGAAATAATAACAATGATATATACTTTATACTTCTAAATGTCAAAATTATGCATACCAAAAGATTATCACAAATAAAAACATGACTTAATCTGTCTGTGAATTTAGAAAATAATAAGTATTATAATTATATATACAATTGAATCTATGTTATAGTAAATGGTTCTGTTAATATTGTTTTAGTTATTTCTTCAATGCTACAGACGCTTCCGGCACATCAACCTACCAAATAAATGTTCCCCTTTCGTTTTGTAAAATTTTCCCGATCGAATATGAACCTTCTGAATTTGTGACAAAGTTCTCAATATTTTTAGCGCATGAAATTGGGCTAATGTATGTATAATTGTTTTTATCACAACTATTTGTATTTATTGTATTATTATTAAACAATGCCTTTTGAGTTAAAACTTATGCTTATACGACTTCTTTGCCTAAAAAATAACCCTTCAAATAGATTCAGATTAATAATATAATATTATCTCTATGTATGAATTTATTAATTAGTCAATTTTTTTTTTTGAAATTTAATGTATTTCACCCATGTTGTCCGTTTTAATATTACAAAAGACGCCATGAGTTCCACAATGGTGAGTTATTTGTAACCAGGACGGTGACGTCAGACACATCTGTCATGCGGTTCGGACATGTCCTATGACTAGGGCTGTCACAAACAGAACATTTAAAGAAACGGGAGAATGTTTTTGTGAGATTATATAAATATTAATTTATTTACTCCATCTGTAGAAATACCTGTACAGGCAAAACTTGTAAGATAATTATGTTTATTGACTGCTCATAATGGTGAGTATTATAATACTTTTAAGAATGTTATGATGGTTGCATTAAGATAAGTTTCTTTTCTATAGTCTGTGCTTTGTCCACTTGGCTTGCCCTACTGGGTAAAGGCCTCGCCATTTCCCACCGTTTTGGACATTTTCCGGCCATGTTTGCCCTCCCCAATTTATACTTTCAAACCAAGAAATTTTCTATAAAAAAAAAACTGAACGCCATAAATCCGATTGACAATTTATTATCTAAAATGTTCTCCGATGGCAATCTAATCTTTTAAAACATCTTCAGTAAGATCAACTGTTACTGCTCTGTCTTCATATCATATCACATAGCCTTACCGCCTTCCAATCTTACCGAATGCAACTGAACACCAGTATTACATGTAGCATCTACCTATATGACCTCCACAACTCCGGTACGGCGTAATACTGCTTCCCACTTCCCGTAAAAAACCTTTTAATGACAGCCGTGACAAACTATTAATTATCTTGATTAACAATAAATACCATGAAGTTCCTCTCTTCGCATTGCGCCTTGGAGAAAAAGGGTTTTGCCGACGGAAGAAAATACAAAATGACAGAATGTCGAAAGATTATATTTAACGTTTTATGTATGAAATTCAGTTTTTCAGTGGTGTACGGATAGTGTCATACACGAACAAATAAACAGTCGCATTGCTTAGGAATAACGATGAAATAACTTTATCTATTCTTGTTAGAATCATCATCAGCCAGAAGACGTCCTCTGCTGAACATAGGCCTCCCCCTTTTTTTTTTTTTTTTTTTTTTATCGTGGTAAAATCATCAAATGAGTCCTCCCACCCCGGGCAGGGCGGGAGGGACTGTCAGACTTGTACTGACTAAAATCCACGGTGTCCTTCAGTAGCCCTTTATGTCCCGGGGTCACGGTAATGGTATAAGTCCCGCGACCCCGGCAGGCTTTGGCCCTCTACAGAGGGGGCCCCGTCATTATGCTGACGCTCTTTGAGGCGCGCGTGGAACACAACGCGCCGTCGACCCGGGCATGGTCCATGGTCGGGCAGCGAGTTGCCCTTTACTCGCCGCCCGCATGCCCGCGCCTACGGTGGCCGGAGATCGTCTTGCGACGTCCGTCGCCGTGGGCGTCCACCACCGCGGGTGGGGCGGAGGGAGGACATTGTCCTCTCTCTCACGCGGCCCGCCTCCTCCTTCGCGAGCATTACTGCTTCGCAGAAGGAGGCGACCGCTTCCCACTCCGTCTCGCCCCGCAGCATGGCCGCGACCAATGCCGGGCGCGAGAGGTCTCCGCCTATCGCCGCCGTGAGGACACGTCGGTGCTCTGCCCAAGCTGGGCAGTCTTGCACCGTATGCTCTACTGTGTCCTCCGGGCGATCTTCGCAGTGGTGACACCCAGGCGTTTCCTCCTTTCTCCTTAGACACAGGTACCTCCCGAAACTTCCGTGTCCGGTGAGGACCTGCGTCATGCGGTAGGTCAGGACGCCGTGACTCCTATCCAGCCACTCCTCAAATAGGCCTCCCCCTTAGACCGCCACGTCGAACGAAAATTCGCCACTTGCATCCATCGGTTGCACGCGACCTTCAAGATGTCGTCGGTCCAGCTAGTGGGAGGCCTTACCTACACTGCGTCTTCCGGTCCGTGGTCGCCACTCGAGAACTTTTCTTCCCAATCGGTTGTCAGTTCTACGAGCGATGTGGCCTGCCCATTGCCACTTCAACTTGCAAATTTTAAGAGCTATGTCGGTGACTCTGGTTGAGTGACTCTTGTTAGAAGAGAGATAGAAAATTATTCATGTTACGCGTGCTGATGAGATTGTACATATATTTTTTTAAATTTAATTGTTTTCTTTTCATAGTAAAATATTTTAAAATTAATACAGGTATATTTTTAGTGTCCATAATTCGTTGAATGGCGGCCCTCGCTGTGGCCTTGCTTGCTATTTAGAAATGTTTTAGTAAGAACTTGCAATACGTGTTTAGCGGTTGAGTGATTGTGTGGGCGTTACTAAAGGTTAAGACTTCGCTGAATCTTTGGCTCATTTTTTTATATTTCCTTGTCACTTACCTAAATGCCAAAGCTTTTCTTTTATTTTTACTAGATGAGCAATAATGTATTTATGTTAGATTTATTGCTATAAAAAGCTAACCTTTATCTAGCTGACGAATAAGAATTACGTTCCAAAAATAATAGAAAACACGATAGGTACAATATCATCATCTTCTATAATAACTTAATTACGTCAAGCAAGGAAAATAATTATTGCCGCAATCACCAGCAACTTATTTTAAAAGTGACAACTTATAATTGGCTATGGGCGAGTTTGTAGAGCAGTAGTTAAACTAATTAATTTTAAATCCAACATATTTGTTAAAAAAAGGTATGGGATTTAAACAATAGTTTATTTAAATAATAATCAAACAACTGGCTTTTAATCGAAGTACTCACAAAACACTCTCTACACTATTTCTCGACATTTTATATAAAAAGTATATTTGAATATCGAGTATCGGAAACACAGGCATCGCAAAAAAGTAACCAATCAAAAAAGCTCACACCTTGCCTCCAAAGTGTTGCAAGCTTTCTATGAAAGAGAGAAATATGTGCCGCACAAAGGGTCGGTTCACACTACATGCAATTTGTATCGCTTCGGGAAACCTTTCACGTTAGGTGGCGACGAAAATTCCTGTCGTATTCGCCTTTGAACACTCGCCTTTACGAATAGTGGTGATAGGCAGGATCCACATCAATTGGACGTTAGTTTTGGTTGAGGAGGACTTTGTTTTAGGCATTTTGAGTTTCTCTCTCGTTCTTAGTCTCAGGCCTATTTTGCTCAATATGGTTTCATCATCATCACTAGCTGGAAGACGACTACTGAACAAGGGCCTCCTTAGACCACCACGTCAAACGAATACCGCTACTTGCATCCATCGGTTGCCCGCAACTCTAACGATGTCTTTGGTCCACATAGTGGGAGGTCTGCCTCCGCTGCGTCTTCCGGTTCTTTGTTTTTTCATATAGTTTGGAGAAGGCGTATTTATACAGTTAACTCCTTATGTTTGCAAGAGCGATCTCATGTAGGGTTGCCATGCATATTTTATAACACGCCGAGTTGCAAATGGATACTCAGGAATCGAATTCAAAAGAGTTCGAAGCCCTACGCTCAGAAAAAGCGTTTGAGATCACGAGACTAAAGAGTCAGTATGTTAATAATGTTCAGAATAATTAATTATAGAAGAATGCGGAGATGGAAACTTTTGACTGTTTTTTTTCTCAATAATATAATTTATCGTTGTCCACCGCAGACTGGATGGCCTTTAGCTAATTAGTTCTTAATTATGTGTGTCATTGTCACCTTACTTCCTGACAAGATATCCAATTAGATATACAATAGGAAAGTACTTGGTCTCATGGTCACTCGGTAACAATTCAATTCGCTGTATCGGACTCTAGGCCATAAGTATTGTATGACAAGCAATGATAATTTTAATCAACACAATTGTTATTATTGTGCCATGCACCACAGGTAATTATATTTAAAGGATAATTGGGACAACGTTCGAAAATTATTTACTTACTAAATTATATTAATGAAAAATCACAATTATTTCTGTGAATGAATATTATAAATAGCTCAGTAACACCTGACATCTCATCTCGACAGATATTAAAACGAGCAATCATAATTATAAATCTCTCATTCCGCTCAGCAAAAGCAATAAATTATTATGGAAGCAACATTATAGTACTAATTACTGTAATAATTGCGTTTATAATTAAATTACGATGCTCTCAGTATATTACACTATCATTAAATTGATTGCTGTAATAAGTAAAATAATTTTTATTTAATGGTGATTGGTATTAAGAGAAGTTTTCTTTGGGAATAAATTCGCATTGCAATATTTGATCTAAATCAATAGCATATCCAAAATGGTATCGATAACTATTTAGATAGTACTAACGCACCCACTAGATGGCGCTACAATACTCATCTTTAAACTTAATAAACTAGAAAGACGTTAATTTATTTGATTTGTCACCTGTATGAAGGGAGAGGGAAGGCATATAGATAATTATGGATTACTACGAATGAAATGTATGCGATTGTTTTACCAGCACCTACTTTTTTAACGCCTTTCTTAGGGTTATTACACAAAGATTAATTACCGGTTTAACAGCTATCGGTCTTTTAGCAGCCTACTGACTTGTATCTTATAAGTATCTGGAAATCTCTTAGCAGAGTCTGGACCCAGATAGATGGAGCAAGTGGTATTGCTGTACCAACGATAGGATACTTAATGTCCCGCGGCGTCGCTTGCGTTAATTTAGAATACAATTTGACTACCTATCGCTTAGGCGACACATGCCGACAACGACAAGAACGTTGTTATGGTTTTCCTCGGGAACCAAAGATTTCGAGAAGAAAGGCACTATGTCCGTTTATGTAGAAAGTTTGGATAAGTACCTATTCTGTATTTATTAACATTATTAGTTCTGAAGATAGGTCTATATTAAGAACAGAAAAATCTCTAAATGAAATAAGGAACGGAAAAACCATTGCGAAAATAACAACAAACCCAATATTAGCTCCACTTTATTAGCAGCCTGTGCCCAACATAGGGTCTGCAGTGGTAGGTATCGAATAAAGCAATAAGTGTTCATTAGTAGGGTTAGCAGCGAATAGAGTAAGCACTGTGTTGCCTCACGTCGTGCACAGTTAGCAATACAGTTTGGTATACAGGTAGCAATTTTTAAACGGTTTTCCAATGTTGTGATATAAGTTTCCATAATTATGTCTGCGTTCCAACTCTTTGGCTGCATGTAGCATAAAGCCAAAAAGCATACATACAGCAAATAGTATGCATATTGTATACAGAAAAAACGTTTAAAAATTACTGTCTCCATACCTGTTTTGCTGACTGTACGTACTCTCTACGTACGGTTCACGCGGCAGTCCAATTTCTTAGCCTGGTTTAAAAAACACGCGCATTGGGTTGCCCGGGAGTTGGACGCAGGAAATGTAGTTTTAGATCTGCTATAGTTGATGACGTTTGGAAGAATACGAAACAATGTATTCTAATATGTACTAATATTATAAAGCTGAAGAGTTTGTTAGAACGCGAGTCATAAATCAAAACTCTGAACTGCTAATATAAATTACAAAATGATAAAATCCTGTTTGGTCGACCAGGATATCAAATCGAAAACTGCCAGCTAACAAACTGCAAAACTACAGCTGCAAACTCTTGCTCAGCAGTAGCATTTATGGCAGTCAAAAAGCGCCCTTATAATTATTATACATTAGGTAGACTTACTGAGTGCTTTTTAAAACATACATAGGAAGTACAAGATTCATTCGTCGTATGAGCGTTACCTAATAATCTTATTATATTTCTTAGTAGGTACTTGTTATTATAGCGGTAACAGAAATAGATTACCTGCGAGATTTTCAACCGTCTATCACGGTTCATAAGATACGACAACAGACGGACAGACAAACGGACATCGAAGCCTTAGTAATAGGGTCCGTTTTACAATTAATGTTATACTTTTATACGGTAATTCAAATTTTATATTACACAAATAGTTATAAAAGTGTTTTCAATACCAAGTGATTATATGTATTAATAATTTTGCTGTGAACACAGATTACCACATTTTCCAACATTTCGCCAGTTCGGTGTATTTCACTATAACTTTTAATTAGGAGAAATACATTTAAATCACTGCCTGGTAAATTCACAAGTTGAGTAACGTGGCATGAACCGATTTTGATGCGGTTTTAGAAAAGTGTTCTTTATATTCTGGGGAATAGGTTTTATTAAATAACAATAATGGATATCTCGCGAAGTTGCTCGCAACGATCCGTTTTTGTTGCTTACTAGGATTGTAGATTTTCAAAGACGCCGATTATACGAAGATTTTTGTTGAGTATCTAAACTAAAAAGGGGAAAATAAAAAACTTTTTGAAAAAAAAGGGAGGCTTCCGGCGACTGGGACCGCAATAAAGTGACAACGCGGTCCCAGTTGCCGGATGCATTTAATTTTAATATTTGTATTCCGTCGACTGGGACCGATCCATAAATTGAACCAGAACGGTACAGTCAGACGAAAAATGTCTGTGGAAATGTCTGTGGAAATTGTCTTGTTCAATACAAAACAGGTAAAAAGTAATAGACTAGCATAGGTTCAAAGTGGTCTGTATTAATATAATTCTCGGCAGGAATAGGTTACCTGAAATTATCTTGTATCAATTCAGAAATATTTAAATAAATACCACTTTGAACTTATGCTAGCCTAGTACTTTTGATGGTTAGTAAATGAAAAAAACAATTTCAGGAAACTTTCTACTTAGAATTATTTAATTACAGACCCATCTTGAACTCATGTTAGCCTAGTACTTTTTGTTAGTTTCTAATTGTCTCACTGGTGACAAAAGGGAATATTTTACCCGTTTGTCGCCACGGAGTATTATGGAGAAAAAAATCCCTATTGTCCAAGAAGAAAGTACTAGGCTAGCATGAGTTCAGTATAAGTCTGTATTTAAATAATTCTAAGTAGGAGATTACCTGAATTTGCCTTTTTCATTGACTAACCGGCAAAAGTACTAGGCTAGCATAAGTTCAAAGTGGTATTTATTTAAATATTTCTGAATCGATACAACACAATTTCAGGTAACCTATTCCTGCCGAGAATTATATTTGTCGCAGAACCAACACAGAACCACAATAATTCAGAATAACGCCGTCTATTGTCATTGCCGAGGAATCAAAACAGAAGCACAATTTGGAATCTCTATGGATTATTGTTAATTAAGAATAACGCCATCTATTATCGTTAGTGTGGAATCAAAACAGAAACGCAATTTAGAATCTTTATTGATTAGTGTTAATTTAGAATTACGCCATCTGTCTCTCATTTGAGGAACTATGAAATTAGATTTGACAGAAAAAGCTTAGAAACGTCAAGTTAGTAATAACTTGGGGATGCTTAGCGTGGAGTAATGGCAACACCGAGCGAATAGTCGACTCAAATGTCGATTCGGAAGTTTACTCAGCTATTCGACATTGACAAGTATTGTCGTTGACAGATAGGTTGGCTAACCTGTGTGGGGTAGGACTTGCACGGACAGTGGAGTGAAGTAAACACTTTGAATCGGTCCGTCAAGCTGTGTAGACATCTTGGTCACGCCACGTCGTCCACGATAATCTTCCCGCGTTCCTAAGTTTTTAATCGAGCGATATCTCGGACATCCTTGATTATTTTGTATTCAGTGTCTGTTAGCAAGTAATTAAAAGTGTTAACGAAGGTTTTGTGAGTGTTATTTCTGATATCGCGACCCCTCTGATATCGATTCTTCGACATATTAATACAGACCACTTTGAACCTATGATAGCCTATTACTTTTTACCTGGTTTGTATTGAACAAGACAATTTCTATAGGTAGACATTTTTCGTCTGACTGTACCGTTCTGGTTCAATTCATGGATCGGTCCCAGTCGACGGAATACAAATAATAAAATTAAATGCATCCGGCAACTGGGACCTCGGTGTCAGTTTATTGCGGTCCCAGTCGCCGGAAGCCTCAAAAAAGGAACCGAATTCAAAACCAATCACAAAAAAGTGTCAAATAACTTTTATTTCAGATGTCGGTGGCCATATTTATAATTAGTCAATGAAATAAAAAACAAAACTTTTTTTTTGTTTGTTTTGTTATTTATAGCAGCAATAGATTACAAATTATCTGCGAAATGAAAAACTGTCTAACTATCACGCTTTAAGATATAGCCTGGTGACAGAAGGGCAGACAGATAGACAAACGCACAGCGGAATTTCAATTATGGTCCCGTTTTACCCTTTGGGTATGGAACCTGCGCTTGTTCGATGTTGGTACTTGGTTCGGTCGGACAGACTCGATACCTTCTTTTTCTTCTACCTACCCTATTATGTCATCATCTAATTAAGTACTCCTTTCTCGCTCATGAAATAAATTAATAAATGTAATTCCTCACTCATAACCATAAATGTATTTAAAATCTTTCAGCAGCTCTAACAAACTGCCGTGAATACCGCTCGAAATAATAATAATTCTCCCCTCAAGGCAATGCATGCATAAGCGATCTCTCACATAATTATGTATGTATGTAAAGTACAGGTAAGTATGCACTCCCTCGGTTAATATTAATCACGTATACTCGTACATTACTAAGGTACTGTTGTTCACGACTCTCTAAATAAGGCTCCTTTAAAATTCTATCATTAAAAGGCTCTTTTTAACCAGAATGGTGAACAAAGCAACTGGCTATGTTATGCGAAAGTTAGTTTGTTACCTTTTTAGGCCCATAACACTGAACCGATCTTATTGTTTTGTACTTTTCATCCGGACAAAAAGTACTGTTCCCGTAAAAAACAACAGTAACGGTAATAGATGGCGCCACATGTATGATACAAATTGATTGTAAATTGTGAATTAACGCGAGCGAAGCCGCGAACAAAAGCCAGTTCTTCTTAAGTAAAAAAAATTATGAATACAACCCATAGTGACATCTGTCTTGCCTGTCCATTTCTAAAGAAACAATGTCTTAACCAGCTTAATGATTTTCACTACTAGTTTATTTCAAACGATTTGCGTTTGAGCACCAAAACAAGACAGACAAAAGCATTGACATACCGAATCCCTTTTCAAACAACCACACAGCAAAGAAATAAAAAAGTTAGAGAATAAAAAATGTAATTCCCAGCTCCCGGTGTACCCGGCGGGTGCATCGAGTAATCGGTTTACTCCGAGCGAGGCGCCTCCAAACGGACTGCGATAGATTTACTCGCCTCATTTTGCCCAACACGAGACGAGGGCGACTCTATTTGAGAAAACTTATACTTGTGTAAGTTCACTTTGCGAGTAAATTACTCTTGTTTCGTTTTTCTCGGCGGAGATGCGAATTTGTGGAGCGGGTTTTTTTAATTAAAGATATTTCTAATGTTGACGAAGTTTTGTTTGTGTTTTACCTAGGTATTCTAGCTTACCAGTCTTACGAGGATTAGTAGCTAAGCTCCCTAAAACTTCAATTGCACTGAACTCGGATCTACTTGGCCTGCGGGAAGTACAGTTTCTAAAAATAAATGTTCAGTTTTTTTCTTTTTCCTGTTTTCTGAGTGGGAAATCATTAATTTCTCTTCTCATCCTTCCACCCAGGGTGAAGCGTAAGGAACTGTCAGACTCATACTGACTTAAAACAAATCTATATTTTTCTATATTATCTAATTTATTGCAGGAGCACCTACTTCAATCTAGGATCATTCAGACCACAAACTAATTGATTTCATTCACCATTTACTTCGAGGCTTCTGAATTTTAGCACTTCATTCTATAGGTATGAGAAATGTCGCTCATCTCAATCTAGCTCTTTGTAGCTGTGGCTCAAAGAATGACTGATGAGCATTAGTTACCAACAAAGCGCACTATTTCACCAAATGTTACATTAATCTCCTCATTACCTATCTAAAGCTGTGACAGTCACAAGGAAATGCGTGAATTGTCCGCCATGACCGCCGTACTTCAGGCCAGCCACATAAGCTCGGCATTCACACCGAAATGACGGCTTAGAACCAAATTAGCAGTGCGGCTGCTTCAAAGCGCGTAGTGTCCGGAATACCGTGCTGTCCGCCTCCGTCCGGCCTCCGTCCGGCGGATTAATTTGTTTGTGCGTGGTTCGTCGGCGGCAGAAATTGTGCCTGTGCACTAAGCTTTATTGAACCTAATAGAATTAAACAAAATGTTTCATTCGTTGGCCTTCAATGTTCGAACGAAATGTTAATTTGTTCTAGAACGGAGTTGTAAATTGTTAGATTTTATCGTACAGTTCACAATATCGGAGTCCCTTCTAGGAATTTTATCAAGGAAATTAAATCAAAACAAAGTTTTATGTACTGAGCTAAGAATGTTAATATTAAGTATTGATTTAATCAGAACAGTTAGTACTTAGTTAGTACTAGGGTATTAGAAGTAATACGATGGCCCTTTGCAATACTAGACTTATAGGCCGGTGACTTTGACTCATTGTTAAAAATGTACAAATGACAGCTAACACCATCGGCTCAATCAACTTTCAAAGGCATGAAGGAAATTCGGTATTCAATAGATAGTTATGTAATATCTATTCACAGAGCGACCTTGACAGACGGCGCGTAACCTTGACGATCGACCCATGCGACTGTTATTGTTTAGCCACGAGCCTCATCGAGCTTAAATAAAAATCAAATGCTGTGCGTTAGTCATGCTAGAACTAAAAAACGGCTCAATTGATTTAGGTAAAAGAAAAAAAAATGTTGAGTTCGTAAATGTCCGGCAGGGTTTGTATAAAAACTAATTTAGGTAAACTAAGAAACTACATTGGTTAATAATGCGATATAGCGAACGGTTTCCTTTCCAGATTTAAATAAAATACCTCAATCTACTTAAACGTAGCAGGAAAAAAAAAAACCAAGTCATCGACATCAAGCTCCAGGACTTCATAACACCAAAATAGCACAAGCTAAGTGTCTACTAATAGAAATTCAAGTAAACGACGGGGTAACCGATGGCGGACTCCCGTACTATAAGTAATGGGGGGCAGGTGTGCCCAATGTTAACGTAAGTGGGGCCCGCATTGCGATGGAGAATTATTTTATTTTATACGACAAGCCTTTTTGGGCGAAACTTTTTATCGGTTACTCTGGTAGTGAGTAGTGGCGGTTGAGTATTTTTAGGCTGTTTTTTTAGGCAATTGAATATAATATATTATATTTTTTTGCATAATATAAATTCTAACTATCCTAATCCTTACTACCTAACTAATATTACAAAATGTGTATCTTTTCACGCCTCAAACACTTAATCTATTATTTGAAATCGGATATATTTTAAATAAGGGTACCTTTTATTGGCAAATAACAATAGTGCCGTTATTTTGACAACAGATTGCGCTACGAGTCACCAAATTTATCGTCAAATTCAAAATTAATGGAAGCGAAGCGAAAAGTGCAGGAAAGGTCGAGATAAAGATCATAATGTATTTATTTAAAAACATTTTCCTGCACAAACTATCTGCACAAACTTTCCTGTACAAATACAACATATAACTCAGAAGTCTCGAAAAAATCTTATCACAGACACACAAATCACATTCCCAAAATAAATTCTTTCCCTAATGTAATCACAAAAGCATAAGAAATACAATGTGTAAGAACAGCTTATGTTATGTCCTTATTTTGTTAACAGCCTCTTAAGGAAAACGGGTCATTCGGCAGGCTGTAGGCGATCCCCTCGTAAGTTTTAACTGTCTCCCAAGGTGGATGAGTTACCTACGCTTTGGGTGAACCTTGCGAATTAGGCGTAATCAGCTGGTTGGGACGCGTGGGTAATGATGATGGAGGAAGGTGTGAGGAAATGCTGATACTAGAACTGTTATTCCTATTTAGTTGGATGACGCTGATTAAGTGGAGACAAGAGACGTTCTATAATAATTATGCTGAATAGTCAATAAATATACCAATGCCATTCGTCCGTCTATCTAGCTTGACCAAACTGAGTTAAATAGAGCAGTTTTAGGGTTACGTACCCAAATGCTACAACGGCAACCTATTACTAAAACTCCGCTGTCCGTCCGTTCTCACGCTGTTTCTCATGAACAAGTTATACATAGTTAGATAGTTGAAATTTTCACAGATGTATATTTCTGTTGACGCTAACAGAAAGGTTCTAAAACAGAAAATGAAAATAATATTCAACGGAGCTCCGAGAAATGTTACGGAACCCTTCGTGTACTCAGTTTTTTCATACTGAGAACAACTTAAGTATAAAAACAAAATGAATTCAGAGCAAACAAAATTGAAAATGATATACCTACTGCTCAAAAACAGACCGTCTACGTCTAAGTTTTAATTACTATGTAGCCCAGTCTGACATTAGCGCTCCGTTCAACCTATTGTTTTATAATAACGAATTCTGCCCACCGCCATATTGATGACAAGTCATTACCCTTTAAAGGTTAACATCACTTTGTTTCACTTTCAATAAAGCCAACCGATACAATTTCAATTTACTGAGTTTTTTTAGATTCAAATGAATTTTGATATTGTTTTATTTTACTTTGATGAACATTTCAATAGGTCACTTTTATTTAAGGCATGATTTTTCTTTGACAAAAAAAACATTGAAACATTCACAGCCTTACTACAAAAACTTAAACATCTGTTGAACACTTGTCTAAAAAAAGTGTGACTGCAAAATGGACCTTATTTCAACGTCATAATCTGACATTTTTTTAGACAAGTGTTCAACAGACTTTTAAAAGTTTTTGTGGTACGACGGTTAATGTTTGTTTTTTACTATCTAGTTCAGTCAAATAAGTCAGCAAAAACATGACGGGACCCAGTTACACTACATGTATAAATTAAAGAACCCAAAAGTATCCCAATCCATTCACTGCTTACCAGGTTCCGTGGTTAATTTGTAAATTGAATGGAGTAATCTTATTTTATTCTCACATTTTAAAGTTTTGTACAGAATTAGACAGAATGCATAAGGCAGATGGATGAAAGAGGCACAGAAACTGGAAAAAGAGGTCTATACTGGATCCCGGGCTGAAATTATGATGATGATAAGGAAGAGGTGAGGTTGATGTAGTCCAGTTAGTGCTACGTTGATGGATACTTTTCCTTCCTTAAACTTTTTCCTTTTCGAGCCACCTTAGTCGCATGTCCTTGAACCGGCCAGCGTCAAGCGCACAGTTTACGAGCCGAGCACCAAAAGAAACGTCCCGTCGATAACACCCAGTTACTTCGTAAAATATACTTTATTGTTCTTTGAGTGTTATTGCGAACAAGTTTCTTGGGAAAATGTGAGAAAATCTTTAGTGGATTTACTTGAAACAACTTCATGCATAGTTTATAACAAATTGAAACTGTCCCGATGTTTGACAAGGGCTCTACCATTTTTTAAACGTATCTAAACTAATAAATAAAAAGGAAGAGAAAAAAAATCTTTTTAAAATCCACGGTGTTTGGAGGATTGTCAGGAGATCATATACCGTATTTCAAAAATCAAGACTTAAAATGATATGGCTCAAAACTTTACGACTGTGACACAATTATTTTCAAAGAAAAACGATATTTGATCACTTGTGTTACTTTCGCGCCATTAAGTCTAGGTTTCCTAACAATGTTTTTCTTTACCCTAAATCAGGTCTAAGATAAACTTACAAAATAAACATAATGACACAGAAAAAGTCACATTGATTGCTCGAAAACCGGCCATCAATTTGATGAGAATAGCTTTGATGACATCAAAACCATTCTCCTCTAGCGAATAAAAATAAATAAATGAAGAAAGAAAAATAGCCAGTATTTGTGCTAGGTAACAGAGTTGAGACTGTGACCTCGACCTTTGCCGTCAACGTGATATTATTTCTGGTGTCGAGTGGTTCACATCTAGACGACACTTCTAATAACACTCGAGTGTTTATTTTAGTTTGATCACAAATGACACGAGTATCTGTGTGTTTGTTGGTCTGTGTTTAGACATGATGTCACCGTGAATTACTAAACCCCATCATCATCTGCCGGCCTTTTCCAACTATGTTAGGGTAGGCTTTCTGGATATGACTAAATAGGTACCAATATTTTACATAGAATTACTGCCCAAAAGAAGGAATGAAGTAAAACCCATGTCGTGAGTTAGCAAGTTGTAAGGCGAGCCATTTTTTAGCCATTTTTACGAAAAATGCAATAAGGATTACTGGAAGTAAGAACCACTACAGCAGTGAACTTCAACCAACGCTGATTTGAACAGCCAAAAAGAAGATTTACTTCCTAAGTTTCAGAAAATCGTGTTTAACATAGAAAATCCCGCTACAGTTCTACTTAACATTCGGGAAATACAAGCATAATAGATGGCGAGCAATAAATTAGCGTTTTGCTTTACGAAGTACCTAACTGTCTGTCTTTGTGTGTCGAGCTGGTTGTAACTTACATTAAGTTGCTCAAAGGAGAGCGCCAACAGATATTGTAGCGTCTATCTCTCATGGTAGTAGGAACTACACTTTATGTTAAGGCATTAAAACCTAGTGTGGAATTGTCGAGACACATTACTTACCTACTTTTTCTTTAGGCATCGATTCCTATTTAACATCCCCTATTCATATTATATAGGCAGTAAAGGCATTTAAAAGAACTTTGAGGATGGCCCCATAATGTCTGACTGAACAACCCTTAGTCCATTCACCCCTTTGTATACAACTGAAAATAAGTGTTGTTGTTCAAAAGATGAAAGTCACCGAGGTTTATGTACTACTTATTTGTACAAGATTTATTTGACTACGAATAAATTCATAGTTGAGCACTAATCACGCCATTTTAATTTATGCACCCCAAACCTCTCTTTTATCAACAAGTAACACACTTCATCACACAAACCCACAGATAGGCAACCATGCCAAACAATAAAATACGACAAACAAAATGATCACTATATATGAATGTAATCATCATACAAATGTGCAAGGCACACACCCTGTACCACGGCACGTCGTGTTCCGACTCTATAGCCATCAATTCGTATCGCTATCGCTAACACGACAGTAACGATAATCGTGGTAAAAGCCATGTTACGATACTGATACACTTTATTGTGAACTAGTTGGGCGAGGCCATTGTGATGGCGGACAATGGCGGACGAATAATTCATGCACAAATAAATAATATCGTGAACTGACTGGTTGGTAAATATTTTGAGGTGAAATTGTTTTTCTTTTGTCTTAATTGAAATTGTAAAAGGGCAGAAGGACAAAAGGTAACGTTTTCAAAAGCTATTGTGATTTATTTTGTGGGTTGTTCTTAATAGTCTCGTTTAACTTTTTTTTTACCAAATGTAACAAAATTGTGGTTCCAAGTAGGTAAAATATTTCTTTGGAAATTCTTCAAATATGTCCTCCTGTCCTGTGTGCATCGGAAGTAACTGTCGGACTCATACTGACGATAAACCACCCTGTTCTTTTAATTGCTCTTAGCGTGCCAGGGCCACGATACCCAGATTATACAATCCTGCAAACCCAACATTCAACCGAAGTGTGTAGTGTAGAAAACCTATGAATACGCTTTTCTTATCCGCTAATCGCTCGTAATATCGCCTCATCAACATACTCATGTTTACGTGTTCCCCATGGCTGTCTGACGCGTCCTTGTATAAATAACAGAGCGTTTGATCGCGGGTCACCGGAGTGGGTCACCATAAGTATATTTACTCATTATTTGCATGTTAGTGCTTAGTTGTTGATATTTCAAGCTATTTGCAGGTAATTGTTCGAAAAGACTTGTTGACGCTTCCCGTGACCCAAGAGCTGGCTTTTACCTTGATCAGAGGCTAAGTATAGCCATACAAAGAGGCAACGCAACGCCGCCAGTCTCTTGGGCACATTACCAGCTGACAGCGTTGAGGATGAGTTTTTCGATGCTCTATAATAGTGTAATTTATTTAATTGGTTTTATGTCATAGTTTTTTGTTTTGTAAATATTTAGGTTTAATTAATGTATTAATGCAAGTATGAATTCTTTGAATTAAAATAAACCATATTTTGAATAATTGCTAAGAGTACACATAAATAATGCTCGTGACTGTACTTATGTACTTATTACTAAACTAATTGGTCACGAAATAACACTAATGTTTATAGCAAAATTTCAGTGGAGGACTTAGTACCAACGGTTTGAATGAAATATTAAGATCGGACTGATTCCATAATAATTATGTAGAATGTGTCCTAAAATAATACGTTATTTTGTGAGAGTATAATCATTTACAATCTGAAATGAGTTTTTCTAAAGTTGCTACTTGAGTACAATGTGAAGTGATCCGAGAAAAACCAGAATAGCGTTCAAATGATAATAGATGGCGCTGCATGTGCGAACCCAATTAATTGACAAAAGAAATCAACCCGTGTTAAGCGGGCGAAAGCTAGTATTATGTGCAAAAGACAATCGTTTATTTAGTGGTTTATTTTACCAGAACTAGCTAGTTTATCAAAATTTCTAATAATTCTAGTCGCTTTCTCATTTTCCTCTCTCTGTCATTATCTAACAAGATTATCCCAATTTACTATTCTAAGATGATTACACCAGCTGTTGAGTAGTTATGAATGAATGTTCTATCAATTTAATCCCCTCGATTTCTGAGAAGCAAACAACTCGATAATTATGAAATTTTCATAACTAATTGAATTGACTTATTCAAAGACATGAGGTTATCGTTCTTGTGTTCGATTTCACTAATACTAAGCAACAAATCAATGCTCAAATATTGATTTAGGAATTTCAACTTTGGGTGCTAAAACGAAAATTGAAAATACAGAAGCACGGTGTCACCTAGTGGATGAAATTTAGGTATGAGTTTATTTGTAGCAACAGTGTAGGCGTTCTTTTATCTGGAACATAAAATACCTTAAACTCGTGTATAAAGCGGTTGGACCACTAATCGCTTTTAAATCTAATAATTATCAAGTCTTCGGTGGGCTTAAGAGTTTTCAACAAAATCAATGAACACATAATTATATTTCTACAGAAACTGATAAGCACCCACTCTCACAAATTTTACAAGACACATTTTACTGAAATGAAATTTAATACATAGGCACATTAGGCATATTATGTATTAGATAATTCGGTCATTTGAATTCTGTTCGACTAATCAAAGCTCTGTTCTGAAATTATTTAGTAATTATTTTTTTTGTGTTTGTTTGAAATAATTAGTATTAACTTTAAGCCATACATTTTTTAGAGATAGGTTCTCATTTGAACACTATCTAGCATAATGGCAAGAAATGATGTGGTCGCGGTGAAGCACCCATTCACTTCACTCTTGACTTAAAGATCCAATATTACATACTCTGGTCAATTTCCAATAAAGTGCATTAGTAAATCACTTCATAGTACCTATGACTTGGACTACGCATTATCATTTAGTTTGCTTCAAAAGAACAGCGCGGAATTTCCGAGCGTGCTGTTACTCATTTTATCACATGCTGCAACTAATTTTATATCCGTAAGATGTCCGTAAGTGATGGAGTAGGAAACGCCCGAAACTACGGGTGTTACGAATGTATGGCCGAAACCACTGGTTTCGAGGTTGGAGAGTAGTAACACATGCCCGTGGCCGTTCAGTTAACAGCGAGCACCATAATAAGCGGCATTCCGGATTAACGACGTCCTTCGATGTATTGTAAGTATCCATATCATGATTAATCAGGTAATAAATAGTAATTTATCAATTGTTATCATTAGTTTTATTGGTTAATTAATAAATGTAGTTCTGTACCTATTATTTCAGTGACTGTACCAGATATCTAAACAAATATTCACTAAAAATATTTATTTTCTATTTAATATTAAATAAGATATTACTCTACCACATAGGTACCTACCTAAGAAAATTTGTGTTATCTGGTTCATTAGAACTTGAAAACATAAATAAACAGACTTCATTCGTAAATGGTCTTTTAGGTTACCGAGCAAAATCAGAGCTTAGCTATTTGTTTTTAGGTCACTTTTGGTAAAATCAGCCTTCACATTCACACGGTATTACTGAAAGATATCAAAATTGTTGATACCGGCTGTCAAACACATATTCGACAGTCTGTTACGACTGTCACGGGTTAATGGCGCTGGAGACGTAGCGTAGCGGGGTCGAGGTAATGAAAAGCTTCAGTTTGTTATGGTAATGCATGGGTAGATATTTTTATTTATACAGATAACAGCCTTCAACCCATTATTTTATGTGATAGGAAGTTTACCATAGCATGCTGATATTTTGTTTTAAAATGCCTTCTCTGTCCCACTCCTGGAGAAGGCCTTCCTCTACTCCTTCCATTTCTCGTGAACCCTTCGCGTCCTTCTTCCAGTTCGGACGGAACCTATAGAGTTCGTTCTTCGAGGCTAGCCGCGACCCCGCCTCACGGTCTCAGGGCACCAAGTTTGAGCTATATTATCGCTAAGGAAACACATCGATGTTTATTGTTTCATCCCTGGTTATTCACACTGCAGCGAGAACTCTCTCACTAGTAGTTTGTCGCAGCGACAGCGATACTCGCTTCTCGGCCAGAACTTATTTGTTAGTTATTTTTACTTACTTATTATGAATTAAGAACAATTATTAGAACTACCATTGTTAACTAGTTTCGACAACGACGATGATGATAAATAAAATTATAGCATTTGTGTATTGGCCACCCGAGCGAGTGATGCGAGTAATCTCCCATCGCTCAATTATAGCCAGATCGATCGGTTCTCGAAGATCGTTTGCGTACCGACACGTAAATTATACTTTTCCATTGTCGGGCAGTATAGGCCTCTGCCAACCTCTTCCATGATCTTTTCTTCTATGTCTTCTCAAATCAGCCAGCGAGGTACACGCCTTTTTGAGTGGGTGTCGTCATCGTGCTTTACTTAATTTAAATCTTGAAGGGTTTGCAAGTAGTTTTGTAATTAAGATCCACTCCACATTTACGCAGTTAATTTTTTGTCCAGAATTTGTATAGTCCACTTTCTATTTGGCAATATAGAGTTTTAAAGGCAGTCCGTAGCCTCAGATTCGTAATTTATTGAAACTAGTCAGCTGCATAACTAAACAAGTTGTTGAAGCAGCATCGAGTCGCCATCCAATCGATTGGCAAAGAATCAATAAACAGTAGTCAAAGTTAACGGGTCGGGCTTGCGTGCCGTTGCACTCGCCGTCAATTAAATAAATATAGTAGGGTAGGTATTTTATAACATATACTAGCTTGTGACCCAATTGAACTTGGTAACATAGTTTTTGATCATTAAAGTAGAATCTTATCTTACTAATATTGTAATGCGTTTTTGTAGATGGATAGATGTTTCTTACTCTTTCACATAAAAGCTTCTGAACCGATCTGGATGTTTGGTACAGTCAGCATCAAAAGTTGATGACCACATTCAGATTTTCAAAATCGCTGTACACCGTAATAATACGGTGTAGGTACACGCGAACGATCGAGCGTAACGTACGGGCGGTACGAGCGAAGCATCAACATAAAACCTTCCATCGATTTTCCAAGATTTTTCGCATGGTATGAAACAACTTAGTTAAATCGAACAGAAAAAATCTTTTGTTTATAAAAATATACTCCTAATTCTAGAAAAGTTCCATTTTGATCATTTGCCGAGAGAATTAAGCTTGTAGAGAATTTTTCATTTTGCGACTCGATTGCCACTTTACGAATTAGGCACTGTGCACCTGAGTCGCGGGACTGTCTCATCAGGTAACTGTGACCCTGGAACGTAAAGGGCTAATGAAGGATCACCGTGGATTTTAGTCAGTACAAGTCTGACAGTCCGCCCCGTCTCCCCCTGGGTGGGAGGACTCATTTGATGATTTTACCACGATAAAAAAGCCACTGTGCGCCTAAACCATTCCATCAATCGTTAAAGCATCAGAAGATAACAGATATAGAATTAATTTCTATAACAGATATCCTTTTTCTCAAAAGGGTTAGAAGAAACTACAAAATCTTAATACTCTTTCTGATTCGCCATACATCCTACCGGTTGTGAGTAGGTACACATCTCACCTTTCATATCAATATCACCACAGGTTACATTCACATTTATTTTTACCATGCATTGCGAGTAGTTAGCTAACGGTCATTAATTAAAATGTTTGTAAACATAGCAGTTACAAATGGTCATTACATGGTAATTAGAGAACATGATTGTGCTTTGTGAATGTTTAGTAGATAATCAATTTGATTACTGCATTCGAAACGCAACTGATTCATTATAGATTAACAGTTGTTTTGTTTTTTTGGAACGGATAGATATTTTACGAGTATATGGCGGTGACTTGGCTGTTCAGATGTATTAATATATTTAAAAAAAATGTATAAATAATATTACCTATCTAATATTATAAATGCGAAAGGTTGTAGAGATGGATTTATTGATGTTAGTTAGTCTTTCATACACGTGTAGCATTTCGCGGATAGTTAATAATCTGGATTACCCATAGTTTTAATGGGGTAAATGTTATTGTTGCGTTACGTTTTACCTTAGCACTTTAAATAAAAAAATGTAAAACACCGACATAATTATGTACAAACCTCCCATTGATGGGTAAAACTTACTCTTCTGCTAACAAAAAAAGACTGAACAGACACACCAATCAATTGGCTCCGGTTAATGACCTCGGATCGAATTAGGAACAAATTTTAAACATCAAATTAACGTCAAAGTGACCGATTACGTCATATTACGTGGAAATCAGCTCGAGCCTTGATCTTTCAGAAAAAATCTGTTGAGGAAGCGGATTCAACTCTAGTGGCACGTGTGGCATAGCACCGCAGAAATGGGTTTTGTCTACTGAAGAAAAGACAAAATGACAGAACGCAGAAAGATTATTAGGAGTCGATGGGACATTTAAGAGCAGTGCTTGTAAATTTTCAAAGGGTAAATGCATGCAAAGTGGTTGGTTATAGGTATTTGATTTAGATTTTGGTGTCGATTTCTCAAACGTACATCGATAAGCCATTTATGCATCGTTACATAAGTAAACAATGTTTATGTTTGTGTTTATATTCCGAAATAAGTTCGTGTTTGTGTAGGTACAAGTAAGTTTCTGGGAGCTTCGGGCGGTTAGCGGCGAACTTGTTGCTAATAGTGCATTTGAAGCTGATATTTAGACTATGTTGATGATATGGCTCGGTACACTGAAGATATAAAATGATGGGTAATAACAAAATGGACAAAAATACGTCTTAAGTTAAAAGAGATAAGAGCAAGATTCGATACTATTGATTTAAATTTTAGGGTGTCTTTAACCTCTTTAGTTAGAATTCCCGCAGCCTCAGGCTGGCATTTTGTCAACGTCAGGCATCAATGAGGAGACGGCTGTGCTCCGCCTCATGAGGTACACCTGCACCGTATGCTCCACCAGGTCTTCCAGATTGTCCTCATAATGGTGATACCCGCATTTATTGTCCAGCCGAACACAAAACAGGCACGTCCCGAAACGACCGTGCATTCGGTGAAGACCTGCGTCAGTTGGAAGGTGAAGATGCCATGGCGTCTCTCCAGTTATTCCTTAAAAATGGGCTATACAGCTACAATTGTTGTATGTCTAAGTATAGTGAACACCTTTAGAGGGATCTTAACTTTACTGATAATAAGTTAGAAATCAATAAATTCCCTAGTGTCGCAATAAAATAAAACAAAAGTTTTTTTTTAAATGTATGAAAAAATAATTGTTTTCCCTGAAAACTACTTCGTTCATAGAATTCCTGGTGATGAAAACGAATCTAACTGCCTCAATAAAAAGTGAACAAGTTAATTTAGCAGGCAATTTGCACCCTTGTTGACCGAATGAAAATTGTGATTGGTTCCACGAAAACAATTACTGCAACATTTCTAACATAACGTTGTACGAGTTTGTTTTGACAACATAATTCACCAGTACGTCGAACATCGAATTATGCAATGAATCGATAGTATATTACTCGTAAATCGGTTAATAATTGTTATCGATGTTTTGTTACATCACTAGTCATACAATATTTTAACAAAATATTGGCAGTCTTGCTGGTCTATGATAATTTGTGTATAGCTATGGCTACTTGAATGAGAAGTACCTCTCCTTGTAATGTGTAGGTAAATAATTATGTTGTACCTACTTGACCTTTTCAAAATTTGCTTGGGTTACACCATTATGTATTAGTAATTAAACAAAAACTTCAATAACGTGATGTTTTGTTTTTGTTGCACTTGATGTTTGTTTTCAAATATTTAGATGACCATTATAGGTACGTAGTCCTAGTTGTTATAGATCCTTCGTTTAGTCTTTAATGCTTAATAGCGTGTATTTACGTTGAACAAACTTTCAAGTCTCTAGTTTTCACCGATTTTAATTAAACTTATGCAGGTACATTATGTCTAAAAAGGTTTCAATTTTGCGATGTCTTACAAATAACAAAAAAATAACTGGATTTTTTTTATTTCTATAGAAAGTGCAAAACCGCTGTGTAACTTTTTTGAAAATGTACTGTAATGAGTTTTTGGACATAAATGTACCTTGCATAATGTTATGTGTAAGAAGTTTCATTAAAACTGATGCTGTCCTTTTGAAAAATAAGAGCTTGGTATGAAATGGTGATCGGTGTACACGTTAAAGGCGATGAACAACAAAAATTTGTAAATGCTAAACTTACAACAACCTAACATAAATTCAGTTCACTAAATAATCATAAAACAAGACAAAAACTCACAAAACCTCAAATCATCTTTAGGAAAACTTTTCTGTAGCATTTGGCTTGTAAAATGTGAGTAGAGGCGTTGTTGTCGCGCATTACAATCGTGCACTATTGAAACTTGTCGCCCGCGTCACGTCCGATCGCCTCGTCGTCGCCTCGTCGTCGCCCCGTCGCCGGCGACACGCAGCTGAATGTATAATGTACCAGAGAGATTTTTACAATGGAATCAGATGAGGATTTAAATTAGAAATGAAGATAATTTGAGGAAATCGTGTGAGGTGAGGGAAATGGAAACTTTATCTTTTCCAACATAAAGGCTTTTCCAAGATGCTTTAAAATGGTGGCTTCCAGAGTTTAAATATGCGTATGTGTACTCACATAATATACATATATGACATGAAATAGATATCAAACTATTCAAACTTTTCGATTCCCTCAAGCAATAAAAAGTACAGAACAACTTTTGGAATATCGTAAAAGTAAATTCAGTGTTATGGCATTGAATATGAGGTTCCATTTACGATCATTTGAATACAGACTTTTCTATGACTTTTATTTTGCATATAAAGGAGAAGAAAATGAGTTTGATTATAATAATACACTACGTGTCAAAATTCTATTACACAAATTCAGAATCGAAAGTAAGAAAACACCTAAAAGTTTTTTGTTTAAACGTACTATCAACATTTTACTTCTTTGTTAAAAACCTATTACAATCTTTCGACCTGGGATTCTGATTCCACATTTTGTTTACATAAAAAACATTTTATTTATGTTTCATTTCAACTTTAGTCAATACTTTAAAGGCAAAAATTTAAATAAATATTGATAAAATTTTGGAGTCTAGCTAAGATAAAAATATGAATGATCCAATTAACTAGACTTTGAGATAATTCTAAATTCATGTCTTAATTCTACCTGCTATTCAAAACTTAATTAATATAATAAACTTAAACTTGACTCGGTTCAAATTATCTGTGTTAATCCCAAATTGCTTGGAGGTCAACTTTCAAAAACTTGGAATAATAAAATAATCTAATGTAGGTAATAACATGTAATTAAAAGTAATTGTAGGTCTGGGAGTAAGACAAACATATTTATTAGCTTGTTATTATTCTGATGTGAGAGTCATAAAGTTGTTGCCGATTATCTTGTCCTTAGCTGGGTATTAAACAGCAATATAATTATTTTTTACCTCAACTTGCTTTATGTCATCAAATATTACCTTAAGAAAAGTTTCAACGTTACTTTTTGTCAAGTTAAAGTTGTCTTAAACGTATCTCAAGTAATATTTTCCTAATTACCTATTTTTAAACGTCATTACTCACTGTTGTAATAATCTAGTTCAAGTGTCTTCAAAAACTACTTTACTTTTTTCTTTTTATAAATCACCTCCGATTTCCGGGCAACCTAGCTTTTAAACTTCAATTTAAATTCTGCACCCACTCATACCCAATCTAGAGCTGCACCAATAAAGCACGCTATCGACTATCGACACCGAAATAAATTGCGATTCAAAATAAACAGGGGATTGGTAAAAACACTTGGCGCGGGACATAAAGCGAGGCTGTATCAGGAGCGCTATAAATCGCGCGTCGTATGTATGTGTACATAAGTACCTGCAGTACTAGGGAGACGGCCATTTTTTGGGGACGTTGATGTAAGAAGGATCAAAGGTAAGCTTTCGATACCGTTCCTATACTTTTGAATGTCAATAAAGGTTAAGAGTATGCCTTAAATCCTTTTTTATTGAAGCACAACGTACTTGTATGGCCATAGTTATAGTTATTTAAAATTATGTCGTTCGAAGTATTAGAATCTATAAGAAGGAACAAGGTTGTGGGTTTTCACAAGGGTCGATTTTGTGTCCGCTCAAACTCTGGTATAAAACAATCAGTTTAAATGTAATAATTGACGTAAGTTAATAATATTTAAAAAAAATTACAACAAAACGGTTTAGATACCACGTCTTGAACTCAAAAGTTCGTTAATACTAAGAGGTGCGTCCTCTCTTGTATATCTTTCCTCTCTGGTCGTCTCCCGCTCCGTTAAACTTATGTCTCTCCCGGGACACCGCTCTGTCATTGAACTTTTTTTACTCTCATTACGGAGTTACGACCAACTCATATTAAAATACTTCTGTACAAAAAAAGATTTATTTAAACTTTCTCATATATTTTAAAAGTCTGTGAAATTTGATTTGCGGAGTTATACCGTTGACCCGTGACGTGAATGAAGGTGAATTAAAGGTGATTTTGAATGAATTCTTGACTATACCATAAAAGTTGACTGACACAAAGCTAAAGTCTACATTATGTATTGATGGAGTTTTGAAATGAAGTATATAATTATGTACATGTAGTCACAGGCATACCATGTTTTGGTCATTCACAAAATACATCTAACTTGTTGTCCTTTTGGATAATAAATGACCAAATAAACAAAAGTTCAATGCACTTTTAGATTAAGACAAATCCCCATTTCAACCTAACAAATATGTAAACTTAATAGAACTGTCATTTGTTAGTAGAACTCTGTTTTAAAAGGTACTTAATAAAACCAAAGAAAAAGTACTTAAAAAGAGATTAAGTGCTTAACTTACATAGCTATTTCAGACTATTATTTAACGGGACGGAGCAATAAAAAGTATTGCGTGGTTCATGAACAAACCTCGAGGGTAAAGCGCTGGTCACACAGAGGGTGGAACGGAAACTACCAATAAACATAGTTGGTAAAGTATTTCTGTTTATGACGGGTAGACACTTCTATTATTTTGATTAAAGCTTTAAAGTATATCAAATTCTATAATGAAGATTTATTCCGACCAAACAAAAACGTTTGTGATGTGATCCTATTGTGATGTCGACAGAGTGCATCGGGTCTTCGATTGTTTGTTCTCGTATTTTGTTGTTTACAAACATTCTGCTCGTAACTGGATCATAGGCTTCGAGTACCTGAACAAAGATTTGAAGCTTAGTTTGTAATTTAGTATTCTTTTATTAAGCGCACAGATAAGAAGTGAAATTCTCTGCCTCGTGTTCTCGTCTGTGTTTCGTGGTAGCTACAACTTGGGGGTATTTAAGTCAAGAATGAATACGTTCCGTCTAGACAAGCGTACTTCACCGTCGACTACATACCATCTCTTCTGCTTACCATCAGGTGACAAAGTGTTCAATCGAGGACTATCGTAAATAAAAAAATCTGAAGTCTTATTATACGTATTATTTATGCCAACTAATGCCAAATTCCGCTCGCAGTCGGACCCATTCTCTTCAATTTGAAACTTAATACAGACACTTAATTATTGTAAGACCTTAGTTAGGCTTTTCTTTAAATCCTAATTAGAATTCTCGATTCGTAACAATGTTTGTTAATTTGTTGCTATGTTGGGACTGATGGTTTATGTTGTTAAGTTTATACTTTCATCTGAACATAAACATTAATATTTACACTTTCTTGCAAACTTACTTAGAAAAATTAATTTATTGGAAATTGTTTAAAATGTTCTTCTTCTTGTATCGTATTAGAGTTCATTTTTTAACCGACGAAAAAAAAGGAGGAGGTTCTCAATTCGACATATACATATATTTTTTTTTTTTTATGTATGACCACGCATAACTTTTCCCAGCGTGGTCCGATTTCAAAAATTCTTTTTTTGTTGGAAAGAGTATATCTCAAAGTTGGTCCAATTTTAATTTCAAAACTAAAATCGGCCTCTAAGGGTAGAAAAAAAGGAATTGATTGTCAAGTTTCCTACAGAATTTTCAGTTGTGAACCGATTCGTTTGAAATAAAGTTAACATATGTAGTTCTGAGGACATTACTATATAGCAGAGATGTGGAGAAGATAACATGATGGTGTCACCATCATCAGATCAACTCCAGATCCCTGTTATGTTGTGAAGTCAGTCCCAAGAGTTCCTCAACAGTTAACAACAGCTATATCGTGTTTGGACTCATTTCACTCAGCTTGATGAGAACTTTAGACCCAGCTGAGGTATCATTGTCATCGAGGGTCTGAGGATGGTGACGGAAAGCAGGGGCAAGAGGTCCTCAACAGTTAACAGCACCTATATCGTGTTTGGGCTCATTTCATTAGTCTTGATGAAAATTTTAGACCTAGCTGGAGTATAATTGTCATCGAGGGTCTGATGATGAGGACAGAAGGCAGTAGCAAGAGATCCTCAACAGTTAACAGCAACTATATCGTATTTGGGCTCATTTCATTCATCATGATAAGAACTTTAAACATAGTTGGGATTTGACAGTCGTTGACAGTCTGAGAGTGGAGTTTTTAGTTGCAAGTTACAGGTCCTCAACAGTTAATACTAATTACTGTGACGGTTACGTTGACAATGACAAAAGGGAAGACGGGTTTTTCCATGTGTTAAACACTCTAATCATGATATACAACTAAAAAGCTAAAAATAATAACTTTTTAACAAAAAAATCAAACCGCCGAAAGATTGAACTGAAAAGCTAAAAATAAATTTTGAGGCGGCGCCAAAGAAACAATCAACGAAAAGCAACCTAGCTACAATAAAATTATGCTTCGCTTCAAATAATTAATTTAGGTACACGTTTGTATGTTTGTTTGGCGCCGCCTCAAAATTTATTTTTAGCCTTTCAGTTCAATCTTTCGTCGGTTTGATTTTTTTGTTAAAAAGTTATTATGTAACCATCTGTCAGTTTAACAACTTGATGAACATGATCCTCCTCTCTAAACATTTACTCCAAATCCCTTTGTAGCCCTTTTAAAAACGCATCATCTTTAATACAACTCAAACAGTACTTCACTTCACAGTCTTACTAAATGAACATGTCTAAACAACATTAACCCACTCAGTGCGTTCCAAACTATAAAAGAACGCTTTGCTTTAAACTTTTCTTGCAACTTCAAAGACTTTGTACAAGATAATAAGCTTCTTAAGATTGTAATTTAATGGTTTCATGATTGTGTAATGAGTAAATAATGTCATAGTTTTGAGTAGTGATTCTCGCAACTACAAAGTTATGTTGCAATTTACAAAGAATGTGTAATGTAATCATATTCTCTTGACTTGATAACTCGTTTTCGGACAAGAACCCAAACTTTAATATCCTATTTCTGTTGATGATTGTTTCTAAAAATGTGAACAGTAAAGGGTACATAAAACTTAGAAATCAACAAGAAACTCAAAAAACTTTTCTCCTTTGGAACAATTATGACAAAAAGATTCTCTGCTTTACTTTCGGAACACAATCCGTATTTCCTGTATAATCACGCGTCCTCTTCCAGTTACTCAGAGGACCGACATCTGTAGTTAAGGGTCCTCTCTTTGTGGATGTAGCACTATTTTAACCGGGTGTTTCTCCAACGTAGCGTTTATTTGGGCCGCACTGATTGCGCACTTCTGCCGCGCTGACAAAAGACCTGTTTATTTGTTTTATTTGCTCTCACTGCCACGTAATCAAAGAGGCTGCTACTAGGAGTACAGAAGTAAGAGAAAGGTGACACTGAAAAAGTCCCGTCAAGTATCTGTTTACAATTACGAAAGATTTTTTTTCCTAAAAGAGAACTTAATTTGGCTTTATTTGGTACGAAAAGAGAAAAGCTATTTTTGGAGCTCTTACAAAGAAAATCCTAGACAGCTGTGTTAAAAATATTGTCCAAGGACTTTTTTACCCACTTTCATTGTTTAATCGACTACAATATCTTTTAATGCGATGTAAAAATCATTAAATCAGTCTTCTCTCCCTAGATGCACCGGAAGGTATTCTCAGACTCTTTTGACTAAAAACCACCAATTTTATTCACATGTTCTTTAAACTCTGGGGCCTACGTGACCTTTGAAGACAATTCCGTGACGCTTTTCTATTACAATATAAGATATATTTTGGTTGCCATAAAATCTTGTTAATGTTGATTCAGTTATCGTTTTTAATTTCATCTCCTGTGAATTTTGAGGAAAAGGAAATACTTAGTTTTACTAGGAATAAGCACAGTGCATGCCTTAAGTTGCAAGTTACATCTACCATATTCACTCGCCTTCTGAGATCCGTTGTTGTTAATCATCGTACTCTCGCAATGTTAATAATTACACGTGAAATGTAATATTTGAGTATTTCGTAGTTTGTGCAACTTAAACACTTTAGCCTCGAACTAGTAATTACGTGTATGATTCGAAGTATGTAATGTATTTATAAGATTATTCCGTACCTACTAATTATGAAATTGTATAAATTCAAAGTTATTAAATAACGTTTTACTTTCTGTTTTATTTTGTAACAGTCATAATTATAGCCCAGCGTACGTGAATAGTATTAAGAAATTTGTGTTGTAATGATTTCTTCTTTTAAAGTGCATAGATATTTTATTCTGAACCATTTACAATCATGTTGTAAAGAAAACACTAGTTTACAATTAGCCAACAAATTCACCCTTAAATAGGAGCATCTCATTCCGCACATCTTTTAGCCAGACATTTTCATTTAGCCAGTAATTTAATTGTTAGTCTGCAGCTCGACGCACGACGCGGTTCGCGGGCAGGTCGTCACGCGCGCCGCCGACCGCATTACACCAAAACAACATTAATCGTTAAATCCCGTTAATTACCGCCGTCGTCAATCTACCGGCGGCTTCGGTGCGGCTGCAGCACGACTGCGGGGCGGCTGCGGGGCGACTGCGGGGCGACTGCGGCCTGGGCGCGCTTCGAAACGACTCGTCGCAAATAATGTTAATGTGTTTGCGACGCGTCCCCGCAGCCGGACCGCATTATGCACTCGATACTATTAATTTTCTTTTTTGAAGCAGTTTTTATTACTTTTTATAGCAGATTTATTGCGTTCAAGCTCACTGCGAGCTGTAAATCTCGGTAACGGCTTATTAATTCTACTGCTAATATATACAGCTTGTAATTATCGTTAAAATCGAGCTTTTACTTGAACGCGCTGCGTCTGTGCACGGTGCATGCGAATGACGTCATATTATCATATTAACAGGCACCTTACTCGCTGAGTAACCTCAGACGCTGGGTGCGCTGAATTTGCAGAATTGCGGCGAGAAAGCAAAGTCTTAGCAAAGGTTATAAAATCGTTTCGCACTTTTTTTTTTTTTAACAATTATTTTATTTAGGATAAAGAAACTTGCATACAGGTTCGACTATATTGCGGTATGTACCTACCTATTGGACACAGTAGAGCATACGGTACAAGACTGCCCCGCTTGGGCAGAGCACCGACGTGTCCTCACGGCGGCGATAGGCGGAGACCTCTCGCGCCCGGCATTGGTTGCGGCCATGCTGCGGGGCGAGACGGAGTGGGAAGCGGTCGCCTCCTTCTGCGAAGCAGCAATGCTCGCGAAGGAGGAGGCGCGCCGCGAGAGAGAGAGGACAATGTCCTCCCTCCGCCCCACCCGCGGTGGTTGGCGCCCACGGCGACGGACGTCGCAAGACGATCTCCGGCCACCGTAGGCGCGGGCATGCCGGCGGCGAGTAAAGGGCAACTCGCAGCCCGACCATGGACCATGCCCGGGTCGACGGCGCGTTGTGTTCCACGCGCGCCTCTAAGAGCGTCAGCATAATGAGTCACGGTAATGGTATAAGTCCCGCGACCCAGGCAGGCTTTGGCCCTCTAGAGAGGGGGCCCCGGAACATAAAGGGCTATCGAAGGACACCGTGGATTTTAGTCAGTACAAGTCTGACAGTCCCTCCCGCCCTGCCCGGGGTGGGAGGACTCATTTGACGATTTTACCACGCAAAAAAAAAAAAATGTGCCTACCTAATTAATCAACGGAAATCATGTGCATTAAATTGTCAGCAATTTGGAAAAACTTGCATGTAACTTGCATCATCGTCTGAGGCTTTATTAAATGATTTAATGACAACGGTTAGAAACAACTTGAATCTCGAACAAAATTTCTTCAATATAACACGCTCGGGATATACTCGAGTTCATAATACAAAATGAAACCAATATTCAAAATCAATATTCAATCATATTTCCATTGAGTTAACAGTAATACAGCGGCATGTCTCTTCGTGAACATGTTTCCAGCGAATTTGTGAACGTTTACGTGTGACGCTCAGACGGGGCCGGGTGTCAAAGCACTGCACGCCTCATTGACTACACACTATTAGGGGTGATTCTTTACACATGCGACTTCGACAAGTAGTCATTATTGTCTGTAGGTAGTAGGTACTAGATACTCTTGCGACAGTTAGTGTCTAAACACACTATGCCGAAGTTACGCGACCGAAGTTCGGCGGCTGATTTCACATTCCGACGTATTTGGCTGATATGACACACCATAAGTGCCGAACTTACGCAGCAGAAATTCGGCGCGGGTGGCTCCCTGCTGCTCCCCGCCCCCGGATCTTCGTCGGTATTCGAACCAAACTTCGGTCGCGTATAATGTGTGGTCACAGAATAAGTTGCCGCTGACCTTACGCCCGACCGAAGTTAGGCTGTACGCTATGACGCGACGTAATTTTGGCATAGTGTGTCGTCAGTAATTCAAATAGCATTGCAGGCGTAATTGTGCTGAACTTCGGTCGCGTAACTTCGGCATAGTGTGTTTAGACACTTACCCTCTTATTAATAAACGTGGACTAAAGTTACGCCAAGGTTAATCCTTAAAAAATGTATGGTTAATCCGAAGATTAACATTGGCGTAACTTTAGTCCACGTTTATTAATAAGGGGGTTACGGTTTAAATAATTACGCAAGTTCATGATTAAAGCTATCGACAAGAGGTCCAAAGAAAATGTGGATGGATTGTTTGTGGAGAATGCTATTAATTATAATGATGCTGTGAAATGCAAACCAAAACAGCAGTAACTGGATGATACATTCATTTTATTTTCATATCAAAAAACGTACATAAACATATTTTTGCCTTGTAATAAGTTATTTAATAAATAAGTATAATATTTCAGGACTAAGGCGTTGTTTATACGACAATTATTTTATGTAGTAAATATATTTAAATGAAAACAAGGTGCTTTAAAAATAATTTAAACTTACAACTTAAAACTAAGCTACAATATTTCTGTTAAAATAATAAGAAATTTTGTAGAAAGTAACAGTTGTAAGTTGAAAGGCTGGAACGAAATGAAATGTCAGCGAAGCTACATTAATTCTCATTCTAATAGAAATTACTCATGAGTAGGTACGAGGTACATTACCTTCACAAGCAATAAATAAAACAAACTGCTAATAAACATGTCTCATTTGAGAAGAAAAATGTACAGCATCTATTTTAGTTTTAATTAGACTTTCATTTTAAATTGATGCATTGGCGCCGTAAGCTCAAAGTTCATCAAGCAGGATGTTTTTGTTCTCATCTGTGTATATTTATGTGGTTGTTGTAAGTTCGCCACAAAATTAATTCTCCACGAAAAAAAGTATCTGTTGCAGGTGTAGTTTAGAATACAGAAAAAAACCGTAATCTCAATCCAGAATGCATTTGTCGCGGTATCGGAACCGCCCCTTAATATTTCTGTAAGCAAATGTTTGTGAATCGAAGTCGTTTGACGCGCCTCCTAGTTAACTAAGTTCTAAAGCAAACAAATTATCTTTCACAGCCGAACGACCTCTGAACCAGTGATTTTACTTATTGTAATAATTTAATATGGGATTATAATTTATACGTATTTATTCGCAGAATGTTAGAAGTATATGATTTAATTCAGCGAGTGAGGCAAGATAGGTACTGTCTAGGGTAAATCAAGATATTTGATTTGCGTCATGCATTGAATTAATCCCTTATTTTTAGCTTGCTTTAGATTGCCACTAATACGTATGAGGGTGAGATTAAAGCCTCCTCGCGCTGCGACAACGAGCCAAGCTAATTTCCACTCTAAAAATACTGTGAATGGACCGCGACATGTCGCCCCGCGCGATTAATCGCGTGTGTCAGCAGGAGGCTTAAATAAAAGACTCACCAACGTTATCAAAAGAATTTATTATAGGTCGTGGTTCACAGCCGTCTCTTGGTAATTTTCATCGTTCCGTGAAGTAGGCGCACTAGTACTGCCCTGGCTATCGCGTAAGTGGAGCGACGCGACGCCGTGGAGTTGACCCTGAGGTGAGAGTGACCGGAGGGACGAGGTGGTGGATGCGCTGCGCGCCGGCAGGTCAGCTGTGTGCTGCTAGGTGTTGGGTGCGCAGGCCTCAGACGGTCGGTAGGGTGAGTCAGAGCTGGACTCACGAACGTTGAAGATATTAGATGATTTGCTATAGTTTTATAAAATAAGGAGTAGTATTTCTTACCTACTCCACTTTTTATAAAATAAAAATGATTAATTATTGAGTTTTTAGTGAATATCCTGATAAGAAAAAAAAAAATAAGTTTTTGAACTTAAACTTTCATTTTGAGTTGAATTGAGTCCAGATGGAAATGTGAAAATGTAAAAAATATGAACATATATTTTATAATTATCTATACTTACATAAATATTAAATCTGTAGAAGGGTCAATAATTCTGAACATTGAAAATATTGAAAAAATAAATAGCGGGGGGTGTTGCTGGATCGATACCAAACCCAAATAGACAATAAATCCATTTCTGATAAGCAAGAAGTCGCTGAGACACTAGAACATTTCTTTACAAACATACCGCTTGAAGTCACTAAATCTCTCCCCTCCTCACCAAAGCTAGCTGAGGCCCTTCTTAAAGACAACTTTACTAAGGACATACCGGACTTTAAATTCACAGCTATTTCTATTGCTACCATTAAAAAAGCATTCAATAGTCTTAATATTAAAAATACTGAAGACTTGTGGGGGATATCCGTCAAGGTGCTTGGAGATATTATTGATTCAATTGCTCCTGTCCTGATGGGCATATTCAATCAATGTTTGGATAGTGGCAAGTTTCCCGACTTAATGAAACATAGTAAAGTAGTACCAATTTTTAAATCAGGTTGTAAATGTGATCCCTCTAATTACCGACCCATATCTGTGCTCCCGGCATTAAGTAAAATTTATGAAAAAATTATGCTGGATCAGATGTTGTCACATTTTAATTCAAATGGAATTCTGCATAGTCAGCAGTTTGGTTTCACGAAAGGTCGATCGACGACTGACGCGGGAGTTAAACTCATCAGTCACGTCCTGGAATCCTGGGAGAAATCTCAGGATGCCATTGGTATCTTTTGTGACCTCTCCAAAGCGTTTGACTGCGTCGACCATAATACACTCATTTGTAAATTACATCATTACGGAATTCGTGGTAAAGCTGCTGGTCTTGTTCTTTCCTATTTATCAAACAGGCAGCAAAAAGTTAATGTGAATGGGGCGACGTCATCTGGGTCTCTAGTCAAGATGGGCGTGCCTCAAGGTTCAATTCTTGGCCCTTTTTTATTTCTAGTTTATATCAATGACCTTCCATTCATGATGGCCAACTTATCAGATATAATTCTTTTTGCTGATGATACATCGCTTATTTTTAAAATAAATAGAAAAGATACGGATGTTGTACATGTAAACGAAAGTCTAGGTGTTCTCTCAAAATGGTTCGCAGCTAACAATCTATTACTGAATGCGAACAAAACAAAGTGTCTTAAGTTCTCATTACCAAATGTTCAACAAGTGGGTCTAAATTTAAAACTTGACGGCAATAAACTCGATGCTGTTGCAGAAACTGTATTCTTGGGTATTACTATTGATTCAAAATTACAGTGGGGCGCCCACATTAGAACTCTTTCGGGTAGGTTAAGCTCTGCTGCATATGCGGTAAGGAAAATAAGGCAGCTAACTGATGTAGCCACAGCTAGGCTAGTATATTTTGCTTATTTCCACAGTATTATGTCGTACGGCATTCTGCTGTGGGGTTCCGCAGCGGACGTAGATTCAGTTTTTATATTACAAAAGAGGGCGGTCCGCGCAATTTATAAAATGGGCCCTCGTGAGTCTCTTAGGGAGAAATTTAAAGAAATTGATATTTTAACACTGCCTTCTCAGTACATTTTAGAGAATATTCTGTATGTTCGCAAAAATCTAGGACTCTTCAAGACTAGAAGCGATTTTCATAATATCAATACACGCAGTAAACACGAAATTGTAATACCTAGATTCAGACTAGCAAAGACGAGCAAGTCGTTCCTTGTTAACAGCATACGTTTTTATAACAAATTGCCTAAGTCAGTTACTGAACTTACTGAGGGAAAGTTTAAAACCCATATTAAACGTGTCCTTATTAAAAAAGCATATTACAAAATTAAGGACTACGTTGAAGACAAGGATGTGTGGCAATAGTACATTCTGCACATGTGGCTTCCCTGGCAGCTCAGCAGCAGCACCTATTTTGAGGTATCTAACTTCTATAATCCACGTGTTAGGATAACATTGTTCTATTTTATTTTATTCTTGTATATAGTTTTTTTATTTTTTTATTTTATTGTGTTCGTTTTGCAATATTATATTGCCTTAGGTTTTACTCTTTTTGTTCAGACTAGTTACAGTTTGTAAGATAGTATAGAAGTTACGCAGCTTTTATAGCTTTCTTTTTTATATAGATTCTTTCATACTTCTTTTTTGTGAATGTGAGAACATTGTAGGTCGTGTGTATATAATTATATGTATTTCTTTTTTTGTAGTACTAATTTTCTTAAGGACTTCTCCCTTGTTACTAGGCCTACGTTTTTCTCACATATTTATGTACCTATTCAAAATTGTAACAATCATTTTGTAAAACATACCATATTTTAAAAGAGTAACCATGGAGTTTCTTGCCGGTTCTTCTCCATGGAATCGACCAACCCGAACCGAGCACCTGTTGTCGACGTTTTATAAGTGCCCTCATGGGCCTATGTGAAATAAAAATATTTGATTTTGATTTTGAAATATGTGATTAAAAAAAATTTTGTCTGTCTGTCTGTCTGTATATGCAGGCATCACGTGAAAACTAACGGTTCGATTTCGATGAAACTTGGTATAATTATCTATACCTTATTATCCTGGGCATAAAATGGGATACTTTTTATCCTGGAAAAATACGTAGAAAAAAAAATCTTATTTTTCAGTTTTATTCATAGACGTTGTTCTGTAGAACCGCGAACACACGTTGTATTACCCGCAGTGGATTCAGCGCCGTAACCTGTAGCGCCGAAAGTCGGATTTGGCTTGAACCGTTTGCGGCACACGCGGGCCACGCCTCCCCGACTCTATAAGGAGCCGCGTTCCGCGCCGCGCGATGCATATAAATTCTGAATTTTGATGCGAGCGGACGTGTCCAGTGTGGCCAGAGGTCGTCCGTGGAATTAATATTGTATGCGTGTAATTTTAAACCGTGCTTTTCAGCGCGACCTTTTTGATTACTGTTCCGATCAGTTATTTGTAAATATAAGGTCGGAATTACTATGAAAAAAATACTTACTACAGAACGCGAGCTCAACAGCAGTAGCTCAATAGAGGGATCTCCTTAATTATTATAGGCTTAGCCGTATTTGGGTCCAATAGATATTATTTTATAAGATGTCATTGTCAGAGTTACTCAAAATGGAGAAATAAACCATCCACGCGAAGACCGACATCCGCGCGGACGGAGTCGCGGGCGGAAGCTAGTTCTTGTAATATAAACACAAAATACAATAAGCATTTAATTAAAGAAGTAAATAACGCGGAAAACACTCAACTCACCAGCTTGCTCTCAGTTCTTAAACCCTCTACTTTAACTATCACATTTCATTTATACTTCTACTAACAACTAATTGTGGTTAACCAAAGAACAGTTGTACTAGCGTACAAATATTATTTATTTAGTCGGCTGTTACATTTAGCGGCAACAAATGGCGATAATGAGGCAGTTGTATGATTGTGATTCTCTTACCGTCACGAAGCACAAACAATCGCGCGCAGCACGTGTGTACACATCGGGACAAGCACTAATGTTGCAGAAGGTGCACTGCTTTGAGCTATGATAAGAATAGAAGAAATAGAAGAGTCATCATCAATCTGCCATTTGATAAACGTGGCATTACATCTGTAACCGCGAATATAATGTGATAAATAATTAATATCTTGGTTGAAATAAAAATCCACACACACTCACACACATCCACACACACATTGTGTCATAACATAAGCATTGTATTTGCACACAATTAACCGATTTTTCTGTACATCGTCCATTAATTAATTTGTGTTGTATTTACATAAGACGAAAGTTGTAATCATGAAATTACAAAGTCGCGTTTGGAATGAATTTGAGTGGGTTGTAGCAAATTAAAAAGATCAAGTTATAAATCAGAATGATGAATGAGAATTATCAAGATATTTATCTCCATGGAAATAATTATCTTGATAATTTCGAATACTGGGCAGAGGTCTACCTAATATTACATCTACTGAATGAAGTGAGTGATGAAGTAATCTATTTCTAAATATAAGCATTAATCAGTGTACTTGTACGTACAAGGTGAGACGGAGTGGGCTGCTCAGTGGGTGGGACTGGTGTGGGCTGCTGTAAAAAATATTATTCCCTTGACATAATTAAATCGGTATACCTACTTTATTTGGTAAAACATGGATCTTTGCTTAATTTTACCTAAATGTATCACAAGTCATGTTTTAAATCCGATGTTCTAGGGCGTGTTTGCTATCAACTGGGAAATTGACTTACTGATGGAAAATCCAATAACACGTTGAGAGCAACCAGCATGCTGTTCTTGGGTACATCATTTGTTTCTGTTCCATACTTTAGCATCATACAAACTCTAGTCACTTAAACTTCATAGTAAAATGTCTACATACAATTTCGTAAGATTTTTTTGAACATTTTCGTTCAGAGATATCCCACAACTTCATAAATCACTTATAGGTATAATAAATAGTTGGTGTGCGCATCTGCGCTGCGTACTCTCTCGGCGTATGCCTGTAATTCACGGCTGATGAATAATTCACCGTCCGAAAGACCAATTGTTTACCTCGCCGCCATTGCCCGCGACACTATCTGCATTTATATTAAACCATCACGCTGAGCCTGCCATGTTTCCCAGCAATCATCTCGGCGGTTTTTATATTCACTGCCCAGTTATTTTATCGGTGGTTCTTCATACACGTACTTGCACATAGTTTAAAACCTCGCCAACGCGAGTCGGTTCGTGTAGTTGAAAATGTTTGAAATAATTCGGGGATGTTGGCAAACTTCTAGGATTAAACTTCGAATGCAGTGACACAAAACCAGAATATACTTACCGCTTCATAACTGGTCGGAAAAAGTAATTAGAGTAGCAGTAACATCATGCTTGTATTCCTCTAAATGTTCGGTAGAGGTGCGATCCTTATGCACGCTCATTTTGCCAGTTGTGTTTACTGAAATTGGTGGTGTAAAACCCAATAACACTTTGTCAGATTCAGGTAGCTAACCTAGAGACATCAGCTAACACTGATTCTCACATCATTACAGTCTCACATCAAATGCAGTGTGCGCTATTCAGTGGTAATCAAATGTTGAGAATTAGCTCAAACTTATGTGAAATAGTACAAAGTTGACTCCGTTGAAATTGGCTCGAGTGTGCGCGTCAACTAACTTCACAAGTTTGCGCTAAGTATAGTTGCATTCGGGCACGCCGCAATCGCGGCGGTAAGACCCCTCTTTGAGGAGTGGCTGGATAGGCGTCACGGCGTCCTGACCTACCGCATGACGCAGGTCCTCACCGGACACGGAAGTTTCGGGAGGTACCTGTGTCTAAGGAGAAAGGAGGAAACGCCTGGGTGTCATCACTGCGAAGATCGCCCGGAGGACACAGTAGAGCATACGGTGCAAGACTGCCCCGCTTGGGCAGAGCACCGACGTGTCCTCACGGCGGCGATAGGCGGAGACCTCTCGCGCCCGGCATTGGTTGCGGCCATGCTGCGGGGCGAGACGGAGTGGGAAGCGGTCGCCTCCTTCTGCGAAGCAGTAATGCTCGCGAAGGAGGAGGCGGGCCGCGTGAGAGAGAGGACAGTGTCCTCCCTCCGCCCCAACCGCAGTGGTGGACGCCCACGGCGACGGACG
This sequence comes from Agrotis exclamationis, assembly GCA_950005045.1. Taxonomy (NCBI): domain Eukaryota; kingdom Metazoa; phylum Arthropoda; class Insecta; order Lepidoptera; family Noctuidae; genus Agrotis; species Agrotis exclamationis. The sequence continues at coordinate 22,004,240 of OX465434.1, forward strand.
TCGCAAGACGATCTCCGGCCACCGTAGGCGCGGGCATGCGGGCGGCGAGTAAAGGGCAACTCGCTGCCCGACCATGGACCATGCCTGGGTCGACGGCGCGTTGTGTTCCACGCGCGCCTCAAAGAGCGTCAGCATAATGACGGGGCCCCCTCTCTAGAGGGCCAAAGCCTGCCGGGGTCGCGGGACTTATCTCATTACCGTGACCCCGGAACATAAAGGGCTATCGAAGGACACCGTGGATTTTAGTCAGTACAAGTCTGACAGTCCCTCCCGCCCTGCCTGGGGTGGGAGGACTCATTTGATGATTTTACCACGATAAAAAAAAAAAAAAAAGTATAGTTGCATTACTTGCAATGCTGACTTACTGTCATATATGCTACTACTATCGTGCGTTATCTATTTACTTTTCTTTTAATAGGTTTTCCTCTTGACATTAATTTAGTTCACAAATGTGACACTTAAGATTGAGCGAGCTTACATAGAAATAACTGAAACTTCTCCGTACCTACAAAAAAACCAAGAACTGTTTGGAGGCGGACTCCAACAGGATGGTAGTCATCAGCTGCAGCAGGCGGCTCTGGTGAGCTACCACGGCTAGTATGACCCACTTACCAGTCATTGCAGGTTACATGTAGCCTGGGGTGCCATTGTCCTGCGTAGACCGCTACCAAGTGGATCCCACCCACCCCAAAACATTAGTATAATGCTGCAATAAATTCGACCTTAAGTCACATTTCAATATTTGGAGCAAAGCAAGCATACCAAGTGTGCCTTTGGATTTGCAACGTTAGGCTAACTACAGAAAACTGAAAAACAACAGCATGCTCAATGCTCCTAAAAACATTTCAAATTACCACCTTTGCTTTCCCAGAAATACTGTATCGCCTGGCCTTCATAGCAGTAGGCACCCTAGCCTTGCGCTGATCTAGTAGCGTCAGCACTAAAGCGCGATAAGACAGGGACAGGCGTCACCCTATCACTGGTATTTATTGCCGTGATACAATTATCGCGCGATTTATCTGCCGACAGTACCTTCAGGCAGTGGACTATAATATTGTCGAATTTGTAAATGGGACGATTTGAGGCGTTTTGTCTAGATTTTGAATGTGAAATCATCTTTGTTTTGGAACAGAGACACATTTTCAAACATGAATATACTCTTTGTCCAGCGTTGTATAGTAAAACTCATGTTTTAGATTGCATCTCTGTCCTCCAGAAGTGGATAAAGGAAATATAGAAAAAAAAAGTCAGCCGACTGTCCACACGTGGGGGAAAAGCAGTTATTGGACGTCGGAAATGATCAACTGTACAGACTGTTTCTAACATAATGTTTTTGTTCATTTCTTACACAACTATGTACCTACTCGTGTATATTAGAGCCGTACTTACCCAGCTATAGCTAGCCACATTATCTTCAAAGAATTTACCCAAAATAAAAAGTAAATCTCCGTAGTCGTCCCTCATCAAACGATCGCTTAATACAAAATACCCTATCTCCCTTCGATCTTGAGTACCCGCATAATCTCACAGGGTTCGTTAGTCGTCGTCCAAAGACGCTCAGCTCAAAGACTTGTCGTATCTGCTCTCATCTCATCGTCTCATCTGCATGGAACACATCCTAATCGACTACTTTGCTCAGACAGGACGCTTAATTACACCTGCAAGTTTACATAGGGACAAAGAAATTAAAATTGAATAGTTGTTTTTTTTTTTTCGTGTTTAAAACTCTTGGTAGAAAGGTTATACTTAAGAGGTTTTTTTCTTTTATGAATTTTGATGTTGTAGATATTTTGTGCATTGAGCAATTCCAAGAAATTACTGTCAGCTTTTCTATCGCTTATGGCAAACAAAAAAGCTAGTCATTACTAACATCACTCATATTGCATTAATGCCTTTGTCAAACTGACAGACGAACCGAATCCGTGGCGTAGCGTTTTTGTTTGTAATGTATGGAATGGTTTGAAGCCTGTCACATGGACTATCGGATCGCTTTCGCTTTTTTATATGACACGATTCGGTTCGGTTCGCTATCGCCTGTCTGTTTGACAAAGGCCTTCTTCTTCCTGCCCTTATCCCATTCTATTTGGGGTCGGCGCAACACGTTTTCTTCTTCCATTCTCCCCTATCAGACGTCACAGTATCATTTACTCCTTTTTTTTCATATCATTCCTTAGTTCCGTGTGGTGTCCGGACATAAAGAATAGCACCACCCCATATCTTCCAATGGGTGTCGTAAAAGGCGACTAATGGACCTTAAGACCCAGTGCATGGTATCAAGCACCTTGGGTCACCCGAATGGTGGCGGGTAAACCACCAACAAACGCATTCCCAAAGAGGGTTAGTGTCAGGCAGGCGGCCGGCTATAAAATCAAAGCCAAAACCATTAGCAACATGAGTAGAGGAAATGTTTGACAAAGGCCTAAAGGTTCCTAAGGTAGGAATGTATGATGATACCAATTTAAATTGAATGTGATTATGTTATAATATCTAAACTAGACAAGAATTCAAATACGAGGTAAAGTCGCCTAACAGAGTAGCTTCACGTAAAATTAGTCTCTTGACAACGTAGCGCTTCACAAATAATAATGTTACGACAAACTGTTGTAGGTTTGGTAACAAAATATTTGTTCCGTAATTTTTTTTCTTTTTAATTATTTATTTAATACAGTCGCGTGTTTATTTAAAATGACTGAATAACATTTCTTCTGGCGCAGTCGGGTAAAAAGAGTTAGTCTCTTTCTAGACTTCGTGTGTTCATAAAGAGCGTGCCCACTCAAACTCAAATTATATCGCCCTATTAGTGAAGAAATAAGTACAATTATATTGTATAGGCAGCCTCGATAAGAATCAAATGCAGAGTAGGCAAGATTTTAACAACCTATTAAATTAAAAATTCGAATTATACTAAAACTGCTGAAAATTCCACGAGATTTCTGAAGCACTTTCGTAAATAAAATATAGTGAAGTAAAATAACACGGGTCTTACACGGCTCATAAACAAAATAGCGATGTAAATCAAAGAGAAACAGTTTGAGTGCCGCCCTACATTCTACTGAATATGTTACTTTGTACCTGAATTATATTTTAGAAGCCCAAATATAGACTTTATGAAACAGTCTGAAACAGAAATAAACTTTCTTTTGACTACACAATCCGTTGCGCGTTTGGAATTACAGCTTAAAATATTTTCACTAAATAACTCAGTAATGATACTTGAATTGAGAATTTTCGTGTTGATAATAATTATAATTCTATTTACAGACTACATATAAGCAAAATGCTTTTAATAAAATGTTTTCAGGCATCCCTGAGGCCTAACCTGAGTCGGACGTACCTATTTAGTCCCAAACATTACCCAGCCACCGAAATATAGATACATCTGCCTTATTTGTCTTTATTTACAAAATAACCGGTCTTATTTTTACACAGGTGGTCCATTGGTTTTGTTGTTAGACTTGCAAATAGTTTAGATAAAAATCAGAATGTGCCAACTCGCTCGAGCGAGCGAGTTAATTGCGCGCGAGTTGACGAATAAGTCCTCATGTTAAGCCAAACTTCTGAATCTACACGGCCTAACTCTACCGACCCTAACTTCACAAATTCTACATAACAGTAAAAATGTATTTTTGTAGGTTTAATAAGTCTATTATTGACATCATATCCTGAGAATATGAACTATCTGGTACATCGGATACCAACTCTATGAGGGTTCAAAAAAACTACGAAACACTTCGAGAAAAGGTAGGTAGTGCCCTTGCGCTTCGCTTGGCTCGTCTTGGCGGGGCCGTGGCCCCAGATTAGCTAGAGAAAAAACTTTTTCAAAAAAAAATGTAACCGCCTTCAAAAACAACCATAAAAACGGTAAAAAAACCTACAAAATTTTTCTTTCGGAAGTCGGTGTCTTTGTTTTCTTTATTTCATTGTCTTTTTTTTGCCACCGACTTCCGAAAGAAAAGTTATTTTGTAGGTTTTTTTACCGTTTTTATGGTTGTTTTTGAAGGCGGTTACATTTTTTTTTTAACGTTTTTATTTTACTCTTTTTCGTTTAAATTTTCAACCCGAATTCTTGTCAAATACAACATGTGCACTAGAATTTTGTAATCCATAACACCGGTAATAACATCGCTCATGTACACAATAAGCTAATAAAATTCCCTATATCAAAAACTACTGAACCGATTTTGATGAAACTTGCAATATTCCCTAAGTTAAATGAGACCTAGTACAACAAAAAAAGAATTACTTAAATCGGACTTGTAGTTCCAGAGATATGCGAACTCAAACTAAATCAGTCGATGCCTACTCCTTACTATTAAGGAGTTCTACCTTCCATCATCAGCTCAGCTACATGAAATTATGATTACCATACGCAAGTACTTAAATTACTTCATAAAATTTGCGAAAAACGATGTGTCGGCCTATAAAATTCGAGGGTTGCCCTCGATTTCTCCAGGGTCCAATCATCAGATCCCAACTTGGTGACTATGGGACCACCTCAGAAGTACCTCCTTTCGAACAAAAAAAGAATTTTAAAAATCTGTCCACAATTGGCGGAACAATGGCGTAACAAATTTACAAAAAAAAAAAAACATACCGTCGAATTGATAATCTCCTCCTTTTTGAAGTCGGTTAAAAAAGGAAGCATATCAACAATATATTCGTACATCCATTCTGTCTCAGTAGCCTGGAAGTTGATATTGTGTGAGGTTAATGGCAATAGGCTCGTCTTCTATTGTTTGGGACTATGAGAGAGTACTCTGTCCTGCTCTTAAAGTATAACAAGCGTAGTAAGATGTTACATACCTTTCAATTCCTCACTATTACAGAGCGAGTATCTTAATTCTCCTGAAACACGTAACGTACATCTGAAAGCAGGTAAAATGGCACATAACCAAATGAAACAGCGATAAGTCACGACTTCATATAAATCAGAAGACAAGACGCGTGAAATTGCTAGCGTCAGGAGTTATGTATCGAGAGGCTGGCGGCAGGCGGCTGGCGGCTGCCGCCAGCCTCTCGATCTGCCTAAAGAATGTGGCTGTTATGGGTCATTTTATGACAAGAGAGGATATTTATTTTTAAACTATTGTATTCGAAAATTTTGTTGCAACCAGAACCGAACAAAAAAGACGGAAACCGCGGGGCATATTCCAGCCGTTTGCGGACGGGGAGTAATGGTAAGCTCGCTGTCCGACCAACGACAAGGGCCGAGTCACGGCGCGCCGTGTGTCCACGTGCTCCTCAAGGTAACTGATGGGGATGGGACCACAGTGCCAACGCCTAACTTGACGCGGGTGAAACCGCGGACAGAAGCTAGTCTTAACGTAAAATCGTGCAATCGCAAGCTCAACAATCGCATCGTGTGCAGACACCCTAAACTGGAGATTGAATTCAGAGGCAGGAAGATTATTAATCTCGTCCCTCCAGCATTTCATATCACGATATTGTATTCCATTTAATATGACCTAATACATCGCGACTTTTTCTGAGGAAATTGATTGTGTAAGAGTTTTCTTTCTTGAGCTCAAACAGCATCGATATCTAACTAGTACGTATACATTTTTGTTTTACGTAAGGTTCATGTTGGTGTGGCAATATAATGAAATGGCTTGTGTCTGGAAATAGAGATATTTTCGGCTGATATGATATTGATATCAATCGGATTGTTTAATGTTTTTTCTATATTTCAAGGTAAATACTAAAAATACTGTGTAGATTTCAGTTCGTCATATCAATAATTCATAAAAAAACGTGAAACAAAAACTCAGAGCATGAGAATTGGTTCAGATACACAAAAAAGATAAAGATATACAGAAAGAAGAGTAGACAGCTGTTTTAATATTTTTCAAACTTAATATTTCAATGATGTGACACTAAGTTATCTTAATATTCCCGTTGGCTCATCTTTTTGGATGGAAACGATTGCCAAAAATTTTTCATGACACGACTGGGTACTTTTTTCACTACTTCACCGCAAGTACCGCTGATATACTAGGTAAAACGAAACTCATTGATAAAACGGGTTTCCAGAGTTTTAGGCTATTAAATTCCCGTTACGACTATAAAAATTTCACGAATGACGGCTGGCCCAACGGCTTAACGTGCTTTCCGAGGCCCGGACTGCTCTGCGACACTACAAATGAATATTCATTTACATTTTCAGTAATTTTCCATTTCAATTTATTATTCGAGTTTCCAGTCCGGCGAGCAGGACAGAGTCGGCTGAATGCTTTAAGTTTTAGATTTGATTCAATTCGCCTTCAATTTGCAAGAAGTGTTGCAAATATTGTAATTAAAGTGGATTCATTTTAGTAAGTTGGCAAGTCCATCAGCATCGGTAAAGTCTGAATAGTGCCAACTTTAGATTACCACTGTTAGCTTTAAGTTAGCAATGAGTTTGGGCGCTTGAACTTTAATCGAGAATGTGTGTTTAATCCTAATACTTTGTTATTGTATGAAACTTAGGATTATTCATGGATTTCAAATTAAAGTACGTTTATTTGAGTAATATTCATTAACAACGCTTACAATTTTCTAAACAACCACTTAGGTACGTAATATGTAAGTCACTATATTCCAGCGATATTAAATAAAGCACTATCCAACCCTACATAACCCCCTAAGCCCGGTCTGTCAGACCCCGCGTAAGAACTCAGCGGAATACTTAACCGTGCAGCGAGTCATTAGAGCGTGTCGGCGTGTTATTGCAGGGCCCCAGAGACCCGCGACAAATCGCCGCTCAGCCTGAATTACTCACACTCGTGTTATTGCGTCGCTTGTTACACGGTTATGTATTTACTGCCGAGTATTTTAGGTAAATTGCTCAAGAAAGATAGGGGTGTAAATTTTATGAGAATCCGTTTTGTGATAAAAAGGAGATAAAGAGACTCAATCTTAGAACATACTTATTTACGGAGTTTCATGGGTTTTTCTTCATTACTGCTTCGTTACATTCAGTTCATCTAATTACATCCGCGTCGCTTGCAAGTGAGCTGTATTATTAATCTATCTGACAAAGACATTTTAATTGAAAAATTAAATATAAAAAAAAAACAACCGTAATAGGTATAATTATTATAAGTGCATAGTTACTTTTATACTTAGGGTACGACGCTCTAAAGTTAGACAGAGCGATGATCCCAGGGTGGAATTGAACATCATTTGTGCTTAGAGAAGTCTTTAATGGACTGTGAATGTGTAGGAATACATAGTTTAGCAAATTAATTATTAATTTAACGAATATTTCCAAGCCAAACCTAAACTTTTCAAAGAAAAAATACAAAACACAATATTATTACCCCAAAAACGCCTTACAAAGAAGCCCTTTAAAAGTAAGAATCACATCTTATTCCCCATTCGACAATCGCACAAAATGGGCCACAAGTATCGGCTCAAAAATATCTCGCGATAGTTCGTTTAGAGGCGAAGTAGGCAAGGTGCAGACTGGGAGCCATCCTTACGGTATCAATACGCTATTTATATTTATCGAGGGTACTCTTGGCTGTTCAGTGTGATTTATGCCTTATTTTCGAAGCTAGTAGCGCGCTCCATCTGATAGGACTATCGCTTCTGTTTTTTGGCAAAGAGTTTTTTTAGAGCAACAGTATTACGGTTATATGTCTTGGATCGGTGACTGATTTTTGTGCTTCGGGATTAACAACCTTTTCTTATTCCATTTTGTTTGGCGGGTTTATTTTCATAGCAAGTATTCTTTTATGGTCCACTTGCAAGTCATTGAACTGTTTCAGAACCCAAGTGGGACAAACGATGTCACAGTGGGGTCTGAATAGACTTGTAACATTTTCTATGTTTCACCTACTTTACTTATAGGTACAAGTTATGAAATCAGATGTTACTCTCCGTAAATCCATGACATTATGAAAAAATGTACCTAGTTGAATACTTTACGACCCTATAATAATAATTATGTTCCAAAATTCTGCGTTGCCAGTTTACCACATATTCCGTACCTATATAAATAATTATATCTAATAATAATCACGACTAGGTAAACTACTAATATAATAATTCCGCTATCTCGAGCAGTCGCCGGTAACTGGGCTGTCACGTGTGATTGATATTTAATCGAGTAATGCTCGGCTGGTAATTGTGCCGCGGACTGTAATGATAATAACTTGCGTTAGATAGTGCTGCGACGTAATTGTAATTAATATCTGTGTGTAAATGGATCTGTTGCCAGGTAGGTACTACAGTTTATTATATACTAGTTGCTACTAGCGGTTTCGCTCGCTACAACTCGAATATTATACAGAATGAGTATTTCAGCTAAGCGAAGAGGAATATCCAAAAACATTGATAAGAGTCTCGAGGCCGTACTGTATTATGTATTTATGAAACATGATATCGGAATGAAAATTGGGATAAAAAATATCCTATGTGTTAATCCAGGTTATAAACTATCTGTGAACAAAATTTCATCTAAATCCGTTTAGTAGTTTTTGCGTGAAAGAGTAACATACATCTATTCATCCATCCATCCTTACAAACTCTTTACAGTATTGTTATTACTGCAATTTTATTGTTAAGGGTTACTAGGCGAGTTCTTATTTCAAAAGTGATTTATTTAAGAATCAACACTTTTTAATGAAATAAAATACATAAGCATAATAATTACCATACACTACAATTAATTATTGTAGTCTTAGAGGAAAATCCCTCTCAACCTAGTACATCTGCGCGATGACGTCAGGTGGAAGGGATAGCGACACGAGAACGGAGCAGTGCCGTGCGGCGCTTCACTTTTGCGTCGGCGCTCGGGCGAGACGGTTGTGTGGTTGTGCTCTCAAGTGCTATTTGTGATATTGGTGACCGCTAATTTTGATTTCAGTTAATTGTGCTAATTTTGTTACTTTTAGTTCCGATTTAGGTTGTTTTGTGATTTTGCTCATGTTAAGATTATTTAAATAATTAAAGAGAGGTTAGGATTGTTAGTGTGTTTCTTTTTAAAAACTTAATTTGATAAGACGTTTGTAAGATCAGAAGTGGGATTCGAACCCACGCCCACAAAAAGTACGGGGCTGTCGACGACCCTCATTAATGTAGGCGTCCTGTCGTTGCTGGTTGGCAGCAAGCAGTTCCGAGACCCTCTGTCTCCTCAGAGTCTGCAGAGCTTCTCGGTTCGGATGAGAGTCGCTCAGCGCAATGTCTCGGACCAGCGATCGTAGAACCGGAGTGGTTCCTTCAACACCGGTCAGCAGCTGCAGGGCAGAGGTGCGAGTTGTTGCCTGCTTCGTGATGTTAAGGGTTAGCTGCACTTTCCATAAGACGTTGGACCAAGAAGCACCCTTGTTGTTAACCTCTATGCGCAGCATGTTGAGGACTGTGCGGCAGTACCGTTCGACTTGGCCGTTCTCGCGATGCATCTCAGGTGTGATATAGTGTATAGAGGACCCAAGCTCAGTTACCCACTCTTGAAACGCAGCACTTTCAAACATCCTAGCTCTGTCACACACTATAGTTGACGGAGTGCCAAACAGTGAGACGGCATTGGAAAACACCCTTTTCAATTCATCCGAGTCTTGCCGGTATAACGCGTACAATAAGCAAAATTTTGAAAATGAGTCTACAACTATGAGAACGTATTTATAACCGTTGGACTCTGTTAACGGCCCAAGAACATCGGCATGTAACACGGAAAAGGGAATGTCCGGTTTTGTCCAAGACTCGATTGGTTGGTGAGGTGCTCGGGGCACTTTCTTATGTGCTAAGCAAACGATACAATGGCCAACATACTTTTTAACAAAATGTCTAAGGCCAGGAAACCAAAAGTGACGCAGTATCAAATCGACAGTCTTATCGACGCCTATGTGATCGTGATCGTCATGAAAGACTCTTAAAAGACTAAGCCTATGCCCTTTCGGTATGAAACACAGAAGGCGCGAGTCTTCACCAGTAGGCGTGTACTTATAGTACAGCAAGTCATTTTTAATAAAAAATCGACTGCTATCTAACTGGCCTTCTCGAACCTTCTGCATTAGATCCTGAGTCTCCAAGTCGGCAGTTTGAGCAAGTTTCGCCCAGTTTCGTGGATTTTGGATTTGGAACACGTGAGCAGGTTGTCTGCTGAGAAAGTCAGCATGCTGCATGTTGCAACCCTTTCGGTACTCCAAAGAAAACTGAAAATCCTGCATGTAAACCCACCAGCGAGCTACACGAGGCAGTAAATCTTTTTTGCGTTCAGTTAATTTTAAAGAATTGCAATCAGTGACAATTTTGAATTTTATACCGATCAAATAATGCCGAAAGTGTTGTAAAGCACGTACCACAGCTAAGGTCTCTAATTCGTAGCTGTGATATTTTGATTCCGCTCCCTGGGTGGACTTACTGTAATACCCGACAACTCGCTTACGTCTTCCTTCATGTTCCTGAAGCAAAATAGCCCCGAATCCTATCGAACTAGCATCGGTATGTAGTTCTGTGGGCAGACTGGGATTGAAAATTGCTAAAACTGGCTCCTCAGTTAAGCACTTAATGATATAGTCGCGAGCGACATCTTGTTCCGGTCCCCAAACAAAAGGCACACCTTTTCTCAGTAGCTTGGCAATACAAGCAGTCTTTGAGGCATATCCAGCAATGTACCTGCGGAAATAACCTGCCAGCCCCAAGAACTGACGCACCTCTTTTACATTTGTGGGTTTCGGGGACTTAACTAGAGCATCAGTTTTACTCGGACTCGGCCGTACCTGACCATGTCCAATCAGCCGTCCTAAGTATTCGACCTCCGTATCTAAAAACGTACATTTCTTCAGATTAACCGAGAAACCTGCCGCTGAGAGGGTTTTTAAAACCTCTCGCAATACCTTTAGGCCTTCCTCGATCGAATTGGACATGATCAGTACGTCATCAATATAGGTCAATACATGGCCAGTGTCTATAAGATGCTTGAGTGTCTTTGTGATGATGCGCTGATACACGACAGGGGCGTTAGCCAGCCCATAGGGCATTTTCAAATACTCATAATGCCCTTCAGGCGTCACAAAGGCAGTTTTACTAATAGAGGCATCATCTTTCATTGGTACTTGATGAAAGCCAGTAGCCATGTCAAGACTGGTAAAATACTTGAAGTTGCCTAATTTATCGATGTGGTCATCGATCAGTGGCAATGGAAATCTCTCTTTAACAGTGACAGCGTTTAAGGCCCTGTAGTCTACGCACATCCTATCCTCCCCGCTCTTTTTCTTTACGAGGATGATAGGACTTGCATAGTCTGATTGGGATTCTCGTATGATGCCCTTACTCAAAAGATCACTAATTATGCCGCGAACGCGTAACTTCTCGTCGGCAGAAAGCTTGTACGGTCGATAACTTATCGGACTGTCACTGTTAAGCCTAATCTCCATGCTCCCAGTGTTTACTGTGGAGGTCGCTGTGCCAGTGGTGAACGTTTCAGAAAACTCGTCAATCAAATATAACAAACGTTTCTTGTCATCACCAACTAAGGGTGTCTTCACTTGGTCAAACGTCTTATGGAAAGTGCAGCTAACCCTTAACATCACGAAGCAGGCAACAACTCGCACCTCTGCCCTGCAGCTGCTGACCGGTGTTGAAGGAACCACTCCGGTTCTACGATCGCTGGTCCGAGACATTGCGCTGAGCGACTCTCATCCGAACCGAGAAGCTCTGCAGACTCTGAGGAGACAGAGGGTCTCGGAACTGCTTGCTGCCAACCAGCAACGACAGGACGCCTACATTAATGAGGGTCGTCGACAGCCCCGTACTTTTTCTGTTGGCAGTTTCGTGTTCGTCAGCAAAGGTTCACAAAGTACCGGCAAACTAGATTCCGGGATGCGTGGTCCGTACAAAGTTGTCCGGGCATTGCCTCATCACCGTTACGAGCTTGAGTTGTTGGCAGGCTCATATGGAAAGAAGACTCAGAGCGCCGCAGAACATATGGTTCAGTGGCGGGGTGAGTGGACCCCGGATACATGCGAGGCATTTTTCGGGACTGGTGAGTGAGCTGTGTTGTCCTGGTGTCCGTGAGTGGCAGGCAGAGTGTCACGCATGTGACTTTTGTGTTGTTTACCTGGTACCCTTGAGGGGTAGCCAGAACGTCACGTAGGTGACCATGTGTGTGTTTACCTGGTACCCTTGTGGGGTAGCCAGAACGTCACGGAGGTGACCTTGTGTGTGTTGTCCTGATACTCCTCGATGCGGAGGTTTATCAGAGGGCCTCGGAAGTGGCTTCTTGATTTGTTGTTATTTATGTGTTGTCCTGGCGGTTGCCAGAGGGCCACTTTCGAGAGCTTCTTGTTTTACTGTTGCTCATACTATGTTTGTCGACATCGTTCATGAGTAGAGCTCCTCATTGATGATGCCTTCTTGCTTTGGTTACCCTTTGTAAGGGGATTGCTTGAGTGCACGCTTGCTGTCCGTTTGCAATGAGTATCCAAAGCCAAAATAATACATCACTACAATGTTGCTTTAACATTTCAGAAGAGAATGATGTTGATGAAGAACCATCAAATGAGGATGGACTACAAAGGGACCCTGCTGCAGAAATCCAAGCTGACGAGGCCGTTCAGCTGTCAGGAACGGCCGTCTTAGAGGAAAATCCCTCTCAACCTAGTACATCTGCGCGATGACGTCAGGTGGAAGGGATAGCGACACGAGAACGGAGCAGTGCCGTGCGGCGCTTCACTTTTGCGTCGGCGCTCGGGCGAGACGGTTGTGTGGTTGTGCTCTCAAGTGCTATTTGTGATATTGGTGACCGCTAATTTTGATTTCAGTTAATTGTGCTAATTTTGTTACTTTTAGTTCCGATTTAGGTTGTTTTGTGATTTTGCTCATGTTAAGATTATTTAAATAATTAAAGAGAGGTTAGGATTGTTAGTGTGTTTCTTTTTAAAAACTTAATTTGATAAGACGTTTGTAAGAGTAGTGTATTGTAAAAGAAAACAAAAGAAATGCGCTTACTGTATAATTGTATGCTTATTAATAATCACTCTGTCTGTAATTGAAAATCCCATTAAAATTCGTTGCGTAATTTTAGCGTACAGATAGAATTAAACGACTTTGTTTTACACTGTTTTTTATAAAATGCTACTATCGAATCTCAACAAACTCTAAACATAACATAAGTAATACCATTGTTTAAATCGGGTAGTACATCAGACCCCACTAATTATAGACCTATTTCTGTACTACCAACCTTTAGTAAAATCTTTGAAAAACTTATATTAAATCAATTGCAAACATTTTTCAATAAACATAAATTACTGCATAATAAACAGTTCGGCTTTACAAGGGGTCGTTCAACTACCGATGCTGGTGTTGAACTGTTAGGACACATTTATGATTCGTGGGAGGACAAATGTGATGCTTTGGGCATTTTTTGTGATTTGTCCAAGGCATTCGATTGCGTTCTTCATGAAACATTAATCAGGAAACTCCACCACTACGGAATCCGGAACGCCTCTCTGGATCTTCTAACTTCATATTTGAGTGAAAGGATCCAGAGAGTGGATGTCAACGGCAAAAGATCTCTGGGATCTGTAATAAAAATGGGGGTACCCCAGGGTTCAATTCTTGGCCCTTTTTTGTTTCTTGTTTATATAAATGATTTACCTCACCTCATAAAGGATAATCATGATATAGTGTTGTTTGCAGACGACACTTCACTTTTATTTAAACTTAAACGCCAGCAGCTAGTTACTGAAGTTAATAGTTCCCTTGCAAAAGTAGTAAATTGGTTTAACTGTAATAATCTTCTCCTAAATGAGAAAAAAACTAAATGCATTAAGTTTACGTTACCTCATGTCAGACAAGTGGAAACCAGTGTACAAATCAAGGATCAGGAATTAAAACCGGAAGATACCACGGTATTCTTAGGCATAACTTTGGATGCTAAACTTCAGTGGGGCCCCCATATAGATAAATTGTCAAAAAAGCTCAGCTCAGCTGCATTCGCCGTTAGGAAAATTCGTGAATTAACTAACTTGGAGACAGCCCGTTTAGTTTACTTTAGTTATTTCCACAGTGTAATGTCATACGGTATTCTGTTATGGGGCAGTGCTGCCGAAATTCAAACAATTTTTATTTTGCAAAAAAGGGCAATTCGGTCCATCTATAAACTAAGTCCCAGATACTCCCTCAGAGAAAAGTTTAAAGAGATTAATATAATGACTGTGCCGGCTCAGTATATTTATGAAAACCTCTTGTACGCACATAAAAATATTAATCTTTTTAAAAAATACAGTGATTTTCACAATATAAATACAAGGAATAAGGACAAATTCATGGTTCCAGCTACCCGGCTCAAAAAAATAGGGGGCACATTTAGATGTCAATGTATACGTTTTTATAATAAGCTTCCGAGTCCTATTCAAGCACTAAGCATAAATAAATTCAAATCGTTTATAAAAAGTAAACTGCTTCAGAAAGCCTATTATCATGTAAACCATTATCTTGAAGACAAAAAGGCTTGGGATTAAGCTGCTCCGATTCAATTTACTCACTGAATGCAGTTGTTGTAGTAATGTAGAATGTCTTTTATTTTTTTTCCTTCTATTTTTTTTTTTTTTTTCTATTTTTACCACTTTGTCTGTTTTTGTTATTTATTCCTTTCTTTTTATACAATTTGACATTCTTTATTTTTTTATTTTATATTTTTACAATTTGACGTGAGTTACTTTGTGACTTTGATTTTTTTTATTATTATTATTTACTATTTGACATTAATTGCTTTACAATTTGACATGTTCTTTTCAATTATTTTTATCTTTTTTATGTGTATTTTATCATTGTGAATGCGAGGACGAATGTGGGGAAGTTTTGCTTTTGATTTATAATAATTGTCTGACATTTGAGTACTTTAAGCGGCCTACCCAAATGTCCTTTCTTTTGTATTGTTCGTCGTGTCGTTGAGCTCCTTGAGGTCTGAGTCGAGCTACACGATCACCGACAAATGCTTGCACTGACTGGACAGGTCCACTCAAATCTGTGTGGTTCTTTCCTCAAAAGACCATTTCAGACACCCGCATGGTCCTCGTATGACCTGAACAAAACAATGTCTGGACTTTAAAAGAGACTGTGACCTCTGAGTTTGTTTCGGCTGTTTCTTCTCAGAGTAGTCAGGTACGAAACACCGGCCTCATCTAGTTTAAAAAAAAAATATTGGTTGTGACGTGTAAAAGTGTTTTTTATAACCAACTTACAAAATAAATATCATTTATCATTTATCATAACATGAACTTTTCTCAATCTGGGGTATCATACCCAAAATCACAGACGATGGGGTGCTAAGGACGGGAAACCTCCTCGAGTGCCCGAGGACTGGAAGTTCCTTTCCGGATACGTCCGGGGGGAAGCCCAGTTTCTCGGGACGGTGCGCCCCGGGGTACGGGCAAGAACTCCCCGTAAGGGGTCTCCTTGCCCGTATGCCAATGTCCCGTCGCGTCGCTCCACCGCGTGTCCCTCTGATCAGCAGAGGGCACAGTGGTTTTGGAGTAAGAGCGGGCCCGGCGTGCACTTACCCTGCCGTCGGGCAGGCAGGAGGAGGCCTTGCACTTCCGCCTCCTCTTGCCACCGCTATTCTCGTAGCCCCGAAGATTGTCATGATCATGTCTATGACTTTCGACGGGGGTCGAGGGCCTTGGCTTAACCGCCCGGGCCGCGAGGAAGAATACCTCTATAAAAAATTACCCCGAACCTCCAAGCGGCGGCGCACCGCGAGGGAGGTTGACAGCTTGGTTGACGGGTAGCTGTGGGGAAAATCAGCCGTTAGTGCGAACCCCTTATATTGGTTGGATGGTTGGATAATTTTAGTACTCGTGGGATCAAATATGGAAAAACTATTTGCGAAAAAAACCCCCAAAACACCGGCAGTCGCCGCAGCGAGCCAGGGTGGCTCACGTGCCCGTGAGGTGGAGTCGCTGGACTTGTCCAGCACGTCCGCCTCACCGACACCGAATATCGAGCGGGCACAGAGTGCCGCTCCGAGTGAGGAGATGGCGCTGATGCTCGGGTCGGAGTCCGACTCGGCATCAGACGTCACGAGCTTCCAGAGCGTTGGCTCTGGAAGCGCAGCAAGGAGGGAGGAGGGGAGCGCTAGCAGGAGGAACGAGTTCCTGAAGCGCTCCCGGGACGACATATCGTCGTCCGAGGAAGGGCTTGTCTCGGCCCGTAAGATCCCGACTAGCGTGCGGGGTAAAGGCCGAGGCAAGACTTCGGGGAGGGGGCTTTCCTGCGGAGAGCCCAACAGCGGTTCGGCCTCAAACGAGGCCAAACTATCAGAGGCCGTGGCAGCTGCCATCCGCATCGTTAACCTGAAGCGGAAAAAAAGCAGTAAGGAAAATGCGATTGGCGAAGCCACGGCCTCCATCATGGCGGCCGCGCGGATTTACGGCGGGGCTCCGGCTGCAAGGGACGATATGTCCGAACTGCGGTCGGAGGTCTCCCGCCTGACTGCCGCCATGGAGGCTCTCCAGAGGGAGAACGCCGCCCTCAAGGCGGACCTGGCTGGACTTCGGGGAAGCGGCCAGCGGGACCGAAGGGAGAAAGGCCAGCCCACACCAGTAGAGAACTCTGTTCTCGACCTGGTGCGACAGGAGCTGGCCGCCTTTCAGCAGCGGTTTTCCGTATTGGAGAGCCGCGTGCTGCGACCCCCGCTGGCGGCGTCCTCATACGCGGCTGTAGCCGCGTCGAGGCCGCCCCCGACCAAGCCGTCTCCGGCAAAAACAGCCGCGGCGAAGACGGCTCCGGCGAAGACGGCTGCGGCGGCCCCTTCTAAGACGGTCCCGGGCATGCCTAGCCAGGCGAAACCGGGCCCGTCAAAGCCGCCCCCGCCCCCGACACCTGCGGGGACAGCACAGGCGGCCAAAAAGAAGAAGGTCCAGGCCGGGAGCCAGCCGTCCCAGCAGCCTCCTCCAAGAACTCCTCCGGCCGGCGCCGATTGGCAAGTGGCCGGGGAGAAGAGGAAGGTTGCCAGTGCGGCCAGGTCGCAGAGGAGGAGAGAGAGACGGCGGCGGCGCAAAGAGCGCGACGTCGCGGCGCGATTGCGCGCCCCAAAGACCGCGGCTGTGGTGATCACGCTGCAGCCGGACGCGGTCAAGAAGGGCGTGTCGTACCGCGACGTGCTCGCGAAGGCGCGGGAGGCGGTGAACCTCGCGGAGCTCGGCATCGCCGGGGGCCTCCGTCTACGGGTCACCGCAACGGGGGCTCGGATGTTGGAGCTCCCCGGCGCGGCCAGTGGCCCCACCGCTGACGCTCTGGCCGAACGGCTCAGAGCGTCCTTAAATGCGGAAGAGGCCCGAGTGTCCAGACCCATCAAGCGCGCAGACGTGCGCATATTGGGTCTGGACGACTCCGTGACGGCAGAGGACGTGGTGGCCGCCGTTGCCAGGACTGGGGGGTGCCCTCCCGATCAGGTGCGGGCGGGCGCCCTGCGTCCTGACCTTGCGGGGCTGCTAACCACCACGGTTAGCTGCCCCGTGTCGGCGGCCAAAAAGCTGCAAGAGGGCCGAAGGCTCCTGGTTGGTTGGGTGTCGGCGCAGGTTAAAGTCCTGGAGCCCAGACCCCTGAGGTGTTACCGCTGCCAAGTGGGTAACCACGCGGCATGCGTTTGCACCTCGGAGGTGGACCGCAGCGATAGGTGCTTCCGCTGCGGCCAGCCCGGTCACAAGGCCGGCTCGTGCTCTGCCCCGCCTCACTGCTTCGCATGTGAGGCGGCTGGCAAGCCGGCCGATCACCGGGCTGGGGGCAAGTCCTGCGCCCCACCCACCAAAGCCAGGCGCAGAGGCAGGCCCTCTGCCGCCGCCGTCACCGCCACCGCCGCCGCCGCCGCCGCTCCCGCTGCCGCCGCCGCCGCCGTGGCTCAACCCTCGGAGAGGGTCCTGGAGGAGGCTGCAATGGATTCAGATTAATGTCTCCATTGCGCTTCCTCCAGGCGAACATCAACCACTGTGCCGCTGCTCAGGATCTCTTGCTCCAGAGCATGGCGCAGTGGTTGATCAACGTCGCCGTGGTCGCCGAGCCGTATTTTGTCCTGCCCAGGAATGACTGGGTGGCGGACCTGGACGGCTCGGTGACCCTAATTTCGTCGGCCGCCGCCGGTACCCCGCCCCTCGATCGCGTAAAGAGAGGGCGCGGGATCGTCGCAGCACGGTTCGGGGAGATCGCCGTTGTAGGCGTCTATTTCTCCCCGAGTCGATCTCTCGCCGAGTTCCAAGACTCCCTAACGGAGCTGGGAGATGTCGTCGTCGCCCTCGGTTCCCTCCCCGCGCTCGTCCTTGGGGACTTCAATGCCAAAAGTCCGGCTTGGGGTTCCCGGTCCACGGACTATACGCGGGGTAGGATGCTCGAGCACTGGGCCCGTGCGCAGGGCCTGGTGATCGAGAACCGGGGTTCTGTCCCCACGTGCGTGCGGTGGGCGGGAGAGTCGGTGGTGGACGTTACGTTCGCCTCCGCCGACCTGTCGCCGCGCGTCACCGACTGGCGCGTTGTGGAGGAGGTGGAGACCTATTCCGACCACCGGTATATCCGGTTCGACGTCTCCGCCCAGACCTCAGACGCGCCGGTTCCCAGTGGACGGAACCCAAGTGGTCCGCGATGGGCGCTGAAGCAGCTGGACCGGGAGCTATTCCTGGAAGCCTCGATCGTGCAGGCCTGGGTGTCACCACCGGACAGGCCTGCTGACATCAACGACGAGGCGGAGTGGTTCCGGGAGGCCATGTCGGAGATCTGCGACGTGGCCATGCCCCGGGTCCGGCAAGGACGCGCCCGGCGTCAGTTGTACTGGTGGTCGCGCGAGCTTGCAGCGCTGCGCGAGGCGTGCGTTGCTGCGCGACGCCGGTACACCAGATTCCGCAGGCGCCGCACCCGACCTCCGGATGCGGCGACTGTAGAGGCGGAGCTGCACGAGGGCTACAGGGCAGCGAAGGCCGTCCTCCGCGACGAGATCTGGCGGGCCAAGGAACTGGCCCGCGAGGAGATGCTGGGGACTCTGGACGGGGACCCATGGGGCCGCCCCTACAAGTGGGTGCGAGAAAAGCTCCGCCCCTGGGCTCCCCCGTTGACGCAGAGTCTCCGGCCTCAGTTCGTGGAGGACGTGGTGAGCGCCCTGTTCCCATCGCGAGGGGAGCATACTCCCCCGCCCATGGCTCCGTCTCCGACGGAATCTGAGGATGAAGCTGGCGCAAACGCGGTCCTGGCCTCGGGGACTCTCGGACCTCGACTGGGGGGGCTCTTAAGCGCATGCTTGGAGAGGGGCCGGTTCCCGCTTCGTTGGAAGACGGGAAAACTGGTCCTCATCCAGAAGCACGGGCGCCCTGCGGACTCTCCGTCCGCATTCCGGCCCATCGTGCTGCTCGACGAGGTGGGCAAGCTCTTCGAGAGAGTCATTGCAGACCGCCTCGTAGGGCACCTGAATCGGGTGGGCCCGAACCTTGCGGAGAGCCAGTTTGGCTTCCGCAGGGGGCGCTCGACGGTGGACGCCATCATGCGCGTGAGAGCCCTCACGACGGGGGATGCAGTAGCCCGGGGCAGGGTCGTCTTGGCGGTGTCTTTGGACATCACCAACGCCTTTAACACCCTGCCCTGGAGTTGCATCAGGGAGGCACTCCGGTATCACCGGGTGCCGACCTACCTCCGTCGCATAGTCGAGGACTACCTGACGGACAGAGCCGTCATCTACCCCGGTCACCGGGGAGAGTGGAACCGGCGAGAGATATCGTGCGGTGTTCCACAGGGTTCGGTCTTGGGGCCGCCCCTGTGGAACATCGGATACGATTGGGTGCTGCGCGGCGACCTCCCTGACGGCGTCAGCGTAATATGTTACGCTGACGACACGCTCGTCCTGGCAGAGGGAGAGTCGCACCAGGCGGCGGCCGACCTGGCGACGCAAGCGGTTGCGACAGTCGTCGAAAGGATCCGGCAGCTGGGACTCGAAGTGGCGCTGCACAAAACGGAGGCCATGTGTTTTCATGGCCGCGTTAACGCGCCACGGTCTGAGTCCCACATAACGGTGGAGGGGGTTCGCATCGGCGTCGGGAGGACGATGAAGTACCTGGGACTCGTCCTCGACAGCCGGTGGAACTTCAGGGAGCATTTCCTGAGTTTGGCCCCAAAGCTGAACCGGGCAGCGGCCGCCCTCAGGCGACTGCTGCCTAATCTCAGCGGGCCAAACGCCTCCTGCCGTAGGCTGTACGCCGGTGTCGTGCGGTCCATGGCCCTCTACGGGGCCCCCGTGTGGGCCCTGAGCATCCGGACGCGACCACTAAAGTTGGTCGCATGCCAGAGGGTCATGGCTATCCGGATGATCCGGGGATACCGCACGATCGCCGGCGAATCGGCCAACCTGCTTGCCGGATTACTGCCCTGGGATCTGGAGGCGACTGCCCTCCAGCGCGTCTATGAGTGGCGCGTGGAGGCGCAGCGCCGGGGAGAATTCCCGCTGCCCCGACAAGTCGAGGCGCGGCGGGAAGAGGTCCGGCGCGATCTCAGGGCAGTATGGAGGGGACGATTGTCGCAACCGACGGCCGGGCACGCCGCAATCGCGGCGGTAAGACCCCTCTTTGAGGAGTGGCTGGATAGGAGTCACGGCGTCCTGACCTACCGCATGACGCAGGTCCTCACCGGACACGGAAGTTTCGGGAGGTACCTGTGTCTAAGGAGAAAGGAGGAAACGCCTGGGTGTCACCACTGCGAAGATCGCCCGGAGGACACAGTAGAGCATACGGTGCAAGACTGCCCAGCTTGGGCAGAGCACCGACGTGTCCTCACGGCGGCGATAGGCGGAGACCTCTCGCGCCCGGCATTGGTTGCGGCCATGCTGCGGGGCGAGACGGAGTGGGAAGCGGTCGCCTCCTTCTGCGAAGCAGTCATGCTCGCGAAGGAGGAGGCGGGCCGCGTGAGAGAGAGGACAGTGTCCTCCCTCCGCCCCACCCGCAGTGGTGGACGCCCACGGCGACGGACGTCGCCAGACGATCTCCGGCCACCGTAGGCGCGGGCATGCGGGCGGCGAGTAAAGGGCAACTCGCTGCCCGACCATGGACCATGCCCGGGTCGACGGCGCGTTGTGTTCCACGCGCGCCTCAAAGAGCGTCAGCATAATGACGGGGCCCCCTCTCTAGAGGGCCAAAGCCTGCCGGGGTCGCGGGACTTATACCATTACCGTGACCCCGGAACATAAAGGGCTATTGAAGGACACCGTGGATTTTAGTCAGTACAAGTCTGACAGTCCCTCCCGCCCTGCCCGGGGTGGGAGGACTCATTTGATGATTTTACCACGCAAAAAAAAAAAAAAAAAAATCACAGACGATAGACCTAAGCAACAAAATTATTGTTACATTAATGAACTTTAAACTAAAGATAAGGATTATTCTAACTCAAATTAAATTATTATAATGAAAGTTGAAGACAGTAAAATGATATCAGTTTTCAAACTAGATTGAACCAATATTATGTTACTGAAATACAACGTCCAACCAGTAATTTTCCAATAGATCAGGTTGGTAATACTGGTAATGGAAAGATACTGGTCGAGACATGCAGATTTATAAAATATGTTCCATTCAATATACCGAGTATTGTTCAGCGCGGTTGGAAGAACACATTAACGACCACAGTACAGTAGATATCAGAAGCGCAACAAGAATTGAAAAGGCGTAGCACGATTTTTGTCTGATTAAATAATAATTTTACAACAGTGTAAATTTATAAGAGAAACAATAATTTGTTGTTTTTAATTAAACCTTTGACATTTTCTAACATTGTTATAACAATTACCTCTCGAATAATGTTGAAAATTAAATCAGATGTCAACAATAGCTTAAGGGCATTAAGAGATAAAGGTTGAGCGAACTATTTACTTGTAACGACAACCATCCAATTACTTTACCCATCCTCGAATTTGAAATGAAAGTCTACACGATAGTCAGACCAAAGTGGTTTCTATAATAAGGTTAATGACCCGAGCAGTCTTTATTGCAGACAAAATCACAATATAGACTGTTGCGCACTAATAAAATTACTCCAGTTCCTACTCTGTGGCGTCTTATAACGGAAGCCTGCGCGCAGGGGAATGCGAATAACACAATATTGCCTGCGAACGTTTGACCCGCGATAAATATCGCCATCGCCCTTCTCTTTCGCACTTATAACACAAGTATAGTGATATCTCTGTCCCCCGTACACCTTACCCTGATGCCTAATGGAGAGGAATGTAGTGTACGAGACTCACTTAAACGACGTAAACAAGTGTTGACAGTTGAACTCTCTCGAGCCTTCCACGGCTTTATTTTTTCTCGATGCATTAAAGGATTTCTTGTATCGCAAACAAAACCCTTTGAGAACGATGTGTCTATTAAAGCGAGTAGCAGAAATAAAAATGTTTGATCATATCGATTTTCTAGCGGAATTTTAATGGATAAAAGTTTGTATTGAAAATCCTTCAAAGAAAATACAACGTTGGGTAGAACGGCCACAGAATGTGGAAGTTATGCAAAGACCGAGATTGAAACTACGGTAGTTTGTGTTTTAGAACAATTAGCTTTATTTCGCTGAACAATGTTCGGTTTAAAAGCGCGTAATTTGTTTCGGACGCGCTGCTTTCAGATTGCTTTATCATCGTGTCTGTGCATTACCAAACTAGCTTCCGATAGACAATCATAGTGGAATAACTAACGTTTCAAGAGGCTGGTGGCTAATAATGTCTAAATCTCGGAATGATCTGCAAAGCTAAACAATACTTGTTGTAGCTAGCCAGCTACGACAAGTATTGGTCCCGGCTGGTATTTATAGATCTTAGGTCGGGTAATCAGAAGTCCAAAAGTCTGATAATCTTGACATGGGATCATGTCACTATCGAAAAACAGAGCTATGGAAATCAGATAGGCTCTACGTAGAATATTTACTGGTCTTCATGTACATCTAGTTATGTTAGAAACCGATCCTAAAATGGGTTAGGCAGACTCAAATGGTGACTAAATGGTTTTGATTCTATAGCACACACAACTATTAAACCTTTGTAAAGACCGCTGTACTACATAAGAACGTTACTAAATAAATTGTAACGCCTTCGCAATGCTTGCAAAGTGTCTCTAACAAATCAAGTTCCACAAGTTATAATACAACTCTTTTCATATTCCATAAGTAGGTATCTCCATATTGGTAGATACAATATTATTTCGCTCCACAAGTATGTATAGGCCTGACCTTTCAGATCAGACGTACGCGACCCCTATTTGTGTTTCTGATTGAATATCAAAACTTTCCTTGTGCTTCTTTTTGGCGAACATTGGCATTTTCTTTTTGATATTATGCGGAGGCGTCTTTTTTACTTTGTTTGCGTTGTTAAAGGATCAGTCAAACTGTTGCGGACAAGTTGCGGACCAGATGTGGGCAAGGGACTGACAGATACATCAATAGTATTTGTATGGAAATAACCGTGTCATGAACCATTTTTTCAATTTGTACGAATTCGTATTACCCGAACTGATTGCAGGCGGGATGCGGACACCGGCCATTGACAGATACTCGACTAGTACATACTAATTCGGACCATTGAAGAACATTGAAGAACTCTAATTATTACAGATGTACTACAAAAAGAATCAATGCAAACTTTTAAGCGTGACTCCTGAGGTCAGGCAAAGTATTATCAAAATTTCTCAGCAGCAATCCGAAGCATGGAAGTAATGTAATGTTTTTATAGCCCTTGTTGCTGATCTCTCTCGTCTAATATTGAAAGCAAGAACACTGTAAGTACCTGTCTCTGTACAGACTAACGCACTTTAAATAAAATCTTCACCGTTGATGACTAATTTCCGGTCCACGTCAATTGCAGAGGTATCGCACCTGGGCACCCAAACGGTTATTCTCTTTGGAAATTTTAAAAATCCTAAACCATTTTTCTATCTATTTTTCTCCTACCATATTTCCCGGCCTGTAAACTAGCCTAGCCTCGTAGCAGCACAAAGGAGGCGCTGTTGCATGCCACGCGGCGTCAGAGGAGCATCTGATACTGACGTGTGACGTCGCCACAAAGAACACAACACACGTTACAATTTGCAGTTTTTCCGCGCCCTGTGGTTCCTCGGAGTATACAGGCTGTTTGAAAGAAGTACTGACATAATTGTCCTAGGAGTTGGTGAAGGCATAATCCTAGTTTTTTTAACCCACAGAAATAAAGCCGTTAAAAAACTCAGGAAGTTTTTTGCATCACGGTGATTTAATTTTTTTTTTTTTATTATTTCGGGAAATCACACCTCAAACGTATTAAAACGTTTTTGGAGTTTAAACACTTTTCTTTAAAAATATATGAAATAGGATATTGAGTTCAATTTACGAGCGTTTTTCCGTAGCGACACTAGTCTGAACACAGATATGCAACGCAAAGTTTGAACTGAATCCGTCTTGATGCACTTTTCCTGTCTTAAAACCATGAATATAAAAATGGTATTGTTTCTTCCAAAAACGTAGAGTTCTTTAAGGTTAATTTAATAAGTATGTTAATGTGAAATAATGTCCAAAACATTTAACTTTCGAAAAAAAATAGTATATTTTGTTATGTTACAAATTATCCTTTTTGTGCTAACAAAATAAACGGCATCCCCAATCCCTCAAAAAAGTCGTTCCTTATACCAAACAGCCTGTATATCCCTTGTTATTTGCGATCTGATCCGTGTTCTAGTTCATTTTTGTTGGTACAAGTTCGGGTTTACCCGGGTAATGTTGGTAATGTTGATACAGGTAATATATTCACAGACACACGTTTAGTTTATGGTCAGGGATGATGTGAGGTAAAAGGGTGTAGCAATTTGAGGTCGGTGAACTTGGTTTACGAGAGATAAATGTATCAATGTTTTAAGTGTGACTAGTTAATAACCATAAATACCACTTCATTATTATTAACGTTCGTGTATGAGGCAATCAATAAGGCTCAAGAAATATAGTCAAAGCACCGACGACCTGCTGTTTCACCAGAAAACACACTAATAAATACTTTGACTTTGACTTCGACGAAAACGACAAGAAAATAAATAAATACATTCTTAGAAACATTTTTGGAAAGTCTATCAAGTCTAGCGTTAAAAAGCCGACAAAATGCTTTTAAGCACTATCATTTATTTATCGCCTTGTGTTCGTGAAAAATAGATAAATTCGAGTACAGACGCCTCATCACGAGTTTCACGTTTTTGTGATGTTAAGTAAACGGGGATTTTGACGTTAATTTGATGGATAAAATTAGTTTCTCGTTCGTACATTAGAGGTGCTTTGTCATTTTCGATACCCTTTACGTCGGCCAAATACGTAGAATGCTAGAGCCTCAGAAA
Source organism: Agrotis exclamationis (assembly GCA_950005045.1). Lineage (NCBI taxonomy): Eukaryota > Metazoa > Arthropoda > Insecta > Lepidoptera > Noctuidae > Agrotis > Agrotis exclamationis. Next base: position 22,029,529 of record OX465434.1, read on the forward strand.
TGACAAATATAATTCCTGGGAGCTTCACAATCTTTATACCCTACTTGTTAAGATTAAAACGGAAAGCAATAAACGTAGAGGCTGTGAGTACAATTATATCCCCTCGAGTCAAGTTTACGACACACTGATAACCGGATGATAAGCTCTACGTTTTTATATACTGAAACAACTTAATGTGCGAGGAAAATATGGAAAACTAGCGCTGAGAGCTGCGCTCAAGTAATTGAGTCGGAATAAAATCTTAAACGCTGTGAATAAAAGGAAAATAAATGCGGTGCGGGCGGTGTGGTGCGGTGCGGAGAGTTGCGGCGGCGGTGCGGAGACGACAAACTTGTTAGTGAGCGGATTATTTCGCTTGTTATTGTTATAAAGCTGCTAATAATGGTGTGATTGATGTATAAGTATAGCGGAGGTTGGCTAATTGGAATTCCGGTTGAGATTGTACTGTTTTATCTTATTAAGTAGGAAGCTTTACAACATGACATTCAAGTTACAATACTTTAAGTTTTTGATATGAAAATGCCAAGAAACTCAGAAACAACCCCATGGCTTTGATCAAGCGCGGGTATGCGGACGGCTTATAATGGGTGACTTCTCGACCGATCATAGACCATGCCCGGGTCGACGGCGCGTCGTGTTCCACGCGCGCCTCAAAGAGCTGCCAGGCGTTCTGACGGGAACCTACCTGTGATGATTTTACCACGATAAAAAAATGCTTCGTATAAAATCTCAATAAATAATGTTTAGTTATTAAAACCTATCTATTGTGTATATTGCTATTCAAATCTTCAAGCCACGTGCAAAAATATAGGTTACTCCACAAACAAAGTAATACCAAGCTGCAATTCAATTGAATATAAAGCGATGGTTCTGTAGCTCAAACGAAATGAAACTGTTACAATACTGAATAGAATGTAAACTGCTATGCTCGCTATCGTATGACATAAGACAGTAATTTTGTAAAGGTAATCTCATAGCAAAGTTGTCCGACTTTAGAACGTAAAATATTAAAATCGACATTTTATTAGACAGTATTTCCTATCTTTCTACACTAATTTTATAAAGAGGAAAACTTTGTTTGTTTGTTTGTAATGGATAAACTCAAAAAATACTGGACCGATTAAAAAAATTATTTGACTGTTAGAACGCTACATTATATACGAGTAACATAGGCTATATAACATCACGCTATTACTCATAGGAGCGGAGCAGCGATGCAAAATGATTCAAAATCAGGAAAATGTATTCCTTTTCGAGAGTTTCCGTTGCGTGCGCTGCGTAAACGGTTAGAGTTACGCAAAAATTATGTATTACGGAATTATTCCTCATAAAAAGTCCTAAAATAAAGTCAGCGAGAGCACGTATCTATCTTTTAAGGTAAAGTCACTATAACTTTTTTAATGGAAATCGAAATTTGTTTTAAAATAATGCATTATTTGCGTAAGTATTTTCATTAACATGATATTAATCCTTATCTAAATAAATTCGTTAATCATCATCACAAGCATTTTATTTTGAAGGAATTGCCCATGACGTCATATTTTGATTTCAATGATCACAGTTTCAAAATATTACCACACAAAGAATTATGACGGGCTGAGTAAGATCCCTCTTTGAGGAGTGTTTGGAGAGGCGCTATGGCTTCATCACCTCTAACCTGACGCAAGTCCTCCCGTGCATGATGGTTTCAGGAGGGTACCTCAGGGATACGGCGGCAGGCGAGGGGAATGGGAGCAGTCAGAACGCGTGAGGGAAAGGGCATCCTCTACCTCTCGCCCCAACCACAAAATCCACAAATCGCGGGGCATATTCTAACCGCTTGCGGACAGGGAATAATGGGTAGCTCGCCGCCCGACCAAGAACAAGGTCCGAGACACGGCGCATCGTGTTCAAGTGATGGAGGCGGGACCATAGTACACACATCAAAAGTGTCTAGGGATCAACATATATTTTTGCAATAACTTTTCTCCTGATTGATATTAATTAAAATTTTCTTTAAGGATTCAACAAATAAAGTGTTTTCGTTTGTCACAGTAACGATAAACCAAGTCACCTTTGCATTAATAAAGAAATTTGCCATTTTCCTAATAAAGGGATTTTTGACATTTGAACCACTAACACAAAAGTTCGAAAAAAAGACTGAAATAACAGTTTTCTTTAAAATTTTATTGGGTAACTTAAACAATTAATAATCCGTGTTTCTACCGCGAACACTAACAACACAAGAACATCGGTTTGGCATACTCAAAATGAGTTCATCCAAATCACGCTGTGGAATGGCCGCCCATGTTCGTTGCAACAACAAAAAAAGGTCTTCTTGCGACTGGATACCCTCCATATTCGGCAGAGCTCTTCTCTGTAGCATATCCCATGCATGCTCAATCGGATTCAAGTCTGGCGACTGAGCAGGCCAGGGCAGGACATTGATGTTAGCTGCGGCGAGAGTCTGTCTTGCAACTCTTGCGGTGTGCGGTCGTGCATTATCATGCATTAACTGAAATAAGGGACCGATTTGCACTTGTAGAGGAACCATGACGTCTGATACAATCGTCTCAGCATAAATTTGAGCGTTGAGGTTGCCTCTGATCCAAATCAACTCAGTTCTTCCGCCGATCCAAATACCCGCCCATACCATGATGGTTCCACCACTATAAGGATGGACTTCCTGGCAGGATTTTAATCGCTGTTGGCGTCCAGGGGTTCTCCAGTGTCGTATACGTCTTGTATCCGGTCTCATACCGAAACGAGACTCATCAGAAAAGCACACGAAACGCCATTGTTCTTCTGCCCAATTTCTGTGTTTAAGAGCCCATTGATATCGAATCCTACGATTGTGCATTGCTATAGGTGGTACCCGTAGCGGTCTTCGGGAATGAAGGTTCACTTCATGCAAGCGATTTCTGACTGTTTGGTCGCTAATTAAGTTCCCTGAAGAGTGATGAAGCCTCACGGCTAACATCATGGCGGTTATTGTTGGAGCTCTTCGAGTTAAGATTTGAATGTATCGGTCTTGTCTCCGTGTGGTGCAGCGATACCGTCCTCCATGGCGCTCAGCCACGGTACCAGTGCTTCGGTAACGTGTCCAAAGTCGACTGATAACACTCTGACTTGTATTCAGAGCTAAAGCCACAGTACGTTGCCGGGAACCAGCTTCTATCATTCCCACGGCTCTGAGCATTTCTTCCCTGCTTAAATGACGTCGCCGCTCCATAATAACGTTGGTTTTAATCAGTAGTAGGGAAACAGTAGCACTAATAATGTCTTCAATGCGTTGTATGTTTTTATAGGGAAAATATTGACAGCTGATTTTCATCTTTTACTCGAATTTGATTCACAGTTCCTGATTCAAATTATGAAATGCACCAAAAAGGATCCATATAAATTTATAAAATCATAAATTTATTACAAAGCCACATCTCAATCTCAAGAAATCCGCATAAAAATGCTTGATCCCTAGACACTTTTGATGTGTGTAAATAAACTCAAAAACTACTGTACCAATTTTAAACATTTTCACCATTAGAAAGCTTCATTCACCCTGAGTTTCAAAGATAGGCTATATAATTATCATGACCACCCGTGCGAAGCCGGGACGGGCCGCTAGTAAACTATAAAATGAAGAACTTTCGACCCAGTTATGGGACTATTTCTGGGTTAGAAATTACAAAACACAGTGATTTAACCTTTTTATTTTCATCATAAATTGTTTATTATTATTTAGCTAAAGATTTGCCTTCAGCCTCCACCTAGACTTCACTCAGAAAGAACCTGCGTACCGACAGAACACAGTAAAACTATGTCTATTGTTAGGAATTTTTACACCAAGTTTGTGCACCGATTTCCTACACTGTCCCTGTGTACGCCTTTACATTTTCATATTGCATCGCATTGGTTAGTAGATATGAACACCATATTAATACATGCAATCAATATTGATTGTAAACCTAGTCACGTTGTAAAATGAGGAGCACTGAATACGGCTTCATTACTATCTTGCTATTAATTTACATTCGCCAAGTGAACGGAAAGCAGAGTGGCAATATAGAATAAGTAATGTTTATAACCTATTTTGTTTTTCAATTTTACCGGGGATAGAAAATGTGTTAAGATTTCACACACTAAGCTGTAAGCCGTATAAGCTACCGCAACATTGTTGATTTTGCTCCATGCCTAAGGATGAGAACAATTATTTTGCCCGCTTACAAAACTTGCAAAACAAGTACTTTTGAAGGAACCAGAAAAATCTTCTCCAGTGGTTACTACCTTAACAAAAGCTACTTCCATGTTAACGTTCCTATAGAAATTGTACTTTTGTACAGAAAACATGCAAATCTGAAAACTTGATAGGAAAATAAATACCGACCGCGTGTTGTGGACAGACGATGTTCAACGTTTTCCAACTAAGCACACAGTGCTCGTCCGGCAAGCAAACAAGCGAACACACAGATGTAGTGTGAGCACACAGAGGCGCGCCGGCTGGCGTGTGATGCAGTTGTAATTCAGTGTGCAATGGACGTCATTTCGAATGAATAATTGGACTCATTTGGAAGTCGATAAATCTGTTCAGTTTTAAATTGTGACTGTTGTTCCTGTCGCACTGAAATGTGGTTCCAAAGTTTTGTGTTTCACGAAAATAAAGCTGATGAATTTCTTTATTTTTGTCAGTGTAGTAAAAGTTCTACGATTTAAGAGTTGTTAATATTTTCTATTTTAGTTTTATCGATAACTTTTTTGGGTGGCAAAATCAACAAATTCCGTTCTGAACGGAAGGGATTGTAAATCTCTTACTGAAAAAAAATCCACTTGGTCCTTCTTGAACTTTAATATTTCCTAAATTACATCATTTACTGTTAATATCTTACTAAACAATGTTTACTAAGAATTGTGAAACAGTATCTTCAGTTCAGCTACTTCGCAGAATATCTTGCCACTAAGAACTGGCAGAGTATCCAATATCTTATTTCGTGGAACGTTGATTACTATTGAATCAATGATTAATCTTCTATAAAAATTACTATGCATTTTCAACTTTTAGGTGTATTCTTTAAAGCTGAAAGAAACAGATTTACTGTAAGCTTCTCGAACAAGAAACAGGATTTTGAGGATTTTTTCCAGAAATTTCAAATTGCAAAATGTTAGTTAACAATAATTAATTGGATCATTTTCTAGCAATATTTTAATAACCTGGTACACTTTGGAACTACTACCTACAATATAAAACTACTTCTCTGTCAAAAATACAAGTCCCCAAATCAACTAAAAATAAAGTACCTTTCAACAGTTTGAACTCAAAACAAATACAAACAAAACACCACTATGTTCGTCCCGAAGCGGCCATGTGGAAGCTGTGACAGCCGTCTTACGTTCCGGCGACAAATCTTACGATATCTCCCGGCTTGGCACGTTAAAACTACGCGCTTCACATACAATGGCGGACATTTATTATTTAGGATCAGCACCGATAATCAGTGCCATTACCCGATTTCTTTCACTGGGGTGCCGCCCTCGATTTACTCACCTACAACAACTCTGTAACATCCTTATTTCTGTGTAAGCAAAGTTCAATTTTGTTTGCTACTGAAAAGTATCCGTTGCTAGCATTATCATTCTTGTGTCTATCACTTCAAGGTCGTTGTTTGCTTGTGTAAGGTGTTTAAGTAAGTTGGTGTATATTTTTATCATGACGTGCAAAGGTGGCCGGACGCATCGGTCCCTGGGAGCCAACGCATCTGGCGTTGAAATTCGCTTGATATATTGTTTCATGTTCGCACCCGCTTGTAATGCTAGCCAGAGATGGGGCATACGGTTGGCGACATTTTTTTGGAGAAAAGAGTTTTTCCTTTTGTAGAAATGTAGGTATTCGTGACTTCAGAGAATTATAACAGTCACGTCTCAAAAATGGAGACCGTGAAAATGATGGATATTGCGACTGTTGTACGTCTATTTTGAAAATTCAGTACCTATTACGACAGTACAATTTACTTTGTTGGAAATCATTAGTCAGAAGAAATCAGAAGTCATTATCAAGTACCCTTTAAAAATAAATCTAATTTTAACTTTACGGATCAAAAATAAGGTTACAAAAGAATAAAAAATAATAATATCGACACAGACGGGGTCACACTGTCCACAATGTGTCCCATCCCTAGCCGCCGAGCGGGGGTGAGTAAATATGAAAACTCAACGAGTTGTTTGTAAAAAATAAAACAATAAAACCGTGTTATGGGGATTTGGATTTATTTCGCACAATTTTCCTAATATTGGGTGACTTGTTTATGGCTTGTTGCGATGGTTCAACGGTGGGACTTGTGGAACTAGGTTTTTACTGGATTTGGCCAAATAAGAGTTTTTATTTCTTGTACTTGTTGTTTCTCTGACTGTCTTCACTGTACTTAGGTCATGTTCCACTGAAAAGTTGTTTCTGAGCACGTAGCGGTTAGATTTCACATTTTTCGTTGTCCTTTATTTTATACATGATATTTAATTACGATAAAGCTTCATCAGATCCCGAAATTCTTATACCTATCTCAACAATTTCTATCAGAGTAACACGATTGATGACCACATTTGTGATTCAACAACAATAAAATACGTCTCGCGTAAGTAGTAGTGTCCTCCCAACTTCCCCCCCAATTCCCCCCTAACATAATCCTTGGACCATCTCTCACAGTCCCATGGTTAGCAATGGGGCAATCTATCCACCGCCCGCACCCAATGATGACTCCAACAAATATATTCAAAGGAATCACATATTTATCTCGCCTCTTCCCAGATTGTTCTGCAGATAGGTTCCACTGAGGCTTTTAGGTGATAGGATGGGCTAGCGATCTGTCACTGCGGGCAATAAATTGTTTTACTGCCATTTTTACACCCAATGTCTGGTTTATGGTTGGCGATATTTTGATTTACGAGATTACTAGAGTCCTTTATAACAAAAGGTATGGATGTGATAGGATTGCTGTTGAACTTGTGTTTCAAAGTCAGTGTGCCAGTAGGTTTTAATATAAATATTATGGCTTGTGTTTGGAGTTTCATTTACTATTTCGATTTTATGATTTCGAAGAACTCTGTATCCGAGAATTAAATTGAAGGATCGGTTGATATATTTCTTAGAAAGCAAGACTGAGTGTGGCATACGTCAAATCACATGTCTTCTACATCACGTAACCCTCAGTCATCCATATAAATTGTGCCTTACATTGTATTTCCTCATCCTGAAATACGAAACAAAATGGAGCGTACAATTTTGATTTGGAAATCTATTTGGAGCTCCAAACCTCTATAATCTAAGCAAACAGCTTGAACCGGCTCGTCGCTCGCCTGTGCCTGTTTATTCAAACCGGCAGCACATACATTGTTTGAGACGAGTCCAAACGTATCGATTTGCGAGCGCGATTAGATCGCTCGTATCGACTGACCTAATCGATGTAGGACGAGCTCTGCCCCGAATACGAATCACTTTTAATGTTAACCGCTTTTTATTATTTTAGCTTACTTTGCTCGTTAATTTTTAGTGTTAGTGGTGCTTGTTCCTGACATTTTTTTGTTGATGGCGGTATTAAAAAAGTTGTAAGTATTTTGCAGAGAATAACATCATCATTAATGTTTCTATCAGAATATTATTTTCGTATTTTCCGCTGTTTTCCTCTTATCTGAAGTGGGTATATTAAACCAGTCCGATTCTTCATGATAATAATGTCGTTGACAGTACAGTTAGATTCGTTAAATCCCCAGACTCTAGTTATTACTGTGATCCCATCTTATACTACTCATGAAGTTATTAGTTTCAGCAAAAAACAACACCGCAGGGAAAACAGTACGATTATTACTTACAACTTGTTAGACTTTTTCATCCAATTTATTTCATCGTAGAGCTAATAGAACAATACGAGCTATCCTATCAGTAGTTCTTGTAAAGATAGTGTAATAATAGTGTTTTCTGACCCAGCAACGTAGGACATAGTAACGAGACCTAGGGGCAATCTAAATAGGCCAACTTTTTGTTCTGATGTACGCCCAGTTGAACAATATTAATATTCATGTAGGATCGCGCTGGAACATGTTCGATATTGACTCGATCTGATACTGATTTACAATTACTGGACTTGTACTGGGATAGATATTATTGTTATTATTTCATTTGCTGGGACTAAAGACTCTCTGAGGGCACTGGCTCAGTAAATCAACGAGTATCACGGTCTATCACCGATTGGATTTTGGAGCTTTGTGATTGCTTTGTTTCTCTTACTGAATGAAAAGTTTAACTTGTATTTAAGTGTAACTTGGTTTTCATAACCTCATTTGTCAACTACAACGTAATAATTGTACCGAAAGACATTTTCGTCATGTTCCTTTGAAAAATTAATTAGCAAATTTATTCGAACAAAGTGCAGTCGTCATAATCCCTATTGGCGCTTTTTACCAAAGCCCTCAAAGAAACGAAGGGGAACATTTCCTTTGCCAAAACATGGTAGGCTTAATAATTGCATAGCAATTGCCTCAGGGCTCAGCGCCCCCTCTGCTTGCACCCTTCCTTTTAGGTGGGAACATGAACAGATGCTTTCGTGGAATTATGGTGGTAATTAAATCAACATTAAGTGGGACTCTTTTAAAATATAACAATTTAGATGAAATTTAATCAATGAAGTGAATAGTACACAGGCCCGGCATGAATTCTACGTTCGTATTATGATGCAAATGTATGGAAACTGAACGCCTTCGCTCGGTTAGCAGTATGAAAATAAACTTCAACCCCTGTTACTCTTGCTCATTTATTGGCTTTTTCTATGCAAGAGTTTAGGAATCTGTTAATTAGTTTTTGTGTTAATCCAGAACAAATAAATATAAAAATATACCCTTTCTCCATGCAATATTTCATATCGAAAGTAATCACCGCCAAATAATGTTAAAAGGCACTTTTAACTCATTTCCTGAAAATCAAAATCCTGAAAACACGATATTTTTAACATCTATGAAAATCTTCTCCAAAACGTTTACATTTTGTAACCATCTATCATGTAGAAATTGGATTAATTTCAATTTCTCTACACTTTGCACATAATATTATAGTTATGATTTAATTTGTCATTCCCTCAGTACTAAGACGAAAGTAAAATATACTTATCTGAAAATAATCTTTTTTAGGGTTCCGTAGCCAAATGGCAAAAACGGAACCCTTATAGATTCGTCATGTCTGTCTGTCTGTCTGTCTGTCTGTCTGTCCGTGTATGTCACAGCCACTTTTTGTCGAAAGTATAAGAGCTATCCTGTTGAAACTTGGTAGAAAGATGTATTATGTGAACCGCATTAGGATTTTCACACAAAAATCAAAACAAAACAAATTTTGGGGGAGCCCCTCATACTTAGAATTGAAACTCAAAAAAAATTTTTCACCAAACCCATACGTGTGGGGTATCTATGAATAGGTCTTTAAAAATGATATTGAGGTTACTAACATCATTTTTTTCTAAACTGAACAGTTTGCGCGAGAGACACTTCCAAAGTGGTAAAAAGTGTGTCCCCCCCCCCGTAACTTCTAAAATAAGAGAATGATAAAACTAAAAAAAATATATAATGTAGACCTCAACCAAAACTACCAACGAAAATTGGTTTGGATGAGATACAGTTAGCAGTTTTTGAGATATAGTACATTTTCAAAAACCGCAAATATAATTTTGCCATTCATACAAATACTATGAAAAACAAAGTTAATTTTATTGTTTGTGTATATTACTTACTAATCTCAATATAATTATATCTCTAATCTATGCTTGCTGCTACGGAACCCTTCATGGGCGAGTCCAACTCGCACTTGGCCGGTTTTTTCTTTCTGAAAACATGACTATTTAAATGTGAGATATTATTTCGACGATTAAATATAAGGGGCTGGCAGTTATCGAGGGTATAAGGTCAGCGCGACCTCCAGACTGTGAGGCCTTCATTAGGTATCGAGAGGGGCTCGCATTTGAATGTTAGCGAATTAGGGTCGATGCTGACGAGATAGTAACGCCAAAAAAGTAATTCTTGCTGCCTCAACTTTTCTGTTTTTGCGTCACATGAATTTGAAAGAGCCGTCTTGTCTTTACCGAACCAATTTATTAATGTCAACGACAAACCCACTTTTATCTTTTCATTTGGGCTAAGATTTTATTCAACCAATTTAACTTGTAAACATAGGCATTTTGGAGAATTTTTGTTTTGTTTTCTAGAAAAAGGACGATTAAGGAAATTGTTCGTAATTTAAAGAGGTTTAAGCACGGAAAGTGTCGTGTTTGACTTTGTTTACACCTGCATTAAACATGATATGACACCGACAGTACTGCGGTGTTTACTTTGAAACGGACCGCAGTGTACAATCATTTCTAAAGGACGTAAAGAGTTTTACTGTGTTGGAAATAAAAATACTGTGATCTTGAGAGTATGATCTGGTTCTTTATGCAGATACCTAATAGGGGAAAAAAAGGCTACGCATGAATTGCATTGCATTGTATATCTACTTAATTAAAAACTGTTAAGGACTATTTTCGCTTTTCTTTAGTTTTGTACACGTAGGTACTGAACTGAATCTTATTTCATTTCGAACTAATTTCCTAATTATTATCTTACACTTTCTCATGAAACTCTTCCAAACAGGAGAAAATTAATATTACAACAGAAAACATATTACAATTACGTATGTATAGAAGAATATCGTTTTCCTTGTGTGCTAGCTTATAATATTACATTATGATCTCGATGGTCACGTATCGGCGGAACTGGGTCAAAATATTGGATTAGTAGCATTGCGGATACTTCCTATGTTTAACTAATGTAATCAATATTAATTACATTTACAAACGTAATAACATTTATAATAATAATTCTAACAATTTACAACAATGTTTTTTATTATTTTATTTTTGTGAAAATATTTAAAAATGTATATAATAAGGTAAAAAATGAATAAAGAGATTCTAACAATAAATTTTGTGTAAATATCAAATTTTATTTTACCAAATTAATAAAGCTGGTTTTTATACAATCTAATTGTGTTTTTGAAACGTTTGAAATGGTAAATCATCATCATAATCATCATCGTATCAGCCGTAAAACGTTCACTGCTGAGCATAAGGCTCCCCTATAGATATTTACAATAGGACCGGTTGTAAGCGGCTAGCATCCATCCAGCGTCATCCTGTGGTCTTCATAAGATCGTCTGTCCACCTTGGGTGGACGTCCTACGCTGCGCTTGCCAGAGGTCTCCATTCGAGAATCTTACATCCCCGTGGGCCATCAGTTCTGCGCGCGATTTGGCCTGCCCAGTGCCACTTCAACTTCCTAATTCGTTGGGTTGTCGTTATTTTTGGTTCGTCTACGAATCTCTTCATTTCTGAATCAATTACGCAGAAAGACTCCGAGCATAGCCCTATCAAATGTTAAATGACGTTAAAAAAAATCATACAATACATATATCGAAATGTACAATGGCATGCTCTAACGAACCAGTCCTAACAAGTTAATGAGTGCACCACAACTAACACGATAAGCGACCACCATCCGTTCAATCATACCCAGCCAGCCGAGCACAATGTCCTGTAACACTGACACGGAGTAACACACGAATGAAGTACTCTTTACAGCTGTGGGCCAAATCAAAAATCCAGAATTTGGCCCTCGTCGTTTATGTTTAATCTCAGTCTCAAAATGTTTGTTATTTAAAATAAAGTTTGGACGTTTTACAATTCATGAGTAGGTATCGGATTTCCGACATAACTATCTAATATTCCAGATGTAATTTAAACTACTTACTCTTTATTTTAGACGCGCGCAAACGGCTACAATATTGGTGCTTAGAAACACAACATTTCTGAAGGCAAGAGCACTTACAATTTCTTGGAATCATTCTCTGTCACATATACCATTTCAGCTGACGTCCATAGGTTTGACACAGATCAGTATTTTTTGTCAATTTGAAAACAACCATTTCAAGATAGTCTAGACAGTTCGTCTTGTTATGGTTGTTCTCCATTTGTTGACTACTCCATGTCATTTACACGTATGTGTGTGCACGGAGATGAGACATCATGCGTTGGTAATTATTGGAGTAATTTCATCTGCGAGCGACTGTCGGTAATATAACATGAATTGATATTAAATGGAGTAAGCTACTGTGTTGTGTTGTGTGACTGATGATGTATTATGTTGAACTTTAGTGTTCAATTAAGTATCATGGATTGGTGAAATAGACTGAGATAGATAACATTTTTATGTGGTGGATAAGCGACTGTGTGCAATATTACAGATTAATACTTAAGGGTTAATGTTGCCTCCTTCTGCAAAGCAGTCATGCTCGCGAAGGAGGAGGCGGGTCGCGTGAGGGAGAGGACAATGTCCTCCCTCCGCCCCACCCGCGGTGGTGGACGCTCACGGCGACGGACGTCGCAAGACGATCTCCGGTCACCGCAGGCGCGGGCATGCGGGCGGCGAGTAAAGGGCAACTCGCTGGCCGACCATGGACCATGCCCGGGTCGACGGCGCGTTGTGTTCCACGCGCGCCTCAAAGAGCGTCAGCATAATGACGGGGCCTCTTCTCTAGAGGGCCAAAGCCTGCCGGGGTCGCGGGACTTATCTCATTACCGTGACCCCGGAACATAAAGGGCTATTGAAGGACACCGTGGATTTTAGCCAGTACAAGTCTGACAGTCCCTCCCGCCTTGCCCGGGGTGGGAGGGTTGATTTAATGATTTTACCACGCTAAAAAAAAGGGTTAATTTTAGAATTAAAACATCAAAGATAGTGTATAAATAAACCTTATTCAAGAAAGAGATTGTAAGTAACGTTTGTTTTTGACAGAGTTATCCATATTTTAGTTAACTTAAAGAAAACATCAAACATGGTAAAGATTGAATTTTATAAAGCACTTATCTAACGTAATAGAAACTCGAGCTATCGTAACGATCGGCGGGATGTCTGGCTTAAGAAATTATCCGAAGCTAATATTAGCATCGCTGGGAGGCAGCCAGGTTCTCCGTAAATCTAGCAGCTATTACCGACCCAATAAACGATTTAACTTGATTCCTTCTTTTAATACCGAGTTCAAAGCTCAACTCGGCTATCAAAACACTTTATATAAGTACCTCTCAGGAGCGCCAATAAAGGGTTGAAGTGTAAAATTATTTGAGAGTAAGTAAGAATTCCTGACTCAATTAAGTTTCCAGGTAAAAGTAGGCGACGGAGAAAGGGTCGTAAAAGAATTTGTCTTTACTTTCGTTGAGTTTGAGACGATTGCTTCTGTTTTATGTTTCACTGCTCCTTAGTGGTGATGGAATGGTGTCGTGTCTTAGAAATAATATCAGGCTTTTTAAATCATCTACTGTGGACGTCCATTTTGTAATTGTTCTTCTCAAGGCAGAAGGCAGCCAATGGCTGTCAGCTGCTATCTAATTTTACTATGCCTTAACAAATAGCAGCGAGCTGTGTTTCGAAACCCATCCCCACAAATGTCACGTTACCTTTTTTTAATAAACAATGTTAAACGTTAACCTTTAAAACTGAACAAAATTGGACGAGTTTACTAGATGACAATTAAACTCACACGGAGTTAGATACGCCTCAGTGAGTGTGAACCTTTTCCCAAGTCATGGCATTTTAGCAAACAGAATCGTTCCATCGTTATTTAAATGAGTTTAGAAAATTAAAAGGTAAATGCACGCGTTTATTTTTATTTGTATTCTACCTAAGTTGGGTGTTTATGAGTTAATGCCATAATACTTAAAAAATATAAAAGCTAAATACATTAAAAAATCGATCAATATTTATTTCAGTTAATCAGAGGTCGCCCAGTGGCCGAAATTCGTCAATTGTTAATTTAAATTTTAAATTGGAACGTTAATAGGGTTCTATAATTATATTTCATAAATTATAATTCTTCGAAATTTAACTTCAATACGACTGTGTACTTCTGTGTCAAACGCAACTCAATGTTGATTAATTTAATAAGCCATTAAATAAAAATATTCGCTTTCAGCACTCTTTTTCCACATAAACTTTAATTGTGAGTTTTATACCGTCAAAATAAAAATCTGTTTGATCAAAAATAAAAAATAAAATATTATTCTATTCATCGTATTCATTTATTTGATTCTATTAATCCGACCGATTTCAAAATTGTTTGAATTAATTCTGAACATACGTTTATTTTCATAGTTTTTCAAACTTTTCTCGATTATATATTAAACGTTTTCAACAAAAATGTTTTCAATATTAACAAAAACTTAAAATATAAAACTTTAGCTTTTATAGAAATTGATATTGTTTAGTTTAGCTCAACACATTTTGAAGGCATAAAACCAAAGCAAAGCAAAGCTTCTGAAAGGCACCTCTTGTACGAAATAGGTTATAAAAATTGAGTTCAGTGACCTGTATAAGGCGACACTGAGCGTTATAATAAGGCTGGCTTAACACGAGTAAAATCTTGAATATTTTTATTTTTATGAAAGGTTTTTAAATCTGTGCGCTGTTGCGTTTTAACGTTTAGTTGTAAGAAGTATTTCAGTTCAGTTTTTTACGAGTATAATAATTTACCTTATATGTTGGTACACACAATCGTCCGTCTATTCAAACAACTATCCCTTTTGATGAGATGTAGACGTTTTTCAGGATATTTTAGAGATTCTTCGTGAAACTGTGACCTAGAAATGTTTTCAATAAAACATCTTTCCCCAAACTCCTATTGTATCTATGTAAATATTTAATTCAATACCGACTACACAAATGTGTATACTTTCGATTGTGATCACGTATTTCTAACAAAACTGATTTCTTATCAATCCCCTTTTACCATACTTTTATCTTCCACACTTGGTTGTGCAATTCTATTTTCGAAGGCTTCCTCGATGGCGGCCTATCTCTTCTTGTAAATGAATATTTTCTGTGGATACGCGAGGATTTCTTTTACTTGTATCTTTTAAAAGATAAGGAAAATTTCAATCAATCCACAGTAAAGCGTCTTTAGAAGAGATTCGTTTGCTCGGATATACGCGTTGTGTTCAATATTTCGATTAGATGATAGAATTAAATCTTATGAATGGATTTCTGGTGGTATTTGAGCTTCATTTTTCTATAATGCGTTGAGTGCAGCTTTGTTTTTGTCTTTAAATAAAATAGAGAACATTGTTTAATATTTTGTACTCTATTTTAATATTATATTAGTTCATTAATTTTATGAAGCATTAGGGGATATTCATATAAATTGATTGTTGAGTTTGATTGTCTTCCTTTCCATTGTATTATTTTAGCTTTCACAAAAACTCAAACCCAGGAAAACTGTATAATTTTCTTTAAAACAAACTCAACTGTCATAACAAGAAACTAACCTGTTTATGACGGCGGAATGAGCTAACAATTTTATGCAGCCTCGGTCTTATTCGTCTGAAGCGGAACGAGAATGCGACGTACGTCGTAAACTGTACCTACCACAGGTTCCTACAGAACGAGGTACAGACCAGAAGGGCAATCAAGGATGTCAGCTGAGGGCCTGGGCTTAAGTCTCAAGCTTGGGCAAGGAAAAAATTAACAAAATATTTGCACTGTTTTAAGTCTTCGAACTGAAGTGCGTTATTATTTTTTCATAAAAATTAATTATCAGAATATTGTTTAACTCGGTAAGAATAGGACATTTTTCATATATAAAATGAGTGGAGTAAAAGCTTTTCTTATTGGATCTCAGTATCTTAAAAATACAAGTCATATTTTTCGAAGATATTTTTATCAAAGTGATAAAAACAGAACCATCATAGCGGTCCTACGTAACATTATCCTTTCAATAAAAGTAAAATAAACTTTAAGAACTTTTTCGTTTATTGAACCCGTAAAAATTAAGCTTCTCAGTTTGACCACGCTTAACTGCACCTAATTCTTTCGTCCATCCCTTCCCTATTTACCCAAAATGTCCTTAAAACCCAATTTTCAGTAGAGCGGAGATGAGCGGAGCGAACCGACAAATCAGGTTTGTTGAAATATACATTAAGTAAATAGTCTCTCTTGTGATTGGTCGCATGTCTCCGTACCGCTCCGCTCATCTTCGTTTTACAGGACCTAAAGACTACGGGGTGAGGGGCGGGGTCCAACGACCCCTTGGGACTCCGGCGCTGGCTTATACGCTAAACAAGGAACATAAGAACCCCGCACTGACCGTAAACGGCCCGGAGAGCTTGTGGCCGAGCTGTCCGTAGTTCTGTGTGGTAGGGTTAGCCTTAGTGGCCCGGTTTTAAATGTGTTGATGCTTACAAATGTAGGTAGTTGCGTTATTTTTCAACTAAACTCTTTTTGTAAGTTTCAGTTTTAACCAACTGCAAAATAGAACGAGGTCAATTCATTTGCATGATTTATTTGTATTTCTTTCGATTTTTCAGAGGATTTGGAAAATCTAAGGTGGTTGGTTCTACGGTCATCAAGTCAGGATCTGATGATGGAATCCTGGAGAAATCGAGGGATCTCTTCAAAAATGTACACCAAATCAACCGCAATCAATGCTATCGCATGATTTTTGTTGAAATCACACAAGACAATATCACACCTGTACTGAAAAGGGTAAAAAAGGATTTCTAAAAGAACACAAAAAGTGAAAAACAAGTGTTCATTCACAAATTCATTGGGTTTTATACAACCATGTTGTTTTTTTTTTTCTTATTTTCTTAAACAGCTTTCCTTCCGTTCTACATTTCCTATTATTTAAAAATTTGATCGTCATATAAAAACACGTAATAAATTGTTGATCTAACCGAAAGTTTCAAACTACACTTTAGCCACGTGCCAGCCCTGCTTCGTCTCACTCGTGTAAGGTTTACTATAACGGCAGTAGAACACACTAGCTACTCGTACGTACTCAGTGCCTCTCATGCTCAAGTGTAACAAGCATAACCTCCGCTTTATGCCCGATATTGACCACGTATCACTTTTACGTCCACTTACACATCCAGCCACAATCGGAGGATAGTTTAGCTTTCAAATAGAATACCTGGCTTTTATTTCAGGTATCTGCGGTACTAAAGTGAAAAAAATGTTTATGTCGACTATCTTTTGTAGGATCTTGTTTTATTGTATTTCTGCGACAACGTGTGTAAGAATAGAAACAAATACTTTTCACGGCCATCTTGCTCTTGTCACGCTCAAAGGTAACGAAAATCAAATTAATTAAAAATATTACTAAACACTATGAATTATCTTGACTTCAGTCAAGTATTAATTGTGTCAAGCAGTTCATATAAATACTTTAAAACATACAAACGAATGTTCAGTGATGCGTAAACAGAGTATTGGAGAATTTGAAACAAATTCTTCTTATCTATCTATATCTATATATATAAAAGCGAAAGGTCACTCACTCATAGGACACGAAATCTCAGAAACTACCAGGGCTAGAGGTTTAAAATTTTGCATAAGGGTTCTTTTTAGGACGTAGGCGCTCGCTAAGACGGGATTTTGCGAAATTCCATCCCTAAGGGGTTGTTTTTGGGGTTGATAGTTTGTATGAAACTTTGTTACTACAAGAACTAGGAATTTCAAATTTTGCATGCGGGTTCGTTTTAGGAAGTAGGTACTACTTACGAAAGGGGTTTCTTGAAATTCGACCCCTAAGGGGTTGTTTTTGGTGTTGATAGTTTGTTTGAAACTTCGTTATTATAAGTGCTAGGAGTTTCAAATTTTGCATGGGGAATATTTTTAGGAGGTAGATGCTCACTTTGACGGGATGTTGCGAAATTCGACCCCTAAGGGGTTGTTTTTCGGCATGGATAATTTCTATGAAACTTTGTTACTACAAGTACTAAGAGTTTCAAATGTTAGGTACATGAGGGTTCTTTTTAGGATGTAGGTGAAACTTAAGACGGGATGTTTGGAAATTCAACACCTAAGGGGTTGTTTTTAGGTTTGATAGTTAGGAGTCTCAAATTTTGCATAATGGTTTCTTTTTAGGAAGTAATTACCTATACTCACTGTAGGGGCGTCAGCTCTGGTCTGCGTGTGCTTTTCAAGTTGGTGATGATGATGTGTGAAATGATGTGGCCGAGACTATTATGGTTGATATTAATATTTAATTTACTTTGATTTAAATTACAATATTTAGTGTTGGAATTAGGTGCGCGTACAATGATGGTAGCGAGATCAGAGTAGAATGCCGTGACCCAGAGGGCCCGCTCTGGAGGGAAAAATTACTCGACGGTTTTTTGAAATGCTGCTCGGTGATTGGTCGACTCGTACCCGCCCATGCATGGACGTAGTATGTGACAGTACACAGGTCCGACGTGGATTTATGAAGTCCGTGGTCTGAACATGCCCCCGGCCTTGGAAGTATCTACGTCCAACACCTTGCTGTCATCTTCGTCGTCGAACAGAGGACAGATTCGAGAAAATGCGCGTCGAACAACTCCTGACTTCGTTTGGATGTTGGCCACTCGAGCGATCCCGTCCTTGCCTGGCATTGTTGAGATGATCCGCCCCAGGCTCCATTTTAGTGGCGGAGCGTTGTCCTCTTTGATGATGACCAGAGTGTTTGGCTGAAGATCACGCCCATTCTGTTGCCATTTAGTCCTGGTTTGCATCTCCGAAATATATTCCTTGGACCATCGAATCCAGAAATGTTGTCTGAGCAGCTCGAGCCTCTGGTATCGTGTCAGCCGGTGAGCAGGAACCTCCGTTAGCTGTGGCGTTGCAGGCGCTGTTAGGAGACGACCAACCAGGAAGTGAGATGGACACAAAGGAAGGAAGTCGTTAGGATCTGCGGATAAAGGACTAATGGGACGGGAGTTGAGGACAGCTTCAATTTGTGACAATACAGTGCCATATTCCTCAAATGTCAGGTGTGCGTTACCAACTACTCGTAACAGGTGGTGCTTACATGACTTAACTCCGGCCTCCCACAATCCACCAAAATGAGGCGCATAAGGCGGAATAAAAGAAAACTTAATGTCCTGACTAGTTGCGTACTCAATTAAGTCGTCAGAACATTTAGATAAAAATTTTGAGAATTCATTTGCGAGCCCTACAAAATTCCTGCCGTTGTCTGAAATTATTTCATCAGGTTTGCCACGTCGGGAAATAAATCTCTTTAACGCAAGTAGGTAAGCATCAGAAGAAAGGTCACTGACAAGTTCTAAATGTATTGCGCGTGTAACTAAACAGATAAAAAGGCAAATGTAACCTTTTATCAATTTAGAACCCCTACCCTTACGATTAAGTACAAGCACTGGCCCAGCGTAATCCACACCACTACGTAGAAACGGAAAGGTCAGAGTGATTCTCTCCGCCGGTAAGTTGCCCATAATCGGAGATAAAGACTTACCTCTCAATCGTGTACACGTAACGCACCGATGAACAGTGCGCTTGGCCAGGTTTCTGCCCCCCACCGGCCAGTGGGACTCGCGTATATTGTACAGTAAGGCCTGCGCCGCGGCGTGATGCAGCCGCTTGTGCTCAAGTCGGAACAATAGCACTGAATACCAGTGATTGGCAGAAATTAATGACGGATGTTTCTTATCAAAATCAAAATCCGGTGACAATTTTATTCGTCCACCGACTCTTAGAATGCCATCACTATCTGCGAAAATGTTTAGTTTAGTTAAATTATGTTTACTTTTTAATAATTTGTTATTAGATAGTAATTTAAACTCTTCGGGGAAAGATTCGCGTTGGGACAATTTTAACAAAGTTGTGCGTGCCTTTCTCAACTCATCGACAGTGAGAGGGCCGCGTCGAATATTATTTTTGTTGCGAGTATTAAAAATAAAACGTAATACATACGCACACGCACGTTGCATACGATTAAATTGAGAAAACCTTTTAAAAGGAAAAAGTGAAGTTTCCGTTGTACATAAGAATGCGTGATTTTTTGCTGGTTTTAATTCAGGTAAATCGGACTGTGCTACATAAGCCTTATTTGAAATGGCATGACTGCAATTAAATTCAGGTTTACCTAAAAATGCTGGGCCCTCCCACCATAACGTGGAAGATTGAAGATCTTCTAGCCTGACTCCACGAGATACCAGGTCCGCAGGATTGTCTTTTCCGCTTACGTGACACCACGGAATTTCCCTAGCTATTTCGTGAATCTCAGCCGCTCGATTTTGCACGAAAGTTTTCAACAAATTTGGAGCCATCCGCAGCCAACCCAGTACAATAGTGGAGTCACACCAGAACACTGTGTAATCAAATTGACAGCGTAGTGATTCGCGTACTTTATTAAATAGCCTAGCACCTAGTAACGCTCCGCATAGTTCCAACCTAGGGATACTCACAGGGTTTAACGGTGCGACCTTGCTCTTCGAACAACACAACCTAACAGACACCGATGAGTCACGATTTATTGTGCGAATATAAATACATGCTCCGTATGCGGATTCCGACGCATCTGTGAAGATGTGCAACTCGATAGAAGCAGGGTCGTTACCTATGACGTGTCGCGGCACACTTATATTGTTGAGAATCAGCAATGAACTAACAAAACTGTCCCAAGTGCGTCTGACGTCACTAGGCACTTCGTCATCCCAGCCTATCTTTAACAGCCATAATTTTTGCAGTAAGATTTTAGCTATTATTATGGTGGGACTCAATAATCCCAACGGATCAAATATCTGTGAAATCGTTGACATAATATAACGTTTTGTAATTGGTTGACTTTTATCATTATTAAATTGCGTGTTAAAATTAAAATTATCCTTTATATTATGCCAACCTAACCCTAAAGTTTTGGAATGAACATTATCACCCAATGACATTTCCTTAACTAAGTCAGATTCGTTATTTTCGATGTTATTAATGTTGAAATTAAACATCCACTTTCGAAGAGGAAAACAACCTGACTTTAAAACGTTTGCGACGTTTTTACAGAAATCTAATAGTTGTTGTTTATTATCACAACCGGTAATCATGTCGTCAACGTAGTAGTCTTCATTAATGATTCTCGTGACGTCAGGATCCGTACAATCAGCCGCCAGCTGTTTTAAACATCTACAACTCAAAAACGGCGCAGATGCGGTACCGTAAGTGACTGTATTTAGTCGGTAAATATCCAACGGCTGTGACGGATCATCACGCCACAATATCAATTGAAGGTCACGCTGATCTTCGTGAATAAGACATTGCCAATACATTTTCTCAATGTCTGCACAAGCCGTGTACTTATGTTGCCTAAATCGCAATAATATAGACAACAGGTCGCCTTGTATCGGTGGGCCCACCATTTGTATTTCATTGAGCGAGATGTCATTGCTTGCTGCGGCACTGGCATCAAACACCACACGCAGCTTGGTGGTGGTTCTATGCTCACGCAATACTCCATGATGCGGTAGGAAGTAATTAGGCGTCCCGACGCGATCAACACGACTCATGTGACCCAAGCGAATGTACTCGTGAATGAAATCGGCATATAGTTTTTTGTAAGTAGGGTTGCGTAATAAACGTTTTTCGAGGGCAAGAAACCTACGTTTTGCGTGTGAATAAGTCTCGCCTAAGATATCAGGTGATTTTTTAAAAGGGATGCGAACTTTGAACCTTCCATCACTATTGCGTGTAGTAGTGTCGATGAAATGTTGTTCACAAGAACGCTCCTCATCTGTGCGCGTGTCCCGATGCGAAGACATATCCTCTAACTCCCAGAATTGACGTAACTGGGACTCGATTGACTGAGAAAAGTTACACTGAATGTACCTATCATAACGCGTAGTAGAACAAATCGGTCCGGAAATAATCCATCCCAACTTTGTATCTAATAAGAAAGGCCCACTAGGTAATCTTATTTTATTAGAATTAATTAAATCCCAAAATATATCTGCACCGATTAAAATGTCTATATTTTGAGATTCACTAAAATGCGGGTCCGCCAAAACAATATGTTCGGGAATGTTGAGCTGTCCAATTTGCTGTGACAACGCAGGCAACGCCGACGTAATGTTAGGCAAGACAAAACATTGTAAACGCGTAGTGTACGGGTGGATGCGCGACTTTAACTCGATATCACATATTTGCGTGGATTTTGTGACCGAGTTACCTACACCTCGTATTTCTTGAGTGGACTGTATAACTGGCGCATTAATTAAATTGCACAAAGATTGAGTAATGAAACAGCGTTCAGAACCACTGTCAAGGAGTGCGCGGGCTAGATGATAATTCTTACGATTATCAGCTATCTCAACTAGTGCAGTCGATAGTAGAACCGGTTTCATTACAGCTGATTTAGTGGATATGTTTATGTGTGCTTTATTCGCATGGATCGTGGTACATTCCACTGCGGAGGACGATCCCGGTGCGGTAGGCGCGGTAAGGGGCGGAGGTACCGCACTCACGGTAGCCGATGCCTCATTAGCGTGCGACACATGAAGTGCGATAGAATGATTTTTATGATTATCGGAATGCAATAACGAGTTGTGTTTTTTGTTGCATAATCGACATGGCCCAAACTTACAATTATCTAACGTGTGATTCGAACGTAAACAATTAGTGCACAGTTTCTTTTCGCGAACGAATTTAAGTTTGCAATCTAGATCGAATTCGAGAAACTTTTGACACGCGTAAAGTGGGTGATTTGCGCTACAAAGTAGACAAAGCTTATTGTTAATAGTGGACTTGTGTGACCGTTGACCCTGTGGCTCATTGGTGGAAACATTACAGTGAATTTTAGACTGATTACTAGCAGTGTTTCGGTTTCTATCGTGATTGTGTTTGCTATGAGACACTTGCAATGTTTCCAGCACGTCAGCCCTGTTTTTAAGAAAGTTCAACAAATCATCTAATTTAAGCTTTCTCTTCGAATCGCTATTCCTAGACAGTAGTGTACATTTATATTCTTCCCACTCCCGTTCGGTGACTGAATCTAACTTAGAAACAACTAAATAGATAACCAATGTATCCCAAAAGTCTGTTGGCTCATCCAGGATTTTTAATGCACGTAAATTCTTTAGTACGGTATCTATTAGTTTTCTAATGAGAACTGGCGATTCTTTGTTTACATTCTGCATAGTGAACAACGACCTTACATGATTATGGACTAACAATTGACTGTTATTGTACCGATTGAGAAGTAAATCCCATGCAACCGGATAATTGGCACTAGAGAATTCAACAGAATTAATAACTAGCTCTGCACTTCCTTTTAGCGATGATTTTAGGTAGTGAAACTTTTCTATATTGCTAAGCTCCATGGAATTGTGCACTAAAGATAGAAAAGTATCTCTAAATTCCAACCAGTGCTCATAAGAACCGTCAAAGGTAGGCATACAAATCGTGGGTAATTTAACGGTCGGTTTGTTACTACATTTGTTTGAACTATCAGTGACCTCACTTTGATTTAACGAATATTCCGCTTGAGATAATAACGTGTAGTAAGTATTTTCAAACAATTCCCTTTGCGTTAATTGTTCATCTATATCCGAGACTGATTCCTCGAGTTTGCTTTGAATTTCATTGAACTCATTGAATAAACTAGTGGCTCCCTGAATCCGTAATTTCAAATCTATGCGTTTTTGACTCGATAACGTTTCATTAACAAGACTAGATAAGTAATTTGAAAACTTCGTTAATCTGCCCTTTATTATGCCGCGTTTTTTAATAAGTTCTCTAATAACTGGAGAATCGTCATTTGTATTACATCTATAGGGAGATTTATCACGGGAATTACTAGCTACTGAGATCTCTGACGGCTTTGGCTGACTCATTTTGGTGGACAGTAGAAAGAATGGAGTACTCACGTTTGAATGTGGTGACGGTTACGATGAGGTTTTCGTCGAATAATTGGCAGCGCACCCTTCGCAACTGAAATTATATATAGCACGGTATCACACAACTGAAATGGAGATGAATAGGGCTGGGCAGGATGGCTGGTCGTACCTTTTATGCGCGTTTTCAGGTCGTCCAGCTCAAGTCTGCAGTCCGGCGAAGAAGGTCCAATATGTAGGGGCGTCAGCTCTGGTCTGCGTGTGCTTTTCAAGTTGGTGATGATGATGTGTGAAATGATGTGGCCGAGACTATTATGGTTGATATTAATATTTAATTTACTTTGATTTAAATTACAATATTTAGTGTTGGAATTAGGTGCGCGTACAATGATGGTAGCGAGATCAGAGTAGAATGCCGTGACCCAGAGGGCCCGCTCTGGAGGGAAAAATTACTCGACGGTTTTTTGAAATGCTGCTCGGTGATTGGTCGACTCGTACCCGCCCATGCATGGACGTAGTATGTGACAGTACACAGGTCCGACGTGGATTTATGAAGTCCGTGGTCTGAACACTCACTAAGGCGGGATTTGCGAAATTCGACCCCTAAGGGGTTGCGTTTGGGCTTGGAGTTTGTATGAAACTTTGTTACTACAAGCACTAGGAGTTTCAAATTTTGCATAGGGATTCTTTTTAGGACGTAGATGCTGCCTATGACGGGACTTTCTGAAATTCTATCCCTAAGAGGATGTTTTTGGGGTTGATAGTTTGCATGAAACTTCGTTATTACAAATGCTGGGAGTCTCAAAATATGCATAGATATTTTTAAGACGCGGCCATCGCCCACTTTCGGGCATGCCGCAATCACGGCGGGCATGCTAGCGAAGGAGGAGGCGGGACGCATGAGGGAGAGGACAGCGTCCACCTTACAGCCCAGCCGCAGTGGTAGACGCACACTGCGACGGACATCGCAAGACGATCTCCGGCCACCGTAGGCGCGGGCATGTGGACGGCGAGTAATTGGCGACTCACTGTCTGACCATGACGTTATGTTCCACGCGCGACTCACAGAGTGTCAGCACAATGACGGGGCCTCCGCTTAGAGGGCCAAAGCTTGCCGGGGTTGCGGGACTAACGAATACCGTGATCCTGGAACGTAAAGGGCTATTGAAGGACACCGTGGCTTTTAGTCAGTACAAGTCTGACAGTCCCTCCTACCCTGCCTTGGGTGACGCGACTTAGTTTTTGATAGTTAGGAGTCTCAAATTTTGCTTATGGGATTGTTTTAGGACGTATGTGCTACCTCAGGCGGGATTTTGCGAAATTTGAACCCCTGAGTGATTGTTTTTGGGTTGATAGAATTTTTGTTGGATAATGATTTAGATTTTCCAAAAGTATCCCATAAGTGGCCGAGAGTAGAAATTCACAGATAAAAGTTCGAAATACGCGCAGACGAAGTCGCGGGCGAATTGCTAGTCTATATACACCGTGTTCTTCACGTTATCCATAAACTTTAGCAAATACTTCTATGGCTTTTACAAATCAAATCCAACAAAGGAAGTAGTACTTAAAAAGGCTTCGTTACAAAGATATTTGTAATTTCATTTAATGAAATTTAATTGAGCTATGCAGTGAGAAAGTATCTTAATTTGAAATCTATCAAATACTATTTGCATTTCATTTGTTTCAGCCCGCCAAATGTTATGAATGACGTTGCCAATTCGGATAAAGAGGCATGCATATCGGGTTATTTACGTCTAGGTATTTAGTTTGTATGAAAATTAACAAAAAATAAAAAATAAGAATTTATTAATGTGTCCATAATGAAAAATGCTTACTTCCGTGGTTTGAACATCTGGTCGAAGTTTATGTATATCGTCCGGAACACGGTGTATATAAAAGCAAAAGGTCACTCACTCATAGGACACGAAATCTCGGAAACTACCAGTGCGAGGGGTTTAAAATTTTGCATAGGGGTTCCTTTTAGGACGTAGGTGCTCGCTAAGAAGGGATTTTGCGATATTACGCCCCTAAGGGGTTGTTTTTGGGGTTGACAGTTTGTATGAAACTTTGTTGCAACAAGTACTAGGAGTTTTAAATTTTGCGAGCGGGTTCTTTATAGGAAGTAGGTGCTACTTACGAAAGGGGTTTTTCGAAATTCAACCCCTAAGGGGTTGTTTTTGTTGTTGATAATTTGTTTGAAACTTCGTTATTATAAGTGCTAGGAGTCTCAAATTTTGCATAGGGAACACTTTTAGGAGGTAGATGCTCACTTAGACGGGATGTTGCGAAATTCGACCCCTAAGGGGTTGTTTTTGGTGTTGATAGATAGAGGACTCAAATTTTGCATGGAGATTCTTTTAAGGACAAAGATGCTCACTAAGACGGGATGTTGTGAAATTCGACCCCTAAGGGGTTGTTTTTCGGCATGGATAGTTTGTATGAAACTTTGTTACTACAAGTACTAAGAGTTTCAAATGTTACATGAAAGTTCTTTTTAGGACGTAGGTGATACTTAAGACGGGATGTTGGGAAATTCGACCCCTAAGGGGTTGTTTTTGGTGTTGATAGATAGAGGTCGCAAATTTTGCATGGGGATTCTTTTAAGGAAAAAGATGTTCAGTAAGACGGGATGTTGTGAAATTCGACCCCTAAGGGGTTGTTTTTCTACATGGATAGTTTGTATAAAACTTAGTTACTACAAGTAGGTACTAAGAGTTTCAAATGTTACATGAGGGTTCTTTTTAGGACGTAGGTGGTACTTAAGACGGGATGTTGGGAAATTCGACTCCTGAGGGGTTGTTTTTAGGATTGATAGTTAGGAGTCTCAAATTTTGCAAGGGGGTACTATTTAACAAGTAGGTGCTACCTAAGACGGGATATTGCGAAATTCAATCCCTAAGGGGTTGTTTTCGGTGTTGATAATTTGTATGAAACTTTTTTATTTATAAGTGCTAGGAGTCTCAAATGTTGCAACTTTGCATGGTCGTTATTTTTAGGACGTAGATGTTCACTAAGACGGGATTTTGGGTTGTCTTGGGGTTGATAGTTAAAGATCTCAAATTTTGCATGGGGGTTCTTTTTAGAACACAGGTTTTTAGAACTAAGAGAGGGTCTTGCGAAATACGACCCTACTACAAGTGCTAGGGAGTCTCAATTTTGCATGGTGGTTATTTTTAGGATGAAGATGCTCACTAAGACGGGATGTTGCGAAATAACCCCTCTTTGAAGAGTGGTTATAGAGGCGTCACGAGTCCTCACCTTCCGCGTGACACAGGTCTTCACCGGACACGTAAGTTTCGCGAGGTTCCTGAGTCTGATTGAAAGGGATGAAACACCTGGGTGTCACCACTGCGAGGATCACCTGGATCGCCTGGAGCATACGGTGCAGGACTGACACGCTTGGACAGAGCACCGTCGTGTCCTCACGGAAGCGAAATGCGGCGACCTCTAGCACCCGTCATTTGTCGAGGCCTTGCCGCTGAGCGGTCGCTTCCTTCTGCGAAGCAGTCATGCTAGCGAAGGAGGAGGCGGGTCGCGTGAGGGAGAGGGCAACCTCACGACCCAATCGCCGTGGGAGACGCTCACAGCAACAGACGTCGCGAGGCGATTTCTGGCCACCGTAGGCGCGGGCATGCGGATGGCGTGTAATCGTGATTCGCCGTCCGATCATAGACCTTGCCCGTGTCGACGGCGCATCGTGTTCCATGCGCGCCTCAAAGAGCTGTCAGTAAAATGACGGGGCCCCCTCTTAGAGGGTCAAAGATTGCCGAGGACGCGGGACTGTCTCATAAGGTAACCGTAACCCTGGAACGTAAAGGGATATTGAAGGATCACCGTGGATTTTAGTCAGTACATGTCTGACAGTCCCTCCGTCCCGCTCTGGGTGGGAGGAGTCATTTGGTGATTTTAGCACGATAATAAAAGGGTTTATTTTGGGATAGTTAGGAGTCACAAATTTTGCACAGGTTTGTTCTTTTTAGGACTTTCTGTTTTTGGGGTTGATAAAAGTTTTGTTGGATATTGATTTTGATTTTTCAAGAAAGAGGGAAAGAGGGAAGGAAATTCACAGAGGCAAAGTTCGAAATACGCGCGGACGAAGTCGCGGGCGAAGTGCTAGTACCATTATAAAGGTACCTTTGAATTCAATTCTCCTTCAATATTCAATACAAGCGTACATTAATTCGTATAAACGGCTTTGATAGGAGTCGCTGAAATGTAGAAAATATCAGGTCTGTGAATTTAGATGTGACAACAATGGAATCTTTTGCATACAGTGTGTGTAAGAGAAATATACCTATTGATATTGTGCACATTCAAAACGTACACCAAATGAAATGTAAACAAAATGTTTTTTCAAACTGGAAATACTATCTGCAATTTTTCGAATGGGTTTTAATAATAAACGTCATAGAATTTAAGTCGAGTCACTGAATGTGGAATAGGTCTAGTCGATAAAATTCTGTTCTTTTATTAACAATCTCGACTCCAACTAAAAATAATAAAACTTCTCCAAGTAAGAGCATGTTTTCAACACTCAGTTTTTACGAAAGTTTTGAGAAGAAGCTGAAGTTTAGTATATTTTGAACTAAAATATTAAATGAATATTGCAAGAAGGCCACGAAGGGCGGCGGTATTCATTGTGCAATCGTATAAGAGCTACTAAACGCTTCCTAAACAGCAACGAAAATTTCAGGACAGACCATATCCATACATATACTGCAAACCCGGCCATAACTCGCTCTCAATAGGCCACAAATTCAAGTGATTTTAACTTGTCGTACCATTAATATTAGTGCGGCCATATCTCGCCGACACATAACACTAAACCTTTATCAGTGAGTACATAAACACGCGCGATAACCTCCGATGTTCTGACTTAGTTAATTTACTGTAATTGCGCCAACTATGGGTTTCTGTAGGGCTGTGCTCGAATTGGAATGAAAGTGGAACACAGCATGCAGGCGCTTGGTGCCTTCCTGCTGGAGTCGTAGGACTGTCTTATCAGGAATCCGTAAGCCTGGAACTTAAAGGACTATTGAAGGAACATCGTGGATTTAGTCAGTACGAGTCTGGCAGTCCCTCCCGTCCCGCCCTGGGTGGGAGGAAACATGTGATGATTTTATAAAAAAAAGTGTTTAGTGTCTTGGTAGTATGACGTTTCTCCCTGATAACTACATCTATAGATGGACATATACACCGAAGTGACTACGGTATTTGAATGCAAACTCATTAGATGTTCTGTATATTTTGATGTGTAACTCTTTTATGTGAAACTAAATATTACGAGTATGTTTTTTCAAATAACAATGGAAAAAAAATAATGACAAACCACAGGCGGTGTCTAGAATCATCAATTATTAAGTTATTTGTTCGTCGATTTCTCTTGCACCGTTTAGTAACTTTGCCAGTTAAAATTTCTTGAATAGGTTTGATAAGAATATTATAGACAATATTGTTTAGTTACTAGGCAAAAAGTAAGGCCCTGCTCTACGTGAATTTTTCAGCACTCATCCACTTTTGCGGTAATTTTACGATAATACCCTACGCAGTATGTCTAAAAGTTGGTAATCGATCCCCCAATATCCCCAGATTCACGCCCAAAAGGTAAACCTTAAAATAAACTACAGTTTTCGCCAATATCGATTTATATCCGCCACAAGAAGCTAAAATAACAACAAACTTTGAGCAAACATTTTAGCAGAGAACACGGTGGAAATGGTAATGACTTTATTTATATCGAAATGGGATGAAGGATAAGAAAGGTACCCAACTTCATCCCCATTTCTATATAAATATCTGATCTGATCGAAACAGAACCTTTTTCTGCATAGAACAGGTAGCAAGAACCAGTGTTTTTGTGACATAATTAACATCTAAGAGGATTGCTTCGCTTGAATTTCCTTTTATTAATATAATTAGATTTTCAATATTAACAGTCAGAAACCCCAATATAATTTTTACTTTTCTTTTTAGAGAAAACGTTTAACTTTGACTATCCAAAAACAAATATGTACGGTTTGGAAAAAGCCAATGAAGGGTCAGTGAAATTGTTTGAAAGAATATGAAAATACCGAGCGTGAAAGAAAATCTTGACCCTACTGAATAGAAAGCTACTAAAGACGACTATGACCTATAAGAAATTCATAGAATCTGATACGAAATCGGGGACGAAAAATTCCAACTTCATTTTACAGCACCTAAAAATACAAACCTTCCATCCAATCAAGCTTAAGTCAATAAAACTATCCCACAGTAACAAAAATCTCTGAATCTTGGTCCACAGCCACAAAATCAAGCAACTGAAAGCCGAATTTCATTTTTACTTCATAAAAACGATCTAACAATCAACTGATCAGTCTATAAAACGTAAAACACGCACGAACTCATCAATGAATGTAAACGAAGCACGAACTCGGTCGAGCACTGGCGGCCAGCACTCGACCGGTGGACTCGCTCGAGTGTGCTCGCAGAAATAACTCAATACTTTAGTTTACAATTCAGCCGGCAGCCCTGCGGTTCTCTTACGGGCCCCTAATGCCACATTACTTTTGTACAGAACCTTCGCTCGGTTCTCTGGGCGTTTTTGTCATGACGGACGGGTAATTTTGCGGCGAATTTTGCCCGTTATGGGCGGCTAAGGTAAGTTTATCTGGATTAAAATGTTCGGCCCTTCGATATAGCGGTTCTACTGTGGATGTAGTTTAACGTTTTTGTTTCGGCAGTACACTCCAAGGTTACGGTTTACTGAAGAGAAAGAATGAATTATTTATTTTAATATTGCTGAAGATTTTGATATGTTTGTCGAAATGGCTGGGACACTCGAGTATAGTCGAGAATTCTCCAATATTAAACATAATACTTTCTTGTTTAGCTATTTGTTGAATTAGATTCATCAATCACTTAAATGAAATAAATGTCTCAATCGATCACTTACAAATTCAACACTCCAAATTCAATTTATACATAATTTTCATAAAAGCAAAGTACAATAAGCACCGTTCTCGTGAGCAGTATTGCCATTACGCCACTAATATTTACATTTCTACTACATAACATTCTTATTGCTACTACATGGCAATGTGCCACTAAGCTGGCAAAATGTTCTATACATGTGCCAGATTCTGGCTAAAAGTACCCTCCCGGAGTCTGTACGGGCATAGAATCCTTATTTAATCCCCATAATCAACATTGAGTAATAACAAAGGTAGCCAACGAACCAGAATCAAAATCATAATATATCGAACAACAATATGTATGTATGTCATGGATGGTATCAATAGAGGAAGGGCAGAGACCCTAGATGTTATGTCTGATACAAGACAAGACATTTCCGATTGCTTTGTTGTGATTCGGGTCGAGCCTTCATGCAGGGCTGATTTATGTAAGCTGGCGTCTTCTGATACGATTATATTTCCTATTCGTTTCCAATTATAACAAACTTCACATAAAGCGTAAACTGTGGAAGGTGATTGTGAACGTCAAGTGCGAAATGTAAAAGCTCGAACTATGCTGAGCCGAAAAGAACATAGATTAGCAATGATAGATACCGTTATCGTCACAAAGCTAATAAAACCCGAATGTATGCAAATAGCATAGGATTAGATCACTTACTCAAAGACTTTCTACTGTATCGTGGGTGTGTTTACAAACACAAAAACTCACACACGAACACCCAGACCCGGAGCAACTACTTGCAGATCATACGAATATTTGCTCCGGGCGGGGATCGATGACTTAGCCACTGCGTTAACCATGGTTATTACTGGGTTAGGTTACCAGATATTTAACAGGCTTCCACTAATCAACTCATGTTTCTCAGTAGACGTAGTATTACAAAGACAAGAGCAAACAAGAAAATAATGGTAATGAAATTCATAATAATATTCTTGCAACTAATCAAGAGGTATCTTAATTAATCATAAGTTAGGGAATCTGATATGTGGCGGACAATGGCGATCAATAACGACAAGGTATCTCAAATGAATTAAGGTACTAATTGTGTTGTAAACCGCATAATATTAAATGTACAGTCTAAAATCAAGGTTTTTCGTCAAATTTTGATATCCTGTTTTTTATTTGCCTTTGTGGACGAGTAAATTAATAGATATAGGATGCATCAATATTAATTTGGCCAATTCTTTTAGTCAATTTTTTATTTAGCGTTTGTTATTGACTCTTGTCATTTGCTTAAAAGTGTGCTACTACACACATCAAAAGTGTCTAGGGATCAAGCATACACAGTAGAGCATACGGTGCAAGACTGCCCCGCTTGGGCAG
Organism: Agrotis exclamationis; assembly: GCA_950005045.1. Taxonomy (NCBI): domain Eukaryota; kingdom Metazoa; phylum Arthropoda; class Insecta; order Lepidoptera; family Noctuidae; genus Agrotis; species Agrotis exclamationis. The sequence continues at coordinate 22,061,490 of OX465434.1, forward strand.
AGCACCGCCGTGTCCTCACGGCAGCGATAGGCGGAGACCTCTCGCGCCCGGCATTGGTTGCGGCCATGCTGCGGGGCGAGACGGAGTGGGAAGCGGTCGCCTCCTTCTGCGAAGCAGTAATGCTCGTTAAGGAGGAGGCGGGCCGTGAGAGAGAGAGGACAGCGTCCTCCCTCCGCCCCACCCGCAATGGTAGACGCCCACGGCGTCGGACGTCGCAAGACGATCTCCGGCCACCGTAGGCGCGGGCATGCGGGCGGCGAGTAAAGGGCAACTCGCCGCCCGACCATGGACCATGCCCGGGTCGACGGCGCGTTGTGTTCCACGCGCGCCTCAAAGAGCGTCAGCACGATGACGGGGCCCCGCCCAAGAGGGCCAAAGCCTGCCGGGGTCGCGGGACTTATCTCATTACCGTGACCCCGGAACATAAAAGGCTATTGAAGGACACCGTGGATTTTAGTCAGTACAAGTCTGACAGTCCCTCCCGCCCTGCCCGGGGTGGGAGGACTCATTTGATGATTTTACCACGCTAAAAAAAAAAAAAAAAAAAAAAAAAAAAAAAAAAAAAAAAAAAGGGATCAAGCATTTTTATGCGGATTTCTTGAGATTGAGATGTGGCTTTGTAATAAATTTATGATTTTATAAATTTATATGGATCCTTTTTGGTGCATTTCATAATTTGAATCAGGAACTGTGAATCAAATTCGAGTAAAAGATGAAAATCAGCTGTCAATATTTTCCCTATAAAAACATACAACGCATTGAAGACATTATTAGTGCTACTGTTTCCCTACTACTGATTAAAACCAACGTTATTATGGAGCGGCGACGTCATTTAAGCAGGGAAGAAATGCTCAGAGCCGTGGGAATGATAGAAGCTGGTTCCCGGCAACGTACTGTGGCTTTAGCTCTGAATACAAGTACTGGTACCGTGGCTGAGCGCCATGGAGGACGGTATCGCTGCACCACACGGAGACAAGACCGATACATTCAAATCTTAACTCGAAGAGCTCCAACAATAACCGCCATGATGTTAGCCGTGAGGCTTCATCACTCTTCAGGGAACTTAATTAGCGACCAAACAGTCAGAAACCGCTTGCATGAAGTGAACCTTCATTCCCGAAGACCGCTACGGGTACCACCTATAGCAATGCACAATCGTAGGATTCGATATCAATGGGCTCTTGAACACAGAAATTGGGCAGAAGAACAATGGCGTTTCGTGTGCTTTTCTGATGAGTCTCGTTTCGGTATGAGACCGGATACAAGACGTATACGACACTGGAGAACCCCTGGACGCCGACAGCGATTAAAATCCTGCCAGGAAGTCCATCCTTATAGTGGTGGAACCATCATGGTATGGGCGGGTATTTGGATCGGCGGAAGAACTGAGTTGATTTGGATCAGAGGCAACCTCAACGCTCAAATTTATGCTGAGACGATTGTATCAGACGTCATCGTTCCTCTACAAGTGCAAATCGGTCCCTTATTTCAGTTAATGCATGATAATGCACGACCGCACACCGCAAGAGTTGTAAGACAGACTCTCGCCGCAGCTAACATCAATGTCCTGCCCTGGCCTGCTCAGTCGCCAGACTTGAATCCGATTGAGCATGCATGGGATATGCTACAGAGAAGAGCTCTGCCGAATATGGAGGGTATCCAGTCGCAAGAAGACCTTTTTTTGTTGTTGCAACGAACATGGGCGGCCATTCCACAGCGTGATTTGGATGAACTCATTTTGAGTATGCCAAACCGATGTTCTTGTGTTGTTAGTGTTCGCGGTAGATTATTAATTGTTTAAGTTACCCAAATAAAATTTTAAAGAAAACTGTTATTTCAGTCTTTTTTTCGAACTTTTGTGTTAGTGGTTCAAATGTCAAAAATCCCTTTATTAGGAAAATGGCAAATTTCTTTATTAATGCAAAGGTGACTTGGTTTATCGTTACTGTGACAAACGAAAACACTTTATTTGATGAATCCTTAAAGAAAATTTTAATTAATATCAATCAGGAGAAAAGTTATTGCAAAAATATATGTTGATCCCTAGACACTTTTGATGTGTGTATTTTGCCTGTATAATATCACAATAATGGCGTAAGTATTATCTTTTTAGGGTTCCGTACGTCCGAATACAAAAACGGAACCCTTATAGGATCACTCGTGTGTCCGTCTGTCTGTCGCTTACAGTCAATTATCTCCGAATCTACTAAACCGATTGGGTTAAAATTTGGTACACATATCAATTCCTGTGACCCAAGCACAGAGGTGTGACGTGAATGGATAAAATCTGTATGTGGGAGGTAATTTTTGGGGGGGGAAGGGGAAAATGAAAAAAAAAGTTTTGAAAACTGCATCGTGTGACATATCAAATGAAATGTCTTGTTTAGACAATCTTAAACGTATTTTTTTTATAATTTTAAAATAAATAGTTTCCAAGTTATTCAAGAAAATAGACGAAATTTGACCATTCCCCCTCCCCCCTTATCTCCGAAACTACTGAACCTAAAATTTTGAAAAAAATACAGTAAATAGTTTTCTACTTATAGATTATAGGAAAACCTATAAGAAGTCCATATCTGTATATAGGAGGTAATTTTTGGGGGGGAAGGGGAAAATTAAAAAAATATATTTGAAAACTGCATCGTGTGGCATACCAAATGAAAGGTCTTGTTGAGACAATCTTAAATATATTTTTATTGTAATTTTAAAATAAATAGTTTCCAAGTTATTCAAGAAAATAGACGAAATTTGACCATTCCCCCCCCCTTATCTCCGAAACTACTGAACCTAAAATTTTGAAAAAAATACAGAAATTAGTTTTCTACTTATAGATTATAGGATAACCTATAAGAAGTCCATATCTGTATAAGGGAGGTAATTTTTGGGGGGGGGAAGGGGAAAATTAAAAAAATATATTCGAAAACTGCATCGTGTGACATATCAAATGAAAGGTATTGTTGAAACAAACTTAATTGTATTTTTTTTGTAATTTTAAAATAAATGGTTTCCAAGTTATTCAAAAAAAATAGACGAAGCTTGACCATTCCCCCCCCCTTATCTCTGAAACTACTGAACCTAAAATTTTGAAAAAAATACAGGAATTAGTTTTCTACTTATAGATTATAGGATAACCTATAAGAAGTCCATATCTGTATATTGGGAGGTAATTTTTGGGGGGGGGAAGGGGAAAATTAAAAAATAATAATTGAAAACTGCATCGTGTGACATATCAAATGAAAGGTATTGTGGAGACAAACTTAATTGTATTTTTTTTGTAATTTTAAAATAAATGGTTTCCAAGTTATTCAAAAAAAATAGACGAAGCTTGACCATTCCCCCCCCCTTATCTCCGAAACTAATGAACCTAAAATTTTGAAAAAAATACGGGAATTAGTTTTCTACATGTAGATTATAGGATAACCTATAAGAAGTCCATATCTGTATATGGGAGGTAATTTTTTGGGGGGAAGGGGAAAATTAAAAAAAATAATTGAAAACTGCATCGTGTGACATATCAAATGAAAGGTCTAGTTGAGACAATCTTAAATATATTTTTTTTGTAGTTTTAAAATAAATAGTTTCCAAGTTATTCAAGAAAATAGACGAAATTTGACCATTCCCCCCCCTTATCTCCGAAACTACTGAACCTAATTTTTTTTTTTAAATACAGAATTTAGTTTTCTACTTATAGATTATAGGAAAACCTATAAGAAGTCCATGATATTAAAATAACATGGTAAATCACTCAATATTGGGCGTACCAATTTAGGTCAGATTTAAAAAAAAACGTGATAGGTAACATCGTACGGAACCCTCTTCACGCGAGTCCAACTCGCACTTGGCCGGTTTTTTCCTTGTGATACTCAGAGTCTAAGTAATGGATTGACATCACATTATTCTTGACGTAAAAGTCGACAATGTTCTAGAGTTTCAGAACAAACAAAAACTTAATACTACAGCAGCAGATTCTAGCTGACTGAAAATGTTTTTTAGTTTGATTTACTTCTCAGTGTTAGGCACTTTAACAAAAATGCTTGATCTAGATGAAGTGTTATCATTAGTCAACGTGTTCAATCGGCGTCCTCGGAGGCAATCTATTCGGGATTTTTCCGTCTTGTCAGATTTTTGTTTCTACAGATTTCATTCCGTCAGATTTTCAGTTAAGTAAAAGTACAAACACAGAAACACAGAAGTGGTAGATTTAATTCAAAGATACTACTAGTTATAACGCGCTTTTAATTATTTTAACATAAAGTTTTTAAACGTATGCTATTCTAAAAGCAGTTACACAGTAACTGATGAAATTTGCATAAATAGTTATATTGGGTTGAATAATGGCTGATAAATTTATGACAAGCTTTATAAGCTTGTCATAAATTTATCAGCCCAGTGTTTGTATTTTAACCGTCGCGTCGATTGAAACAAAAATCTGACGAAATACAATTCTGTTGAAACAGAACAACCCATCCGTTATTTGTACTTCCTCGTATCGGCTCGTACTATAATAATTTAAATCATTGCAAAAATATATCTAGTTATAGTGAACACACGTTGTTTTGACTTTGCCCTTTACCGTGCATCCTACTTGTTAATAAAAGCACCTCAAGTGAACACGACTGCGGAGAATCTTGCATAGGTACTGTGGATCTTACTTCAGTCTTGGGTTGTTGCAATATGTTACAGTGATACTTTCTAGGAATATCATACAGTGCTTCATAGTAGCGTCAAAGTCTCGTCACAAGGCAAAAGTAAGTAATTCCTCACACATTGAAAACCACTGAAGTAAATTCTTGGAACCGCGTGGCTCATTCTGTAGTGTGTCACGTGACATTTTCACTTTCAAAAGGCATTTACAATCAATTACATTTTCTTTTTTTTTTTTGACATTCAATAGAGATTACAGATTATGGTTGAATGGTTTGAATGTGAACCATTCTGTTGATTGAATATAAGTTTAACTCAAATATTTATATGGAGTAAGTATTTAGAACTAGAAGGAAGAAACCAAATTGGAAGGAGTGGAGAGAGGCCTTCGCCCGGAAAGGCACTCAGATTTTATTAATTCAGACACTAAACTAAATTTGCAGTTGCAAAATAAACATTCTGTCTGCAGAACCACGTGATGTGGTCCGAGGACACACGTACCAGCTAGAGTAGCCGCAGGACGCTATCTCCTAAACACACATATCCGCCATTATTTAATTAAAATAATACAAGTTAATTAAAGCGTGCTCTATGTACTGTGCAGTGTATGTACTCGGTACACGGCTTAGCTAATTAACCCATATTTGCAGGGTGTGGTCTAGAGCGCATACTTGCCTCAATATCCTAGTTATATGCTAAATACGTGCGCTCAAATTAAACGCAGCTCGTAAAATAGGTATTACGTAGATGAGATGTGGTGAGATAACTACAATATTTTTGTTGTTTTCCTAGATTCAGCTAGATTTGGACCAAAGACATAGTTAAATAAATCCAATGATTTCACTCGTTACATTCTCCTGCGTCAATACATGTTTATATTTAATCGGCAATGATGTTTAAATAGTATTGCCTCGTTTTGTTGTTCATATTGAAGATCATAATGCCTAACAGTCCATGTGGTATATGAGCTCAGTCTTCTCAAAGTGTATACTAAACTTTTCCACACATCCATACGTGACAAACCGTATAGATCGATGATATCAAACACACCACCACTCCTGTTTTCTGCCGCAAGCACAAAGTAAATGCTTAATAATCACCATGTTAATTATTCAGAGGACGAGATAAGGTATAATAATTATGTATTGAATAGAAATATAAATCTAACAGCCCGATCACGACTTAGTCTAAGACATTAGTTACTTTGTATGTACGCGAATTTGCCACTGACAGCGCCTTGTGACGTGTTTGAAACATTTCTATAGGTACATTTGATCTTCGCCACTCCGACGTCACCACTTACAGCGGCAACGTCACGAACGGGCGGTAAGATGACGAAGATGTCTGTACACCGCGCTATAAACCAAATGCTACTATGAAACAGTGTTTGTTTTAATTCACTAGGTTAGTTTAAGGTCCTGAACTTCACGTCAAGGTTCAAAGCGTTAACATAAATACATTTTCTCAGTAGCGACATAAAACCGTTTTTATAAATACCCCATTCAATCTGAACCCGCGCTGCTAGTTCATTGAAAGAGACCTTTTTAAATATACAATTTACATAGAAATGACGTTTTCAATGTGATGGTCTGGGTATAGACAGAGGCTTTCAACAAATCCAGCTGAAACGTGGACCGACGCGCGGCGCAGTGCCTCGTGTATATAGAACATATTGTTACGTTTTGGTTCAATAACGGATAGTTGTTCTCGGCTAGATCACTGGTTCTCATAATCAAATCACTCGGTACAATAACTTAATACACAATAATTACACAGTAAAACTTCCAATTATATCCATATTTTCATTTACATCGAATATTAAGTTAAATATTGATCACAATTATGCGCACAGGCTGCGATTGAAAATTGCTACGGTTGGCAAATACGGCCGCTCGGTAATCTGTTCATTAAATGGTATATAATTAAAATACGATGGAGTTTCGTAGCCATTAGTGGTCACATCTGCAGTATGCTGTGAGGAATTATGATATTGTGGTGACAATTATCTCTGCGGATACCCTTTTATGGGTGCCAAAATCTCGCTTTCAAGCAGCTTGACAATTCACAATTATGCAGGTTATCATTAAGTTTTACCCTAATTTATTTGCTTGTGAGCATCACTTATCGTTATTTTTATAAAATCCATCCATTTTAACAGGGTTTAGGACTTTTTTGTCATAGCAAGAGCTTTTAAGCTCATTATCACAAACGTAGAAGGTTATTACAAGATATTCAATTGGAAAATTGGTGACAGATTGGTGTAGGTTGCTATATGCTGGCGTCCATTTAGGAATGCTATAAATTAGCATGACACATAAATATTTCCAGACGGCATTAATAACTTGCTCTATCATAGCAGTCGCACAGACGATCACAATTGTGCACACAGACAGATTACCGAGCAATTAGCTCGGCGCGGCGCGGGCTATATAGCACAGGCTATATGGAGCGCTAGATTGCCCGCGTGCTTATTATAGCTATAGCCTCCAGAGTGCTACAAGCTATTGGGACGGTGTTGAATTGATGATGAATGTTCCACAGAAGCTTTGATCACAATTTGGGTACCGCTTCATGTCTGCTGTCAGTAAGAAAGGATTTCCTTTCTTTCAAAAAGAAAAACTTGACTTTTAGATGTTATAATGAACCAAATGAAACCGTTACACGTTCCATTCATATCTTATCTCTTTAACCTTATTCTCGGAAACTACCAATTTATCATTCAAAAATTGTTTTATAACTGAGTCATTCCCCGGAAATGTGGCCACAAGCAACTTTATTTGTTTTAAGCAAATTCGTTAACTAAAATGAATAAAAGTGATTCCTGTAAAACATAATATTTGGTAAATTAAAAATATACGTTCTATTATTTCGTGGGAATAAATCTACGTTGAATAAATACAAAGTTGTGAAAGTGTTGCTACATGTGAGAGGATTTCTGTATAACCGCCGCGCCGTAGTCAGATAGCATAACAAGTCGGTACAATTTTGAATGATTCTAAGGCATCGTAACATAATTATGCTATAAATGGAAAATTACTTTTGTGTCGGTTTTTTAGCGTCACTCTTATTAGACCGTAAATGTAGGTAGTTTCAGAATCTCAACAATTCAAAACCGAATCAACCAAAATAAACGTTTACACAACAATTCATCCCTAAATGTATCCATGAATGTTCATTTTAGAGAAGATAATGTACTGACTGACAAGCGAACAAGCACACTCAGATCATCCCATGCACGCGACGGCGTGACGTTGACGGACGCGGGCGGGCAGGAAGCCGCGCCGTGAATGGACCGCCGGCGCCGCGCCGCCGCGGGTACGAGAGCGCCAGTGAATGAGAGAGGTTCCAAGTTATAGCGTGGCCTGATATCGAGCATCGGTTACCAAAATGAGCGTTCATCAAAGTTTTGAAAGATTGATGATAGATTATAGTAATGAACTTAAAACTAGTGTCCCTGAAAACCTGAATCAGCACTTATTCGAATTGAAAACAAAAATCTTGGTGGGAAAATATGCTACTATCTATAATAATAATTATGCTATGAAAATGAGGTGAGGTGATCTGAAAAACTATTAGCTGAACTGTATTGGTTGCTATACTTGTTTGAGCCGCGTAACTACACAATCATGTTAGTAATGTGATTCACTCAAATGAACGGTTACTATAGTAGTTTATGAAACTGGTACATAATGAGGGGTATTATACACGAGTGTGAGTTTAAAAAACGAGCGAAGCGAGTTTTTTAAAAGTATCACACGAGTGTATAATACCTAGTTATGTACAGTTTCATACACTACTTTATCTACTTTCATTGAACACGAATTTATCAAATAAAAGATAAAGATTGACACAGTATTATGGCGCCATAATTCCCGATATCACCGTGCATGTGCCACAGCGCGCGCAGCCACAGATAAAAAATCAAAAGGATGTATCTATGATCTGTAATCTGTATCGTAATGAAAAAAAATTTTATTATAACATTATTTTGTTAGAGAAATAGTGTCATAATTTAATTTTTTAATTTCATTTCGATATACTGTGTGTAAAGTACGTCATTATAAACTCGTTTTGAGTTTTGTATTTTGAATTTAACGATATGAGAGTAGATAATAGTAGATTATTAACCAAGGGGATAAAGCAGTGTCTTCTGTCGCGGGTGACGATTTAAATCGCGAGCGTAGGTAACGAAGGACTCGAGGTTTACTCCCGAGCGCAGCGAGGGTGTTTAAAACTTAAATCACGAGCGAAGCGAGGGATTTAAGACGAGTCCTGAGTGTAGCGAGGGATTTAAGTTCACCCAAGACTAAGACAGCTTTATCACCGAGGAAAATACTCTACTTTTCGTACCATTTGCGAAAAAATGAACACAATAATAATATTGAGATAAGCATTTATTAAAAATAATGAAGATTAAAATAAACTTAACGTTTATGTATTTGAAGAAAACAAAAAACGGCAAATTCTTAGACTAATATTTTTTTGTCGGAAAAGCAAAGGCATCAAGCTCATACGGCCTCGTCGGTTTTCGTAATTTTATTTAATAATCATAACTGCATAATAAATGCGTATTCCTTTTTCAAAAAGATGTATGTGAAGATGTGTTTATATACAAACTCAATGGTGTAAACACAGATGTAGTTGAGTATAAAGTATTCCAAATTTAAAACACATTCTCCCCCTAGAGGATGAATGAAATTCAGTACAATTTTCTTTCCCTGTTTTTAACAGATTAATAATGACTATTGTTATGTTCGCTTTTTGTGGCATAGAATGTCACTTTTTTGAGCAAGTGGTACGAAATAGTAGATTACGCACCAAGGGAGTAAAGCATTGCCTTACATCACGGGCGTATTGAATCCCGAAGCGAAACTAAGGATTCTGAGGGTGAACCGAACCTTCGTAGCGCAGCGACGAGGTTCAAATGTTAATTCCCGAAAGAAACGAGGGTATTAAGTTAAGAATCCTTAGTGTAGCGAGGGATTCAAGTTAGCTCAAGGCAATGGAGCTTTACTCCCGAGGAGCGTACCTACTGTGCTTTTCTAACTTACTGCGAGGAAATAAAAATGTATTAGCCGTCTAAAATACACTTATATTAGGATGTATTTAAAACAAACTTTTTCACGCACACATCCTGTCATATTCCTTTCTTTACAAGCACAACGTTTGTGTTTGAAAGAAGAAAGGACGATCTATTTCTGTGACAGTTCTTATTAATAGTATTATCGAAGCGTGTGATGAGGATGTTATGAGCTGATAATGAGCGAGCTGTGAGATCTCTGCGCTGCTAATTGTACCTCTGTACATGATGGACCACTGTTTAGACGGAGCAGTAAGATAACATCGGACGAGCTGTCAATTTGGTGCATATTTGGGATCTGTAGTGCAGGGAGAGTTCGTTTAACAGGACTGCGGAGCGAAAGGCAAAGTCAGGGAGTCTATTTTCTAAGTCCGTTAAAGAAGAAACGGGTACGGGGATACAGATTTACGAACGTAACTAACGACAAAAACTTTGTAGACGGACAAAACTTAGAGACCGTTGCAGGACTGAAGTCATTCTTTACGTTTCAGGATCACAGTTACCTGTTTAGACAGTCTCGTGCCATACATTCCTACGATAATACAAACATTAAAATAACATCGCATCGTCCTTATCTTCCTGCCCTTATTCCATTTTACATACATTATTTATCACATTATAAGAAAACGGTATATTTGTATTACTGTTTTGTAATGCACTGTGACTATAGAAGCAATACCTTTACCTCCTCGACAATCTTTCTTTGTTTTCTATTTACTATTGGAAAAGCTTTTAATGTTTCCTTTAATTTCATATAAATGGTATTGTGTTGACATTATCCTGTGTTATTGTACAAATGTACATGCGTGGAAGAGGAAAACCAATGTTTCATGAGTAGAAAGTAGGAAAGCTTCGAAGTAATCTAATTAATTAGTTTTCCGTACAATCAGGATGTCGGAAATAAACGTAGCTTTTATACTAACGGTAATCTCAATTACCGTTGCTAATCAACTGTTAAGACCCGTTGACTGCTGGCCCTAAGGTCGTAGGATTAAATCTCATGTTAGACAGCGTTTGTGAGATTCTTCATTAGTGCACTACTTTTTTTTTATCGTGGTAAAATCATCAAATGAGTCCTCCCACCCAGGGCAAGGCCGGAGGGACTGTCAGACTTGTACTGACTAAAATCCACGGTGTCCTTCAGTAGCCCTTTGTATGAAAAATTTAAGAAATTAAAGTAGATTCATTCATATTGAAACTTCAGTATATTTGACGAACTTTGAGATTAATAAATATCTCTGACATTGAGCAATCAAGGTGTGATTTGTATAGACAAACGGATTCATAACAGTTAGTCCATAGCCGCGCGGAAACGAGTCACTCACGCAATAATCGACATTGAAAGCAATATCCTATTACAGACACATAACGTCCAACATATAACAGTATAAGAGAACATTCGTGATTCATTACGGCCGTGATTGGATTGAATGCGATTGCTAAGGATTCCCGTTAGGGCCACTATCTTTTTATTTCTACGGCTTCGGCGCAATATTCCCTTCATCAAATCCAATCACCCGTCTCCCTCACTCGCGTGAGAAAAGAAAGGAAAGTCAAACGGATTTAGAATTAGATAATTTGATTTGTATGTATTTGGAATGTAGATGCGGTATAATGAAGCCTAATGAATGTTACCGGGTCAGGCGTTTTATTGTGCTCGCTGTGATACGGGGATCTGATTACGTGTTTATTTTTAAAGGAACGTGGAACGGATTTCGTGTAATGTTGTTAAGGATAATCTTGTTAATTTGATTGTGTGTTTGGTTGTATACGTGTGCCGGACTTTTACGACAGTCTTCATCAACGATGTTCTTAATTAGTATTAGAAATAGTCTTCAGTTTTGATCAAATGACATCCGTAGTTGTAAAGTCACAATTTATGTACACTACTAGGACCTGATGGTCTGTGTATAATTTTCTTAAAAAAAGATATACAATAGATAACTTCAGCATTTCACAACTGATATTCATTGGTTTTTTTTTTCATAGTTTCACCAGCTTGTTTCCCGAAAATTTTTTTCATGGAATTTCGTGTTAGTTCTTCTCCTGATGTTACTGTGTGTAACATCTGACTGAAAACATAAATTATTTTTCTTCGAAATTATGATTTATGTTTTCTGGAACACGCATGATCAAAATGTACGTATTCTACGACCTACTTGCGTGCAAATCTTCACAAATACATGAACGAAAAATAGGCAGACAGAGTTACACATAAGTATCATAAACATTTAAGAATCAATGCAGTTTCAATTTCTATAGTTTACCTGAATTTATCCGATTGCGAACGTATCAAGTACCAGGGCTTCATAGCAAGGAGGATGTTGACGTCGCGACTCCGGCTCGCTTTGTAACAGAACGTTAATCCGTGAGTTATATCGAAGCTGTTAATATTAGCGGTGGAATTGATACCATGTTGTTACGATCACGTTCCTAATCTTAATATTAATAGTATATAAATTATAACTACGTGCTTTAATCTAGTTGATTGGTGTTGCAGTTAAGAAATAGTTTTACCCGCATTATAAATCCAGGTTCTTAACGGTTATTATTTACTTGTTAAATCAAATTAATATTGAAATTGATGGCAAGTACGATCAGTAGCCACAGTAAAATATCCATCCTTATCCGGAACACTTTTTTCAATTTTTTTCTGTACTATTTTAAATTATCCATCCATTATCCAATTATTATTATGAAAAATTTACGCTGGAAAGTAATAATATTATAACCGCTGCCGGTTGGATCTTTGTTTGTAAACTATAAACAATCGCATTTTCGTAACAGAGAAGCGGTATTTGGATTGGGATAAAATAATAATTTCAGCGTTAATAAATAGTCATGATTGCACAAATTAAGAATTAGAAACTCTACACATTGTTCCAAAAATGACCAGCTCTCAATTCAATATTCATTTGAATGACACACCATTTAGCAATACAAAGCACTGAAATTTATAGTTAAGAGCAAATGTTTCGCATGAATACAAAGCTCTGCTAGGAATCAATTGGGCATAGTCTGAACACAGCACCACACACATGTGACCGAGGCTTTATGCCGCGTTTGAACGCTCCAGTCACTTGCCACACTCAATTGTCTGGTCATAGGCCAGCGATGTATTGAATGCGACAGCTGTCTTGTACGACATACAGCCTGAGATATGAACAACATAGTTCACGTCTCAGCCTCGTATTAATACACTGCTGTCGTTTGTAAGAGGCATTTGTAACTATTGCAGCGTAACTATTGGTCGAAGATGCTGCAGCAGTTTTATTTTATTTATTGCAATAAATAAAATAAAACTGTATGTGATAAATTGAGATGATAAAGTTTATAAAATAATTTGTAAACAAACGGGGCAGTTTTTATGTAAATACATCAACAAATAATGATCGCCGCAATATCAAATCTTTGATCGATTATTAACATACGTTTAGTTTACATAATTTCAGATAAAAAGTAAAAGTATAGACATTCTGAAGACAATCAAAGCTCAAATGTAAAGGACAAGGTCATCACAAAAATCTAAAAAAAGTTAATTAGGCGAGCAAACCCCGCGTCTGACGACTACTTATCATACTTCCACCATGACCCCCCCGTCCCTCGCCCTCGCCGCAGTAAAGCCGCGCGATACCGTCAGCTGGGATTAAGTCATTCAAAAATGTTACGGTCACCGCGAATGCAAATGGCGACATCTCTCGCCGACGCTTATTAAGTGCCAACATTAATTTATTCCGACTCGTTCATCTTAATTAAAGTCTTGCACTTTTACACTCCGCCAGAGCGGTTAGCTCGACGGTAGTTTCTAGTGATATAGTCTTGTCTTAAATCAAATGGGTCCCTTGGATACTGCTCTAAATTTTAAGGGAAAAAATCGTAAACTTAAGTAGGTAAATGCATATTTTATAGTACAGAATTTAATTTTTCCCCTACGCCTACTTTTGTTCAAGCAGCACTAAAGTATTTTAATTTTTTGTAGTAAAAGTGAAAATTATTCTTAAAACACAAGCTTCATGCCGCTTTCAGTCCACAATAAGGATAATTATGCAGAAAAGTGTAGCGGTCTACGAAGGACCTACGCGGTGGTAGCTACGTGCTACGGCGTAGCAACGGAGCTACGCGACTATGACACTGTTTGCATTGTTGATTGTATTCAAATGGGTGTTTGCGCTAATAGTTTTATTATAATCTGCTGGTTTGTTGAGAAAAGATGCAAATCTACGTCTGAGATTTAATTCTACTCATTTACATGGTGGTTCATTAACGTGCTTTAAAATAACTTATTTAATTTTCGTTTAGTATTTATTATTTGATTGAAACTGCATATGCGTGACTAAAATCCAATTTATTATTGAACTCAAATAAAAGTTGTGAAAAATAAAAACAAAAGAATGCTTTCTCTTTTTATTTGAAAAGTTGAACAAAGCTTAATCACGAATACGTGAGCTAAACTCAGAGCATTTAATTAAGAAACCTCAATAAAAGGCGAGAATTCATACAAAGTAACAAGTAAATAACCGACTGACTACGAACTGAAACGAACCGCGAAAAAATAACGAACTTAGCTGAAATATTACGAAATATTCCGAACGTTTGTTTATCAAACGACTGTGTCTTGTTGCAGGAGTGCACATCAGTCGCTTCGTAAGAGTAGGAATATTCCGTGACCCCAAAGAGTCAAACCTTTAGATATCCTTTCATTCTTCTTATTATCACGCGAAAAATTATTGACATTGAAAGTAGTTTTGATTTACATTCCATAATATAACAATATACAATATGTAAAATTCATATTATCACATATGAAAGTACTTTGCTTAAAATGTTGAATTTAAATCATATTTTTTTTCCAAAACTATGAAAGTTACGTAAATTCTCTGTAGAGCCAAAACAATAACACTTCTATAAGCAAAGGAAAGCAAATAGGTTGAATCTAATGATTTCAAACGCAGTCGCAGCCCACGTGGCCCACAGCGGCGCTTGATTTAATTTCATGTCGAAATAAAAGCAGGGTCCGCGCGGGGGTCACGGGGGCCGCGCCGGGGCACTCGCCAGCTAATCTCATTCCAACTTTCGCTCAGTACGCGAACCGATTTTGTTAAAAGAAACTGCTTTTATTACGAGCATCAGCAAAGCGCACGTGTACTCTCAGATTTACGAGGAAAAGTAAAACATTACAGTTGAATGGTGTATGTGTTTGTATGGGGCCGGTTTATGTGGGGCTCGTGATAAGGAAGTATGGGGATTACGATTATCCCTTCCCTGGACAAATGAGGGAAATAAAAATACTAAAGGGAAGCAATAAAAGTAAACAGTTACTACCAACATCTCGCACAAATTGAATAACACACACACCTACAAGTTCACCTTGAGATTTAATCTAATCTTTGTGTTTTCTACAAAATCAAACAATCTCAGAACCGGTTACAAGTATTAAACCATGCGGTCTGCCATACGGTGAAAATCGACCGTCCAATTTTTGTAAGCGATGTAACTGAGGACAGAAAATTCGACTCATGTAAATGCCCCATTAGAATATTAAATTCATGTTTTCATACTATGGATGTTCACACAAACTTAAAACTTAAACTAAACTTAACACTAATTTGATAATTTATTACATCAGCTTACAGTTTGAAACAGTTTAATAACACAAAACTGATCTACACAAATATGATTTAAACCACAAAGCGAAATAGGATCACCCATTATTAGATTTCAAAATACAATTTGTATTCGCAAATGTATTTAGTAACAAACACCGTGTTCTAATCCATTCATAATTCACTAAGCGAGGCGTAGCACACATTTCAAAAACACGCCGATCACTACGTCACTCACGTAGACTATCGCTACGAGCGTAGTGCCTACGGCGTAGCACCGCTACGCTGAATACTCGTAATAATTTATTTCACAGCGATAATAATTTATTCGACGTTTAACAGTGATAATAATTTATTGGCGACATATTCGGCGGTGATAACGGAAAAGAAACGGATATCACAGGCCGTCAAACTGATTGATTGGATCGTTTTCTTGGGCTCGGAGCACTGATAGCGCCGTCCTCGACTAAAGAACGGGTGGACGTTTTTTTTTTGTACAAATTTTGTTAGATAATATAATCTTCAAGTCATTTAGAAATACCATAGTTACCTACGTAAAGTGAAATGTAAAGTATAGAAAGTGAATATTTTAGAATACTATTTTCTAGAATATATTTTGTAAAAACTCAACAAATCAAGATTACTTTCAAAAAGCTTTTTCGTAAAAGTATTTCTAAAAAGAACCCATTCAGATCTGATACACAATTATTTTAAATTGAATACTTTTCAACAAAATACAGAAGAAAGAGCTACAAACACAAACATTTCGTACCTCAAAGTAAATCTTACAGTTTCGTCAACAAAGACTTCACCTGAAACTTGAAATCAAAGAAATCAACAAAGTAAACACGAAGACTGTAAAGAAATCTCTCACACGTCTCTCATTTGAACTTAGTACTTACCTTTAGGTAATTTAAAATGAATCCTAGACTTTAGTGCCGCGAGCATCGCAGGGTTAACTTCTCCGTACAATTGTTTTCAGAAAACTTTGCTGTTTGAGTGCAGGGTTACAAGAGATGGGTAATTTTAATTGTGAGGAATTCGCTTTGAAATGAAGTATGTTATAGTTTAGCAGTGTGGGATCTGTGTCTGAGTATGTGGGTCGGAGACAAAGTTTAGCTCGACGGGTCTCTGTCTATGAAATAGGACAGATCTAGATAAATCCCTTGTAGACTAAGGAAGGCTGCAATTAAAGGCTAATTTATTCATTGGTAGGTACAGACGCCAGCACATCAATCTACCTCAATCTGTCAATTTTCTTTAATAGATTTTCAACCTTATCACTATAGTGGAAAGTTAATATTCGATTGGTAAAATTTGACAGATTCGGATAGGTTGACCTGCTGGCGTCTGTACTTCAGAAAAAAAAAAATTAAGGTCTGGAAGAGTATACATTTATATAGGCCAGATTGAGTACAACAAATTACACTGTATTTTGTTCCTAACTCAAAACTTACTGATAAAACTTGTACTGATTGAGTGTAAACCTAAGTTTATTTTTTTTTTGAATTTGGGAGCTTTCAACTTTCGTAACTAAAGACATTGTATTCTCACATCCGTTCATTCGTAGGTCCTCGCAGCCCGCAGGCCACGGGACCTTATCCTCCCTCCCCTCCCCCTGGGCCCAGCTTGCCTCACCCCCTCGCTCGCCCGCTGCAATGACTGTTATATTTCACCGCGACTCGTCGGATGGATCGACGCACCTGACGACCAATCACAAACGCGTTTTAAAGAAAAACCTTCGTGAACCCGGATTTAAGGAAATGTTAGTCATGATGTTAGAAGTTCAAGGTCTGTCAGAGGGTGGTTGTGACGTTTGGAGTTATTTTTAGATGGTTCTGATCGTTGCGACAATTGTTTTAGTTAATAATAGGAAATTCTTCACTATGGTTGGACGTAAATCATACATAAACTGTGGTTTAGAAAGCTATAATTAAAAATTGTTAACTGAATTTTAATACTATGTTAGTGACAAATGACATGACATTCTGACTTCGTCAAGATTATATACCTGTACTTTATAAATAGTAATATCACATCTAATGTAAGCTCTAGTTAAAACCTAGTGAAGCGTACAATTTATGTACCACAATGTGTGACCGAACGGTACATATAGCAACTATATTTTATTCTAGACATACGAGCGTGATGTATTTTCAGACAAGCGTGAAATCACGGTCAGTTATACCTACATAGATCTGTTTTAGGTGTGAAGTTGCTTGGCCAAAATATCATAATTTTCGGTTTAGTTACTTTTAGTGTCTAAACACTATGCCGAAGTTACGCGACCGAAGTTCGGCGGCTGATTTCACGTTCCGACGTATTTGGCTGATATGACACACCATAAGTGCCGAACTTACGCGGCAGAAATTCGGCGCGGGTGGCGCGGGCGGCTCCCTGCTGCTCTCCGCCCCCGGATCTTCGTCGGTAATCGAACCGAACTTCGGTCGCGTATAATGTGTGGTCACAGAATAAGTTGCCGCTGAACTTACGCCCGACCGAAGTTACGCTGTACGCTATGACACGACGTAATTTCGGCATTGTGTGTCGTCAGTAATTCAAATAGCATTGCAGGCGTAATTGTGCCGAACTTCGGTCGCGTAACTTCGGCATAGTGTGTTGAGACACTTAGTCAGTTTATCAGGTCAGGTACCATCATAACGACTGAAGTGAGAAGGATTATATGAGAAGAGACATTTATTCACTTAGAAAGCCTATGCTTATGTACTCGTATATCCAGCAATATAAAATCACTTTTATGTACTACGACAAAATAACCATTCATTGTCTGTTCAAAACTTGATCATGACATTAACATACAAATTCAGTCGTATTCAATGGTAGAGCAGCGCGTCCGCGGCATAGTAATGTACGTCCATTGTTCCGGACGGCACAGTCCGCGTAATTGGCGCCAATATACGAGATTGTTCCCCAGTAATTTAATTATTTGTTTTGGAAGTGGGGCGAGTTCGTCCTCCGACGAGAGGAGGACGGAGGCTGTATGGCCCTCTGATAGACGGATTTGTTCATTATTACATGATGCTGGGACGGTTTGATTAGCGAGGGCAATTTGCTGGTGATTCCGTTATGTTGGGACTCATGTTTCGTTACTTTTGTAGGTGAAGTGACAGTACAACGACATGGTAAATGGATTTAATGAAAACATGTTATATAAAGAATGCTGTTGAAAGCTAGTTTCAGGTCATTGACACGATTACGACCCTAAAAAGTCCTAGTCACAGTTATGACTTAACGTTTTACTTATTTCTTCGTTCGGTTCTTTGAACAGGATTCCGCCAGTATATTCTCAACTCATCGTATCCGAGCCACGGGAAGAGTGACGACGCAGACATTTAGTACAAATGTGGACGGAGGGGGGGTGCGTTGCGGTGCGGCGGGGGTAGGCAAGAGAGGGGGCTACAGAGACTAATGTATGACGATTATTTAGGACGCCGCTCCTTCCTTATGGAGCAATAGTTTTTAAAAGCGGTAGAAAAGTGGGAAACGTCGTACTATGTAGGTACTATGATTGTGTCTGGGCTTTGTTTACACAATAACAAGGTACCTAAATATACTTTCACACCTTTCTAGTTTTTATTAAGTATCTACTTAAAAGATATATTTTATATCCTAACTATTCGTGCTGAAAGAAATGGAAGTAATATAAATCCAAATACTAACTGCCGATCGCACTGAGAAGCTAAGATTTAAATCTCAGCGTCTCAGTGCAACTACAAAATAAATCTACTACTGCGAACCAATTACGTCAAATACAAAGTGATTTCGTATTAATGTATTTTCATTAATATTATTTACAATATTTCCGCCAACTCCTTGTATTTATTGAAGTGTAACTACTGTGAGCAACATGACAGCATGCTTATTGGTAGTTTCAGTAAAAGTTTCAGCAAAACTTTCAGTCTAAAAATATTTGCAATGAAATTCAAGAAAGTGTGATAATTCTCACAAACTACCTAGTTACTTGTTTTTATTTTTATTTGTGAGAGTTTAAATTGTTCGCCGAGCTAAGTTTAGGAATAAAATATATTTATTGTCTCGAAATGTTCCAAACTTTAATTTGAATCGTTTTGATGTCTGTTTCATGTTATTTCTAAGAAAATTAGTTTATACGTTTCTGCATGTGAAACGTAGATTTTTAATCTAATTAAAAACTCTGGACCAATAAATTGTAATCTGTTTAGCTAACACTTAAATTCCAAGCTGTACATAGCTTATTCCAATTTTACTTGAATTAGAATAACAATTTTGATGAGGTCGTCAAATTTAAAAAAAGAACTCTCCATTGAAGGAGCTTTTGTCAGCAAAAAGCGAACCGTCTTTAAAACCGTTGATCTTTTCAGGTCGGAAAGGAGCTCTTTGAAATTCTTTTTCTTTAAATAAATACATGCTCAAACACTGCTCTGTATCTATTTATAACATTGCTAGTAAGGTATTTTATTTTTATTTATGTTCTGCAACGTGGTGTTTACGTCACGAGACGTGACGTGTCGCCGCAAACTGCGCCGTCCGTTTAGTTCAAGTGTGAGTCGGCAATGCTCGGTAATCATCGGTCACAGCACGATGCACGCTGGCCCCAATTGAATTTGTGACGTCACCACTGCCTCACTTGATCACTTCTCTGCTATCTTGTTACTTGACTATATACCTACTGTGTAAGGTTTCGACAAGATTCAAATAACAAATGACAAATGGATTCCCAGGTTTTTTTTTGAAAGTTTCTCCAAACTCCAAAGGTTAACAATCTGTTATTAGTGATATTTCATTTGAAAAAAAAAACAAGTTGGTGTCAAACCGAATGGATTGATCTTCATACCAAACCGCTTAAATAATTTCGGTGACCGTAGTAAGTTCACAGTCCGGTCTACTCTTTTAGATAAATCTAAGGGGTTACACGTAGAGTATTTTTGTTTTGCAAATTAGTTTTGATAAACTCTTTTACACGGCGAAAACAACTGTTTTTTTTTTTTAAGTGGGATAAAAATTCTGTGTATTAAACCAGACTATAAACTATCTGTGTACTAAATTTCATCCAAATCCGTTCAGTAGTTTTTGCGTGAAAGAGTAACAAAGATCCAGCCTTACATCGTCACAGTTTCGCATTTTTAGTATTTATTAGTACTTAGTTCATTATTTAACATTGAAAATACGCTGTGCCCACTACATGATATATTTTATACGATTTATATCACATAACAGTATCTTGATCTAAGCCTACTTCATTGAAACAAAACACAGCCGTACATTAGTGTCGTATAACGTCGCCCAGTAGCCACCCGGGGTGGGCAGCTAATCAAGTCGCGCTGATAACGCCAACCTTGCTCACGACCTACGTCACACCACTGAAATTCGCTTCTTTTTACTTTGATTTGTTTTGTTTTAGTTACTTGACTACCATGCAAAGCGAGGAATAATTAATTGGAAAATCTGCTTTCGGAATTCTAGTCATAATTCTATAATTATGCCAATTGAATAACAGAAATTTCTAAAGAATAGATAAATGTGACAATGAGCGTAACAACCTTTTAACGACTTTGGCCTAAGCGATGCGCGGCGGCGGGCGATGCGGCCAAGCGTTATCTACCCCATAGTCACATCGTACACACAGTAGTGGTGGGCGGCAGCTACTGATCTAACCACTCCCACCCCGCTGTCTAAACCGTTCCATTTCATGGTGTCGCTAACTTTATGAAAAGTTTGTACCTACTATTGCACCCACCGCCCCAATTACCGCGCACCGCTGTAGTGATTCGTTCAGAGAAAGAAAACCGCTCTCGTTTTCACCACTAGTGGCATCTCATGGCGTGCTTCAAACACTTCTACACATTTGATCTCACCGCTTGACACCCCACGCTGAGCTACAGCTCACAGCAGCAATGTCGTGAAGGGCCGTAAGGTACTCTTTTGGAAGGAGTTGGGAATTCATCAAAATAATAACTTCTCGCACTATGAGTGAAGCGAAAAGGACGGGGAGACTTTTATTGACTAAAACCCAGTTCCAAGGCTGCGGTCTTTCAAACATTCCCGAAATCCTGGTAATTAGACACAACCTGACTTCGTGTTTTTACTGAGAAAGGCACGGTTAGCAGAGGGCCTACAGGTAGTTTGTACATTAATGTGCAAGTTTGGAGGCAGATTTTTTTCATCACTGCCAAGGAGGCACCAATTTTGAACTCACCAAGAATAAACAAAGAAAATCGTAACAGATACTATTTGTCGTCATAAATGTATCAACTTAAGTGGAAACTATATCGCTTGGTAGTGCAGCGTAGGGCTGAGTTCACGCTTCCCATCGCCAGAACAGATGGCACCCATTCACAATTCAACGCTTGAATCGACATCGCATACATACGACCAGTTCAACGACTCGATGTACCACTAACCAGCATCAGTTCTTGAATATGCAGAATGGATTCTAAAACGCTAAGAAAAACATTAATTTGATTCTTTCATTTATTATTTAACAAGCTGTTCCTTGCGGCATCACCCGCTGCTTGGCTCCTGTAAGTTGTAGCGTGGTCTTATTTAGTCTATTAGCCTACATCGGATAGACTATCCGACAAAAAAATATTTTTCAATAACAACCGGCATTCAGCTTTAAAATATTAGTATAGGTTAACGTTTTATAAAAAAATATTGTAAATTATTTTTGTACATATCGAGTTCTCCCCTTTGACACCAATTGTGATTTTTATTTTGCCCAACGATTGTATAACATTCGCCATACGTGGCCAGTCCCAGAATGGCAGTTATTTTGCCCACATCTGCAATTTGCATCAAGGAACTCAAATTAACTGTATTATTGTTTCCTGTAAGACGGAGTGGGCTGTGCACTGGACACGTGTATCCGACACGTGGCTGTGCTCTGGTTTAGGTTACATGAATTAGAATTATCTGCTTCTAGGTTTTACCTGTGCTTATTAATTCATTTTCATAAAGTATAATTCGCGCCACGACGGAAAAAGTAAAACATACGATTGAGTAATAAGGATCAAGGTTTTTTTATCTCCTTGAATGTCGGTACGTTATTAATCTTCAAATTACAGTCAATTGAATTCATCACAAGTAATTTTTCGTAAAAACGAGAGCTTTAAATAAGAAGGAACATTAAAATGTAATTCTATTTCATTGAGGAACATACAAGACTTGCTCATTTATTGAACTTTTTACAAGAACAGAGATCTTTCTCGTTAGTGAGACGTTCAGAATGTATTTCAAGTAAATTGAAGGAATGTATATCATTGTTTATGGTTTTTTCTTTCTTATTGTTCCTAAAGTACTTTATGATTTAACGCCCACATAGTTAGTTGAGTAATTTTCTTTTCACTATCTATGTACCTAATGAATATAAAGTGCGTGATAAGTCTTACCTCATATTTTGTTACGCCTTTCACAAGCCTAAAATGTTTATTCGAAACAAAGCGCCAGAGGAATTCTGTTTACCCTATTTATGATCATGGCGTAATTATGATCATAATCATCCATAAAAAGTAAGTATGTTCTAAACCATTAAGCTTACTAATAACCTTCGTTACTCGGCTCATATAAGTAACCACACTGTACATCGTGTTCCGGTACACAAACAACAAAATTAATTAAAATCCTGCATCTATACAACTTTTCCAATATTCGTCAAATTATTTGTTTATTACAAGCAAAGTGCGCAACTTTTGTAATGAAATGAAACTTCTATAATTAATATCGAGAGATCTTTGAACTGTCTTCAGATTATTGTGCAAATTTTTGTGATCCGTGATGTGAATAAAGAAAGTTGTTTTTACTGGTGTTTTAGATAGCTTTAAAAGGAATCGGGTCAGCGCGAGACGATGGAAAATACGATAAAGTATAAACAATATTGTGTGCGAGGCGGAGCGTGGACCCGCGGGCTTGTGTTTATTACGCAGATATATTCACACAAAGAAGACAAAACAAAAACAATTTGTATTACGTGAACAAAAATGTAATACTGCGGCGGGCGCGAGAGCCCGTCCTAACTACGTTTGTGCCCCGTAGCGCGTACCTACCTATACATGAGGTAAATCCTCGGCCCTTTTTTGTCTTTTCAATTGTAAAAATATGTAAATAGTGTTAAAATGTTTCAGCTAAGCTTGGCTGACAGGCAATGTTTTGTTTTGTTTTGTTTAGAACTGAAATTATTATTCATCGTCGGCAAACGATAGTGAAATTATGCATACTGTCAGTAACTATTAGGTACCTTATCTGTGTTGGAGTTAGTTAATGTAAACAAAACTGTTTCACTTAAAATTATACGAGTATTTTAGTTATTTAATTTACTAAAACATTCGATTAATATTTAGGTCAAACTCGTGTACCCAATTTTCATAAACAAACGTTTTCAGTTGAACATCCTTTCGTTTTTCTGCAAAACGATGTCACACAAACACGACTAAAGGCATAAAAGGGAAGGTAACCAACGTGAGCAGTCCAATTTCTTTCAAACAACCCAAACTGACCGCAAAATGACCGTTCAAACTCAACCCGTACCTTTAATATCACATTTTTTACCCCAAAGGTATCTGTGATCGATGGCAACTACCGACAGCATCGTTCCGGGGTTCAATCCCGTCAAATTGATATTTTCTCCTTTCGCTCGGAGCTTTAATTTCCTTGGATCCACTTAACACGTTGATTCGACGTTTAATGAGGATCTGCGAGATCTAAATAATTCTTGTGCTTCTGTCTACGCTGGGCGTTGATAATGTTGGCTATGAGATAGATTGGTAAAAATTTAGCTCACTTTGTTGACGTACATTGAAGGTTTTCTTCCTGCTATATCCTTCGATTGTTTGAGTAGCGAGTATTGTGAACTATATTATCAACAAAGTTCGTATTGTGGTGTGTTATCTTGGTGTTGGCAAAGAAATCTGATTCCTAAGTATAATCTAGAACTATCAGTTGCATTGTAAGGCAGGACCTGTTTGATACGCAAGCGGACACGCCGCCTCCGCACCTTTGTCGGTGTCGATGCTTCCATAACATTCATGTAGGTATATGATACTGTGCTTGTGAGATGCTTTTTTTGCTTTAATTAATTATTGCTATATAAAGTTAACATAGCTAGCTTAAGACAGAGCTCCTTATCACTAATGTCTGTTTAAGCTGATACCATCAGTCATTTACATTATACTGCCTCGTTAGTCTGCTCTGGATGCTTCCGGGATATATTTGAAAAGGGCAAAGTGTTATTAGGTATATAAGTTAAAATAAAATTGTGCTTAAAATCTTTGACGTCAATACAGTGTTCGTTTGATGTTCAAACGAACTTCAGTAATCAAGAACAGAATCCCGGAAATGTTAACCTGAGTTCGATCACAAGCTTCTATAATACTGGACAACGATTCTCTATTCAAATACTTGTCGCGAGAGGAATACCAACAAATACCCATGTATTCGGTTATAAATTATTATCTGTAGTGGAAATATTCCATCATGCAGACAAGAGACTTGTTTAACTTTGATATTTGAAACGATTGTTTTCCTCAAAACTTTGCTTGTCCGACAGACTATTTAATGATCAAGGAAAGATTTATGAACCAGTTTTGTTACAGTTGTGTTTTTTGATAAATTTCACTGTGGTTTGCAATATTTGTATTTCCTTGGTTGTCTAAGTTCAAAGGTGATGCTTGCTTGCTTATACATAAAGTACTTTATTTCTGAAATTATTTCAAAAAGTCCTTGTTTACTAACAAGGACTTTTTAGTAAACAAGGACTAAATAAAAATTATATCCATTAAACAAAAATCCATCACCACAGTATTCTAGACCTTTCACCTTATCTAATTTCTACATTATTCTGAATAAATTTAAAATGTCACTTACGGGATATCTTCCGTGATTATATTTTTGTTTGAGTTCCCGATATTTCGACGCTGTTGCAAGCGCCATGATCGCGGGTTAACCCGCGATCATGGCGCTTGCAACAAAAATATAATCACAGAAGATATCCCGTAAGTGACATTTTAAATTTAGAGACAAACCGTGAAAGTTTAAAACAGTGATTATTCTGAATGTTTTAATAATTAATAATATTTGTCAAAAACAGAGTTAAATAAGTTCCAAAGTGTTTTGCCTAGAAAGCCGTACAAACATAATAATAAAATGGTTAAAAGTACATTAAATGAATTAAACAATAATAAAAATGTTTAAGGTGCATCAATAAAAATAATAGTAAAAATGATTTAAGTGCATCACTTAAAATTAATAAAACAATAATAATAACTAAACAGTTCCTAATTCACCACTGCGCCAATGCTAATTTTAAGGCACGTCATTATTAAGTCATAAAATGTTAGTTCTGTAATTATTTTTATTATAAACCACAATATTACAATAGAAAACCAGCACAATTTTCAATCGGCCGATTAATCGACTAAACGGTTTGGTGGACTGTTGTGACGACACTTTGGTCGACTCTTTGAAACCGTTGCTAAGTTATATGACCGCCCCGAATGCTCCCTAGTCCTCGCGAATGGCTGCAATACTGAGAAGTACTTCATCTCGACACAACTCTTATTTTTTTCTAAATTACCTTTCGTATTCTTGCGATGGAGTGGCTTAATTTATTTCATATAGAAGCACGTTCATTCTGATATAAAACTGATTACTTGTACTAGAAATAAGTAGTGGGCGAAATTAATTCTGTTGAAGGTTGATGATATTGATCGCCGACACCTACACGATTATATTATTGAAATTATCAACTATAAACCCAATAGAATTGCTCTCATCTCAATATTGGATCATAAACATTTTTGTGAGATACTTACTATTCTCCGTGGTTGGTGGACCCTGCTGCTGCCTTCCTCGTGATCTATCCAACACAAAATATAGAAAAAAATTCTAGCCTATTAAGTATAATCGTTTACATTTATTTAAATAAAATCGTTTACGTTTATTTAAATAAATGTAAACGATCTTAGTAACATAAAAATAAATTTTCAATTCATGCCATTAGTTCCTGAGATTAGCGCGTTTAACCAAACTAACAAAAATAAACTCTTCAGCCTCATAACATTAGTATAGATGAAAATGTGAATCTCCATTTAACCAAGAACATTTTAAACTCAAAATGAAAACGTAGAAAACATTTCTGCCAAACCGCAGATTCCACCGAAACCATCTTAAATCGTTACGGCGATCCCAATAAAGGCTAGTTGGCGCTATAAAAATGAAAATCACATAAACGGGCGGTCGTCGGCGCCGGCAGCCGTGGCTTACTGCTAACCATCGGTTAGAGTTAAATGACAATAACCGCGCGGTGCAACCGGCGGAATTACATCTCAACTGCGAAGACTTGGCGACGCTGATAAACAAGCCGTTAGGGACATAATTATAATAACTTTACAGCGAAACTTTCTGCTGAAGGAAAAGACTTGGTGATTTACTTTGATTTAGTCATAGAGGCAACGACGGCATAATGTGTATAATCCTTTTCAGTCTATCTCGATGGGGTGAGCACTCGTATTATTTATACCTAATATAGCATTGACAACATTAATGGCATACTTACTACATAGTTACGCAACTGCCTTACTTCAATTTTATGCAGTGGGATTGATCAAACCATCATCAAACCGCTTTCTTATTGCAGCATTTTTGTCAACTTTTAAATAATACTAATACTTAGCAATAGCTTAATAAATTCGTAAATGCCTAAAAATAAATGCGAATAGTAAAAACACAGTAACTCGTGAGTACATTTCGATGATTTTGATGAGGAATTTATTGCTGTCAGTTCCAATATTAACAATAAATCGACATGGACTTTTACTGATGTGAGTGTAAAATAAAATTCTGCTAAAAATTGTTTCAGCAGTTGGGTTAAAATCCGAACATAAATGAAATAAAGAGCGGTCTGAAATTCTCACGTGTTCGTGTATTAAGTGAGCGGATGAAATAATAGCTCATTTGTCAGACGCAGATGAAGGGTTCAGCCGTTCAGGGGAGACTGTGAGCGTTCATATTTAATGCACACCTTTTTTCAGATGTCACTCTTTTCAGTTAAATCGGAATATAAATTGTGAATTCAGAGAACATGTTGCCGATTTCATACCCTATTAAATACGGGAATCCTTCTGTTGGCAACAAATGTTAGAGCATAATTATGTAACATGGTTTGGTATAGCTTTTATTAGCTTAATATTATAATTTAAATGAGTTATAATAATGTAAAGTTTTGTAGCACAATAAACATTCCCAGTGTTGGGACTAAATCTATATCTCTTCTTGAAATTGTAGGCATTATCTACCCCATGATACCACAGTGAAAATGCCAATTACATTTGTTTATTCATTTAAAAATGCCAAAGTTTGTAAGTAAGGGTTAATGGATCGATGTATGGGTGGATGGATCTGTTCGTCTTTCACACAAAAACTACTAAACGGATTTGTACGAAGTACCTACATATATAGTTTATAGCCTGGATTAGGACACATTATAATTCTTTATATGTATATCGGAAAGGCGTTCCCTTGAGACAATTTTAAAGTAACACGCAGGCGAAGCCATCGACAACAGCTAGTGAATTCATAAATTAGTAAACAGGCAGGTAATACTCTCATTTCTATACAATAAAGCGAATTTATCGTTACATTTTGAGTCATGCCACAGAACAGATATTTAAATATAATCAGTGGCAATTAGGCAGTGTATCCACTGTACGTACGGCGGGCGGTCGTTCCGGCGCCGTCCCGCATTGCGACACTCGCTTTATTGTCCGGCCATCGCCGCCGAACTAGGGTAGGCAGCCCTCTAGGTACTTATAATACTAGATGTAGAAGATAAGCCGAGTAGAGAAAATTCACGAATTAAACACACAGCTGTTGTTTCACACGTATACAACATTAAAGTACTAGCCCGACGTAAATTATTGTTTTACATGACATTGTCTAATATCACGCCTGTAATTCCAGAAGGGTTCAGCAAGCTGTGGTATAAATCGGTTCCGTATCAAAATAACTAAATTCATTTTAACTACTTTCGATTTAACTACGATCAAAAGACCTACCGGTTGGTTTAACTAATGGTCGTTTCACATAAGTTTGTTATAACTAATGTACAAAATACCCAATGGATAATTCACCTACTTTTATCTCACCTACGGTTAATTCATCTACGTTTAATAGACCTATGGTTAATTCAACTACGATATTTTTAGCTAAAATTAATATCCCTGTTACGGTATATGTGTGGTATCATACAAACGTCAACGGAGCATCGCATCGCGGTGCTCCTACCTCTGGGTGGTTTAAAAAAAAATAACCACGAAGGGGAGCCCCACGAAGCGGGGCTTGTCGACCTTACTTCGAAAGCCTTCTTCCTCCGCTTTAGAAATAAAACGAGCGCGTTTTATTTATTTAAAAAATACTGTAGGCGAGTCATCCATTAGGAATTTCAAACGTAGTTAAAACAACCAACATCTTAAAAGAACATTAGATGAATCATTTGTTAGTGCAATCAATTTTAGTTCAACCAAAATTATGTCAGTTGAACAGCAGTTGAGTCATCCATTATGAGTCTTGAATTTATGTGAGTCAATCGTAGCTGTATCGAAAGTAGTTAAAAGAAACGTAGTTATTTTGATACGGATCCGTAGCTACTACTGAAGATTTTATGAAGAAGACCCAATAAAACTTTGCCTAGAATCACACTCAGGACGTATTGCTTGCAACCGTTTAGCCAATAGATTGTCTAGTCATCATCTATTAAAGTCGTTTTAGAAAATTCTTTTTTTTTTCCAGAAAATTCTTTTTACAAACCAATGTTACAAACCGACCTCATTTTTTTACCAGGTTAATATTAGGAAAAGTTATAGTTTCAAAGTGTCTCCTTATAAAACTACGGGTAGTCCATATAAAGTCATAAGTGTGGTGGGCTCAGACTAAAGATTAAATTAGTACACTACATGCTGTTGAGTCAATAAACACAGCTATAATTATCTAGTTCGGTTGATTCCTGCGCTTGATTCAGCCTCGACTCGTTTGTTTTTATGTTATGACTGCTAATACGCGCTTCTATTGTTTTCTTTCGTTCGTAAATGTGATATTAGCTTGTTTTCCTGGGTTCGTAAAGGGTTTATATTGTTTTATTGTTACTTTTAGGTGATGTTTTGAAACCTTTTCCTTTTTTTTCTGTAATAATAAGTTAACCAAGAACTGGTAATCGGGAAAGGTGGAATTCAAACCGAGGCCTTGCAACCTACTTGGTTGTTTTTAGCTAACACAATTGAATATCACATAAATAAAAATAATATTCAAGCCAAATCAAAGTCGAAAGAGGCTACATTTTTGCCAATTCATTAGTTACCTTGTAATATAATGTGTTTGTACTTTGATCAGTTTACAATGAAACTGGCGTAATATCATGTTAAAAAATTGCAGTAATAAACCACCACCGAGGTAGTCATAACCATCAATATCAAAATTTCGTGACCGTGTTGTGGACGCGGCACTTCCTTATCCAAAAATTTTTGGCGACCAGTAAATAAAGCCAAGTGATCTGAACAGATAAGCGCCAGTACTGAGCACAGTGAGCGGCGCACTAAACACGCGATAGTCTGGCAACTTGCCACCGCCTCGCTCGCTCACTGGTGGAGCCAGCGCGGTGGGACAGTGTGTCACTGCCCTTTTTGGTTCACTGGACCAAGTGCTTGACGTAAAATGCGGGTCAAGTGTAGCACAGATCTTTTATTTTATGAGTTTTTTATGTATATAATCTTGGCAGCTTAAAAAGAGGTGGCAGGATGGTGTGGATGTTTACTTTGATGGCCGATCTGAAGTAACACTAGAAAAGAGCACTTGGAAGGAGGCAATTGCTCAGCAGTTGGATAACAACGACTAAAAAACTTTGGGGAGATCATAGCTCATTTTTATTCAACTTCAGATGCTTGTCTTCAATGTCTTGATGATCTGATTCATAGAGTCTATAACACATAATAGAATCATAGGTTTTCGTATTGTTTGATTTGCATTTCTTTACCTACTGCTAACCTTCAAAAATTAGTCTTATTGAACCTTGAAAATAACCAACCCTATGATTAGTTGACAAGACGCTTGTATTTAGAAGTGCCAACCGATAAAATTAGTGTAAATTTGTCTCTACATGGCCTTAAATCATTTGTGATTGTTAATAAAACCACGTTGTTAGTAAGCAGAGGTGTATACTAAATCAAGAAAATAATTATCATTATCTTTACTGCATTTTCCCCAAGGGTGTGACAGTCGGCCTAGTTGTAATTAATACATTAGATAAAACGACATTACCCACAGCAATAAAATAAAGTAAAGAATGTGAGATTAGAGTGCAATGCCGGCTGTAATAGGTTTGCAATCAGCCGGCGCGCCCGACGCAATCAATCAGCCTGGCACTCTGCCGACCCCACCACGCTGGACGGCGCGGCGTTATCTATGCTTAGATAAAGTTTTATATTTTTAATCAGTTTTGTACTTTTTTTTCAATTTAGTGTCACGGTGTGGTGTTAGGCACTGCATAGTGTTCATGGCTTATATTCTCCGCTGACAGACTGTAATTCCCACTTTTGTGATATCTATCTGCTTAATATTACAAAAATAAATATAATTGTATGTTTGTAATCTACACTTATAATAATATTAATATTATAAAGAGGAAAACTTTGTATTTTTGTTTGTTTGTAATGAATAAATTCAAAAACTACTCGACTGATTTCAAAAATTCTTTCACCAGTTGAAAGCTGCTTTGGTCCTGAGTAACATAGGCAATAGGGGGGGGGGGGCAAAACCGCTGGGAAAAGCTAGTAATGAATATACAGAAAAATATTGGTCCATTTCGGAAAAAATATTTTGCCTTTAGAAAGTTATATTCAATTGGTTTCGAGTGACAAAAGCTAGAAGAGAATGAATATGTGGGTTTTTTAACTGGGGTAGATTTTAATGAATACTTCTGACAGAAAATGTTGCTTTATTTTTGAAGGACCAAGCATGTTGACCACAGTTAAGGTCATCATAAAAATGGTACAAAAATCATGGTATGATAGCAAATACATACAAAGAGATTAATTTGTTAAAATATTATACAAAATGACAAACATAAAAAGTAAGATGTTTTCTCTGTTTGATCTGTGAAGCAATAGCTCAGCAACAGCGAAGATCAACGGCCTGACAACTACTAATTGTGTACTCCATATTTTTTGGGCCGATCCGTACAATCACAAATAATTGAAGACTAATAAATAGTTAGGTGTTTACTAATAAATTCGTCTGAGATAGTTCGTTAAGCCTTCGCTCGTGTGTGAATCACATCAATCAGCTGTTCAGACAGAGACATCAAGGTCAGTGCGGGTGCAGGGTCAGGGGTGACGTGACCTTGCCAGGGTTGCAAGGGTCACAGGGAAATGATTAAGATTAAAAGAATTCATATTTACACATCTTTTCACAAACTAGGGAGAGGCCGGTGTTTCGTACCTGACTACTCTGAGAAAAAACTGTAGAAACAAACTCAGAGGAGTGTATGAAATGTCTTATAAAAAAGACTGTCACTCTTTTAAAATACAGAAAATATTATAGAGGGAAATTTGAATTTGCTTGGTACAATTTTACACTGAAAACCATTACTTCGACACTATCTTGGCATTAGTTCTACGGAATTATTATTTCAGTAGTCAAAAAATAGTTTGCTACTAATGTTTTAGTCTGAAACTAGTTTATCACTAGTAGCAATAGCGAGCGAGTCGCTTGAAACTAGCTTCACTTATCGTCGGACAATAGTTTCACACTAATTCTAGTAAGCGGTCATCAGTTTGACACTAGTTTGCACGAGTTTGATTCTACAAAAAAATACAAAAGTTCGCTTGTTTGACGCAAGTTTCACTTGTTACCAGATTCAGTAGTCGGTCATTAGCTAAAATCTAGTTTGGCACTAGCTTATCACTAGTTGACATCTAGTTTGGTACTAGTTGAACCCTAGTCACGAGAAAATTTTACAACATTAAGTACACAAAAATTTTGTTCACGACCGACTACTCTGGACTATTTCTTATGAGTTCAAAAACAAAATAGAAATCGATTTGAGACAAATAAGGCATCTACTAGTCATCGTCCAATAATAAAGCGATGAAAGAGCTGTTATCCATAATTGACACGCTTGCTGACAGAAACTAAAACGGTGAGCAACGAACGTGCTGACAAATTGAAGTGAGGAGTGACGAGATTGAGAGTGAGACGATGACATAATAATAACTAGAGGGAAAAGGGGAAAAATAAAAAACTTTTTTTTTATTTTTCCCCTTTTCAGTTTAGATATTCAACAAAAATTTCTTAAATCGGCGTCTCTGAAAATCTACAATCCAAGTAAGCAAAACGAATCCACGCGGGCAACGTCGCGGGATTTCTGTTAGTGTTATATACTGAAACCTTCTCCACTCAACAAAATCCGTCAAGAAAATTCGTTGAGCCAAACGCAAGATAATCGCGGACAAACATACATACAAGTCGAACTGAGAACGTACTTTTTTTTTTTGAAGTCGGTCAAAAATGGTTAGCTAGCTTCCGTCCATATTTCAGTAAACTATAATATGACCAATGACTTTTTTACCATCATGGCGACATACAAGCATACGGTCCGGCTACATACAGGCTACGGTGACCGCTTTCCATCAGGTGATGGAAAGCGGTCACCGTAGCCTGTAACAACATAGGCCTGCGCATTGTTGCGATGGCGATGAGATAAAATTAAAGTTCAAGAACCGAAGTTGAGCTACTAAGGTATTGGGTTTTTTTTTGGGTTTCTTGGGTCAAAGTTTTATTAGAGGTAACACTTTATCTAAACATATCTGGGGAATGTGGGTATACGCCTTTGCCTCACGATTGTGTTTGCACCTGTTTTACTGGATATCTTGGGGTTTGTCAGTCGCTCTGATTTAGACAAGAGTCAAGAGCAAACCAAAACTAAATCTAAGAAATAATTGCGAAAAGCAATTTTAATTTAAACCATCAGCTCTTTCATCCTGTTCGCATCTAACGAAAATCAATTCACTTGCAATCATCGCTGTCAACCATCACTAGCAGATAAATTATTATTTTAATATAAGTCGTGAGCGTCTGGACAGTTACTGTGAACGGGTATTAATAACTACGGGTAGTTGGAACTGATCGATTGTTACCGTAGCTCTCATCTCGTCTTATTGCAGTGCCATACATAGATAATCTCTACATGTTATTTTGTGCGTTGTTTCCGTGGAAGTATTGCTGCACATGAGAAGATGTGTAGTTTTTTTGTACTGTTAATGCATATTAATTGTCGATTAACTATGCAATTGCATAATTATACATAAATTGATAGAAACGATGAAAAAACAAATGTAACGAAACTAATAAATGGCATCAGAAATTATTCCCCTTCGAGATTTCTACGTATATGTAAACAACTACCTATCAGTACCCTTTTTTTTATCGTGGTAAAATCATCAAATGAGTCCTCCCACCCCGGGCAGGGCGGGAGGGACTGTCAGACTTGTACTGACTAAAATCCACGGTGTCCTTCAATAGCCCTTTATGTTCCGGGGTCACGGTAATGAGATAAGTCCCGCGACCCCGTACCCTGAGTACGAGTTTTCAGTATTTGAGACGTAAAGTAAACTGGAACT
Source organism: Agrotis exclamationis (assembly GCA_950005045.1). Taxonomy (NCBI): domain Eukaryota; kingdom Metazoa; phylum Arthropoda; class Insecta; order Lepidoptera; family Noctuidae; genus Agrotis; species Agrotis exclamationis. The sequence goes on from OX465434.1 coordinate 22,095,476, forward strand.
TTGACAACTTCAAATTGACAATTTTCAAGGAAAAAATTAGTTCCTTCTTTGCACACCAGAGGCGCTGTTCCATTTTTTCATACAAGAAACGCTGTAAATACTGGAAAGACGCTGTAAACTAAAAGAGTGAAAACTCCTGCTGGTTTATATGTGAGCGTGAACGAATATGGATGGAGTCTCATTAACATCCTTTGTAGGCGTGCAGGCGCATTCACCAAACGTTTGTTTATGATACTGACTAACGGTTTGTGAAAGGGTACTGATTTTGAAATTTAATTGCTACTTGTGGTGTATTTATCTTATAGCAATCAACCTTTCGAAATCGTATCATCATCATCATTGTGCCGATAGTCGTGTCGGCCCATGGCTTAATTGCTAAGAGCCTCGACCAACACAATTAGGAGGCTCTCGTTAGGCAGCTGGATCAAGGGCTTGATTCAGAAAGCAGTTCTTCTGGATACGGCGCGCATTGTTAGGAGGTTTCTTTCTTTGGAGCCCTGACCGCCGGTAGCTTGGACCCTGTTCCCGATACCGGTGGGCCACTATTATTTATATTTTTAAATGTTTTTGTTTTCTAATTTGTAAAAATAATTAAAAATGTTAATGATAAGTAAGGAAAGCTGAATAAAAAAAAAATTAAAAATAATAATACATACTTCAATGCCAGAGACCTAGACCTATAGACCTCTTCGCTGCTACCGACAACGCGGTGGAGATGGCGGAGTTTTGGACCAATAAAATATAATTACCGTCTTGCCAGCGACACGAAGAAGAAGAATGACAGAGATCTTACACTGACATCATTTGTACTGCTTAACATTCCTGCCAGACCAACCCGGATATATTGCATTCAATATAAAAACAATCTCGCAGATTTATAGTGGTTTAAATGTAGTCGGACGCATAAACATATCCGCGGGTAATAGCGTCATATCCCGCGATGAGTTGCAGATACAAAGAGCGGAGACTCACATGTTTGAGGAAGTTATGGATAAAGCGGCTGAATGCAGATTTTTTTTTTGCATGTTTAAATCATCAAATGAGGGACTCATTCCTGGATGGAGTGAAAGGGATTGTCAGACTCTCACTGTCTAAAAATCCACCCCAGTGTCTTCAACTGCCCTTTTATTTCAAGGGTCACGGTAAACAGACTGGTATATACAGATGAACAGATTTTTACCGACTTCAAAAAAAAGGAGGTTATCAATTCGACCCGTATATTTTCATATAATATGTTAGTCTATATCAGCGTCTGAACAAATGTGCCAAATTTCACAAGTGTATGTATGTTTTTGTGTTTGTGCACGCATATCTCCGGAACTACAAGTTCGATTTAAGTAATTCTTTTTTTGTTGTACTAGGTATTGTTCAACTTAGGGTACACTGCAAGTTTCATCAAAATCGATTCAGTAGTTTTAGAGATATGGATTTTTATGTTGTGACGGATTACAATATTAGTGCATATTATGTAAGAAAATTTTATATTTTACAAGAATTTGGGTTGACTATTTAAAAAATGAACTAAAAAGGTTAAAATAAAAACTTTTTCAAAAAAGTAACCGACTTCAAAAACAACAACAAAACAAAAAAGGGTGAAATAACCTAATTAATAACTTCTTTCGGAAGTCGGTGGCTAAAAATCAATGAAAAAAAAAAAAAAGCCACCGACATCCGAAAGAAGTTATTAATTAGGTTATTTCACCCTTTTTTGTTTTGTTGTTGTTTTTGAAGTCGGTTACTTTTTTGAAAAAGTTTTATAAGTAACTGTTTATTTTTAATCTTGAAATTGGCGACCCTCCGGCTTTTCTATGCATCAAAAATAATAAAGACAATATTAGATTTGAGTATAAAACGAAGGAAATTATTAAAATACAGAGCTGAAGCCGTGAGTTGTCATGAAATGGAAAAGCTAATTAGGATCAATCTCACGAAGTAGAAGATCCGAGAGAGCGAACTACTTCACCTTGTTAGTAGAATAAATAAGATTTTCCGGCGAGCAGATTTCACGAAAGTTTTTCTATTTAGGCGGGTCACATGTCACAGTGGCAGACGTCTCGGTACGTCTCTGGCAAGCCTCCTAGGAATACAGCTCTTCAGAACAAAGTTTTGCTCATTAACTTTAGTGAGATGGTCCATTCAGATATAATATTTTTCATACAAAAGATTATTAAAAATTGATAGTGTTATGAACTTGTGTGAATAAAATGGACGGTAGGTGTGCTTAAGTGAACGAATCTTTCAATCTTAAAAGTACACTATGTACTATGCAATTCAACTAAGAAGGAGAGTTTGTTAACTCCATATTGTGACGGCATAAACGCTTTTGTAAACACTTGCATGCTTTTAAATAAACAATTACCGAATGAGAATAATTCCAATAATAATATACTATAATTATACTAATAAAAAAACTTTTTTAAGAACAATGTAACCGACTTCAAAAACAACCACATTTTTTTTAAATAACCTACAAAATAACTTTTTCTTTCGAAAGTCAGTGACTTAATTTTTTATTTCATTCACTTTTTGCCACCGACTTTCTAAAGAAAAGGTTTTTATTTAACCGACTTTTTTATCTTTTTTACCTGACTACGGCCAAATTCTTGTCAAATACATAATTTTCTTACATGTGCACAACAATTTTGTAATCCATAAGCTAAAATAAAAATACTGAACCAAACTAAGTGAAAATTTTATAGGACCAAATGGCGGGTATATAATTATACTGCATCGAGTAATCGGTGTCAACTTTTGATCATTTTTTAGATTTTTGTTGATTTCTCAAAAACCGATAGTCCGATTTCGATAAAATTTATATGGGACCATTTGGAAAGTACCTACCTACTTATATCTTTTCAAATCGGTTGGTAAGCGACGGAGTTATGCGAACAAACATAAAAAAAATATTTAAACATCCGAATTGATAGCCTCCTCCTTTTGGAAGTCGGTTAAAAATTAATTTGTATAAAGGAGTTTAATGCTAGACGTTATTACCAAGTGGCACTTGATAGATTGGGGTTATTGACTATTAAAGTTTGACACATTGAGGTAGGTTGATGTACTGGCGTCTGTACCTAGATAATACAAATTTAATTCAAAGACAATTTTAAACAAAAGTACGTAGGTATGTAAATGACGTAATTATAAAACGCGTGTATTTGTCAAAGTTCCTACAAGTTGAGCGACGAATAACATTGATTAATTAACAAATATTCTAATGGAAAGGATGTGAGTGATGATGTATTGTTCAAAGACGCACAGAAGACCAACCTTACACAATACTACCTCAAAATAAATATAAAACAGTATAAATGTGATGCAACTCCACAAACAATCCCATTGTTTATGGAGTATTAATACATTTAGTAGGTTGTCCAGCGTGTCTTGTCGATTTCTCATCACCGGAACAGTACCTAACTGTGTTTAATGATCGGTGGGCTTCATCTATGTTTACCCAGTAATGAACGTGGGTGCTATTAAGGGGGTAACTACTTACTACTACGGGCGCGACTATCTAGTCGTGGCTGTTCCAATCACAAATGGATTGGGTAGATAAACAAAATATTCTTCACCTTTCCTTTGAATATCAAAACAGCTGGCACATTTAAAATATAATTGTTATCCAAGACCATAGAAAACAACAAAATCACAGTTGATTTTCTATACTCATCTACTCTATGTCAGTCATTCCCTCGAAGTCTGCCAATTTGGATCTACGTCGTAATGTGTGTGCCATTATATCGCGTCGACGACTTTTTTATTCGCCCGCCTAGCCGTATTGTTTTAGAGTGATTATTCCATTTGTGTGGATCAAGTTGTGTACTAAAGAAAAACAAAGTGCTGTTTAGACTCCGTGGCTTTTTGTGATACGTCTCGCGATAATTTATTAAAAAGAAAAGAAACAATCGACACAGTTTTGGATCGTTTTAAGAGTTTTAAAAGCGCAAGACTTTTATTGTAAAAACCGGCCAAGTGCGAGTTGGACTCGCCCATGAAGGGTTTCGGTAGTAGCAAGCATAGATTAGGGATATAATTATATTGAAATTAGTAAGTAATATACAAAAACAATAAAAAAAACTTTGTTTTTCATAGTGTTTGTATGAACGGCAAAGTTATATTTGCGGTTTTTGAAAATGTACTATATCTCAAAAACTGCTAACTCTATTATAATTCAAACCAATTTTAGTTGGAAGTTTTTGTTAAGGTCTACATCATATATTTTTTTAGTATTATCATTCTCTTATTTTAGAAGTTACAGGGGGGGACACACATTTTACCACTTTGGAAGTGTCTCTCGTGCAAACTATTCAGTTTAGAAAAAAATGACATTAGTAATCTCAATATCATTTTTAAAGACCTATCCATAGATACCCTACACGAATGGGTTTGGTGAAAAAAAAATTTTTGAGTTTCAATTCTAAGTATGGGGGGCACCCCTAAAATTTGTTTTGTTTTTATTTTTGTGTAAAAATCCTAATGCGGTTCACATAATACATTTACCTATTATTATTTCCTTTATTCATTATCTATCTTATTTTATACATTTTTAAATATTATTACAAAAAAAAATAAAAACATTTAAAAATATAAAAAATAGGTGCCCACCAGCATCGGGAACAGGGTCCAAGCTGCCGGTGGTTAGGGCTCCAGAGACAGGAACCTTCTCACTATGCGCGCCGTGTCCAAGAGAACTGCTTTCTGTATCAAGCCCTTGAGCCAACTGCACAATGAGAGCCTCTTAAGATGTTGGTCGAGGCTCTTCGCAATTAGTCCATTGACCGTAACGACTATCGGTACAATGACTGCTGAGTCCACGTCCCACATGTCGACAATCTCGTGTGCTAAATCAAGATACTTGATTTTTTTATCATTTTCAGCTTTCACGAGATTCTCGTCATGAGGGACGGTGATGTCAACAATCATTGCACGGCGCTCTCGGCGATCTACCACCACTATATCAGGCTTATTGGCTACAATAGTCCTGTCAGTGATGATAGATTGATCCCAATACAATATGGCATGACCGTTTTCAAGAACTGGGTCGGGCACATACCTGTAGTATGGTACTTCAGAATCCACAAGGTTGTACTGCAGGGCAAGTTGCTGGTGGATAATCCTAGCTACTAGATTGTGTCTGTGCAAGTACTCGCCGTTAGCAAGACGAGAACAACCGGAAACAATGTGTCTGATCGACTCACCGGGACGGTGGCATGCCCGACAGATGTCAACCGTACCGTCCTTGACAATATATTTCCGGTAATTGTTCGTCATGATAACTTCATCCATAATCGCACAGACAAAACCTTCGGTTTCTCCGAAGAGGTCACCGAAACGTAGCCAGGCTACAGATGCCAAAAAGTCTACATCAGGTCCGTGAAGGGCCTTGTAGAACCGTCCATGTAGCTCCTTGCTCTGCCATACCTCCCTGCGGTCATTAGTATCCAATACCACAGGTTTGCGCCAGTTCTCGTTAGCCAAGGAGAGCGGGGTAAGGCCTTTGTCCACTGAAACTACATCTCGATGCATCCCCACGTCGGCTTCAAGGAAGTATTCCCTGAGACTGCATACCTCGCGGTTGTGCAAGGTCTTAGCATTAAGTAAGCCACGGCCTCCACACTTCCGCGGGATATACAGTCTCATCACCGATGACCGTGGGTGATGCATCCGATTTGCAGTCAGCAGTGTACGGACCTTTCTATCTAGGGCGTCAAGTTCCGTTTGAGTCCATTTGAGTATGCCGAAAGAATACATCAGAACCGGCATGACCCAACTATTGAAGGCGCGCACCTTATTTCCGCCTGATAAAAGACTATTTAACACTTTGTTGAGGCGGCCAAAGAAGCGCTCCCTCAACGATTGCTTCATGCCAGCAACATTGATGCCCAATGATTCCGACATACCCAAATACTTATAGGTTTCGGTTGCTGAAAGGGATCTAAGGTTTATGGAATCTGAGAGTTGGGTGCTCTCAGACTCCATAATCCCCCCTCGCCTTACATGCATGACCGCACATTTCTCCACACCAAATTCCATCATAATGGCGCTACTGAAGGTTTCAGTGATCTTCAGTAGCCCCATCAGCTGCGAATTGGTGGGGGCAAAAAGTTTCAGGTCATCCATATAAAGGAGGTGAGATATAACCTGACCGCCTCTCCTCAACCGATAGCCTAGACCTGAATCTTCCAGCAGTGTGCTAAGAGGATTCAGGGCTAAGCAAAACCAAAGCGGACTCAAACTGTCACCCTGAAATATTCCTCGCTCAATCCTAATCGGTTCGTCGCTCCCGAGAATCTGCCGACGTCCCGGATAGAGAAGGAACGTCCTCCATTGCCGCATACATGACAACAAGAAGGTGCGAAGTGTTGCATTTATTTTATACAACTCTAGCACCCTCAGGAGCCATGCATGCGGCACAGAGTCATAGGCCTTCTTATAATCTATCCAACACGTCGACAGATCCCTCCGGGATCGACGAACCTGTTGGCTTACGGCCATGTCAATAAGGAGCAGCTCTTTAGTACCACGGGACCAATTCCTACATCCATTCTGAGAGGCAGACATAATTGAATTACTATCAATATGATAAGCAATTTTTGCTCTCAGAATGGATGTTAGAACTTTATAGATCGTCGGTAGACACGTAATTGGTCTATAGTTTTTTGGTTCCGCGGTACCACCTGATTTATAGAGCAGGTGGGTAACACCTGTGGTAAAAAACATTGGTAGTGACCCTGTCTCTAAAGATGACTGAAATTGTGAAGCTAAGCAAGCGTGCGACCCTCGTAGCCATTTTATCCAAAAATTATGCAGTCCGTCCGGCCCTGGAGATTTCCAATTAGGTAACGGACGGACTGCATGGGCCACGTCAAGTGAGGTTATAGAAATTTCTTCCATTTCTGGGATTGAGTCGCACGCTCGCTCAACCACACGCATCCAGTCACCCTCAGTGTGACCAACGGGCACCGACCAAATACTTCGCCAAAAAGCACTCATAGCTTCATTATCTGGCAAGTGCCCGTCAGTAACACCCTGATTGAGAATGGGTCGCTCCCATGTTCTGTATACCCACCTTTCATCACTTTGGAACATGCGATTCTGAGTGTATCGATCCACTCTTCTCCTATACCGACGGATACGGTTCGCCCATGCATAAACTTTCTGCTTCAGGAAGTCAATGCGCTCTGTGAGACGGGACATATAATCTCGAGAACTGATACCAGTTCCCGAGAACGCCCGCCTCACAAAGCGCATCACCCTTGGGCGTGTATTTCCCTCCCTGAAGCAGATGAGCTTCCCAATGAGCACCCTGGCCTCATTGATACGACGCTCAATCCTGCACTGCCAGGCTGGCACGGCAAGTTTCGGTCGTGCAGCTCTTTCTGTGTTCGGAAATTTGACATGAGCTACACGACATGCCGCGACAGCCGTACAATACAAGATTGAGTGTGTATCGCAAAGGTTTGCGCTGCTCTCAATAAAATCTGGTAACAGCGCATCCAGGGCACACACTAGGGCTCTGTTTTTTTTATTCATGGGCAAACGGGGTAGCCGCGGTCTAAGATCAGGTGATGTGAACCGATACTCACGAATCGCATCCTCCAAAGCACTCCTTATTTCCACATTGCATTGGTTATCTGCAGATATAACCCTGTCGGCCTCCTCTTCAACATCCTGGTTAACTCGCGCAGTGACAGGTGAATGGGTGTTTATCTGTGTTGCGAGAGGGTTGTCGACAGGGCTTCTCTGCACTTCCGAGCGCAGCCGATCAAGTGTAGCATCATCCAACCTATGACTACGTTGAATCACGCGCACCTGATCCGACAATCGTTGGGCCGAAACGTTGACAGCGGGCTCAAGCACCTGAAACAGAGAGAGCATCCTGGTTCGGTACGCCGTAAGGTTAATTCCTCCCTCTGTAGCCCCATAATATGCGCGCATCACATTTTCGTTAATAGACTGAGTCCAACGAATGCGCGACACATTTCCACCGGCAGCGGGGACCCTGTTCGGGGCCTGTTGGCCTCGAGGTCCCAAGCCCGCTGGTGGCCGTCCTCTTCCTCGTCGTGGCGGTGGTGGTGGCGTCGACGACGGGGAGAAAAACTCGTCGCTGGAGCTCGACGCGGCTGCAGCGCTCGATGACACGACGTCCACTGGTGAGGCGCGTCCCGGCGGCTGCGAGGCGGAGCTCAGCGACGAGCCCGGAGATGTTGGGTGTGCTGGCTGCGGTTTGGTTCGACTTCTGGTTATCATCGCAAAAGTACTGGATTCATTTTCTTCTTTTTTCCGTTATTTTACTGCATTGTTGTAGTTGTTGTTGATTTTTCATTTTTGTTTGTTATTATTGAGACCAGAATCATATTTTTACGTTGGTTTTTGCGGCAAATAAAATAAAATTAAAATGTAAAATGAGGAAGAAAATTTTTTACGTCAGTCACTTTTGACAGTCGGACCACAGATTATTATTATAATCTATAAGGGTTCCGTTTTTGCCATTTGGCTACGGAACCCTAAAAAAGAGACTCATTCTCTTCTAATTATGTTTATTTCTTTTTGTTTAAACATAAACATAAAGTAAATATTTGCCAAAATTCATAAATAACTCTTAAACATTGTAAACTTAAATCTTTTGTTTTCTTTGATTAAATCTCCTCAGAATACGGAAATAGCCTAGGTCTGAAGTTAGTTAAGTAAATAACTTAAATGGCATTAATTTAACTCGCTCACGTAAATAACTAACATCCTGAGCTAACTTCATTACCTCTCTCTCTCAGAGTCGGGAAACGTTCTGTTCTTCATTATTTTATTAATATTATAGTTGGTGTTTAAGTCTTTTGAATAATTTCCGAGCTATTCGAACTAAATGTCAACGTTAAATGTTGGAAAACTGCCGACTTATGAACATCTGAATTTGAATTCATTGAATTTTCGCTTGCAACTAATAAAGATTATATCCTGTTATGTTGTTTGACCTGCCCAGAAAAAGGTGGCAAGAGGACCTGGACGCATACCGTGAAGGCTGGTTAAAGCTGGCGCAGTATAAGTACTCTTGAGTTGACTTGGGGGAGGCCTTTTCCCCGCAGACGGAATCAATTGGACAGAAAAAAAAAGAAATTGTGCCTATAAATATGACATATACATCATACATAATGTCTCAATGTCGAATGTACGTATTGTGCGAACGGAGAATGTGGTTGCACTAAAATCAGAGTTTGATGAAGCGAATAATGTAACAGCGATTTTGCCCTCATCCTTTCAATTCACTGAAAAACTAAGTATATAATTCCCAAAACTCCCTTCAATTGTCTAAACTAGTCAGAACTGTCGTAAAACTGAGAGCCAATGTAACAAGTCCCCATCATAATAATAATCGTGAATCAAATGAAATAACTAACCTAACAATAGCGCTGTAATGTGGACATTTGCATGGCAACGATGACGATCACAAGTAATAAGAACATTGAATAGCACAAGTATGACGAGATCACGAAAGCAAGTCGAGAGCTCTCAGCGAGTCTAGACAATGCGACATAAGTGAGGATAACTTGATTTTATGACATTGAATTATTTGACTACAAAATCGATTTTAGACAATCTAGTGTATAATTTGGATATTATTCAGCAAGCAAGAGCACAATATTTGCCAATATACGAGAATAAAATAACTGGTATAATTATTTGTAACATAGTTTGGCCGCCATCTGGAAACATCCTTAAATAAGTAAGTCGTTCATTTTGTACATGTGTGGGTACAGTAAATGGTAATAATTTGTTAACAGACAGGTTCAGTCAGTATTTTACCAGCAGGTATGCAAAAAGTGTCGTCAAGTTAATTCATTTCAATTTTCTCAGTAGCAGCTAAAAGTCTGCTCTATTTATGTTCTCTCAACATTTTAATTAAATCGGGGACATGAGACTCACGATAAGCCTAAGCACTATTGGTGGCTGACTAAACGTTCATTATTAGTTGTACATAGCCATACCTTTGCTCAAAGTAGTTACTCCAAAACATTTCGACTGCGATGCGAGCATCATTTAATTTCTCGTTGGCTCATATTGTGCGCCGTGATTGGCAGTGAACGCCTCAATTGACACACTATTGTTGTTCCAATGCCGCTGTAACATACCGACAATAGCTGGTAACCTAACAACCATATCTGGTAACATATTAACAATGAGGTTGTCCTATACAACTATTTGGGAAGATACGCTATGTTTGCAGGTGGTCGCGTTAACGATTAGTGTTCGTGTTAAATATCCAAACCTTTCAGCATTGTCCGATGACTTTTAAAGATATCTAGACAATCTGCAAGACTACACTTATGAATTGATGAATTTTATTTTTTTAATTAAACTCTATCAAGAAAAATCTTTGTTGTGTGATTTCTTTAGATAGAAATACCCTGTAATAATAATGCAAAAAGAAGAAGAAATCATAATTTAAACCTACCGTAACAAAATAGAGTTTGATTTTTCAAAGTGACCGCAAATTTTTATCGATGTGTGTACCTACACGCAGAGGAATCTTGAGCAAGCCTCGACAGAAATAAACTAATAAATAATAAAACAAACTCAGAATATCCTCACCCACTCATTCATGACAAGATATTTGAGGATCGCGCACAGGTACAGTCGACCGCGCGCTCGCCCCGGGACAGTCGACCGCACAAAGTAATAACAACACCAAATCTCAATTAATTTCAGCACGCGGCCATTAATTTTGTGGCTTTGTTCCCACTCATAATTGTCGCTCAGCTTTATATAAACCGCGGCATTGCTCCAATGGGTAATGGACGGGATTTCCTGGGTTCAAAACCTGGCTCGAGGAGAAACAAAATGATGCTCCAGTTCTGAACTTGTACGAGCTTGAAATTGGGCACAATATGAGTTTATCTAGCAGAAATAATCAGACACAACACAAGAATTGGAGTAACGCCAAATAAAACTGGTGATAAGCTTCCTCAATGATTGTTATACTACATGTAAAGATGTGTTTATTCTGCAATATAAAATGTAACAAGAATAGTACTCGTGGAGAAAACTAAGTGTGTCGTATCGATATGCTAAACTGCGCGCGGTTTGTGAACTCTACTAAAAAGCTTTTTCAAATAACTATTCATTTAGCTGGATATTGTTTCGATTTTATTTTTCCTCTATTCGTGAAATATTCTAAATTCAGGTTCTGAATCCTGAATTGAACGAAATATGGACGAAAATATCATACAATTTCTGTATTCTAGGAATAATTTTGTGAACAGTATTTTGTTCATTTTGACGCAACCGAAATAAATTAAGTCTACTAGACGAAAAAATATGAATAGGTTGAAAATCAGTTGAAAGTGTAACCACGGTTTACATGAGGGGCTAATAGCGAAGTGGGCCAAAATAACAAGCTCACATCAGCCCTCGTGACCAGCCCCGGTAGGTGTTGAATTATTTGGGCTCCCAGCGGGAGCGATACATTATATCCGAGAGGGCCACATCCCCAACTCCTAATTAAACGGGAATACATAATTAACTTTTTCTTTCGCAAATAAAACGGACAATAAAGTAAGGGTCACTCATGAATGTTAACGTATTCCTCTCGTGAGTCGAGTGACACAACCTGCGACTGCGGCCGACATGCCATTTACATAGTTTTTATTGTGCGACGTCATAATGTGTGTCCGTATAGATTGTCTTTTTAATGTTAATGGTAATTGCTTCATTGTTTTGCTGGCTGTACTTGAAAAATGTATGGAATTCCTGGCTGCGGTTAAAAGGGTTGAAATGGAAGGGCTGGGGGCTAAGTGGGGTTCTAATGCAACATCCGATGTGTAGTATTCGAGTGGGCGCCGCGCTTACATTATGTAGCAAATTGCTGGTTCAATCATTTCGACTTTTTGTCGTTTTCATGCAAGCGATGTAAAAATAATGCTTTAAGTCAAATAACGAAGTTTAACTAAAGTATCGCCCTGTCGCTAGAAATCGTCGAAGATTTTGTCTACCTTGGTGCTAATATTAATAACACAGGCTCTTGCGAAAAGGAGATAAGAAGACGTATAGGGATGGCCAAAACTGCGATGTCCCAGCTCCAACGAATATGGAAAGACCGTAACATCTCTCGGAAAACCAAAATTAAACTGGTTAAATCCTTGGTGTTCTTGGTGTTACGGATCAGAGACATGGACTCTCAAAAAAGCCGATCGCGATCGCATCGATGCTTTTGAAATGTGGTGCTGGAGAAAAATGTTGCAGATACCCTGGACTGCATTCCGCTCCAATGAGTCCATTCTCCGCGACCTTAAGATCCAAACCAGACTTTCTACCACCTGTCTTCAAAGAATCCTGGAGTTTTTCGGTCACATCGCGAGAAAAGATAGTCACAACCTTGAACAATTGTTGGTTACTGGCAAGGTTGATGGCAAGCGTCCGAGGGGTCGCAGTCCACTTAGATGGTCGGACCAAATTCGCTCTTCCCTGGACACGAAACTTCACGATGCTCTTCATTCTGCCAAGGACAGAAGCAGATGGCGAAGCATCGTCAAGCTCAAAATGACTTCACATTGGGGGAATCACGACCCTCAGCAATGAGGAATACGACGCGAGGAGGAGGAGGAACTAAAGTATTAAACAAGATTTTGTAGTTTCATCAAAAGTGTTACTATAGCTGTAGTCTAAAGTATTCCGCCCAACTCTCCTCGATACAGGTACCCTCGTGTGCCTACCAAACGTATTGATTACACTATAACGGCCTTATTGGCAGGGGTGTCACAACATGCAGGGTACACGTCCCGGGGGCTTCAGTAACTTGTATGGAGCTAACTTATAACTTCCAAAGTAATTCCCTTTCCCCAGTCAATTACATCTCCCTTCACACGTCGCCATTGCACCGAACGGCTGCGAGAGAACATCAAACAAATCAAAGAACATGAGAAAACTCAACTTCTTTGACATTAAGCTTCAAAGAGCAGGAGTATGTACAAGCTTTAATAATTACAATATTGTACCTCGAGTCTCTTTATTCACTTTATAACGAGCTTGGATACTGCATTTTCCTTTGCTGGATTAATAAATCAACAGACAATGAACGCGAACCTGTGTCGGGTTTTAGTATTAAAAATAAAATGTTTTGTTATTTCTGTGAAAATAACAAACAGTTTTAAACTTGACAAATTCTCATCCAGTTGACAATTCAGCTGGATGTTTATAAACAAATGCCCGAAATGAAAAAAATAAAGTGTAGCTATTGTACAAATATTTGAGTGCAGGCTACACTGAAATTATAAAATGTTTTTGTTCGGATTACTGAAAGCTTTGACAATGACATACAAATCCATAATTGTACAATTGAATGTAAAGCAGGCGGATGACACGAGTACCTTCCCGCTCAGTACAGTCAGCGCCAACACGCGCTAATCACTCGGATTATATCGCTGTGATCGGTTTTACTCGTACTATTCTAATTTTCGGCAATGCGGCACATCGGTTGCGTAACGCTCGCTCACGACTGCCCCAGGGAGATCGGATGCCCGCTTAAATTACGGATGGTGGAAAAACAGATTTTTAGATAGTGCATGCAATTAGTTTGAACTGGATGGCTGGATTTAGCTCTGTTTTATCGGTCTTACTTGATTTGTATAGAAACAAAATCACGTATCTTAATAATTTCGAAATCATCTCCAGAAACCTGCACTAAAAAACCGGCCAAGTGCGAGTTGGACTCGCCCATGAAGGGTTCCGTAGTAGCAAGCATAGATTAGGGATATAATTATATTGAGATTAGTAAGTAATATACACAAACAATAAAAATAACTTTGTTTTTCATAGTGTTTGTACGAATGGCAAAGTTATATTTGCGGTTTTAGAAAATGTACTACCTACATCTCAAAAACTGCTAAATGTATCTCATCCAAATCAATTTTCCTTGGAAGTTTTTGTTGAGGTCTATATTATATATTTTTTTTAGTTTTATCATTCTCTTATTTTAGAAGTTAAGGGGGGGGGGACACATTTTACCACTTTGGAAGTATCTCTCGTGCAAACTGTTCCGTTTAGAAAAAAATTATATTAGTAACCTTAAAATAATTTTTAAAGACCTATCCATAGATACCCCACTCGTATGGGTTTGGTGAAAAAAAATTTTGGGTTTCAATTCTAAGTATGAGGCGCACCCCCAAAATTTGTTTTGTTTTTATTTTTGTGTGAAATCCTAATGCGGTTCACATAATACATCTACTTACCAAGTTTCAACAGGATTGCTCTTATACTTTCGACAAAAAGTGGCTGTGACATACGGACGGACAGACAGACATGACGAATCTATAAGGGTTCCGTTTTTGCCATTTGGCTACGGAACCCGAAAAAAATAACTGTGAAATTTAATATCCTATATGTTTGCTGGCCGCCATTCTACGCGAGTTGTAAAAATCCTGAATAGGCCAACATTGCTGGTTACAAAAATTAAAAAAAAAAAACCAACGGACTTCTAAAAAACAACCACGAAAAAGGGTTAAATAACCTACCAAATAACTTTTCTTCGGTGGCTTTGCTTATTAATTTCATTGACTTTTTGCCACCGACTTCCCAAAGAAAAGTTATTTGGTAGGTTATTTTACCCTTTTTCGGGGTTGTTTTTTTAGAAGTCGGTTAGATTAAAAAAAAAAAAACTTTTTATTTTCCCCTTTTTAGTTTAAATATTCAACCCAAATTCTTGTCAAATACATAATTTTCTTACATAGGTATGCACTACAATTTTATTATTTTAGCACCGGTTATAACATCGCCCATGTACACAATAAGCAAGAACTCCAAAATAAATGATTTTTTTATGGGACCAAATGGCAGGTATACTGCTTCGAACAATAACCCATATGGGTCATTAGTATAAATGAATTAAGTCCAAATACAAGATAGCTGCTATAAACCGTTGAGGAGTTCCCTGAACTGTTCTTCGTCTTCATCATCAGAACCCTAATGACGGTTACAACCCATCTAGGGGTAAAGTTCTCATCAATATAAATGAATGAAGTCCAAACACAAGGTAGCTACTGTAAACCGTTGAGGAATTCCCTGAACTGTCCTTCGTCTTCGTCATCAGACCCCTAATAACTGTTACAACTCATCTAGGTGTAAAGTTCTTATCAATATTATAATACAATATTATAATACAAATTAATAAAGCTCAAACACAAGATAGCTGCTGTGAATCTTTGAGGAGTTCCCTCGACTGTCTCTCGGCTCCATCATCAGATATACTCCAGACCTTTATTAAATCGTAGTGCTTTGAAATGCTTTATGAAAAAAAATAATTTACTAAATCAGTCGATGCCTACTCCTTACAGTTAAGGAGTTGTACCTTCCATCATCAGCTCAGCTACATGAGACTGATGATGATTACCATACGCAAGTACTTAAATTACTTCATAATATTTTTGAACAAAACTGGCCAAGTGCGTGTCGGGCCACGCACAGTGTAGGGTTCCGTAGTTGCCCATCAAAATACTTATGCGAAATAACTAAACTGATTCGCTGAATTAAATTTTTTATTTAATTTACGTACATTAACATTTATTAGGTACCTAAGTGATTCAGTAGCCAACTCATAACGTCTAAAAACGGGCCCACATAGGAGTAGGATTGACTTGTTGTATAAGAAAGAACTCATAGTTACCTTCCAGCTCTATCATCAGACCATGGACATCATCCAGCATCAATGTCTATGTAATAAAGACGACTCTAACGAGCCGAAATTCGACGGGATTGAGTTGTTATCAAATCGCTTCAAGAATGATTTAAAATTTAAAGAGTTCCCACGATTTCTCCAGGATTCCATCATCAGATCCTGACTTTCAATCAAAAGAAGAATTTTCATAATCGGTCCAGGCGTCTTTGAGAAATCGGGGAAAATACATAAAAAAAAGATTACGACGGATTGAGAACCTCGCCCTTTTTTGAAGTTAGTTAAAAAAAGTGACAATAAAAACCTACCTATCCCCAAAACACACCTACCTATTATACCTGTAAAAATAAAGTTGACAAACTTACATTTGCAGTTGAAGAACATGTTCTCCGATACATTTTGTTTAGGAAAATATGTTATTCAAGTACGTTTTATAAGTTGGTCGACTATTACTCGTGAACTTGTAAATCCTACTTAGTTATGATAATTTTCTTTTAAACTTCGTTATACATATTTTTTGAATTATAATATGTATAACGAAGTTTACTACTATTGTGAATTTTTTCACACCCCCAAACATAACCGTTTAGCTGGTAGAGGGGGGGGGACACTCGAGTCGAGCAAAAATTAGCACTTTAAAGCTTAATATTTCGCAAACGAATCTTTTCATCAAAAAATTGTTAGTGGAAACTATCAATATTTTTAAAGGCCTATTTAATGATACCACTTTACGTGTACAGGAGGTACCCTAAAAAAATTTTTTTACGAGGTTTTAGTTTACCACTTTTTCGGCGCAACAAATCCGTATATTAACACCAAATTACAGCTTTCTAGTGCTGGGCGTCTGTGAGCTAAGCTGCGGACAGACGGATGGACGGACAGACGGACGGACATGGCGAAACTATAAGGTTTCCTTGTTGACTACGGAACCCTAAAAAAGAATCATGCATAAAAATCGGTTCACCCAGTGGAAAGTTATGAGGTAACAAACATTAAAAAAAAATACAGTCGAATTGATAACCTTCTCCTTTTTTTGAAATTGGTTAAAAATAGGGTTCCTTGAGGCCAGTTTAACTCTGAGGTATGTATAATTGTGGCTGGTGTAACTAAAGTGTTACCATATTACTTGTATGTTAAAAACTATGTTAATGTTGGATAAATGAATGTAAAAGTAAAACGGTTGGAACGCATCTTGGCGGAAGAAAATGTAAACTTATTACTGTTTTGGATGGACTTCTGAGAAAATTGGCGTTAATTTTAACTTATGATTTAATTTTAAACTGAATCAAAGCAATGTAACTCCCGCGCTTTGACAAAAGTATCCAATTACATGAAGACATAAATTAATCGAGCCACTAACAAGAACACGACGATTTAATTAAACTCCAAAGAAAATAATAAAATACAAACAACACTGTTAAATTGAAACAAATTGGCATACACAATTAAAATGTCTCCCAATTTAAACGTGCATTATTTATAAGACAACGTACAACATTAGCTAATTAGAGAGGAATCGTAAACTCCATGCAAAGAGGTTCATTATTTTCTTCAACGCGCGCCAACGAATCGCCACGGCCAAATTAAAAGGTCACATCTCTAATTTAATTCTTTAAGCGAGTCTGCAGGTGGGCCACGGCGCGGGCGGGTTACGGCTGGCCACGGTGCGCACACTTTTATTTCATCTTTGGCCCCGAGTGTACTCGGTCGGGTTTAGGGCTCCCTACGTTTACGAGCAGGACCTTATTGCTCTTATTGCCGTTTACGTCCGGTCGACAAATATTTTGTAACTCACATAAAATGTTAAGTTGGGACAAACTATTCTTTCGTAGAAGGAGCAAAATCTTGACCCAGTTGCGACGATCGAATACTGTTTTTCTATATCATTAAGTCTTTTACGTATTTGAGAAAGGGTTTCTATTTACTTTATTCGACGAATATTGCGAAACTGGTATTTTGCGAGATATTATTTTACTATTTACCGCAAAAGGCTGTTTTAAGAGAAATTACTGAAAACCTTTTCCTTTCAGATCTGCGCAAGTTTGTAGGTAGGTACAATGAAGAATTTGAAATCCGGTTTTTTTTCCTTCATGTAGATGTACGGGATATTCTGGGACTCTTCAAGGAAACTCAAAAATGCTGTGCCTTAATAAAACTTGTATTGCCTCAGCGGTGGTCAGAGGAGTAAAAAAGAATGACATGCAAAATTTGTAAATCTAAATGAACTTATAATTAACTTAAACTATAATGAGACGCACGTTGATTTGCTCATAGTAAACGAGCAGGCGTTACGCTCGAACATGCCCCCGGACGTTGAAAGCATCAGGTACGCTTTCAACCAGACGAAGAATCAACGGGCAGCGGACAGATTCTGTTAAAGGCTCTCCTGATGACGCCAGCAGATGTCTGTATGTCTGCAACACGAACAATTCCATCCGACCTTGGATGAACGGCCACAATTCTTCCCAATTTCCATTTGAGAGGAGGTAAATATTCCTCCTTTATCACGACCAACGATCCCAACTTCAGGCTGTCTTTGCATGAGTGCCACTTGGTCCTTTGTTGCAGCTCAGATACGTACTCCTTGCTCCAACGAGCCCAAAAATTCTGGCGTAGCTGCTCCAGACGTTGGAAACGAGACAACGAAGCAGGGGAGTAATCTTGTACATCTCGCTGCGGAAGTGACGTAAGCGGTCGGCCAACAAGAAAATGTCCCGGAGTCAGAGGGGTGTAATCTGCAGGATCCGACGACAGCGGCGTCAGTGGACGTGAATTTAAAATAGCCTCGATTTGGACTAGCGTGGTGTAAAGCTCCTCGAACGTTAGATGACAATTTCCCAACACTCATCTTAAATGATGTTTGGTTGATTTAACACCCGCTTCCCAGAGTCCGCCGAAATGAGGAGTATACGCGGGAATAAATTTAAAATTAATGCCGTCGTTTGCTAATTGTTCGCTCAAAGAATTGCAATTAGTTTTAAGGAATTTCGAAAGTTCATTGCAGGCACCAACGAAAGAAGTACCGTTATCTGAGTAGATGTCACGGGGTTTCCCACGTCGCGAAATGAATCTTGACAGAGCTAATAAATACGAGTTACTGGTGAGGTCACTCACCAGCTCCAAGTGTATAGCCTTGGTGGTGAAACACACAAAGATTGCTATGTACACTTTTACTAGCCTGCATCCGCGACCTTGTCTGCTAGCAGCCGTGATGGGACCAGCATAGTCCACACCGGTATTTTCAAAAGGATGACCGCCTGGAAGGAGACGCTGCTGTGGTAATGCACCCATCAAAGGACTGACTGTTCTACCTAACATGCGACAACAACGCACGCAACTACGATAGCATTTCTTAGCTAAGCTTCGTCCGCCTATAGGCCAATATGTATCTCTAATTGAAGCTAGCAAAAGCTGAGGGCCTGCATGAAACAACTTTACATGTTCATATTCGAATAATAACTTCGTAAATTTGTGAGTGGACTGTAAAACAATTGGGTACTTTTTATCAAAAGAAAACGTTGAATTTGCTAAGCGACCTCCAACACGCATTATTTTATTTTTGTCTAAAAATACATTAAATTTAATAAGGGCGCTTTTATTATGCAACTTTTTGTTATTAATGAGTAATTTGTACTCAGGAAAAGAATCAATTTGGCTTCTTATTATAATAATATTTAATGCATCCTGCAACTCTGTTTGTGATAGAAATTTACTAACAGGAGGAATCTTTCTACACAATCTAATAAACCTAATTACAGTTGCTACACTACGGATTAGCCTTAAATAACTAGAAAACCTATTAAAATCAACGAAGGTATGACGTTCACAATCATTACTAACACTAGCGCTAAAAGAAATGTGAAGTCGAGTTTCAGGCAGCTGCTCGAACTCTAATGATTTGTGTCGAGAAGGCCAGTGAGACTCGGAATGCTTTAAGAAACTGGGACCACTCCACCACAAGTCCTGCGATTGCAGAACACGAATATCCACGCCACGAGATATTAGGTCTGCAGGGTTCTTGTCGGTTGGAATGTGTCTCCAAGTACAGTGGCCCGCCTTATCTAGAACTTCAGCAACGCGATTGCGTACGAACGGCTGAAGCTCAGAAGGCAACATCTGCAACCATCCCAACACGACGGTGGAGTCAGTCCAGCAATAAATGTGAGTGAACTTCAGTCGCAGTGAATTCACAACCTTCTCGCACAGACGAGCTCCACACAATTCCAGTCTTGGAATGGTGGTCTGCTTAATCGGTACCACTCGACGCTTAGCGACTAACTAACGGACCATGATTGTATTCACCCTGATAATTGGTACTACGTACATAGACGCACGCACCTTAAGCACACTCAGATGCATCTGTGAATACCTACATGTAAATCCAGCGTAGTATAATGCGTCACACACAACTAGTCGTGGAACACGAAAATTGTTGATAAAATGGCAATGCCTTTGTCTTCTTTATCTTGGTCATAATATTATGTCCTATCGTTTCGAGCTCAAACATGAAGTCATGACAAAACTTACCGAAATCAGGCTTAGACTTCAGTTTACGTTCCAAAGAATCTAACCTTAGAAATTCTTTGAAATTATTCTCGTTAAACAGAAGGACTTAATTTGCTTAAATGAAGGAATACAAACACAAAATGACCATCCTCTAAACGTGTCGTATTCTTTACAAAATGCTTTAACAAAGCTTTGCCTCAGAGAAATAATGTGAGGAATGTAAATTAATTTCTTTCAGATTCCTAAATTACACAATATCTGTGTGAAGTTTATCTAAATAATCATTATTTGTCAAATCGGTTTCATTTAAATTGCATAAAATATTGTTCGACATTAATTTACTGTTACTATAAGTAATGGGTCCAGCAACAATCCAGCCTAATAAAGTTTCACACAAGATTGGCTTATTCACACCTAGTTTGATTCTCTGTGAACCTATCAACTCCCAGAAGAAGTCAGCACCGATCAAAACATCTACTTCTGAAGGTTTATAAAAATTAGGATCAGCTAGACAGATATTATCTGGAATATTTAATTCGGAAATATCGAGTTCTCGACAGGGCACGACAGTCGTTAATGAAGGTAAAACAAAACAATGAATCCGGGCAGCATAACTACTATCTAACGAATGCATTTTTACACGACATAGTTTGCCTATGCGAGAACTAACATTATTTATGCCATAAACCGAACCATTCACCTCACTGGAATTTAATTTAAGTCGGTTACATAATCTTTCAGTCATAAAACTCGATGTACTCGCACTATCAAGAATGGCCCTCACTATATGCTCGCGACCATTCCGATCATTCAACTTGATGAGAGCCGTAGATAATAACACGCCGCGTTGTTTACGTTCGCCTCGAAACGAACTGAGACCCGCAGCTAAACTTAAATAATTAGCACTCGCACAGTTAGTGCTAGCTACGGCGTCAGTGGGCGATGACGTAGATACGGAATGGTTCGAGCTACCGTGTGATAAGTTTTTGTTATCATTATTGCAAGTATTCGAAGTCTCTTTGTTATCCGATAAATGAATCAAAGTGTTATGTCGGCGCTTACATATCTTGCATCCCGGCTTTCTGCATCGGTTGGCAAAGTGACCTACACAAAAACAATTATAACAAACTTTGTAATTTGGTAATAATTTAACACGGGCGTCTACACTAAGTGCAAGAAATTGTGAACAACTACTTAGAACGTGATCACCTTTACAGTGCGGGCATAACTTGTTTAATACAGTGCTGGAATTATCAGAATCTTGTGATACAACCATACACTTCGTCTTATTAGAATGGGAACTAGACTTTGAGGAACTGTGACTGTTGTCATTTCGTGCCAACTCTAAAGTTTCCACAAAATCAGCGCGAGTGCGAATAAAATGAATGAAGTCGCCATATGTTATTTTACTCTCTTTGTCTATGCGACTTTTGTACTCTTCCCACTGACGAAAAGTATGTTGATCTAGTTTCCGAGTTACTAGGTATATAATAAGTGTATCCCAATACTTGACTGGCTCACCCAACGATTCTAAAGCGCGTAGATTTTTATTCAACTGGTCAATTAAAGCTTTTAACGCAACAGAGGACTCCTTTGCGATGGCGTTCAAGTTAAAAAGAGATGCAACATGGTTCTGTACTAAATACCTTTTATTGTCATAACGCTCACATACAAGATTCCATGCTATATCGTAATTGCTTGCGGAGAATTCAAACGCATTGATAACAACAGCAGCGGATCCTTCCAGCGACGCTCGTAAATAGTGAAACTTGTTTATCTTTTCAATTTCGTCATTACTATGAATGAGGCTAGTAAAAGTGTCACGGAACTCCAACCAATTGCTATAATTCCCGTTAAATTTAGGTAGCTGTATAGTTGGCAATTTAACAGGCTTTCGCTGACTAATACGAGTAACTTTGTCACTGCATGTCGACTCATTATCGCTGTTATATTTACTTAATAACTCCTGCGCCCTAGCCAGTACCTTGTAATATAGTGACTCAAACTCCATACGTTCAGACAATTGAGATTTGACATCATCTACTAAACATTCTAACCGTACCTGGACCTCATCGTATTGCTCATACAATCCCTCAAGTTTTCCCATCCGTAATTGCAACTCCTTGACATCACAACCAGTCAACTGCTTATCAGTTGATGCGTCGAGGTAATTGGCAAAGATAGTAAGGCGACCCTTAAAGCTTCCTCGCTTTTTAATAAGTTCCTTTTCTTCGGACATACTGGGAATCGAGTGTTAACAACCTGGAATTTGTTTAAAAGCAAATAAGTTACAACAACTTAACAATGTATAACTTAAGTGACGGTACCTACGTACAGCTAAAATGATAAATTAAATTTTAACAACGATGCAAATACTGTAATTATCACAAATTCTTGTAAATATGTAAATATAAAATGTATATTTGAGTAATTATGACTTTTATTTAAAGATTAAACTCCTCAATACACTAAATGAAGTACCAACAAAATTTAAGGACAATACATTAAGGTATACGGTTTAGCTAAATCAATTATAATTATTATAACAAATAAAATTCAATAAATAAAATTATCTAACACCAACATAAATTAACAATATCTACCTACGCACAAATAATTCCGTTAAACATGAATAGTCATTTAAAAGTAGCTATACAACTATAAATGTAGAAAAATATCTACTGTACTAATTAAACAAATTAAGCACGTATAATTGATTTGCAAAATGATAATCATATAAACCAAATGATTACACAAAAAACTATTCAAAACGAAAATAGGTATCTACGTTAAAGTTAACAAATAATCAGGTAATAAAATACACTAACCTTTTTAAATCCTTAATTAAGATTAAATACTACCTGATCGAGTGTTGGGTGATAATATTTTATTATACTAATGCTTTACACCGTTAAACAGCTGCAATCCTTTGTCCACTATGCCAGCTGGAACTTTCCACGGCGAATATCCACGAAAACGTTAATTTTCGCTAATTTTTGCGAATCTTCATATATTAATTATCCTCAATTAATTATCCGGATCGTTATGGACCAAAAATGTACGGGATATTCTGGGACTCTTCAAGGAAACTCAAAAATGCTGTGCCTTAATAAAACTTGTATTGCCTCAGCGGTGGTCAGAGGAGTAAAAAAGAATGACATGCAAAATTTGTAAATCTAAATGAACTTATAATTAACTTAAACTATAATGAGACGCACGTTGATTTGCTCATAGTAAACGAGCAGGCGTTACGCTCGAACAGTAGAATTCCGGAAAAGTTAGAGCTTGATTTATTTCCTCGCACCGAGGTACGGAACTCACATGACTACATACCTTAGTATTGTATAGGTAGGTATCGGTCGTGCATCGCCGAATTTTCTTCAAGAGACTCCGGTCCGTACGCGAACGGTCGCGGCCGGTAATAAAAAATGATAAACTACCCACATTATGTTAATGTATTTTTCTTTTTCATTCCCTAAGATGTTCGTGATAATAGGCGGCGGTGCAGGGGTGGGGGGTGGTTCCCTAGGGATGTTAATTAGTATAATATGTGTTGTGTTTAGCTGCGTATTAATTGTGTGGGGATTGTCTAGACTCGAGCGGCTCCAGATTGTGTTGATGGATGTCCCGCGGCGCCGCGGCGTATCGCTCGTCATTGTAATAAACTTCATTAGTTGCGCCAAGTCGCCGATGAATTAAGTTCTATTCTAATTTCTGGTTACAAGATATCGTAATCTCTGCTCATTTCACTGTAAGATGAGAACTTAATAAGCCTTTGCTAGGCGCAAAGTCTCATTTGCACTATTGTTGTAATTATAATTTATCAATACTGCGGACGAGCAAGCGCAGCGTAGGACGTCCACCAACGAGGTGGACAGACGACCTTGTAAAGGTCGCCGGAAGACGCTGGATGCAGGTCGCTTCCAACCGGTATATGTGGAGATCTAAAGGGGAGGCCTATGTTCAGCAGTGGACGTCCTATGGCTGAGATGATGATGATGATGATGAATACTTTTTCGTGTGAGTTGAATAATAGATCAATTAATTTTGGTCCTGGCTACCTGCTATTTTTCTACCTGAATGTTTTCTTCCACTTTTTCCAACAAAAAATATCGTAAATAAATTAAAATAAAGAAGAAAAGTTCATTAATTAATATGGGTACTCTATAAATATAGACATAAGCAGGGCTTTAACTGTAATGAAAATGTTACTGATCCTCTGTTATAGCCTACGTTAAACAAAAAATATTTGCCACCTGTAGGCTGTATCAACAAATGAGGCATTAAATAATATTTTGGCTTTAATATTTTCATGAAATAAAGTATATTTTTAGAAGCTCTTTCTTCGCTTGTCGCTACAGCCATCGCGTAGATTTATTATTATTGTTTGTGTTAAGTACCACAATCCCCTGTTCATGTAGTTTCACCTCTCCTCTGGCACCAGTACATTAAATTTGATTTATGTCGTAATCACATTTGTTGTTAACCTTTACCTCGAATGGAAGTTTGTCTTTAATCTCCATCTCATATCCTAAAGTATGAACCACTTATTCTTTCTCTAATTTGTTCATGTTTCCAAAAACCGTAACATGTTTGATATAACATTGTTGGTACAAATTCTTGTTATCTATTTGATTCATCGTAAAATATTTTTGAATGACTTTTTGTGCCAATTTTATAAGATCCCTGGATTTGAACCACGCCACGGTTTTCAACTGGGAGACATTTAATTAACGCATGGTTCTAATTACCATTTTGATTCTGTGTAAAACTATGAATTCTAGGTAAATTAATAAATCTGTGGCGTCATTGCCTAAGATCGGTTTATGTCTGCTTAGATTTGTATTTTAATCCATTCAAATTCCAACTCAGAACAACCGAATCATTGTTTTATTTAGTAATCAAAATAGAACTAAGCCAGAACATTAATCCTCAAGCAAGTACCAAGATTAATCTGAAATAAGTCTAGATTTACAATTGTGGGTAAAGTAAGTCATGTTTACGTAAATACAAAGGTATGTAAGACAAGAACTGAATAATGTACGACGGTTAATTTACTTGGCTATATAATGTTGTAAGTTATTCGGGTCACTTCACAGCAATGTATTATTTTCCGAGGGTACCCGCTCACCGGCGATGGAAGAAAAACAGCCTGTATCTATTAATACAGAAGTGGGGCAGTTCTTAGGTGTTCTGACGTCACAGTTATTATGTTTTTGTTACCTTTTGTAGTTGATAAAATGTTTATTATTATATTTTATGCATTATGCGGACTATATTACCGGGTCACTGCAATTTATATTTGACTCATTTACTTTGTTTAGTCAAGATTATGAAGACTTGACAACCATATGAAATTCGAGCTTGAAAGCTGCAGTACCTGCATACCTGTCTTCATCTTTTTTAGGATTCTCTTATCCTAAAAAAAGATGAAGACAGGTATGTGTGTATTGGCTCAATTTAAGAGGGTCCCGTAATCAACCAGCACTTGATGGAATCGAGATAAGGAAAATGATCTATTTGTTTATTTATCACAGTAAATCCATTTTGATGATGACGAACAAAGAGACTTCGACTTTAAATTAGTGCTACAATAAAGCAAGGCAAATACTCAACACACCTTTGAACTCGAGCAGATAATAGCAACCTTCGTTAAGTAAACCTGCAGCAGAGTGAACCACATCCGACCTTCAGTCTCCGCGCACCTGCGACCATGAGTCAAAATCAAGTCGTGCTACTAACCTTGATTGCGCCAGAACTGAGCACAACGTCTTCAGAATGCGCTGAGTGGTATAGACCTGCCTTGAACGTGCGCGGCATTGTAACTCAAAGCAACTAGGTTTTACGTAACTAACTACTGTTAGTGAATGTTATAGAGGGAACAATGTTGAGTAAATCCTCGTAGATTTTAATCGAACGCTTTCGTTGACCGTCTATACCGAGTTTGGATCTCCAGCAGTCGTCAAGGAACGGTCGCTGTCGTTCGGTAAGCCGTCTATACAGGAAAAAAGAAGTTCAGCAAAACCCATACTTTGACCCGGTGTGTACGGGATATTCTCAAATTATAAGATTGTTCAGAATTTCTAATTGAAATAGATCTCCTCTATCAGGATCTAGGAAAAGATAATGTGATCTTAACCACCGGCAAAGGAAACCATACTCCAGAACTCAAATATACATAGCTCATTTGTTAAATTGTAAGACCAAAAGGGGTCTGGGCAGGTCATGTCTGTCGGATACCGTCACAACTGTGGGCTCAAATATCACGAGCTGGCATGAAACACACCATCAAGAGAAGTGGAAGGTATGGGGAAGGCCTTAGCTCAGGAGTGGAACAGAGTAAGCTGGCAAAAGAAATATTTACACAATTCATAGTTATTTTTCTTTCAGACAAAAGACAGTACAGGTGCGTTAGTAAGTCGTAGTGTGACATTGTGTGAACAGCAGCGCTCACTCGTTCACTCACAGCGGCCGATCGTTTTTGTTCGAGTAGCGGCGACCGCGGCGCCCCCTTGCGGCGGGGCGAGCAGAACCGCTTTTTACACAAATAGCTGAGGTTTTGTAGCCAGTTCTACTGTCGAGGAAGCTCGATTAGAAATAGATTCTGTTTTGTTTAGAAAATGTTCTCGGGGACAATCAATTACTGCGGAGTCTAACGCAATTATTTACCCAAGTTAGATAGCTTAGGAGTTCTGAGTTATTCTGTACACTAACATTTCTTAATTAAATTGCGGTGCTGACAAGACTAGGTATGTAGAAACTGGAAATGGAGTGTCGACCGTTCTTCATCTGAAACTACATCAAGTGTGGTACAATGACTCACGCTGTGGGATGCAGCCTGGTTCTGTTGCTCACTTGAATGAAAAATGTATAATTATGTTAGCATAATTTAAGCACACAGTTGATTAAGTGTAAATAAATACTTAAATCTAAGATTAGTAGTTCTTCATTACGATAGTACCTAAACATACGAGTAAGTTAATGTTGTTCACCCCACACTTCGCCACTTGCAAGAACATCGTCGACATTTGCACTGTACTTATGTAATAATTACGGTATTAGAGATACAGAGGGTAGGGAAGGATGTGATATAATAGAGACGAGTTAGTTCTACATTCCACGTTGGTGTTTAATATTGGAAACTTATTAAAAATACAGCCTAAATTAATACGAGGTGAAATATAGTATAGCAAAAATTAAATTAAAGAGACGAATACGATTGAAAATTTTAGATTATTATTACCTATTTTATTGAGAATTTCAACTAAAAATAAATGACATAAGAATACTTGTTATTTCGCCCCTTTAAATCACTTGTAAATAGTCGCTGTCTACACGAGGGAGTGTGTGAGTGGGCTCGCAATTACACTGATATATTTGTGGCACAGTTTGTCGCGAGCCCAGAATGCACCCCGCGACACACGCTGATACACATGGCTGGCTCGTTTGGAGAGCGAGTTTATTGACATATTGATCAAGAACCATGAATATTACTAACTTGTGTAAAAAATTATAAAATAATTAATAGATACAGGGTGGCCGGAATATTGACAAGGAAAATTTTGATCCCTCGTGCCTTGGGGTATTTAAATCACCCCCATGTATGTTCCTCGATTTTTTATAGTTTTCGAGTTATTCATGATTTTGTGAAGTTTTGAGGATTTTGTATATTGTGAATTCGGTAAGCATTAAGCTATTTTTAAGTAAAATAGTTCTTCAAGCGCTAGTTCCTGTGATTACAGTTTTAAACGCCAGTTTCTGACTAGATATACGAAATTATTTGTAACAATACAAACTTGCAACAAGTACACAAGACTTGAGTCAACATTGTTAACTACTAAGTTGTCGTCCCTCCCCTTCCGTGTGTCTCCCAACACGTAAGGTGTGCAATGCATCGCGGGAGACAACTCAATTTAACGTGCACCCTCGAGACATACCCCCCCCCACCGCGTCGCCCGCAGCCCTCTCGCGCCCCGCTACACCCCTCGACTTGATTAATATAAACAAAGTTTATTATATGGGGGATCTTTCTCGAGTCGTCGAAGTTAAATCTGCCACACATTCCATCTCCTTGTTATTGTGTCATATTTATTATTTAAATTAGCTGCAATTAGAAAGGCACGTGATTTGTTATTCATTGAAGGGTCACCAACTGAACAGATAAATCTCTGGTATTAAGTTATACAGTGAACGGAAAAATTCACAGTTTTTCGTATTTAATATTCGTGGTTTACTTTGGCACTTCAGGTATTTTCACGAAATGCAATCACCAGAATTTTCGTGGAAAAATAATTAAACTTTTTGTACTCACATCACGTAAAAACACAGAAGTTATTTAGATAGGAACCTACAATGTTATAAAACACGCGCTCGGAAAATAAACTCGTGTATGCCACGCTGCAGAGAAATACGCGACGTTGAAAAAACATTTATATAAAAACAATAAGTGACTAGTCGATGTAATACCCAACAGAATATTTAAATAGCCAAGAACCACCGTACTGTAAAAATATAACAAATTAAAACGCCTAGTTGTTGTAAATTAATAATATTAAAACACCCTTTAGAAAAAACGTTCAGCTTTGACGCCGTCGCGGGAAAAAGAATAATTAATTTAAATAAGTACGTCTGTCTTGTTTGCGTGCTCAACTAGAATAAAACTAATCTCATTTAAATACAACTTGCAACAGACGTACCATAATATTTTTATAAAACAACGGGAACGTTCCCGTGAAATTTTCAGGATTCAAAGCAAACGTAAATTGGTTCCGAGCGGAGCCGCGGTGGAACGCTAGCGACCAATAAATCTAAACTTAATGAAAAGCGAGCGAAATAAAAAGATTTTTAATAACACAACTATTTGAAAAACGTGAGTACTTTGGTAATTAATTGGACGAAGGGGAAACGTCATTGCGTATGAATTAGACAAGCAATACTACGCAGTGTAGACAATCTTAATTGATGTATTATTTAAAACTGATCATTACCTATACGTACGTTGGCTAAGAATATTCATGCAGAAAGCTTTAACCTATGTGTAACATTGGACTGTGACAGGCTGTTGAAATAGGCTATTCTTCTTGCGCTCAAGTCACAACAATAAAGATTTATTCATCAGTAGCAACTGCACAACTTTATTGACCTACTAAATAATGGCCACGTCTATCTTTTACTTTTCATTCAACAGTTGATCCCTTTCATTCGCTCCCTACACATCTACAGCTCTATCAATACTCCGAGGGCAGTCTCAACCCTTGTATTCATCTTTATCCCGATGTAGACGTACATACCCCTCACGTTCTATAGCCGGGATGAATTGATACACCGTTAAGATACGAGAGATGAATAAAACAAGCTAGCTGTCAGGATTGCATTACCGCCTTATTTAATACCCTCGGAGGAGAATGAGATGATATTTGTTATGTGTCTGCTCAGCTGGGGGGGGGGGGGGGTTGTCTTTATTTGTATGGTATCTTATGAGGTGGTTATTGCCTCGTAGAGTGGATGCTACTTGATGGAAATATGTGAAAATTGATATTATGAGGCGTTTTCAGGGAACGGGCAGTAATCTTCGGAGTTATCCACAAACAATCTGTGAATATCGATTTTATAAATATTTATTTTTATCAACAAATTCAGGGATACAACAGTATCTGATAAAACTGGAAGTGTATACATTTATTATTTTTAGCTGGAGCGACTGCCTATCGGACATTCACTACGCAAGCCCTATGTTATTCCTTGAAATACTAATAACATTATTTCCTTTTTATGTGTCGCATTTTTACTTTCGCATCTAGGAATGTCAAGGTCAAAGTTAAAGTCACCGTCAAAGTCATAGTCAAACTCACAGTCAAAGCCTACGTTTATGTTAAGGTGAGATGTCAAATGTTTCATAATAATTATCATAATGCGACTACTATAAAGCTTGCTGTTTTTTTTTTCATTTTGAAACTATTCCTTTTGTATAGCTGTACAGGTGCTTCAATAACATTTAATTAAGTTCTAAAAATAATTAATGTATCTTGCTTGACAAGCAACTTATTGTTAATGAAAGGTGGCGTGGTTTCCTCCCACGGATGTGTTGCATCCTACGCGTTTCTAAACTTGGCAAGTTTTTCTTGAAACGAGGCTTTTAAATTTTATATATTTGTAGGATAAATCATTCAAATAGATGATATTTAATAACCTCATTCAACTGCTGCAAGGGTAATAATTAATTTTAGAACAAAATCTAAGGTATCAAAGTCTACCAGCAATGTTTGCGTGTAAGAGTTGTGTAAACATATCATTACCAGTCTTTTAAAAAAAGAAAAGTGAAAGTGATTTTGAAGATACAAGAAGAAGATAAGATACTCGTTCCAGTTATACTTTCATTTAAAATTATTCGAATCCAGATAAATGAAAGTTAATAAAATAAAGTTATAAAATTCTTATCTGTATCTGAGACTAACATCAAACTGTAGACATCTTAGGTATTAAGAAGAAAAGTTATTAAACCTTGGTTCTACGATTTTTTTATCAACTGAACACTTTAGCTATTACAGGTACTACAGTGTACAAGCACATAAAAGAAAATCGATCTCAGCCGGTAAGCAAAAGATCCTACCATCCAGCTTTATAGGCTGTAATACGTCTTCCCATAAGCAGCAAACGATCTTGCACAAATAAATGCATGGCGGTGTGAACAACATAAAACTTCGCCTACTTACAGTTCCCCTCGTTTGGCGAAATTGAGCGAGTTCCCCCATAGATAACACTCCATTCCCTCGAGGTGCGATTTACAATGCAGATCGTAATTGGGGCACGGGAAATTGGTCGTTAGCTGCCTATCATTAAGGTCTCTGGTGAGCGCAGCGTGGTATTTGTGAACACTGGTGCGGCATTAATGTCGTCATGTGTATAAGAAACTCGGTGCAATATTGATTACTTGTGACGAATATCGCACTTTTGATCCGAATGTTGAAAAGTTTCTACGAAAACTTCTTCATGCTTGATTCTTTCTTAATAATAATAAAGGTAATGAAGTTCCAAATCATTAATTTTTATTTAGTATCAGGATAAGTGTAAGATTTTGAGATGAGTATCGATATTTCCGAAGAAGCTACTGAGATATACCGACCACCAATAGACTAGGTATCGTCGTCTGAATTATTCCATGTTTGTGTAGTTCACGCAGCCTCCACTCCTCGACTCCTCGACTCATCTCCCTCGAGAGGTGCACGAGGGTTCGTAATCTAGGATTTCTTTTTCATTTACTTTATTTTGTTGTAATCTAACGTTACGAGTTCTTCGCAGTTAAATCTCTACGTGAGATACAATTCATCTGCATTTCTTTAGCGAAAATTACATTTTTCCTAAAAGGGAATTCGTTTAATACCATCGGAGCCAATTTGGGGAAAACTGTTTATCTATTTCAAGACTAGATTTTCGGAATTTTTGTTTAGTCTGAGAAATAATCGATGCAGGAAATAAATGGTTGTGTACCGAAGGAGTACTGTAGAAGAATAAATATAGCAAAAATATTTGTTGAATTCAAAAAGAGTCTTCTTGTAGCAGGTAAACTGTTTTGGTAGTGGTCGCGCTGAGGATTTTATACTACGTTGTGTAAAATGAAAAATAACTTTTTTTTCGGAAGTGGTTGGCTTTGCTGTTTTTTTTTTTCAAACTCTATTTTTTTACTTTGCAATTTTTAGTTCAGATATTCAACAAAATCTTTGTATAATCGTCGTTTTTGAAAATCTACAATCCAAGTAAGCAAAAACAGTTCCATGCGGGCAATATCACGGGATATCCATTATTGTTATATACCTTTTCCGGAATGTAGGGGAACAGTGTATAAGACGGGGACGTTAATAATCGCGAGGTATAATGGGGACATACACTCTTTAGGCAACTCTTTAGGCTCTTTACTTAATACAACACTAACGTAGAGTAAGCGCCATCAGGACGTCATTTGCAAACGGCCAGAAGCAAATGGCGTCCTGTTGGTGCTTGTGCTATGTTAGTTTTGTGTTAAGTTTGCCTTAGGTGTGTGATTTCCCATCATACCTCGTGTCCCCGTCTTATACACTGTTCCCCTACCGAATATTTTTCTGAAATCCACATCAAAATCCGTTCAGCCAAACGCGAGATAATCGCGGATGAACATACGGGAGATACCAGAACCGCGAAGAATCTATTTTTTTTTTTTGAAGTTGGGTAATGAAAACAAAACATCACTTATTTTATTCTTTATCAAAATTTAAAAACAAACAATGAAATAAAGTTCGTAG
Organism: Agrotis exclamationis; assembly: GCA_950005045.1. Classification (NCBI taxonomy): domain Eukaryota; kingdom Metazoa; phylum Arthropoda; class Insecta; order Lepidoptera; family Noctuidae; genus Agrotis; species Agrotis exclamationis. The sequence continues at coordinate 22,127,915 of OX465434.1, forward strand.
CAGCTGGTGGCGTATGAAAAAAGTATGAGTTTATATTGTATGCATGTAAATAACAATTTTCCATGCCATATAATGTGCTAAAAACGGTAAACTGGTTTAAAAAAGAAAACAATCTATTAACTACGGCATGCAAAGTCACGTACATTCAAGAACTCCCCTTAATATGAAAAACTTACTACTCTGCTGCAGCTGTGCTGTCTGCTGACGCCCCAGGGTACCGTTAACATGATATATTATCAAGTATAGACAGAATAATATTGTAATTATACAAACTTATTTTATGGAAATAGTTCTGCAAAAACGTTGCAAAATATGACACTGGACAACTAAAACATAATATAATTTAAGCTTCGGTCACACACTGCGACTAATCGCGGCGAATGCCTCGGTACTCGCTGCGAGTGGTCACTGTGACGGGTTATTCGCTGCGAATAGTCGCCGCAGTTTGAATTAAGCATGTTCAATTGCACTCGCAGCGATTAGTCTGTCTAGTTGTGTCTAGTTTTAAGTCTTCAATGAAATAATTCAATTACTACTCTGCTTACTTCAAAGCATTCTTATAATATAATTTTAGGCACAAAGAAAAACAAAATTCGTGATAATTTGATCGTTCGACCTTTGAGTTCTGGATAAGAATTTTAATACTGAAATTCTAATTACATTTTTCACGCAATTATACAATCTTCTCCTTTGAAGGTTTCAAAGCGTTGGTGGTTCAAAATAATTAAGTTTATTGCGTTCATAATGAAAGAGAGTAAACTACAAAGACATGGGATTTGATTCATTGAATATTCTATTGAATTATAAAACAATTTTATAAACATTAGATATATTTATGTACGTTAACCGATGTCACTCAAACCCTGCTTGGATCCCATGTTTGAACCTAAATTACACTCTTATACATAATCCATAATGTATGTATATACATATGTTGCACTTAACTCCCTCACATTTTATTCAAGAAATTATTTAATTTCTTTTATCTAACATTGTTTATTTATTTGGCAAGGCCTTTGGCATTAGCTTTCAAGTTAAATGTCTTACTCCTTTCAGTGCAGCGATCCGTACATTAAATAAATACTAACAGAAACAACACGTACTTTAATGACGAAAGAAAAAAAAACATCTTAGGAGTGAGTTTGCGTTGGTTTTTGACCATAATGACATTTATAAAAATTGTTTTAATTACTTTTTGTTTGAACTGATTTATAACGTCAGTCATATTGTTTTGATAAAACATGACGCACAAGCAATGACCGTGACAAGTTATCGATCTTTAGTTCAATTTTCGGTACATTATTATTATGTACCGAAAACTTCGGAAAATGATTGGCTGTAGCGGAGAAGCATGTTTCGCTGCGGTCGCTTCTACGCTGTTGTGTGAGAGAATAAATTTTGCGTTTTTCGTTTTTGTCCTAAATCAGCGCGGTATAAAACGAGAGTATAATAGAAGCAGTTGTTTGTTTGCGCGCATAAATCAGCAACTTTGTGCGCTGTGATCGTACAGACGCCTCCCCATCCCGCTCCGTGCAGCGTGTGCACGAGCGGCTCGGTGCACTATTTGTAACTCACTTTATTCATCACTTCTTTTAAACGTACCTAAACAGCAAAAACGTTTTGCTGACATTCTGTAGTACACCTACTCTCAAAAAAAACCGTGTCTGTGTCATACAAAATACCGTTCCAAAAGGATAAGTTAATTAGTACCAAAGTTTATTCATTTTCTTCAGCATTTACTTGACACTATCAACAAATAAATTAAAGACGTATACGTCTAATTTTAAAATATACATTTTAATATAGAACAGAGTACCGGCACAAGAGAGCACAAAATTGATTTATGCACAGAGAAGGCCGAATGTACAAAACAAGCGAGTGTCACGCAGTTTCTGGGCATGTGTTTTCCCTCGTTCGAAAAGTTGGCTTTCTGTATGTTTCTATTCTTTGACAAAAGCCTGTGCTACGTTAAAATTGAATTTAATCCTCGCCTGAATTCCGAGCCAGTGCTAGAGCTGTGACCACAAGCCGAACATGCGACCGACGCCTTCCGAACGAAACCCGGCCAATTACGTGATCAAAAAGTGTCCCGACCTCGTATTATTAGATGGCAATTTGTTGCACAATTACAAACGGATTTGATGTAGCTTTTGCAGCGAAATTGTAAATGTTTACCAACATAAGTATACATTTCAGTTTTCTAGTAATCTAATACAATTGGTCACAAAATGTGCCGTTTACTGGTTAACTGGTTGTCGTACTATTGACATCCAAATCTATAATACTACTAGTCTAATATACTTAGTTTTGTAAACAGGATCAGTTAAATATTTTTCATTACTCATACTCTGAAAGTAGGTCATTACATGTCTGATTAGCCGTTTGAAAGTTATCCATTGCCGCCCTAGGGAAAATCGCTTTCAACTGACAGCTGCCAAATTTAAGAAAAAAAAACCGGCCAAGAGCGAGTCGGACTCGCCCATAAAGGGTTCCGTAGCAGCAAGTAATAACATACTATAAAAGTTCTTGTAGTTGGTTCCAACTTTGAAAGGTTTACGATTTATGACGTATTAAAAAAAAAAAACTTGAGAGGTGTCAAGGCACGTCGAAAATCGCTATGAACCTGTTAAAAAGGTTCAAGCGATTTTCGACCCTCCACCCCACACTACCCCACTCCACTCCGCTCCACTCCGCTCCACTCCGCTCCACTCCGCTCCACTCCGCTCCACTCCGCTCCACTCCGCTCCACTCCGCTCCACTCCGCTCCACTCCGCTCCACTCCGCTCCACTCCGCTCCACTCCGCTCCACTCCGCTCCACTCCGCTCCACTCCGCTCCACTCCGCTCCACTCCGCTCCACTCCGCTCCACTCCGCTCCACTCCCCTCCACTCCGCTTCACTCCACTCCACTCCACTCCACTCCACTCCGCTCCACTCCACTCCACTGCACTCCACTCCACTCCACTGCACTCCACTCCACTCCACTCCACTCCACTCCACTGCACTGCACTCCACTCCACTGCACTCCACTCTACTCCACTACCTATTATAGCTGTAAAAATGAAGTTGACAAACTTACATTTGCAGTTGTTCTCCGATACATTTTGTTTAGGAAAATGTTATCCCAGTACGTTTTATAAGTTGGTCAACTATTACTCGTAAACTTGTAAAGCCCACTTAGTCATGATAATTTTCTTTTAAACTTCGTTATATATACTACTATTGTAAATTTTTTCACACCCCCAAACATAACCGTTTAGCTGGTAGAGGGGGGGGACACTCGAGTAGGGCAAAAATTAGCACTTTAAAGCTTAATAATAATATTCCACAACTATCTATCACACAACGCCATCTAGTCCCAAGCTAAGCAGAGCTTGTGTTATGGGTACTAGACAACTGATAAACATACTTATATATTTCTAAATACATACATATTATAGATAAATTACACCCAGACACAGAACAAATGATCGTGCTCATCACACAAACATTTGTCCTGGGTGGGAATCGAACCCACGACCTCCGGCATAGCAGTCAGGGTCACTAACCACTAGACCAACAGGCCTGTTAATATTTCACAAACGAATCTTTTTATCAAAAAATTGTTGATGGAAACTACCAATATTTTTTAAAGGCCTATTTAATGATACCCCACACTAAGGGGTACGCGAGAAAAAAATAAAACATCCCCGCTTTACGTGTACAGGAGGTACCCTAAAAAAAAATATTTTACGAGATTTTATTTTACCACTTTTTTGACGCAACAAATCCGTATATTTACACCAAATTACAGCTTTCTAGTGCTGGGCGTCTCTGAGCTAAGCTGCGGACAGACGGACGGACGGACGGACGGACGGACATGGCGAAACTATAAGGGTTCCTTGTTGACTACGGAACCCTAAAAACTATTTCTATTTTGACATTTCTATTGAACCATGTTCAAACTTTTTATAGAGCTACTAAATTACAGAGCGAATTAAAATAACATAAAGTTAAGTATTAATAATATAAATAATGACTTTAAAATAATTTAGTTTCAACTATTTCTCTAAAATGATACAGATTTCGACAAAATCTTTGCCAATTTTTTTTTAAATAATGAACATCCAAATATCCTGGCTGTATAGCTGGACGACCACAACACAAAAATTAAAAAAAAACAAGCAGCGAAGTGACAATCCGATCTACACTCATCTTTTCTTTCTTATAATTTATGTTGTTAATTTTACTTTCCTCGTATTCGTATTGAAAAGCACAGTGTTTACCTCGGGTAAATACTTATTTAGTCCCTCGAACTATTAGCGCCCTCACTACGTTACGTGCGCCAAACTCCGTCTCGGGACGTAAATAAGTAACTTTCACGCCTTGGTTAACAATGTACTATTACACTTATCATCCATCTCAGCGTCGTAATGTATAAACGTTTGACGATTTGACAGCTCGAGTAAAAGTAATCAATTCAATAGAATTATATTTCTCGAGAAATGTAATAGAATATAGGATAGAATAAAGTGTACTTTTATCTCTTTCATTGTGGTCAGTTTAGGAGTCACATCAGAAGCGAATGATCCGTTTCCAAAGGTTAACGTCCTGTGCATTACCACCGTTTAGAATTTAGAGAAAATTTACCTGAGGCCTTATCACGAGTTTTCACAGTCAGTAAAGTAAACGAGGGCTTTGACGTCAATTTGATGGACAAAATTCCTAGAGGTGCTTTTATTTTCTAAAAAATTTATGCCGTAACACTTCATGAACGCTGTACGGCCAAATACGCTAGACTAGGGCACTAGCACGAAATCTATGTACGTCCGATTGGTTTGTCGTGTTGGTAAATGATCGCACGATCGTCTAAACCAAAACTTATAATTCCATCAAGAAAACACTGTTAAGCATGTTCTTTGTTAAAATAATGAAATGTATAATTGCTTTCCAGGTAAAATTACTCGATTATGACGTAAACCTGAGATTACGAGTACGACAAAGAAAATCGCTAACAAAGAAACAAGACCGACTTCCAAGAAACACTAGATTTTAGAAGTAATTAATTAAATTCCTTCAAACCTTAATGAGTCTAGCTAAATACAAGTTTCCACCAGCCTGTCTGGCAAGTCCCTTTAGTGAAAAGCTTGAAGTAATCCAAATTATCCGTCATTACGTTCGCCAACAATAGACGCTGCCACAAAAGCGCGGAGTTATTGTTTAGTAAAGTTTTCTATTATTGGGAAACTAAAGACTCTTCGAACAATCTCTTATTAATTACATCGACAATCAAATATTGTTAATACTTGTCTGTCAGCGTGACTCAATTTGTGCTCACAAAGGATTCATCAACATTTTTGTTCTTGTCAGGCAAATCATAAGAGACCACTACACTACACAACCACCATATTTTCTTATAATCATATCATATTTCATAAAATCGCGACGCAATTTACGCATGTTTTCTTTAGTAATAATACCTTTTTAACAAAAAAATCAAACCGACGAAAGATCGAACTGAAAAGCAAAAAATATAATTTTGAGGCGGCGCGCGGCGCCAAACAAACAAACAAAAATAATCACGGATAAACCCGTCTTCACTTTCGTCATTGTCATCGTAACAGTCACAGTAATTATCGCATTAACTGTTGAGGACTTGTAACTTGCAACTAAAAATTCCACTCTCCGACCGTCAAATCCCAACTATGCTTAAAGTTCTTATCATGATGAATTAAATGAGCCCAAATACGATATAGTTGCTTTTAACTGTTGAGGATCTCTTGAGACTGACTTCACAACATAACAGGGATCTGCAGTTGATCTGATGATGGTGACCGCATCATGTTATCTTCTCCACATCTCTGCTGTATAGTAATGTCCTCAGAACTACATAATATTACCTTTATTTGAACAGAAATCGGTTCATTAATGAAAATTCTGTAGAAAAGTTGACAATTAATTCCTTTTTTTCTACCCTTGGAGGCCGATTTTAGTTTTGAAAATTAAATGGGACCAACTTTGAGATACACTCTTTCCAACAAAAAGAATTTTTGAAATCGGACCACGTTAGGAAAAGATATGCGCGGTCTAACATAAAAAAACACACATGTCGAATTGAGAACCTCCTCCTTTTTTTTTCGTCGGTTAAAAATGAAACTGTACGTCATGTATGATTGTTACTGGATATTGCATTACACTCACACACCTATTACTAAATAGATTAGATATTCAGCTAATTTCTTTGTTCGATATGGTGGTAAGGAAATAATGAAAGACTTCAATTCAAAAGGCACGCTTTGATCTGAACTTCTGGGAAATACAGGGATAGCTGTACACGGAACACGCACATCTTGTACTAAAACCGAGACACTGGCTTTGTAGGTACATGGCTATATATTATGTAGCAGTGAACATTATGACATTATGAAACGTTTTGAAGTACGTAGATTAAAACTGCTAGAATCAAACAGTCAACGACAAATTGTTAAGCTTAAAAAAATGTAACTGCCTTCAAAAACAACCACAAAAAATTATAAAATAACCTACTAAATACCTTTTCTTTCAGCAGTGCCTTTGTTTTTTTTCATTTCATAGTATTTTTTGCCACCGACAGGCCTGTCTCACTCCGCGGTGTAGGCATAAAACTGCAAGTAGTTGCGGGGCCATTATGTCGTGGCCCATTCACTACGGCTGCCACGCGCCACCCGTTACGCACGCGCTCCGTCTCCTTAATATTTTTGTTACGTTACGTGTAGTTACGCACAAGTTTCTTGCTTTAGGTGCTTTTGGTAAATTAATAACACAATATTATTATGAAGAAAAAAAATATAAATAGTACATATTTAGTAATGATCAACAAAATTATCTCCCTGCTTGTGAAGTATGGGCTTAACTGATCATGATACCTAATCATGAGGTTACAAGTTTGGAAATGAGGCGAGATACTAATTGGGGGGGGGGGGTGAGCCTACTGGACGACCAAGATAAAAAGACGACACTCTCACTCACCTTAAGCTGAGTACTAAGAATTAAGATCGGTAGAAAGTAGAAAGATGTTTGCGTTGTTGTTTAAAAGTTCTAACTCAGAAAATGGCCACACTACGCATTCAAGGTCAGCGGTCGTAATTCGCTGCGCCACTTTTTTACCTACCTACAAAGACACGCAACGCGGGGCCTGTGACAGTATGCGATAGTAATTGGTCGGTTACTAGGTTGAGTGCAAAATAATAAGGACTGGCTATTTTGCCATAGACGATAAAAATCTTTTAAATATTATTCTTTTTTTTTGTAAGATAAATGTTCAAAAATATAACAATAATAGGTAGAAAAGATAATATTATTATAAATATTATTCCTCACGTAAGGTGCCGTAGGTACACTACTATTATCATTCTGTGCTAACAATCAATAACGTATGTAGTAATCGATGACGAAACCAAAAAGATATAGGCTGATGATAAAAACAAAATTCCTTGAGGAACATAGGTATTTATGGTAATAATGTAATTTAGCAAATGCATAAAATACGCATAGGTACCTACCTATTTGTGCCTAAACTCGCAAGTCGCAACCCTATTGAGCTTGACCCATAGTAACCTTTTAATGTCGTTGGCGTCAGATAAACCAAAATAAACTCTCGGGCGTAACCATTCAGTACATTTTTGCTTTCGCACGGGAAGTTTAGGCTATTATAAAAGTAGGTGGGCGGTACGGCTGCCAGTTAAAATGTACTTTATTCTCTCGTATATAGATTTTACATTTGTTTGATTTTTTTTTGGAGTAGTCCTTCTGTACGTATAGTACTATTAATTATTCTGTGCCACCGACTTCTGAAAGAAAAGGTATTTTGTAGGTTATTTTATCCTTTTTTGTGGTTGTTTTTGAAGGCGGTTACATTTTTTTTGAAAAAGTTTTTTATTTTACTCTTTTTAGTTTAAATATTCAACCCAAATTCTTGTCATATAAATCATCCTCTTACATGTGCACAAAAATTTTGTAATCCGTAGCACCGGTAACAACATCGCTCAAGTGCACAATAAACTAATAGAATTCCCTATCTCAAAAACTCCTGACCCGATTTTGATGAAACTTGCAGTATTCCGTAAGTTAAACAGTACCTAGTACAACAAAAAAGAATTACTTAAATTGGACTTGCACTTCCGGAGATATGCGAACACAAACTAAATCAGTCGATGCCTACTCCTTTCTGTTAAGGAGTTGTACCTTCCATCATTAGCTCAGCCACATGAGATGATGATTATCATACGCAAGTACTTAAATTACTTCATAAAATTTGCGAAAAACGATGTGCGGGCCTATAAAATTTGAGGGTTGCCCTCGATTTCCCTGGGATCCCATCATCAGATCCTGACCTGATGATTATGGGACCACTTGGAAAGTATACCCTTTCAAACAAAAATTTTCCAAATCGGTCCAGGCGTCTTCGAGAAATCGGGGAACATTACACACAGGGACTCCTAAACCACTTAACCGATTATAATAAAATTCGCACACCATGTGCAGTTCGATCCAACTTGAGAGATAGGATAGTTTAAATCTCAAATTATAGTCGCAATTTTAATTTATTGCTAATTATTCCTAATATAGTAGAGATTGTACCCGTGCGAAGCCGGGACGGGTCGCTAGTAACTTATAAGTGTAAGTTCATTCGAGTCAAGGGTCGATTATACAAAACAAGAGGACACCACCAATTTTAAATGCCTCTTCTAGAATATGTTAAGAAGTCGTGCTCCTTCTTCTAAATTTATTTGAGTTTGATCTAAACTTAGAAGTTACCTAATTATTTTGTTCATCCTAAGTCACGCCCACCTCAGCCGGTAGCTTGTCGCAACGAATAGTAGCTGTTGTCGACACAATCGCTCGTTAGCAACTACAAACAATGGAGACGCGTGGTTATGAACCGCCGCGCCGTGCGATACGGGAACAGGTGGCCAGTAATAACCTATTAACTCACAAAATACAGCAGGCACTGGCGATATTAATACTACTCAATACAAAGGTTTTATATCGTTGAGTGTATTTTATATGAACTTGTCATGTAATGATGTTCTTCAAAGAGGTGTGGGCAGCGCGTGTGCCTATTATCACTGCATATTGACTTTTACGTTTTTGTGATGTAAAGTAAACGGGAACTTTGACTTGCTTTGATGGTACAAAATCGTTTTCCGTTCGTGCACTAAAGGCGCTTTTTCATTTTCCGTACAATAAGCGCCGTAAATACTTCAAGTACGCTATTAGTTACACAAGCAAGAGGTAAAATGTAAAGATCGTCTGAGCTTTGTGTTGTGTAAGTGCAATTAGCCAGGTTGGCTTGTAAAGAGTTAATAAAACTATTTTACAGGAATTATGCTAACTTTGTTATAGTGACTTATTTAATAAAATCCTATGAACATTTACAGCGAGTGGAGTGTACTCTCTCTGTTTATTATTACATCTGTGGAGACCAGTGACCGGAATGTGCATTTTAAATCGTTTCTATAACGTATCGATTTTGTGCAAGTGAATTCAAATAGAATTTCTTTTTCATCAAGTACCTAATCCAACATATTTACTATCGTTAGGAATCTGTGAGTTGGTGTGTGTGATAACACCAGCTGCGCCAGTAAACACAAACGTGGACGTTAGCGTCGGTACTTAACCGGAGACGCTAAACTTATTACGACAACGAGGCTGGAGTTTATCTGCGGAGCGCTTGTAACTGCGAGAGGTCGCACTGACGTCACGCCGCTCCGCTGTCACCATTGTTCGCAAGTTGTCGGCTCTGCCTACGGCACTCGCGCCAGTTTCACCCAGTTCCATTCAACGCAATCCAGTTCGAACCGGCTCACGGCGCCCCCGACCAGTTAATTTAAGTTGCCGCGGTCTTTGAGTAATTGGTTCAGCGTTTACTCATTCATACGGGGGTCTATTTGCTCAAATGGAGTGCTGCAGGCTTTGTGTGCCGCTGACGTGCTTAACAATTGCCTGGATAATATTAAATTAAGCTGCCAATTAAGATTTTCTGCTCGTCTTGCTGCACCGCTCATTATTTATGCGACAAAGCGAAGCCAAATGAATAGAACGAGTTGTACGAAAGTCCTCTAATAATTTATAATAATTATCTAAGTTTGTAATGGCAATTGAAGAAATGAGCTGAGTTTCTACGTTACATAAGCAGGTTGTGTTGCATTTTCATTCTGTGCAGGTTTAATGGATTCTTTAAAATTTGCAATATGTGTGGTCTAGTAACAATGTGGAATGCAATTAAAATCCTTTATAAAATACGTCAGAGACTTTGGTCAAGCATGACGATGGGGAAGGTCCAGGACGAGCAGAGGCGGCCGCCCAACTAACATTTTGGTTATAAATAAGTGCTGCATGAGCTGCTTAAGAGAATATTAAGAACCGAATGTTCTATAAAGGCATTAGGTGACATTAGGTAGACATTAGGTGGTATAACGTGCAATAACTCTCTTATAACCCTGATTTGGGCCCATGGTATTACAGCTTGAAGTGATTAATGGTTGTAGAGTAGTGATAAATGAGTGATTAAGAAGAGTTAGAACAGTGCTATTGCAGCATTGATTATCACTTCAAATGTTTCATAACTGCAAGCCAAAGTACTAAACAAGTGTTGGAAACCACTTTAATGGCTCTTTTGGTTACACATGGTTACTTCTTGTAACCAATATATAACATATGACTTTATCGGACTTATTTAGTAGCAATAAATATCACTAAAAGCGTTAAATATTCAAACCGTTTTCATACATTTTTACGTTCATGTTAAAGTCAATAGTGATAATATTTTTAGAACACAATACATTTCATGGCGGTGACGCGTATTGTATGTTAATAAAATTAAATAATTAAAGTAAGTCAAGTGTTTAAAGCCTCCTGCAGACACACGCGATTAATCGCGCTGCGACAACGAGCCAAGCTAATTTTCACTCTAAAAATATTGCGAATGGACCGCGACATGTCGCCCCCCGCGATTAATCGCGTGTATCTGCAGGAGGCTTAAGATTACTGAGTGTTATAGGTATTAAATCTCATGCGATGCTAAGTTTACGGTAACATTTTATAATAGTTTACATCTTATTTTTGAAGCGCCTTAAAAATAAACTAATTTTGATGATAAAATTATGTAAAAAATAGTGCATGTTGTTTTCTTTTTCTTTATTTATAGTATTATATCAACTCTTTGTACGTTATTTTAACTGAAAATTATGAACAATATAAGTAAATAAGTGGACCCGTACCATTTAAATAAACTTTTTATTTCACATTTTTTAATAGGTTATCTTTATAAAATGGTGTAGTAGTAGTAATTACTTAGGGATCCTGATAACTCTATTATTCCCCCCGTAGTGATTAAATAGTGAAAGTAAGCACTTGCATGGCACTAGAAGTTCTAAAACATGTTTATAAAAGTGAAAAAACAATATAGGTTTCATTTGTTTAGTAGTTCTACGGTTTGTTTTTTAAGTATCCATATCTATGATTTCATTTTGAAACAATTAAATATTTCCAAATGAACACCGCGTTGCAAACATAACCAACTATAGTTTTTGGGGTTGGGTTAGGATAAGTGACTTTCTTAAATTCAATTAGGTACTCAGATTAACGTGATAGTGAAGAGTTATAAAATTTTCATAATGGTTGCTGCTAATACAGTTATTTTTATAAAAAAACACGATATTACTAGCAATAAACCCTATGTAGCCTGCAATGCCTACAACCAACCCTATTAAAACTTGACGGCAATAAACTCGATGCTGTTGCAGAAACTGTATTCTTGGGTATTACTATTGATTCCAAATTACAGTGGGGTGCCCACATTAGAACTCTTTCAGGTAGGTTAAGCTCTGCTGCATATGCAGTAAGACAAATAAGGCAGCTAACTGATATAGCCACAGCTAGGCTAGTATACTTTGCTTATTTCCATAGCATTATGTCATACGGCATACTGCTGTGGGGTTCCGCAGCGGACGTAGATTCAGTTTTTATATTACAAAAGAGGGCGGTCCGCGCAATTTATAAAATGGGTCCTCGTGAGTCTCTTAGAGAGAAATTCAAAGAAATTGATATTTTAACACTGCCTTCACAGTACATTTTAGAAAATATTTTGTATGTTCGCAAAAATCTAGGACTCTTCAAGACTAGAAGCGATTTTCATAATATCAATACACGCAGTAAACACGAAATTGTAATACCTAGATTCAGACTAGCAAAAACGAGCAAGTCGTTCCTTGTTAACAGCATACGGTTTTACAACAAATTGCCTAAATCAGTCACTGAACTAACTGAGGGAAAGTTTAAAACCCATATTAAACGTGTCCTTATTAAAAAAGCATATTACAAAATTAAGGACTACGTTGAAGATAAGGATGTGTGGCAATAGGTCCTTCTGCACATGTGGCTTCCCTGGCAGCTCTCAGCAGCAGCACATTTGTGGTCTTTAGCTTCTATAATCCACGCGTTAGGATAATAATGATTCTTCTATTTTATTTTATTCTTGTATATAGTTTTCACTCACAGCGATTTATACTTCTTGAAGCTATTAGGGTAACCCTAAAGGTGTTACACGACATTTTACCGTTTATTCCCATCTACCTCAGTAGTAGAATATGAGCCGGTAGTAAGTGTTAGTAGACACCTTACAAATGCTTTTATTGGTTTGTGTTTCTCAAAGTTATAAGAATAAGTTAATCCCACCAAAAACATTTCATGTAAAATGTTGCCAGACGACCACATAATGTTTAGCCTTTTTTTTTCGACCAGCTTTAGTGGTCGCGTCCGGATGCTCAGGACCCACGCGGGGGCCCCGTAGAGGGCCATGGACCGCACGATACCGGCGTACAGCCTACGGCAGGGAGGGCGGCTGCTGCCCGGTTCAGCCTTGAGGCCAAACTCAGGAAATGCTCCCTGAAGTTCCACCGGCTGTCGAGGACGAGTCCCAGGTACTTCATCGTCCTCCCGACGCCGATGCGAACCCCCCCCACCGTTATGTGGGACTCAGACCGTGACGCGTTAACGCGGCCATGAAAACACATGGCCTCCGTTTTGTGCAGCGCCACTTCGAGTCCCAGCTGCCGGATCACATAATGTTTAGCCTGTGACAAAGATATCAGATCTCATGTTAAGCCAAACTTCTGAATCAACACGGCCTAACTCTACCGACCCTAACTTCACAAATTCTACATAACAGTAAAAATGTATGGCTTCATCGTTTCGCTACATGACGGTGATGCGAATATTTAGTTTCTGAAGCAACGAAACAGCCAAGAAGAACTTCCCAGTGGCGTTTACGCAAGTTTGACAATACTTATTAATATTTTTTTTAGTTACTGTCTAATACACTGTCTACAGTACCGTGTAAACTTACATGTCGTAATTCATAAAATTGATGAAAATCTCATTCAAACTTCCACCCCCCCCTAAATTTTAGGGGATGGGGGGCCTGGGGCATGATAGTGTTTTTATAACTTTTTTTTATAACGTCCACCCCCCATTTTAGGGATGGGGGGTAAAAGTTATAAGTTTATGAATTTTTTTGTTGGTTGGATACTTAACTGAGATTACATACCAAATTTCAGCTTTCTAGCACTTCAGGAAGTAGCTAAACATTTGATGATCACCAGTGTGTCAGTGACGAAATCGGTGTATTTAAGATATCAATAAAATCTAAAGTATTAGAGCTATTCAATTGAAACATTGTAGGTTAATAAGTCTATTATTGACATCATATCCTGAGAATATCAACTATCTGGTACATCGGAAACCAACTCTATGAGGTTTCGAAACACTTCGAGAAAAGGTAGGTAGTGCCCTTGCGCTTCGCTTGGCTCATCTTGGCGGGGCCACTACCGTGGCCCCAGAACAATGGTTTCGATAAACTCCATGCTACTTTTTTCCTTTATTACTGTTATTCCATTGGAAGGTTTAATTATTTATAGCTAACCCCACTATACAGTAGAATATTGCAATCACAGTTCTTATATACCATATATAATACTAAGAGCTTTAAAAAAAGGGTGCCGTAAGCACTAAAATGTTTGTTGGGCGCGGTGCGGCGCCGGACCAGAGCGACCGATCCACAAAGAACGAGACTTATTATAATCAGACGACGGCAATAAAACCGTCCGAGACGTACCGTAATGAACGACGGATAGAACAGCGTTTAATATTTCCGAAACAAATTGACCAATAAAACAAAAAGTTGCGAAGTCTTGATTTCCTCGGAGCTTGAACTTGTTCAAAGTTCCAATTGTAGTCGGATTGTTTTTTAAAGTATTCCGCGAGTCCGTCCCGAGGGGGTCCACGGGGGTGAGGCACGGCGAGGTGCAGGGAGGGCGGGGTACCGCGAGGCAAGGAGGCGTTCGCTTCACTCAATAAAAAACCGTGCAGCGATGGTTACGGCAACGTTTTCATTCGCTAATCTCTTGCCACGTACTAATCCTCCGTGAGTCGTGACGGACGGGCTCATGTTTATTTTATTCCCTATCGAAATTTATTTAAGACAACAGGAATTCGGTTCGGACTGGAGCTAAGTTTTAAATAGAATTTGCAAAGTTTAAATAAGTTAATGTTATTGTTGGAGTAACTGACGTCGCGCCATTACTCTGTCAATATAAGATCATTCTCTTGAATTAGTAACGAAATCTTCTTACAGGAACTTTTGTTTTTCTCTGATTTTTAGATTATTTAAAGATAACATTCAGCAACCTAAATCTCTATTTCAAAACTGTATCTGAAAGAGATGCCTGAATTTTGACAGGCCTAGTGTTTAGTGACCCTGACTGCTATGCCGGAGGTCGTGGGTTCGATTCCCACCCAGGACAAATGTTTGTGTGAAGAGCACGATCATTGTTCTGTGTCTGGGTGTAATTTATCTATAATATTTATGTATTTAGAAATATAAGTATGTTTATCAGTTGTCTAGTACCCATAACACAAGCTCTGCTTAGCTTGGGACTAGATGGCGTTGTGTGATAGTTGTGGAATATTATATTAAAATTTCTCCATATATAGAGCAAAAAGCATGAAAGAAGCATGAAAACTGCAAACAAGCAACAAAAATTATCCCATAAAAAAACTGTGTTGAAAAAATATTTTTAATTACATTTTTAACAAGCTGGAAGTGTCCCAAATAGCTTCACTTCCGATATTATCAATCTGGTGACGGAGCGCCTCCCGCTAAAGACGGCCGCTCCGTGGTGGAAGGTCGTAAGTCACAGCTCTTGAGCGGATCGAACAAGACGCAGGGAATGCAATATCGAGAAGGTTAAATATAGATTCTTCGATAAACCAATGTTCATGGATACAACATTTTTCGTTGGAACATTCAAAAAATAACTCAGTATAAGTCATCAAATTGAGATTTTCTGATAGATGAAAACTGAGCTTAAATAAAAAAAAAACCTTTTCTTTTGATAAGGTTTTTTTTTTCAAAACGTTATTTCATAATAAATTATTCATGTAAACGTTTTATTAATAACATGCATATTTGAACACAGTAACAACAAACACGTATCATCAACCACTGTATGAATAATAACATAATCGTTTTTGTAGAGATGGCGCTAAGTTTCGGCACTATTCGGTATCTCTTTATGGCGATAAACAATTGATGACAAACAATAATCAATGTGCAACTCAGGCTTTGTTCATAATTCAATTATATATTTCTATTATAATTCACGAAGGGATTTAGACATAATTAAAAAAACGATGGGTTGCACTCCGGGAGTGCCGGTAGTAGTGTAAACTTTTTTATTACTGTGTTATTATTTTAAAACTGGAGTGGTACAGATATCATCATCAGCCTATAAATGTTCCCACTGCTGGGACACAGGCCTCCTCCCTGTGAGAGGGAGTGGGCCGTAATCTACCACGCGGGCCCAGTGCGGATTGGTAGATGTCACATGTCTTCGAATTTTTGGTTCTAGGACATGCCGGTTTCCTCACGATGTTTTCCTTCACCGTTTTGAGAGCAGTGGGTGTTGAAATAAATTACACAAAGTAATGCGCCTGACGGGGTTCGAACTCACGACCACTGGGCCACCACTGCTCACACTGGTACAGATATGAAATTAACGAATTTTGTTACATCTTGTTAGTGTCGTACAGGTGTCAAATCGCAATATTTATATGCTCAATAGATAGCGTTGCACGATTTAAATGCAAGCTATCGTTTGCCTCATCGTCTTACGAATTTTCGATCAGGGTCACGTGATCCTGACGCGAGTTAATTTTTTTTTAACCCATTACAAAAAAGTGTAAAACGCTGCTAAAGAAGTTTTCACTTCAAAAAATCGTTTTCTAAGCAAAATTCATTTATTGAATTTGTTGAGAAGTTGTTGCTCAATGACTCAAGGTGTCTATCGGCAAATATTCCGTACGTAAGTCTGTTAATGAAACAGACATGAATGAATCCGTCCTGTCGGCGAACAGTCCAATGATGAATCGGTCATCGGTGAAAGGTTGCTGAATCTGACTCCTGAGTATCTCGTTGTATGAAGAAGTATCCTGCAGTATGTTAATATGATAGAAGCACCGATCAAACCAATACTACGATTTGGTGGGCCTTTTTTTTTTGGGGTGGCAAAATCATCAAATGAGTCCTACCGCCCTGCTCGGGGCGGAAGGGACTGTCAGACTCTTACTGACTAAAATCCACCCGTGTTTCTTCGGATGCCCTTTACGTTCCGGGGCCACGGTATCCTGGATTAAGAAAAATCCGCGACCCCAGCAGGCATTTGGCCCCATAAGGGGCCCCGTCGGTGACACGTGAAACACGACGCGCCACCGACCCGGGCTTGGTCCTTGGTCGGACGGCGAGCATACCCATTACTCACCGTCCGCAAGCCCGCTCCGCCACTGTGCCCTCTGCTATTCAGAGGGACACGCGTTGGAGCGTCCACCCAACAGGCTATTCGCATACGGGCAAAGAGACCCCTTAGGCACAGTGCCTAAGGAAGAGTTTTTACCCGCATCCCAGGGTGCACCGGCCCGAAAAACTGGTCTTCCCTCCGGACGTATCCAAGAGGGAACTCCAGTCCATGGGCGCACGTGGAGCACCCCACCCCGGCAGGCTTTGGCCCTCTAAGCCCCCCACCGTCATTGTGATGACACTCTTTGAGGCGAGCGTGGAACACAACGCGCTCTCGACCCGGGCATGGTCATTTCTCGCCACCCGCACGTCTGCGCTAGGGGCTAAGTTTATTAGTTATTTTTATGATTAATTAAAAGAAGGTTATATTTTTATCAATCACATAGTATCAACATATAAGTCGACATAAAAGCGATGTCTCTCACCTTTTATATTTCACTTTTCTCAATCAGCCAAAGGAAATATAAACATTACTGAACCTATATTAAATTTTGACTGAATTAATATAAGAAAATCGCAAAGCAAAATAAAGTAAAACTCACATCATAACCTCAAAGAAAAAAGAACATCATTCAATTCATTTGAGGCATCTTAACGGAAATATACAAATTATATTATTATCGAACTATTTGATACCCACGTAATACATAAGTTATTCCCGCGTATGTCTCTCACATCTTGTACGTTCTGCTCGCTTCACTCCGAGCGCTGAGCGCTGAGCGCTGAGCGCGGAGCCGAGCGAGCGAAAGAACTTTCTTGATTGTTTTGTAAAATCGCAACTTGATCTTATCTCCACCACTATTGATATTTCATGAATATCCTTCTCTACAAACTCTAGCCTGCGGGTTTGTTATTAATAATGTACTAGTTAATTACTTATTCATAAATAAGAGTACAAGTCATTGGCATTTTTAATGAAAATATCCGTCAATTCTGGAAACTGATATTGTGTCAAACAACCACCAAATGAAACGATAATAATCAGATAAAATTCATGCATTAAAGTTGAAAGTAATTGTCCATTGTTACCTGCGAATATATTTTATCGATATTATCTACGCGCGAAAAGTTGAAATAGTGGATAACTGAAATATTTTATGTGATGGTTTTTATAAAGCCCACAATTACTTAACACCCACAATCCTATAACCCTCCTGCTCTCTTACAAGTTATAACTTATACGTTACACGAAGTTCTCAAACAAAACGCACGGAAAAAATCACGTTTCAGGTTTTGTCAGCGGATATATGGAAGCCACAAATCCTTACAATATCCAATAGCGTAAAAGAAATGTATGAAATTAAATTCCGAAGCGTAGCCATTTGTACAGTACCGCAGAGCTACGCGCTACGGATTAGCGGGCTGTGCTACGCCGCTACGACACAGTGCTACGTCGCTACGAGACCGCTACGTTGTGCCGCTACGAGACGCTGCAACTTTTTTCGCACATGTAGCACGACCGCCGCGAGCGATTCATCTACTTTAACAAACTTTTACAGTAGAATGAAAAAAGATGTACTACTGTTTATTGAAATCTTCACAAGTTTATTCGCATGATCTATTTGCTTTATTCTTTGACAGGCTCTACGAAAGTTTGTTTCTGATAAGTTATGCTTTAGTACCACAGTTAAGACAGTAAATTGTACCATTTACTATGAAATTGCGCCGGGAGTAGACTGTTGCGAATTCAATTCTGTATCAACATTTATCAATAATCATTATCGGCGAATCGGTGGCATACCAATAAATTTCCAAAATAATTATCGGAGCTCAACAAAGGAAACCCTCGTCGAATCGAGTAATTTTTGTGTCCCAACAAAAATTCCGATTCTCGTTATTCAAATACGAAACCGGAACACGATTCCGGAACTCATTCGAGGCTCGCGCCGCCACGTCGAAGGCCGCTCAATCGAAAATTGAATTTCAATGTCACAACAGTGCAGATGTAAAAATCGTCTTTTCCTCGGGCAGCGTCGGGAGGCGTCGGGCGCGCTCGGGATCATTGGGCGGTGCGCGCGCAGCGGGGGTGCGCGGAGTGCGCGGAGGCGGGGGGGGCGGGGTGCGCGCGCGGTAGGCGCCGGCAGTGTCCCGGGCCGGCCGCGTCCACCGCACGTGTGTCCCGCGATGCGCCCCCGCCCCGCGCGCGCCCCCCGCGCCCCCCGCGACGTGCTGTGACTGTGACCGCAGTGAGTGCTCTGTGTGGACCCGCTCGCTTCCGCGACTGTGGCGCGATGATCGCGCGACTCCGCACGCGCTGAAACGCATGCGAATTGTCGCGACGGATTTCTGTACCTACAGTAAGTTTCAGTGTTGTTTCGCGACTTAAATGCACAGTCGCTTGGACCGGAGATCGTTCGAGTTGTCAAACTTTACATTTATCTGTAGCTCCATCGGAGCCGAGTGAATCGTTTGAGTGGTGACGAGGATTGTCGCACAAGGCGCTGGTCGTGCTATCTGATCTGAGCGACGCGGGCTATCTCGCATCTCGCGCCGGATCGGGGCCAGTGGAACTCCGGCTGAGCCGCTCTCTAGGTACTGACACAACTCTGCGGAGCTTCCAACTTTCAGAACACTCTTAATTACTGAAAAGTTGATACTTTTGATTGTATTCAGCGTGCAGTTTGGTTGTGAACTTTTAATGTTTGTCACTTTATTCATGAATCTCTCTGAAAGCAAATAACTGAATCAAAGTAAAACCGCGAAGACGTTGTGAAGTGTTGACGGCGGCGGATTAGCATCGCGGGCTCGGCGCTGCATTCATTAGTGCGGCACCGCAACTGTGTCGAGTGCTGCCGTACCGTGCCGCGCCGCGCCGTGCCCGCGTAAAACTTTACGAGCGGTTTAAAGCGAACATTAGCTACCGCGCACTCGGCACAGATAACGCCGGCCTCTGAATAAAACATTCAATCTCCGGGAAAAGCCACTCTATTTGATTAACGTCGTAATTACTCATATAACTTCTCAGACGTCTCGGAACAACCGATCCTTCGTTTCCGAACGTTTGTTTCAATATCATCGGAAACGATCGTCAAACAAAGACGAACACGTTATTAAAACAAATTTAATTAGAAAGTGGTCGAGAAAAAAAAACATTTATTAAAAACTTAGGCGCAGACGATCGAATCGCGAGGATCCGACGGAGTATTGAATACGATTATCAACAATGATAAGCTAGCGAGGGCGCCACAAACTGAGCTGAAGAAATGCTCTTTGCATTTATTTTTTAGTCCTCCGACTGAAGGGTACCATTTGAATAGCCAGCGAGGAGCCGGACATAGTTGTTACCGTATTGCAGGTTGAGGCCATTCGGGCCGTTTGAGGCAACACACCGGAATCGCTTTACCGAGGGTTGAATGGGATTAGCCCTTTCGAAGGGACGCGATAAACTAATATGCGGACTGGAACAGGCTTCAAATAACCGACTTAATGCGTACTCCGAGCCGACATCCTTAACTGCCGATAGAAACTATTGAGTCTCAACACTTTCCAAATGAACTTAAATCATACTTAGCATCTTTTCAGGTTTCCAATATTTATCTAGAAATCCAATAATACCTCATCATCATAATCTTATTCTACTACTTGTTTTATATTATGCGTAATTCAGTTTATAACCTGCAATAATATGTAGGATACTTCTTATCCATTGTAGTATGATCCCGTGGGAAAAGGATTTTCAACTCGTCCGATGTATAATAATGCCCCATTGAGTAAAAAAATATATCTTCAATGATCATACTTCAGGTATTAAATCATCAGTCAGTCGTCGTACATCATTAATGGTCTTGGAGACCCAGACTTATGATATTCTATTAGTGATGGCTTATGCCATTGAAAAGCTCACGCCGTTGAAAGTTGAAGAAATACGTAAAGGCCCTGAACACCACTGGACTAAATTAGTGACATATAGTTCCAACTGCATCATATTAACAGTAAATATAATTATGGCATCGGTTTTAATGAACAAGATAACTATGAAACATTCGTTAAAATAAATGAACCGAGCGAACCAACCTTGCCATTGTACAGGCCGGCCGTCGCGTCGCTACCAAGCGACAATTAATTAAATAATCATTTAAATAAGCCGGTAATAGACGCCAGCGCTGAACTGAGGGAATCACTTAATAAATAGATTGTTGTGGTGTTCAACTGATCATAATAAAGGTGAAAGGTTCCGCGAAATTCTGATTATAATAAACAAAGAATATAATGAGTCCGTAATCGGGCCTTTAATTTGTCTTAATGAATTCTGTTTAAATACACCTCCTTGGAAATGTTATCTATACAGTCTGATATCTAGGGCACATCGACATGAAACATTACAGACACGTGTATACTTTCAACATATCTCAAGCGTAAGGCAAATATAGGAAAAGTTTCTACACGTTAGGAACTGTAATTTTATTACCGACATTTTCGATAAGCTAGCAATTATTACTTAGTTTCGTTTTTCCAACTAACTGAGCTTAATAACAAGTTTCTCTTGAGAAAATAGTGTAAGTTTTGACTGCTATAGCTACTTCACACGTATGAAAATAAAACGCTGGTGATTTTCTCGCTTAATATTGAAGTTATAATATTTCCACACTCGTAGTCTGTCAGCCGAGTTTATTGCGATGATATTCGAATAAATTCTAGAAACAGTTTTATTAACCCAATTTACACCACTCACTTTGTACGTCCATGGTATGAGTGATATTTTGATCGAGGGAATTTACGGTACTTGAATTTGATCAGTCTGTCTTGCATTTCAACATTTTAATTTAACTGGAGAATTGAATTCAGTTTCAAAAACCATTTTAATTAGGCTATTTATACCTAGTACATAATTTATTGTTAAAGGAATCATTTTTGAAGTGGAAAAACGTCAAGACAAAGAAGAACAAAAAATGTTAGTTTAACGAATTCGTTATATTTAATCATTCAGCCAGGAAGCTGTACAATTTCCTTTCCCTATCAACTTTAACAACTCTAAAGTCATCCTTCATGAGAAGCAGCGACGCCGACATAAAGAGAGATTGATGGACGGTTCTTAATCTTCAGATACTTATTCCAACGTAAATTCTGCATAAACCCGAGCTCCGTAAATAGGGATCCTCATCACTTTATCCAAACTCGTTCCGCTTTTAATAGGTGTGTGCTATTAGCATTAACTGGATCCGTGGGTAGCAGTAGTGGCAGCTCGTGACATTATGCTCCAGATCATGAATAATCAGTCGCGGCATGAGCGCACACTTAGCGCGCCCGGTGGCTCCGCCCGCGCCCGGCCAGAGGCGGCTGATCGCAGATCGCTCCCTCGGGAACAGATAAGCCAATCCCGCGGCGCTTCATAAACCTTCACTATTTTATGACGCGATATAACGCCACGCCGAAAACCCGGATAAAGTTATGTTTGTTGTTTTGCCTCTATCTCGTCTTACGTCTACGAGCTCGCTGTAAGTACCCGCCCACTTCGTCAAACGCGCTATCATTCAAGTTTCGTCGCTGATCGAATTATTTATATTCTCGGGTAGTTTGTGAGCCGAGTGCGATCAGTTCCCACAAGCATCGCTCAGTGGAGCTCGAGTTTCACTTTAGTAAACACTTGAATTCGATCGCGGTTTATCTTTCGTAGAATTATAGTTTCCTGGTATGTACTGAGCTTTTGTTATCGTTCAAGACTTTAGCTGAGGCTCGCTTTCTGTGAACAATAATAATATAATATTATAATATAATATTCCACAACTATCACACAACGCCATCTAGTCCCAAGCTAAGCAGAGCTTGTGTTATGGGTACTAGACAACTGATAAACATACTTATATATTTCTAAATACATACATATTATAGATAAATTACACCCAGACACAGAACAAATGATCGTGCTCATCACACAAACATTTGTCCTGGGTGGGAATCGAACCCACGACCTCCGGCATAGCAGTCAGGGTCACTAACCACTAGACCAACAGGCCAGTCATATTACCTATCACAATATCTACCTATCACAATATCTGTAGCAACGCCGGCGTTGTATTGTTTTATCTAAAGTTTCGTTTAATAAGGTTTTATATAAGGATCGTGAATAGTGTCCAAATAAATATTGTAAGCGGTGTTAGTGCCAGTGAGTTTATTGCAATGAGACGCTTTGGTGTGTAGTGCGGCCGGAGTGTCGGAGTGTCGGAGCGTGAATAAATAGCGATCCAGATAACGGAAGGGTATGGTAACAAATCCTTTTATTGAATTTGCGTCCCCGAATGCAGGCGGCTACGTGGATATCCAATTAGAAACTATCCCGTGATGGTGTTGTAGTTTTTATTCTGACAGATGTGAGATGGGGATAAGGATTGCTCAGATTTCATTTAATTTTGCCATTCATTAAAAACGTGCCACAGTTTTTTTATTAAAACATTGAAACTAAAAAGCTCATTATTCTATAAATTACTTTCACCACTAAACTGAAAATTCAAAAATCGTTGTAATGAACGTAGCGTCAATTATAGACAGACGCTATCGCAATACCCTTTCAACACCAATTGCGGCAAAAAGTAATCAATTAAAATAGAAAATGGAATAATTGCGCGGCGTCGTCGACAGGTAATCACCAGGTTGTTAACAAACCAACCATTCTACGTCGGGACTATTCAATATGACAAATTACATTATCATTTATCACCTACTTGAGTTAGGACACGATGACTGTCCTACACCCTCCCCTCATCACCCTTCTGAACTCGTCAGTGTTTGATAGTGAACATTACTCGAACTATATTTGTGTTAATGTGACCTTTGTAGTAATTGTTGAGTACCTCATCAGTTGTTACATCTGCATCTAATACCTAGAGTTAATGTGAATTAGCAAGTACATAACTGATGATGGATCTCTCTCAGTGACGAATATAGCTTTTAAACAAAGAGTGATCAAACAAAAACTATGTACCTAGTACCTACTAATAGAGCAAAAGTTCTCGAGCTCATTATGAGTAGATGACATTGCTAAACTTCTATATTTTAGCTGTTTATAATATGTATCTTTGTCTTCTGCCTGAACTCATCTTTTCAAATAAAACGTATGACATGCGCATGCAATAATAATTACCATCAAGATTCATAGATATGGCAACTAAAGGGTGATGACTGTTTAGGTATATTCAAAGTCTGTGATTTAGCACAAATTCACAACTGTTTCTTTATGTCGCGCACTTGTTCACAACATTACAATTAGTACTCAAGTGTTACATCTCGCTCGCTCTCAGCGAGCACGCACTGTGTCAACAGTGACGAAGTACTCCATGTAACAAGCTCAACTTTGCGTCAAACTATTTTCACAGCTCATTTCATACACGAAAATACGTTTGCGGTTAATGCTGTTACCCAATACGGGTCTAATACGAGCGGCGAGCGATGCGCCGCGTGATGGATCGTCCATTGCCGGCAAACTGCCACTTTATTGGACATTAATCGCTGCGATGTAGCGATGGATACGTGATACTGCGATCCGGTGTCGAGTTGTAGTTTTCGTTTGTACAGCCCCATTTGTGGATGAATTTGGATCGTTATGGATTTTGTCGCCATGACTTTCATATTCTATAGTATAAGTGTATCTACTATGACTTTGTTCGCTTTGTTCTACTAATCTTTGCTCGTCGATGAGTTAGGTAAGCTCATCTTACATAATCAGTGCTTTAATCGTGATTTGTGATTGTTTCTTGAGTAGCTTTTCTTTAATACTTTCATATTCCAATGCTTTCATGTTTCAATTACAGTCAGATAAGCTTTAAATTAATGCAATTTAAATTACTATGTACTTCAAAAAACGTAATGCATTATTCAAATATTTCAGTACAACTCTATTAGATTAGTCCCGAGTAGTGTATTGGCTATCTAATATAATTGATTCGGTAATTAAACGCTCGTAAATGGTTGATTGCTTGCTACACAATGGGCCACGATGTAATCGGCCACTATTAATAACAGGCTACAATTAAAGCGCGATCTGTGGCCGCCACTGCATGGCCAAGAGGCCCGCGAGCCCCGCGTGTTCCTGTTTATCTGCCATCTGACTAATGACCCGCCCTGCGCTCGAGCCGTGCTTACCCTATGGTACGACGGTGTCGTTATAGTGTTATGTTGGAGGTAGGCTGTGTTACGAGCGTGATGTGCATCGTTGCTGAAACAATTCAACGTAAACATGCTAATGGAAATTATATCGTTTTGGTGTAACGTTGCAAACGGTCATATTAGAGCTCTCCTGGGACACGTTATAGTTACATCAATTATTTATTCTCCAGTGTACAGATATATGTATATCAATCATAATCTAATCTTTTCATTATCTTATAATTCATGTCCCCGATATATTGCTTCTTCTTATCCCCTCGTCTGTATTCGTACAGACGCTCATAAATTAAATTAGGTACAAATGCTCTGTTCAACGATCGTCTATTAAAAGGTAATCAATAAAAATAATAATCAATTTCTTTATTTTCTCTCTACACAAAGGATTACAGTATAACAATGAATATAATCTAAATTACAGTAGGAAAACATAATTATGTTCATTTCAAACTGGTGTCCATACTAGGATAACCTGTGTGACGGATCCCCAGGCTCCCACCTCGAACTTAAAACATTTTTTGTACAAGATAATTATGTACATCATCATACATCATCAGCCTATAAATGTTCCCACTGCTGGCACACAGGCCTCCTCTCTGTGAGAGGGAGTGGGCCGTAACCTACTACGTGGGCCCAGTGCGGATTGGTAGATGTCACATGTCTTCGAATTTTTGGTTCTAGGACATGCCGGTTTCCTCACGATGTTTTCCTTCACCGTTTTGAGAGCAGTGGTGTTGAAATAAATAACACAAAGTAATGCGCCTGACGGGGTTAGAACCCACGCCCTGCAACCACCGATAACACTGGGCCACCACTGCTCTCGACAAGATATGTAATTAAAGCTAATTTAAATTTTAATCAATACATCTGAAACGTTTTTAAACACGTACAATAACTGACTTGTATTGTTTTTCAATTTGTTTTCGTAACAACATTGAACGTAATACAATTAAAATTAATATTGATGGTCCTCCCGCTTTGTCCCAACAACATTTATTTCAATTGAAATCGAATATCAGATGAACAGTTTTATTCACTTACATGTAATTGTCATTTATGTGCTTTATATCGCGGGAATAAACTAAATAACGCAATTTCTGACACAATTTTTGCGATTTATATTCAACTAGCTGTAGCCAGCGGCTTCACCCGAAAATTACCCCACAGGAACAAAAAGTCAGGATTAAAACTATACTTTATGTTAATCCACGTTATAAATTATCTGTGTACCTTATTTCAATCAAATCCATTCACTAGTTTTTACGTGAAAGAGTTACAAAAATCCATCCCAACTTTCACGTTTACGAGAGTGTTTCTCGTATAGGTAATATTAGTAGGAAGGATGTCTGCGACACTTGCGATGTGAAAAAAAATAAAATTGTATTCAATTTTGAAACAATTCGTTTTACATTGCTAAACTTATTAATCCCTCGTTAGTTCCGCTACGAACGAGAACTATTTCGCTTTGAATATTTCAGTACAAAGTGCTTGCGATGTGAACATTTTCTTTCTTTAACTAGCTTCACAATCACGTTGACACATGTAATTGAGGAAACAGGGCTCCTCTCGCGCGCTATTTGTGTTTTATTTCGCTCGAGTGGCCATCTGTCCGCTCACTGAAATACCTCTACATTTTTCGTTTCCACACTAAGGCTACAAGGAGTGCACTCTCTCTCGTAAATTGGTTCTAATTTACAACACTCTTTGGATGTATTTAGATGTTAATTTGTAAAACAAAAAGGAAGTAACGTGTTTTAAGTGTCACTCGTAACTGCAAACTCTTAACTCAATACTATTTATATACACAGCGCTGGACATCACAGGGTGTCTGACTGTCTTTGATTCTCTTTGTTGTCGCTTCAACTTAAAGCTAGTGATTCAGTATAATTAATGAGCAGTATCTGCCGCTCAGTCGCGCACTCGTGACATTAAGCTCCGTGTAACAGTAGCGCGGCGGCTCATCCCGCATTACAACACCAACTAAGTACGGTTCCATGTATTACACGCTCATTGTATCAGATTAATAGGATTTTGGTTCGTGGCGTCACCCCACGGTATTATATTCTTTATACTTACGCAATAACGTCTTCAATGGCGCAGCCTTTGAGCGCGCTGCAAAGTAATTGCAGAACGCATTATCTGTTTGAATGACACTTTTCACTCAAAGAGCTCGATGTAGCTGGGGATTAGTGCGTTGAACAAATGTTCAGTAGGTGCAGTTATAACTTAATGTACGCGTGAGATATTCTCGTGTGTGTGGCGACCCGCAGTGCTCTGTATCATGTGTACTTCGTTGCGGCTGCACAGTTCTGCACACTGCTAACTACAGGCATAGTGTACACGTACAGTCGCAGGCGGCCCCGCAAGATGTCGACAACTTAGTATCGCGCCGACAAGCACTCGCAGCAAGTTGCACAACTACAACTGTTGCCAAAATTCACCAAACTTTATGTATGTAGCGCTACAATTGTATAAATACTGCCAAAATTCAATCCATTTGGAACATTCGGACCTTTCCGTTCTAAAATCCATTTCACGATGTTTATTTCGAATACAATTTGCGTATTTCTGCATTTGCATTACAGTTCGCTTCAACTTCCAACGAATCGATATTGGCTTTTATTATTTTTATTCATTTCTCGGTAGTTTCTCCGGCAGCTGCGGCAGGTGAATCCGTTTACGGACAAAGAAAAAGATCCGTCTATCTAGGCTAGACGACTGTTCCCATTTAACCTCCAGGAATACTTTGTTATTATTCTTGAAACATACACACCTACGTTTATATAATAATGATGTAGAAGAAATCTATAATGTGAGGCAGTAGGTGAGCTTCACAAAGATATGGCTGCGACTGTGTCGTTGGCAGAAATACAAATAGCTGGCCCATTAGCGCTCGCACAACACTAATGTTGAATGAAGTTGTCGTGTTGTGAATACAGTCACATTTACTATAAGCAAGCTATCATAATAGCAGAGAAAAAACACCCTTCAATGAACCTGCTAACAATTGAGTGTTTCACAAAAAGCGCCATTACGTTGAAAAGCGCCACACAACGCACTTCAACGAGATGTCTCATTAAAAGCTGCTCGGTATTAGCAGCAAGCAGTTATAATTTTTTATGGAAACTTATTTTAATAATGCGCATTAGTATTTTTATTCTTGCAGTTCCCGTTATTTACGAGTTTCGATGTTTGTAGTATGTGTAGTATTTTATTTAGAATGATTAGTTATTGAGAATTGAATTGTACCTACTTTATAAGTTGGCGAAAAAAAAACCATTTTTATGCCAAATCCGAATTCAGGACAAAAGATGAAAATGAATAAAACAAAAACATAGATTGTGATTTGACACTTTTCACAAACAATCATAGTGTGCACTCGTGTCCAGTGCCATTGCTATTGTATTCCAGATCAGTGCAAAGATATAAGTATTGAAGAACAACAAAAGACGATATCCCTCTCAGATACGCGCTTATCTCAGCAGGTTATCTGCTCATGTTGTTGTGCACACTGAAGGAAGAACAGATTCTAGTGCCGACACGTTTAAAATGTATAAAACAGGCTATTCGAATAATATTATCGGCTCGTTCGGCGCGGTGCGAGCCACGAGGTGCGAGGCGCGGGGCGGCAAGGCAGTGAGGCACGTCTCGCCACTTTATTCGCGAGGGGCGCGGGGCGGGGGCGACAAGTGCCCTCCTTCACAACTTTGACAAAGAGTGTCAACCTCTTAGCTGTCAAAATTAAGAAGCGTGGCAGGTGGCTTCTGCAAATAATTAGGGTGCACTCGATTGGCCTCTCGAGCCCTCTCGTCGGGGAGGTGGGACGACTCGCTGCGTGTTTAAAATGTCGAGTCTCATTGTTATCTTGTCGTGCTTGTTTTAAAATTACTTAACTTTAAGACAAGAACAAATTGCTCGTTGTTACGGTTATTAAGTGGCGTTTCAAACACAACTTTTGTTCTGTCCACTTTGAAATAAAAATACCCATAATCTTGAAAGCAAATCTTCACAATTCACATGAATATTAAATTGACCGCAGTAACTATGACAACGTGGAGGAAGTGGCTTGAAGTTAAATATTATGAACAAAGCGCTGATAACGAAGCCTCTATGATACGAGCACGAAACGAAACGAAATACAGAGTTGTTAACATAAGATTGAGCCCCGAGCTATCAACCTCTTTTAAACGGCCGTCTTCATCTAAAAGGGCCATCCTTTTAAAACATTTCAGCGTTTAATCTTTTTAAGACTTTTTTTGAGTTCAGTTCTACTCAACTCAAAAAAACATCTCCTTTTTTACTTTGTTTAATTTGTTGAAGTCAAAAAGAAACTAGAGACTTCAACGATATTGATAAAGTCCTGTCCGGACTTTATCAATATCGTTGAAGTCTCTAGTAATGAATAGATTCCAACACTAATTCATCTTGCTGAAATAACCAAACAACTTACAATAAAGTGAAACATTTCACAAAGTGCTGTGAGAAGCCTAATCTTGATTGTTGAGGCGTTCATTACAGTACTCATTAATATTAGAGATGCCTCCACGGCTACTCCTGGGAGGAGGGCAGGGGGATAAAAAGTCTACATTAAAAGTTTAACGGGTAAAACCCACTTTTATTGTGGTGTTCTGAAACACCAAATACAAGGATTTCATCATGTCACATTCGACTATAAAAAAAGTTTTCACACCACTTGCTCGTAAATGTCACATTATAATGTCATGCAAACCTTCTGTAAAGCAAGTCATTGTTGCCTCCCACTCAAACCGGGCAATAATATTGTACTAAATTTCATTATTCCCGTGGGAATAATGTGATTTGAATTTGGAACCTCAATTAAAACAGTATGAAAACTTTCACCAAGGAGTTGTATCAGTAATGGCGGCCGGTAACCACAACAGCTGATCGCCTGCAGTGGTGCCAACTTCACGTTCAAAGATTGTCGTATCACATTAAATTTCAAAAATCGAATTTGTTTCCTCGCAGTAGGTGTGAAAAGCAGAGTACGCTCCTCAGGAATAAAGCTGCCTTTGTCTTGGGCTAACTTAAATCCCTCACTACACTAAGGATTCTTAGCTTAATTCCCTCGTTTCACTCGGGAATTAACACTTGAACCTCCTCGCTGCGCTACGGAGGTTCACCCCCAGAATCCTTAGTGTCGCTTCGGGATTCAATACACCCGTGACGTAAGGCACTGCTTTATTCCCTTGTTGCGTAATCTACTATTATACCCATCTAATACATACTCACCGGTATATTATTTACTATCACATGCCTCCCATATAATATAATATGATATTTGCCGTAACGTAAATCAGCGTGAAATATATTATTTGGCCAATTTTCCTCAATTATTCGGCGAGTACTAGGAGCACATGAGTGGATAAGAGATGAGGATGAGAGCCATTGTGTCGGCCTCCTCCCATGTACGGGGAATTCATTATTCAGACATCACTAAGTTCGACTCACATTGTACACGTGTATGTGCAAGTTATTTTCAGTTTGGGTTCGATCAGAATTTTTGAACAGATTTTGCTCCAAGATACAACAGAATCTGTGATGAGACCTGTTGTATTGTATGGATCGGAATGCTGGGCTGTGAAGAAGATGGATGAAGAACGATTACATGTAGCGGAGGTGAGAATATCGAGTATTGACATGAATGGATAAAGAGAGGAATGAGTATTAAAAGGAACTTTGTAAGTGGCGCCTGTTACAAAACATTTGAAAGGGTTGAAAGGGAGTTGGTTATCTTGGTATGAACATGTGATGAGGAGGGTTGACACGCATGTGTCTAAAAAATTGGTGGCTATGAATGCAGACAAAATAATGGAGAGGAAAAGAAAAACCGAAGAAAATGTGGATGGATTGTGTAATGACATTGTAAAAGCAAATATTTTAAAAGAGTAACCATGGAGTTTCTTGCCGGTTCTTCTCCATGGAAACGACCAACCCGAACCGTGCCAATTTTTTTTTTTTTTCTCTCGACGTTTTATAAGTGCCCATTGAGGCCCATGTAAAATAAAATATTTTGATTTTGATAATGAATGATAAGAAAGAAAAAAGGAGTTATTGAATCTGTGACGTCTGACAAGAAGAAGAATAAAATGTGTTGCACCCCAAGTAGAATGAAATTAGCGCAGGGAGATGATGGTGACGAGAGCTACATCCATGTTTTGTTTTAAACTATACGTTAAAGTATGTTAGCTGACATGAAATGTTACTTATTGTATCATACCACCGTACCAACAGCCACTACTAAAAATATCATAACCTTTGTTAACAACAACATAGCTCTTGAATATATTATTTTTATAAATTCACTCGTGCCACAATAACCTAAATTAAAAGCTTAAAGAGCACATTAAAAATACAGTTCGTCAAGATTAAAGTCGTGATTAAATTAATTTACAAAAGAAGAAAGTTGGTAAACAAAAACGTAAATGGCAAAAAATATAACGAAGGCGCCCTTAATTCCACAATCTCACGAACTTTTACAATAAACACTTTCTAACAAAACCTAAATGAATAAAGTGTTCTGATATAAAAAGTTAGCATCGTGTGAGTCAGACAGTGAGCTATGTGCGAAGTAAACGATACGACACGAAGAAAGGAAGAAAGATACATTTGTGTGGCTCTCGTTTGTTACGAACACTTTGGTAAAAAGCTGAAAATTGTTGATTAAAATATATAAATCGGCGTGTTTTGTTCGTGAGTTGAAAACATGAGTTGATCGAGAGCCCGCGCTCGCCGCACGCCACGACCTCACCCCTCACCTCGCGTGACCGATAATGAGTGCATTATGTCAAGCCGAATCACAGCCGTCACGTGTCCACACAGCACATAAATTGTTACATTTTGTTCCAACGCTAACCAGTTACGCGAAAATTGTTCAAGTATTTAATTTTCAGCACATTTTGTACAAACATGCGATGTATTTATTGAATTTTTGTTCATTCATCGGTAGACTGACATTGAGGGAACTGTATCAATTGAATTTGTTTGAGCTAGATGAGAATGTAAATGGACTAAGTTTTGGAAATGTACTCGTTTTAATATTTGCGTTTGATGTTAACAACCAACGTTGTCATTGTTTGAATGCTTAGGATCGATCGGGGGCGAACCAGTCAGGGGCAAACTATTATTACTTCTATAAGCTGATGGACGTAAAGGACCTTCCCCTATTTAAGTAGCCTCTAAATAAATAATTATCTACTGAAGTCGTCACATTGATTCATTTACGAACATAAATAACTTCTTTTCTAACACTAAACGTCGACACAAAAATAGCCATTAAGTATGTTATTGATCTAGCACGGGGTCCTGAGGATAATGAATTGTCACGAGATTATTCAAAGTCCTAATGCTAAAATACTGACTAGAATATTTATAATCTAAGTGGTTACCAAAACTACAATTACTTAAATATGTACTTTTCTGGGCACTAGCTGTCACTATAAAATAATGACATAACTCATTACTTTGCCGGCGGCATTTATCATAAACAACCCTCTTATATCTATTTTTGATGTAAACAAGTTAAAAACTGATTACGTAAAATTTATATTAATAACTTAATAAGCATATTTTTATTGAGAGCTTTTTAATAAAAGGTTGAACAACATCGTACCAGTTTTTTGTTCATGTTATTATAATACACTTCAAACAGAACCTTTACAAAGAAATTACTAAAATTATAATAAGCTTTTATATTAAATCAGATCAAAAGCACAAAAATGAGCTTAAATTGAACGAAACAATGTAGAACAATGGCTGAGTTAGCTCTACTGTTAGGTCCGCGGCTGGATTGTGTGAAACCTCACAATTGCAGACATTCAGTTCATTTAACCTGAATATAATTATTACGTTTGAGTATTTAGTTCACGGCATCAGAGAACCGCCTGAATGGGACTTTATGTTATAACTACGTATATAATATGTGGTATATTAGTGCAGCACATATACATAATACACATAACGTGTTACGTAATTATCGTGTGGTTTCCGGCTACAAATTACTATTATATGATTTAGTAAGCCGCGTAGATCGGGACGCGTCGAGTCGCACGGTGTCTGTCAAAACGCTGCCGCACTACCATAAACTGTAATGGCTGAAAAGGTATTAAGCAACTATGTTCGATAGATGGATCGAGAAGAAACTTATTCACTGCAAAAGTTTTTCAAACAAATTAAGATATTCATCTAATGACAAAAAAATAATGCCGGTAAAGCGGATGACAGTTTTCTGTTTTTAGTACATTTTTCTATCACATTATGGATAGTTATAGAAAAGAACAAAGTAAAATTATTAAAAATATAAAGATCGAAGCACCTGGTGTCCTGGTTTTGTTTTGTTTGCTAGAAAATATATGAATTTAAATATTATGTTTGTATGTTTAACACATTTCAGCTGTATATTTGTGGTGGACCACTAAATGTTATACAGTGTCTTTTAGCATCAATTATATTGATATCATATCGCCCGCACATAAGTATCAAGAGACCAAAATACAAATGAAAACAACTCATTGTTCACACGCATAGAGGTATTGTTTGACTCACTTTGTATAACAAATAGTGGCAGCTTATGAAATATTCAGTTCATTATTAGTGGGCACACTACGTAAGTCCGATAAATAATTATCAGTTCCCTGTAACGTTAATATTTATGTGTGTACCTGCTACAAGGGTGTGGGAACATAATCCTCGGCTTAACAACTTATTAGTGAGGGCTTTTAGATGAAGAGCGAGCTTCAAAAGAAAATTGATATATAGTGGGTAATTGTATTTAATTGATAGATATTATATTGTATAATGTGATGCAGTAAACTCTGAAGGGCACAACATTTTCTTTTTCTTCTAAATCTTTTATGACCATACATGAAGGCAAAACTAACATGATACCTCAAGCGCTTCAAATCCAGTGAAGCAACGAATTGAAATTACACTCCGATTTATGAAAAGACATGTCTTGGCCTTCCCTGCGTCCCTGGTACCTGGTACTGAGCGAGTCTCACGCTGGTAATCTGCGGGGATTAGCAGAGGAGTGCTCCCGCTCTCGGCCGTCACGGTATCACGGGTATTACGTTAGTGTGATTGAGGTTTATCATGACCAAAGTAATTGCTATTGATGGAGAATTTATAATAGGAGCCTGTCATTAGTTATTGACCTCCTAGATAAGATAGATATTTGCTTAAGGTTTTTTGATCGTAAAGGTTTAAACTAATAAGTGTCTTTCAAAATGTCATAGTGGAAAACTATTATTTGTTTTCGGTCGCTGCCTTCAATAAATAGATAAGAAATAAATTATAAAAATAACGCTGTCCGCTAAAACACTAACATTTCCCACGAAATAATATTCTAACATAGGTACGTTTAAACCACTCCTTTATGACCTATAACTATTGAGCCATTTCTTTACATATAATAGCCAGCAGTTTAGTGTTCATTGCACATTATTAAGTAATAATGTTCCGCACGTAATTACAAGAGTGATAAAAGTGTCAATAAAAGTTCACAAGTCAATAGGCTGGTAAACCACTTTGCCTCCAGCCCATTATTTCTTGCGGTAACTTTTATAACTCACTAAAGAAAAAGTTGAAGGAAAAATGGCGGGTTTCATTTATTTATGATCACCATTAGGATTATTTTAAGTTGTGTCGTTGGCCCCACGGTCCTGTCTCCATCAGTTCCCTTAAACGCATGGAACACGACGCGACGTGACTTGGTTCTTGTCCTTGGTCAGACGGCGAGCTACCCATTACTCCCCGTCCGCAACTGGGCGTCTTCAACGGTGGCTGGGGTGAGAGGTAGAGGATGCCCTTTTCCTCACGCGTTCCAACTGTTCCCCATTTCCCTAGCCTGTTGCCGAAATGCCGAATCCCTGATGTACCTCACGAAACAACCTTGCCCGTGAGGACTACGGACTTCGTCAGGTTGAAGGTGAGGACGCCGTAGCGCCTCTCCAACCACTCCTCAAAGAGCGATTCGATTGCCGCAATTATGACATGTCCAGGCAGTCATTATTTTGTTGTGGTCTATAAATGGACTATCCAACACAAAAAGTAGTTTTTTTCAATTCCAACCAGTAGTTCCTGAGATTAGCGCGTTCAACCAAACAAACAAACTCTTCTACTTTATAATATTAAAGTATCAGATAATAAATATATTTAATTCATGTACAACTACATGTTACTTTTGCGCACCTACTTTATGCGGTGGGATCCAAACATTTAACAACTGCCCCATGACAGATCAGATGATGTTTTATGGCTAAAATCCACATGAACTGTCTAAAAGATTAGTTGTTATTTTGGGTATCTTTAGTTAAAATTTTTGGATAAATATGATAATAATCATTAATTATAAGTGAACGATAAATAATTTGTGGCAACCTTTTAACAATATGTACGGTACCATTTCAACAAATGAACAGATAGAAATAATAAAGTTTTTGTAATTAAATTAATCTATTTGCAAATGTTTCGAATCGTTTCGGAGAATAATTTATTTATTTGATAGTTGGTCGAGTTGTTTTAATTGTTAATGCTCTGAGTTGGAACTTGTTTTGTTGAGTTAATTGACTTACTTACTAAACTTATATCTAATGAAACACAAATTGATTTTATACGGGTAACGCTGCAAATTGTACCATACTTTACATTTTCTCGAAATTGCTGTTACAGTACTGACTTCAGTGACGGAAAACATCATGAGGAAACTTGGACTCACGTAAATACTCATGATACAGCACGACTTATATTTTATTACATAAGTCTTGGCTCCAGGTTACATAGTCTGGGTCCAGGCCTCTGACATGACTTTTCATGTCAGAGGCTTGTGATGTTCCCAGAGGCGGCTTTAATTAACTTTGACACCAGAGGGTGACCTCATCTTCACATGAAAAAACAAACTTATATTCAACCATTACAAGTTTGCAAGTGTTTCTTTTACATGTCAGCTCTCGAATCATACCATTCACCAAGTATATCCTGCTATTTCCCATAATGAATTGATGATGTCTTCCAATTTTAGTAATCTACTCAACATTGACATGCTCTATTAATTTGGAGATATCTTTATGTAGATAGGAACACAAACAAGCCGTAATATTATTAATGTATTCGTCCGATGGCACACGAATGTGAAGCAGTTGGCGGGCGGTCCTGCGCAGTACGCACTACACGCGGAACAACCAAATGCGTGTAACATTACCATAAACACACTATTAATAAAACTCACAACATAGCCCTCCGTTATGCTACACAAAGTTATGCTACATTATGGACATCACTAATTGAATCCCGCGCCCCGCACAACACTACGAGAAATTTTCACTGAAATAGAACTCTGTAAAGTACTGAATATTTTTAGTCTTAACACAATTTATTGAAGAAGAGATTACCTTTCTATTTTAGTATTTAGTTATGGTGGTTGTCAGTCTCTGAGTCTATTAAATTTGTAGTTATTTTCATGATCGTAAATTGGATAAACCTGTAATATTTATAATAGTTATAATCTATTTTAAGATGCTTTAAAAGTTTAGACTTTTAAAGCAATGCTGACAACGAGGTCTCATTATATTAAACGGTGAATGTTATAATTTAACTGAAAGTTATTAAACATTCAGCCACAAGGGTCCAGTGATTACATCGTTCGATTTTTATCCCTCTCGTTGTTTGAGCAGCCGCGCGGCATGTCACGATAATGTATGCGCTGTTCGTTTACATCGACAAGTTTTAATGTGCGGCCATCGCTCGTGCGGCGAATAATTAACAATGTACGTCGTGCTCGTTGGAAACACCGCCGAGCGCCGTGTTCCCGGCTACAAGGGCTTTTTAAATACCCGCTGAACAAGTTTTATGTAAACTGTCTTTTTGTTACCTTTCTTTTTGTGATTACCCTGTCGGAAGTGTCAAGTTTTGAAAACTGTAATTATTTGTCAACATAATAATTATTTACTAACTTGTATCTAAATTATTTGGTAGTTTTAAGTTAAACTATGACAAACTAGTCGCGCAAATGAGCAGCAGCAGAGCTAATTTACAGCAGTATTTAAACTGGGGTTTAACAAGCAGTGATATATGTTATGTAGTTCACAGAGTACAGTGTCACCTGGCCGCTCTACATCAAAGGAGCTATATTTACGACACAGCTCTAAATAAGGACGGACAGAAGGCCCGCTCCTTCAGAGCGCGCTCGTAAATCCAGTTGCTACAGTGTAACTGAAACGAATTTGTATTCTACCATAAATCTTGGGTTTAACATAACGTTGCAACATTTTTTACTGGCGTGCATTTGAAGCCAATGCTCTCTCCAGTATTTTAATCTCAGGCACACAAACACTAGATTTCGTTAAAAGTAAGTAACGAGCGCGCAGAAAGATGCAATAACACATTTTTCCCATCTCCTTGGAATTTCTTTCAGGACATCCGCTGAAGCGACTAAGACTTTTAATGTTTGTTTTGTTCCAACTTTTAATGCGGACCTTCTTTGCTAGCATTGTTTGTAGCCGTCTCCCGCCGCGCTCCCTTCTGACCTCAAAACACGCACGACCCACGCACAACACTCGCACGTAACACGCACGACACACGCACAGCCGCACAAATTGGCGCGCGGTGCCCTTTACAACTTCCGCCAGAGTTGAATACTATTATACCATCGGAAATGTTGTGCGCACAATACATTTGTCGTCTTGCAAATGTTTTGTAGCGTTCGCGTTGCCAAATAATGCTGGCGCACTTTTTACCTATCTCGCATGCATTAAGTTCATTTCGGCTTTAACGAGCTGATTTGATAGACAAGAGATCAAACTGAATTATGAGCGATATTTTTTTCGCACAAATAGGTTTTTAGTCGCAAACTATTTCATTTCTTAATAGCATTTTGATGATTTGTCTTTTGCATCATCCAAAAAAGGTGAAGGAAAACATCGTGAGGAAACCGGGATGTCGTAGAACCAAAAATTCGAAGACATGTGGCATCCACCAACCCGCACTGGGCCCGCGTGGTGGATTATGGCCCACTCCCTCTCTCAGATAGGAGGCCAGTGTCCCAGCAGTGGAAACATTTATAGGCTGATGATGAACGAATGAATGAATCATCCTAAGCTTTTAGAGAGTACCAATAATGGTACTCGAGAAAACAAAATATAATCAGAGCTTAGAAATATCCGAAACAAGGAATAAAGAAAAACGTTGAAAGGAATCTCGAGGCCGATTTTGATTTTTGACGAACAATACAATATATACAATACAATATAACATAACAATAACAATAATTATCAAATTCTGTAAAACATCCTGTATATTACGAAGTAATTGAGATAAAACATCATTCATGATATTGTGAACCACATCAATCTTGAAGCAAACCATAAATAGTGTAGTAATCTGGTATCGTGATAATTGTGCGGCTCAGTCGCAGGACGTAGTTCGATGGAGATAATGCCGTAATGCCGTCTAATTGGCGGCGCTTACGTTCATCGACTCAACAAGTGATGGATCCAACTTCAATTAGTATTCCATCCTGCTGCCGCCGATGTGAGGAGATATGAGCGACCTAATTACTGCCTCCTTCGCACGTCACGCCCACTTTATAATCACTTTACAATTAGGTCGCCCACTCCAATTGGTATCGAGTCGATCGTATTTCAAATGTCGGAGTTTGAATGGTTTGTTGCTTAATGACTCAATCAACGTGCGGTTCCAAAGTGACACATCGGTGGCAACAATTACTTTTGAACGTAATCTTCCCGAAGAATACAACAAGTAATGGAAAGAAAAACATTTTTCTAGATCCGATTTTCTGAATGTAAAAGAATTCTATGACGTGTGTTTAGCACTACGTATGTCCGACCACATGATCAATGAACTCATCATCGTCTGCCTGCCTTTTCCCAACTATATTGGGGTCGGCTTCCAGTCAAACCAGATGCAGCTGAATATCAGTATTTTACATAGAGTGACTGCCTATCGGACCTCCACAGTCCAACTGGATAATACGATACCCCATGGTAAGACTGGTTGTCAGACTTTCGAGCTTCTGACTGTGTTTAACGACTGTCAAAGATCTACAAATGACAGCCGCGACCAGTGGCTTTACGTGCTTTCCGAGGCACGGAGGAAACTCGCCATGTCAGATGGTCACCCATCCACAGACCAACCTCGGCAAGCGCGGCTTAACCGGAAGATCGGCCTGTGCGGCTGTTATTATTTAGCCACGAGCTCCATATACTTCATACATATTCGAGATGCTAAGACTAATAAAAGCAAGCTGCCTTACAAGTTGTTTATCTTGCGACTGGATAAACCACAGTTTATTGGCAAGACCGCCGATATTCTGCATCGCGCCGGTTTAAGCTGCCTTATTACTTCGTGAAGCAATATCGATGTCCTGATTTTGTTCCAGAAAACCGTAAAAAGAAATATATAAAAAAGAAAGAGAGAAGATATAGACAAAAACATGTAACTGTAACCCACACAATAACCGAAATGGGCTGGAAATATCACCATTAATCGACAAGCTTTCTAAATAAATTAAAGCAACGTTATAGAACGATACAGAAGAACGATATAATCACCGATTTACTGTAAGCACATCTTTTTCTATTCAAAGACTACCGCGTATGATTTAATTTGCCTCGAAAGCTTCGGGAATTCATTTGAAATTGACTACATGGGTAATAATATTTCAATATTCTGTACTTATCTTCATTTCAAGGCTGATGTTCACTTGTGTTGTATTAACAGTAAAATCTCTCTCTAGGTTCAATATTATCATACTATAACTTCAATTTGGCATGATACTGTTGTGTGGATCGCAATAACTGACATTAGCGGTGGCTGGTGGCCTCCCGGCTCGCGGATCAATAGAGGCGCTCTTCTTTTGTTCATTCACTTCGCTCACTACATCAATAGCTAATTTCGCGATATCAACCAGTCGTGAATGAACGAATGAACGCTTTTGATGTCTCTTGGCAATATCGCCAGCTCCGACAGATTCCACTTTGTATCCAGGGCGTCGAGCAACTCGCGATTTATTAGTACAACGTGATATTTTAGCAGCCCATTATAAATGTATAGGACGACATTTCTTTTACAACTGAACTCATAAAATTGCGTTGAATTTAAATTGGATTAGCTAATTGCATTGAGTTCACATAATTTATTTTGGACTTAATTTGTTATTCGTCGTTAAATATGGAATTTTCTCGAATATTGACGGCTTCCATTTTAATTAGATTCTGAAAAATTAAGTTTTAATTCATTAATGTTTTCCAAAGAAAGTTAACGTCGGCGTCGCGTCGTTGGAAAATGGAGTTTTGTGTGAGATTGGGGCGTGATCCCGAGTCCCCTGCGCACGTCTCACGTACACAATTTACCTGCGGCGAGTGTGAGTGTGCGTACAAACATGGTGTATCACTAGAACACACAGTCGCCACGTTTAATATAATAAGTACACATGTTAAAACAGGATAAGATCGCCTATAGCCGGCGCAGAGTTGTTTGTTGAAGGGAAAAACGTGCGCGAGAAAATATATGAGAGAGGTTAGCTTCATAGTACACGACTACACGTACTGGTGCGCTCAGAGATATTGACTTGAACGAAGGCTGATTTTGGATATTAATGGTATTAGCTCAAGCAGCCGGGATGAAAAACAAACAGTTTGGGGAGAGGGCCGCCACTCGCTCGCAGCTCATAGAGTTGCCAGTTTACTTCAACTTTGATGTAGGTATTGGATACGTAATAATAATGTAGGAGTATAAAATCCAACCAAAATTCACATTGACAATAAAAAACATGGCAATATTTTTATAAAGGTCGCCGGAAGACGCTGGATGCAGGTCGCTTCCAACCGGTATATGTGGAGATCTAAAGGGGAGCCTATGTTCAGCAGTGGACGTCCTATGGCTGAGATGATGATGATGATGAATATTTTTATCAGGCATCACTGATTAATTAAACAAAATAAAAATTAGTTGTATTGATTTGTAATTAAATATTGGTTGTATTAATTAAAAATAACTAGTACTCATATTTATAACATAATTTTTACCAACGCTTGGTTATTTTTGTCATGCGCCATGTATGCCAAATCGGTGATAACGTGTTTTGAAGTATTTCACAAATTGTTTAGTAGTCCCTTGTCAGCTCCACTGCATTCCTGTGCCAGTTAGCACAACAAAGGAGGCATAACAACGCATAGCTGCTGTCACTGCGACATGACAGAATAGCGCTGTGATATTTTAGTTCGTACCAACATATCCGGATTTCGAGTTTCAAAAACGTTACCAGTACGATTTTATCGACGGAGAAAAATTCGAACTCGGCGGACATCGCTGGAATATCCGGGATTGACTCATACTGACGCAAACACCTAAATATTTTGTTTCAAACGGTAGTATGTTTGAAATCCGTATCTCTATCGCAAAAGGTTTCTTATCTTTGTTTTGTTTGAATTTTCAGAACTATTATAATATATCTGAGCGATCTAAAAACGTTCTTGGGTGATAGAGGAGCAATGTCTGGGGTCCGCTGAAATCCGGCATGGTCAGCCCAAGTCCGAAATGTCTAGGAAGCACATCTGCGCGTCGAATATGATCCGTTATGGCTATGCTTACTATTCCGTGAACGTAGCAGATGAAATTGCCTTATATACAATTTCAGGGTATCGCTGGTTGTGACCATAAAACTGACCGCTATTACTCGAAGTGCTACCACGAGCGAGCAACTTACACTCGATCGCTTCTCACTTACGTGAGTGAAGGAGAGGACGTGAAGAGATTTCGTAAATCAA
Source organism: Agrotis exclamationis (assembly GCA_950005045.1). Lineage (NCBI taxonomy): Eukaryota > Metazoa > Arthropoda > Insecta > Lepidoptera > Noctuidae > Agrotis > Agrotis exclamationis. The sequence continues at coordinate 22,169,683 of OX465434.1, forward strand.
AAAAAAATTGTAATTATTTCTGGTTCAATTTAATAATTTTGTCATATTAAATACCTAAGTAATTAATTGTTTTATGTCAATAAAAGCATTAGAATGGGATAAGGGCAGGAAGAAGAAGAAGAAGAAAAGCATTAGGGTTTATTCATCTCTATAAAATACGTCTTCAAAAGATAGATCAATCATTATTGTTAATTGTTAAAAAATATAAATTTTAGTAAGTAAAACCTAAACTCTTATTTCTAAGGGTTAAAAGATTACTGACGAATTTAAGTAAAGGGGCAAATGGTCAATTTTTGTGTACTTTCTTTCATGTGTAAGGTGCTTCCTACTACGAGACCGTACATATCTGTACTAATAATATTATAAAGTTGAAGTGTTTGTTTGTTTGGTTAAACGCGCTAATCTTAAGAACTGCTGTCCAAATTGAAAAGTATTGGTGTGTTGGATGAGTCTATTTATTGAGGAAGACAATAAGTTATAAAACATCACGCTTTGACCAATAGGAGCCGAGCAGCGTGAATTAACCCACGGTGAACAGCAGTTGTCACATATTATAAATCTATACAAACAACAACAGTACATGTAGAGCACAGTGCGCGACCGGACGGGTTCCGTCGCCGCATGCACTTTATTTCGTCCATTACTGTAATGAGACGCGAAATAGCGCCTTCCACTGAAATATAGCGCAATTATTTTTTTCCGCGGGTGCGGCCGGCGTGATTGCGCGGAGACGCAGCGCTTTATCACGTGGAGCGACAACCCTCCCCCTCCCGCACCTCACACCCTCTGTGACCGACACAAGAAACAGAAAGATCATTCCAAACCTGCTGCAGGTATTTCCCTAGTCCAGGTCAACAATGACGCGTCATGTTCCACTCAAGCCTCACAGAGCAGTCACCAATCTGACGGGGTCCATAAGGGGCACATCGGCTGCCGGGGTTGCGGAACTGTGTAAACAGGTAACCGACCCTAGAACGTAAAAGGCTATTCAAAGAACACCGTAGGTTTTAAGTACGAGTCTGTAAGTCTCTCCACCCAGGGCGGAAGGAATCATTTCATATTGTGTTTGTAAAGCAAATAAAACATTTTAAATTAGAAGCAACAATACTGAAACTATGTTATTTTTGATGTGTACATAAGTATCATAACTTCTGTTTACTCTTGAGTGTAACACGGACGACGCGTCCCGCTGTAACGTATATTTCGAAAGTGTATTAAATGAGTCGAACGTTCTGAGGCGGGCGGCGGACGCTTCCACGACAATGTTGCCGAAAAATATCCGCGCATATCTCCCTGCGCTGTTACTCCATATACCTAACGAAATCGGCTCCGAACACACAAAGAACAACTACAATATTAAGAAATATCAACGTTTAAACCTCACGTAACAGTAGAGCCTCTTGAAATAATAGGACTACGATTGGTAAAAACTTAGATCGCCGACATCGTGGCCTAGGCTGACGCTGAATAATCTCGCTAAGTTATTTTTGATGGCAACATCGTAGCAAGATTAATAGCGACCTTTGTCACGAGAACGGGACCTTAACTGTGATGTGTCTCAATTTATATTCTTTTTATGGAGCTGAGTCGGGAGTTGTAAACTTTAGTGGGGATACAAAGACAATGGACGGACTGACTACCAGGCGGGGACGCAGGAGGCCACCTCTGTGTCGTGTTTATTACAACTAAGCTCACACAGAAACGACGATACTGAACTTTACAAAAATATCATCAAAATTCCTTCTATTTGCGTTGTCATGAAACCATCTAATTAATTTGAACCCATAACAACAGTGACTTTTATCGGTATATTTTTTTTCAGGTAGGTTCGGATTTGACCACTATATTTCGCTTGATAGTAGCAATGATATAGTGGACGTTGATTTTGTTATTGAACTGCGTTTTTCTTGCGGTTTACCACAAACAGGGTAATGTCACACTAACTAGACTTCGTGAACTTGTCTGATGTTGTGACCACGTCCTAACCACGGACAACTTTGAGTCGGGACCAAACTTCGTGTTCATTGTAGCCGAGATAGAAACCCTGGGATCAACTCTCTTCGACTATTGAAAATCAGGGATGCAGGATGTGTTGTTACGAACTTTAGTTGTTTGTTTTATTTTTGTCGGCGTCTTACACAGAATTTAGTGACTCCAGGACAGAATAAATAAAGCAGCATACCTACAATGAAGTTCCATGCGTAATAATGTGGACTATTGAAGCACTATAATCATTCGTAGTTGTATGTCGTCGACAAACCTGGCACACCAACCGAGTTCGAGCATGACCTAAATTGAATACATTTCAGTTCAAATTACTGTGTAAGCTACAACAGTCACAAGTAAGCCAAAAATGAGCACACGGCTTCTAAAATAAAATCTGACCGAATTCGAATTCATTTCTAAGTACTATTTACATTACTAAACACTATTACCGTTGGTTGTATCACCATGTAATCCTATTTCCTCCTACATTAATAAAATTATTAAAAATATATAATTCAATCACCACGTCACGCTATAATACCGTACGGTATATACTCGTACGTGGGCATTGAATGACGACAATTCTTTGGTAAATGAACCTGTACATTGCCAGCAGATATTTCAATGAGTACTGTTTCATTTTAGTTAGAGATACGTCATTAAAATAAAATCCGGTTTCATTTTGATCTCCTATCATATCGTCAGAACTGGGTGACTATTTTGGTCAGTTAACTACTTTGAGCAAGCGTTGAGAAAACTGACTCATGACTTTTCACGTTAATGTGACGTACCTAAAGTAAACGTCAATTTTGACGTTAAATAAATAACTTCCTGATTCGTATACAAGAGGTGCTTTTTCATTTTGCATACTATAAACGCCATAAATATTTCAAGTAGGAAGTAAAATACGGAAATCATTGTGATAAGGCTGCTCGAACCTTTTGTATTGTCTGTACAGTTACCTACTGGTGTATTAGTCAAACAGATTGCAGTTGCTTCTCCTACGGAGAAAACATCATGACTATAATACCTGAAAGGTAAAGCATATTTAGCCATAGACAAAGTGTATTTACACAGAGTTATTAATATAATAAATAACAACTAAAATACTCTTTTCTAAATTAAGTTACCAGCTAGTTACGTAAGACTCCTGACGCGTCCTGTTTTCCTGGTAGCGTGTAACAATTGAGTGGAACAGAGGCTGTTCGCACCTGTTCACTAGTACATAGTTAATGAACGCTCTCGGCCGTCCCTGCCCAGGCCTTGAGTTAAGGTCGCTCTAGTGGAGCGGTACACGATTCGAGGACATTTTGGAAGAGACTCAGAAGGTCCTTTATTACGTTATGAGAATCTTGCTTCGTGTTTATAGCTTTAAGTTTACAGTTATTTGAAATAAATAATTACCTAATTACATTTTGTAATGTATATATAAAATATAACTATATTTTAATAGGCCGATGTTGGAGAAAAACATAGTAGAGCAACCTGAATTCAAAACAATAGTTTTCTAAAAATATCTTCATGAAAATGAATGCAGTCTTCACCGGTGTGTTCCTAGATGCCTAAAATATAGTCTTCATGTTACCGTAGGAAAATACAACTGTCTCTGCAAGAACAAAAATAGATAGGTATTGTTTGAGGTCCAGATTATGAATTCCAAGCGTACGAAGTGACGGCAAAATCTAGAAAATGATTGCAAAAAATAACCGTCTCTTCATTTATTCCATTTCAAAAGAGATAATAGTTTGCCAATTGATTTTGTATCCTGAGTTCCTTTCATCATAGATTATATTATTTTTACATTGTCCATTCTTTCTACTTTCTCGTTGAACGTAATAGCGCGGTTTTTAGGGTTCCGTAGCCAAATGGCAAAAACGGAATCCTTATAGATTCGTCATGTCTGTCCGTCCATATGTCACAGCCACTTTTCTTCGAAAGTTCATACTTTGCCAAGTTTCAACAGGATAGCTCTCATGAGCTATCCTGTTGAAACTTGGTAAGTAATGTATTATGTGAAACGCACTAAGATTTTCACACAAAAATAAAAACAAAACAATTTTTGGGGGTACCCCCCATACTTAGAATTGAAACTCAAAAAATAAAAAATAAAATCACCAAACCCATACGTGTGGGGTATCTATGGATAGGTCTTTAAAAATTATATTGAGGTTACTAATACCTTTTTTTATCTAAACTGAACAGTTTGCGCGAGAGACACTTCCAAAGTGGTAAAATGTGTCTCCCCCCCCCCCTGTAACTTCTAAAATATGTAATGTAGACCTCAACAAAAACTACCAACGAAAATTGGTTTGGATGAGATACAGTTAGCAGTTTTTGAGATATAGTACATTTTCAAAAACCGCAAATATCACTTTGCCATTCATACAAACACTATGAAAAACAAAGTTATTTTTATTGTTTGTGCATATTACTTACCAATCTCAATATAATTATATCCCTAATCCATGCTTGCTACTACGGAACCCTTCATGGGCGAGTTTTTTATTTTGTTGGATATGTTGGGTAAGGCGAACCTTTTGCAGATGTCTGTGCGTGTGTGGGCAGGGGCCGGCCCCCGAGTGCGCCGTGATCAAGTGTTTAGCTTTAATAAGTGATGTCTGTTGATTCGGTCGATAGGATCGTGGTGTCCTACAAATTGACCGCCTCGTTATATTTACCGGGATAATTTACTTTAGAGCTGCGGGATTAAGAGGCCATTTTAGGAACATCATAAATGCATTGCGATTAATTTTCCTCTTTATAAAATTAGAGGTAAAGTTTGTCGATACCACTAAATTGGTGACCCTGATGAGATCTGCGAAACCACTAATTGCTCTTTTTGGGTAGAAAATCATGAAATGAGTCTTCAGCCATGGGTGGAGCGGAAGTTACAATCAGATGCTTACTGACTAAAAACAACCCTGCTCTTTTAGTTGCCCTTTACTTTCCAAGACCGCGGTCCTCAGTTTAGACAATCACTCAACCCCTAATAGGGCCCCGTTAGCATCAGTTTTCTGACAGCTTCGGCGTCACGGGCCTGCTCCTTGATCGGACGGTAAGCTTCCCATACTCTCTGTCGGCTCTGCACACGCCTACGGTGGCTAGATATCACCTCGCGATCCATGACGCAATAGGCGTCTGCCCCAGCGATTGGATCGTGTGTTGGAAGGTATCCTCTTTCTAATGCATTACAGCTCTTCCTTCGCTAGCATTACTGCTCCGAAGAAGGAAGTGACTGCTTTTCTTGCTCAAGCGGGGTAGGCCTCCATCGTATGCTTAATCGTGTCTTCCACCGTCAAACGACCTCCGTTAAACCCGGACTATTATTACTTGTGTCTATTTTCGTGTATACTATTACAACTGTGAAGTTTGTGAGAATGGATGTTTGTTTCTCTTTCACGCAAAAACTACTGAACGGAATTAAATGAAATTTACTTCACAGACAGTTTATGGATTAACACATATCATTTTATTATGCCGGTTTATGTTGTCATTAGATAATTGTAGAGTTGTAGTGGGCGAAGTTATATAAGGAACTCCTGGTATATACCTACATAGTACGACTATGTATTGGGTTATGATTGATTACTACACACATCAAAAGTGTCTAGGGATCAAGCATTTTTATGCGGATTTCTTGAGATTGAGATGTGGCTTTGTAATAAATTTATGATTTTATAAATTTATATGGATCCTTTTTGGTGCATTTCATAATTTGAATCAGGAACTGTGAATCAAATTCGAGTAAAAGATGAAAATCAGCTGTCAATATTTTCCCTATAAAAACATACAACGCATTGAAGACATTATTAGTGCTACTGTTTCCCTACTACTGATTAAAACCAACGTTATTATGGAGCGGCGACGTCATTTAAGCAGGGAAGAAATGCTCAGAGCCGTGGGAATGATAGAAGCTGGTTCCCGGCAACGTACTGTGGCTTTAGCTCTGAATACAAGTCAGAGTGTTATCAGTCGACTTTGGACACGTTACCGAAGCACTGGTACCGTGGCTGAGCGCCATGGAGGACGGTATCGCTGCACCACACGGAGACAAGACCGATACATTCAAATCTTAACTCGAAGAGCTCCAACAATAACCGCCATGATGTTAGCCGTGAGGCTTCATCACTCTTCAGGGAACTTAATTAGCGACCAAACAGTCAGAAACCGCTTGCATGAAGTGAACCTTCATTCCCGAAGACCGCTACGGGTACCACCTATAGCAATGCACAATCGTAGGATTCGATATCAATGGGCTCTTGAACACAGAAATTGGGCAGAAGAACAATGGCGTTTCGTGTGCTTTTCTGATGAGTCACGTTTCGGTATGAGACCGGATACAAGACGTATACGACACTGGAGAACCCCTGGACGCCAACAGCGATTAAAATCCTGCCAGGAAGTCCATCCTTATAGTGGTGGAACCATCATGGTATGGGCGGGTATTTGGATCGGCGGAAGAACTGAGTTGATTTGGATCAGAGGCAACCTCAACGCTCAAATTTATGCTGAGACGATTGTATCAGACGTCATCGTTCCTCTACAAGTGCAAATCGGTCCCTTATTTCAGTGAATGCATGATAATGCACGACCGCACACCGCAAGAGTTGTAAGACAGACTCTCGCCGCAGCTAACATCAATGTCCTGCCCTGGCCTGCTCAGTCGCCAGACTTGAATCCGATTGAGCATGCATGGGATAGGTATGCTACAGAGAAGAGCTCTGCCGAATATGGAGGGTATCCAGTCGCAAGAAGACCTTTTTTAACCGACTTCAAAAAAGGAGGAGGTTATCAATTCGACTGTATTTTTTTTTTTTTTTATGTTTGTTACCTCATAACTTGCGACTGGGTGAACCGATTTTCATGATTCTTTTTTTGTTTGAAAGCTGGTGCTTTCTGTGTGGTCCCATTGTCACCATTTCAATATCTGATGATTGGATCCTGGAGAAATCGAGGGAAACCCTCAAATTTTATAGGCCGACGCACCGTTTTTCGCAAATATTATGAAGTAATTTAAGGACTTGCGTATGGTAACCATCATCTCATGTAGCTGAGCTGATGATGGAAGGTACAACTCCTTAACAGTAAGGAGTAGGCATCGACTGACTTAGTAAATTATTTTTATCATTAAGTATTTCAAAGCACTACAATTTAATAAAGGTCTGGAGTATATCTGATGATGGAGCCGAGAGACAGTCGAGGGAACTCCTCAACGATTCACAGCAGCTACCTTGTGTTTGAGCTTGATTAATTTGTATTGATAAGAACTTTACACCTAGATGAGTTGTAACTGTTATTAGGGGTCTGATGACGAAGACGAAGGACAGTTCAGGGAATTCCTCAACGGTTTACAGTAGCTACCTTGTGTTTGGACTTAATTCATTTATATTGATGAGAACTTTACACCTAGATGGTTTATAACTGTCATTAGGGTTCTGATGATGAAGACGAAGAACAGTTCAGGGAACTCCTCAACGGTTTATAGCAGATATCTTGTATTTGGACTTAATTCATTTATACTGATGAGAACTTTGCACCCATATGGGTTATTGTTCGATGCAGTATACCTGCCATTTGGTCCCATAAAAAAAATTATATATTTAGGTGTTCTTGCTTATTGGGGACATGAGCGATGTTATAACCGGTGCTACGGATAGTAAAATTCTAGTGCATATGTAAGAAAATTATGTATTTGACAAGAATTTGGGTTAAATGTTTAAACTGAAAAGGGTAAAATAAAAAAAGTTTAAAAAAAAATCTAACCGACTTCTAAAAAAACAACCACGAAAAAGGGTAAAATAACCTACCAAAAAACTTTTCTTTCGGAAGTCGGTGGCAAAAAAAGTCAATGAAATATAAAAGCAAAGCCACCGACTTCCGAAAGAAAAGTTTTTTGGTAGGTTATTTTACCCTTTTTCGTGGTTGTTTTTTTAGAAGTCGGTTAGATTTTTTTTAAAAACTTTTTTTATTTGTTGTTGCAACGAACATGGGCGGCCATTCCACAGCGTGATTTGGATGAACTCATTTTGAGTATGCCAAACCGATGTTCTTGTGTTGTTAGTGTTCGCGGTAGAAACACGGATTATTAATTGTTTAAGTTACCCAATAAAATTTTAAAGAAAACTGTTATTTCAGTCTTTTTTTCGAACTTTTGTGTTAGTGGTTCAAATGTCAAAAATCCCTTTATTAGGAAAATGGCAAATTTCTTTATTAATGCAAAGGTGACTTGGTTTATCGTTACTGTGACAAACGAAAACACTTTATTTGATGAATCCTTAAAGAAAATTTTAATTAATATCAATCAGGAGAAAAGTTATTGCAAAAATATATGTTGATCCCTAGACACTTTTGATGTGTGTATTTCAACATAAAACATACTTGTCTCTGCTTCACTTATAAAACTAAAGGCGTGAAGTTTGACATTAAAAACTGCCGAACATCAACTTGACGTCGTTATCGGCAAAAAGTGCCGCTCTAACAGAAATCAAGTTGTTTTATCAGCGAATCTGTCCGCCGCCGCTCCGCCATCGAGTGGCCGGAGTTAGGCCACGCCTGACACCATGACGTCAGTGGGAGAGGGGGGGCGCACAACTTCAGGGTTTTGGTTTACTTTATAAGTGTTTATTGAAAGGGGCAGTAATGTTGTGTGCAATCTTTATTAACACTTAGGTGGATAGATATTAATACATACAGTCCGCGCCACGACTAAAGTTCTTTTGACGCGACCGGCGCAAGTTTCTATGTCATTACATCAAATTACATTATACAATTTAGTACCATGAATTTTATGCAGGACTTCAGTCGTGGCACGGACTCTAGTTGATTTTTTGTACTCAAGCGTCAAAGCAATCAATCAGACGGAAATCTATATATTATATAAAAGCGAAAGGTCACTCACTCATAGGACACGAAATCTCAGAAACTACCAGGGCTAGGGGTTTAAAATTTTGCACAGGGGTTCTTTTTAGGACGTAGGCGCTCGCTAAGACGTGATTTTGCGAAATTCCACCCCTAAGGGGTTGTTTTTGGGGTTGATAGTTTGTATGAAACTTTTTTACTACAAGTATTAGGAATTTCAAATTTTGCATGCGGGTTCTTTTTAGGAAGTAGGTACTACTTACGAAAGGGGTTTCTTGAAATTCGACCCCTAAGGGGTTGTTTTTGGTGTTGATAGTTTGTTTGAAACTTCGTTATTATAAGTGCTAGGATTCTCAAATTTTGCATGGGGAATATTTTTAGGAGGTAGATGCTCACTTTGACAAGATGTTGCGAAATTCGACCCCTAAGGGGTTGTTTTTGGTGTTGATAGATAGAGGTCTCAAATTATGCATGGGGATTCTTTTAAGGACAAATATTGCGGATGGATGGTTGGACGTGGTTAGCTTTATTCTTCAATAAGCTGATGCTGGAAGAAGCCATACCTGACGAATGGTGTAATAGTTCGCTAGTGCCCATTTTTAAAAACAAAGGTGATGTGCTGGAATGCAATAATTATAGAGGAATAAAGCTAATATCACACAGTATGAAAGTTTGGGAGAAAGTTATTGAAAGGCGACTGAGAGAGGAGAGCGAAATTTCACAGAACCAATTCGGTTTTATGCCTGGTCGGGGTACGACGGATGCCATCTTCGCTATCCGCCAACTGTGCGAGAAATACAGAGGTGCGCATAAAAACTTGCACATGGTGTTCGTCGACCTGGAAAAGGCATACGACCGGGTGCCCCGTGAGGTTCTGTGGTGGGCCCTTAAGGAGAAAAGTGTACCTGGAAAGTATGTACAGTTGATCCGTGCAATGTATAGTCGATGCAGTACCCAAGTCCGGTCTACAGCGGGCACTACCGGCAGCTTCAATGTAGCGGTTGGCTTGCACCAAGGGTCGGCTCTCAGCCCGTACCTCTTCCTGATGATAATGGATGCTCTGACGTCGGACATCCAGGAAGAGGCCCCCTGGTGCATGCTGTTTGCCGATGACATTGTGCTGATTGCCGAGAGCGGCCTAGAGGTCCAGAACAGATTGGAGGTGTGGTGGCAAAGACTGGAGAACGTTGGCCTGAAATTGAGCAGAACCAAAACAGAGTATTTGTTTTGCGATTTTGGCGGTCTCTCTAGTCCTGTGCCCATTACTCTTGCAGGAACGCCCATACCAGTCTGTTCCGACTTTCGGTACCTCGGGTCGCTTGTCCAAGGAGACGGCGATGTAGACCGAGACATAACACACCGGATCAACTCGGGATGGATGAAATGGCGACAGGTCACCGGAACAACTTGCGACCCACGGATGCCCCTCAAGTTAAAGGGGAAAATATACAAATCCGTGATTAGACCTGTCGTATTGTATGGATCGGAATGCTGGGCTGTGAAAAAGATGGATGAGAAACGATTGCAGGTAGCGGAGATGAGGATGTTGAGATGGATGTGTGGAGTGACAAGAATGGATAAAGTAAGGAATGAGTTTATAAGGGGAAGTTTGAAAGTGGCGCATGTTACAGAAAAAATGAAAGGGAATCGTCTATCTTGGTATGGACATGTGATGAGGAGGGATGACACCCATGTGACTAAGAAAGTGATGAGTATGAATGTTGATGGATGGAGAGGACGAGGAAGGCCAAAGAAAAGATGGATGGATTGTCTAAGGAATGATATGAAAGAAAAAGGAGTAAATGATACTGTGACGTCTGATAGGGGAGAATGGAAGAAGAAAACGTGTTGCGCCGACCCCAAATAGAATGGGATAAGGGCAGGAAGAAGAAGATTCTTTTAAGGACAAAGATGTTCACTAAAACGGGATGTTGTGAAATTCGACCCCTAAGGGGTTGTTTTTCGGCATGGATAATTTGTATGAAACTTTGTTACTACAAGTACTAAGAGTTTCAAATGTTACATGAGGGTTCTTTTTAGGATGTAGGTGATACTTAAGACGGGATGTTTGGAAATTCAACACCTAAGGGGTTGTTTTTAGGGTTGATAGTTAGGAGTCTCAAATTTTGCATAATGGTTTCTTTTAGGAAGTAATTACCTACTCACTAAGGCGGGATTTGCGAAATTCGACCTCTAAGGGGTTGTGTTTGGCTTGGAGTTTGTATGAAACTTTGTTACTACAAGCACTAGGAGTTTCAAAATTTGCATGGGGTTATGTTTAGGACTTAATGCTCACTAAGATGGGATTTTACGAAATCCAACCCCAAAGGGTTGTTTTGGGGTTGAGAGGTAGAAGTTTCAAATTTTGCATAGGAATTCTTTTTAAGCCGTAGATGCTGCCTATGACGGGATTTTCTGAAATTCTATCCCAAAGAGGATGTTTTTGGGGTTGATAGTTTGCATGAAACTTCGTTATTACAAATGCTGGGAGTCTCAAAATATGCATAGAGATTTTTAGGACGTGGCCATCGCACACTTTCGGGCATGCCGCAATCACGGCGGGCATGCTAGCGAAGGAGGAGGCGGGACGCGTGAGGGAGAGGACAGCATCCACCTTACAGCCTAGCCGCAGTGGTATACGCACACTGCGACGGACGTCGCAAGACGATCTCCGGCCACCGTTGGCGCGGGCAAGTGGACGGCGAGTAATTGGCGACTCACTGTCTGACCATGGACTATGCCCGGGTCGACGGAGCGTTATGTTCCACGCGCGTCTCACAGAGTGTCAGCACAATGACGGGGCCTCCCCTTAGAGGGCCGAAGCCTGAAGGGGTCGCGGGACTAACAAATACCGTGTTCCTGGAACGTAAAGGGCCATTGAAGGACACCGTGGATTTTAGTCAGTACAAGTCTGACAGTCCCTCCTACCCTGCCCTGGGTGAGAGGACTCATTTGATGAATTTAACACGCTAAAAAAAGATGCTCACTAAGACGCGACTTTGTTCTTGATAGTTAGGAGTCTCAAATTTTGCTTATGGGTTTGTTTTAGGACGTAGGTGCTACCTCAGGCGGGATTTTGCGAAATTTGAACCCCTGAGGGGTTGTTTTTGGGTTGATAGAATTTTTGTTGGATATTGATTTCGATTTTTCAAAAGTATCCCATAAGGAGGGTGGCCGGTTGTAGAAATTCACAGATAAAAGTTCGAAATACGCGCAGACGAAGTCGCGGGCGAACTGCTAGTCTAATCATAAAATTCTTTACATCTGTATAGTCAAGATATTTTTTAACATAACATCAGGTTTTCCTTGATATGTGAGAAAGAGGGTGTACCTTTAAAATAATCCACCTCATTTATGTTTTAAATCCTACAAAGACACAAAGTCTAAAACATTACGTACATTTTCCTTATTGTGCTTATCCTACTAATATTATAAACGTGAAAGTTTGAGAGGAAGGATGTATTGAATTGATGTTTTTTCACACTTTCACGCAAAAACTGTGAAACGGATTTTATAGAAATTTGGCACACACGTAGTTAATAACCTGGATTAACACATACGGTAGTTCTAGTCCCGATTTCAAGCTTTCGTGAGATTATTTCCCAGTTGTAACGGGTGCAGCCGCTTGCAAGAGCTAATCTTACATAAAACACTTACAGCACGAGAAGGGCCACTCTGTGGGATCGCAACAAACCTTACGTAGTGTGTTAAAATTAACAAAGTTCCTAAACTATTCTTTTGTTACGTTTGCTCGTTCTACACACTGATTTTCCATTTAAAATGTAGGATATCAATTGTAAACCACCTCATTTATTAATCGTTATTATTGTTGTGTTCGTGTATTTCAAATTCATCTGTGTAACAGACGCTTTGTCACAATTAAGTTCATAAAAAACAAAAACAGATCGTACATCACTCAAAACTCTTTAAAGATTAAGAATTAAATAAATACGCACACTACGAGTATATTAATGTCTATGTTGTTTAAAACAAAACACCAAAGTTGTGTCAGTGCTATTTTAGTGAAGATAAATAACAAATGTGTCACGGGTCGCGTCGCGCCTGACTTGCGACTGTCGACCACCGATAGCAACACATTTGTTACCACGCCACATCCGACATAACGCGTATCAATATTTTGTTCTGCTTTAAGTAATACTCGGAATTATAAGGAGGGAAGGAATTTCTTTTTGCCTCAATTATGTATGGCGCTGTCACATCAACTTTATTGAAGTGGGTAATTTGGCCCTTATAAAGATATAATTATCTCAAGCCAAATAAGTAAATTATTAAACTAATATTATCCTTCTGGATAATATTAGTTTAATAATTTGCTTATTTGTAAATGAAAATTTTCATAAAACTAAGTACCTACCACTCATTTTACTACATACCTAGAAACTCTTTGCCACAATAATCATAGCACTCGACGGGAAAACAAAGTCTCCGTGGCAAAAAGTCACCAGTGAGCGACCGGCCTAAAGTTACACGTCACTGATAACACTGCCATCAAACCGAACGCTTTATTAATACATTAGAGGTAACAATCAATACACGAACGCTCGCAAGAAGAGATAAATATTTAATTTCCTCGGCGAGGTGTCGCCGGATCGCTCATTTCCGCGCAGATCGGCGTCTAATCTCAGAGATTGATGCTGTGCGTATGTTTCAAACGTCTATTTATTTTTTATGTTCGCTCAAACGGATCTTATTTACAGCCTAAAAGGTATTTATACATTTTTGTTGTCAGTAAAATATTTTATAAAGATAAGTCGTCGAAATGTTTTAACTCTTGGCTAAGCAATAACAGCCGCAAGGGTCGATCTTCAAATTAATGCCGCCCCTGCCTAGGTTTGTCGTTCTTTCAAAAAAAATCTCTTGAAACTTTAACTCTTTTTTTTAAAATTACATTAGGTATTGCATTATTTGATTTCATATCATGTCTGACAAATAAATAATATTAAGATTCATTTTTTGGACAAGTGAATAGTCCATAAAAATATTAAAAAAGGCCAAATAATTTATTGTGACGTTGGACTCAATTTCATCCACATTTCACACAGAAAAATTGTTGCCAGAAAGAGTCATTTCATCTTCTGTTAATGTGCTTATGTCGAATATAACTATCTTTGTCTTATCTGAAAGGACTGTATAAACATGCAGTTACAGTAAATTTATTGACGCTGGTCCTCCTTAATAACTACTGCGACTGCGGGCAATGAGCGTGTTTAACAGCTCCGGTGGACACACGTGCGCATCTGTCGGTGTGTTGCCGCGGCACGTGCTGATGACGCTGACACTGTGTGTGTGCGAACTGCGCTTGCTTCTATTATTTAAAAAAAAAGTTTCCTCTAAAAAAGATACTAAGTTAAGTTACGATTTATTTGGGAAAAAATGATAAAAGCGATAGCTGACGACGAGACAAACTTTTTTAAGGCATAAAGATTATTTAGAGGTATCAATCACTTGGATATTCTAATTAGTTTTAAAGTCAGAGAATTTAATTGCAGTCGATAGGCGTTCGTTGCCTATCTGAACACGAAAATGGTCATAACTGTGAACCGTAAAAAATAGAACCGTGTGTCTCAGCGCTAAAAAGATTGGAAATGACGTCTTCCATGCCCCAATTTAATATCCATACATCTAGGGACACCCTATACAGTGTGTTAGGGACATCGACGCACAAACGGATACCATGGGTCCATGACATGATTCTGGACCCCCCCGTGTTGGAATTTTTCGTCGGATTCTTCGAAATTTTTTTAAAAAAAATTTTGGAGTTTTTTTTTATTTTAGACTGATCATAATCGTTATTCTTATCTAACCCAATGAGATTTTTAATGAAAAAGTAATTAATTCACTACTTTCAGTAAAAGTAACAATGTAAATAAAACAAGAAATGGTGTCTTCTTAGATGTTTATAATGAAAGGTCATCGTATACCTAAATACTGTGCCCAGTACCACAGTACCTGTAGTACTTTAAGCACGGCTCACTATTAAAAAAAAAAACAAACTTATAAAAATAAAAAAAAAATAGGAAAAAACCGACGAAAAATTCCAACACGGGGAGGTCCAGAATCATGTCCTGGACCCATGGTATCCGTTTGTGCGTCGATGTTCCTAACACCCTGTATAATAGAACCTCCTAAATTGAATGGAGCCACAATCCTTTCTGGCCATAAAATAATTATTTCACAATTCCATAGCAGAGCCACGTATCATCCCTTACCCTCCATTCCCAACTTTTGTTCGGCGGCGATATTACGCAAGTTGTAACAAAACGGCACATTAATTCCGTATGTGGCGATATTTGTGTCGCACAAAAAGCTAGCGATACAATTTGCATTGTTCTTGTGTTGCGCGGCACGTCCCGGAGAGAAGTTGGCGCGGCTCGTACGTGCGGCTGTGACACATATCGTGTAGATACGACGGAAGGTGCACGAGGGGTAATTTATTATCTAACTGATTGACACGTTATGCGTACGTTTACCTCTTACAGCCTTTTTATATTTTTTGGCGTGGTACCTAAATTATCCATTTGAATTCTTCTATACTGGGTGAAATATGAGTGGACTGTCAGACTCGTACTGACTAAAATACACGGTGTTCCTTGACAGTCTCGTGACCACATCTTACACCCCTAACATGGCCTCAAGTAATTTAACTTGCAACGGATAAGTATTGCATCAAGCGATCTTCGAGTATCCTTAGCGCTCCAACTAGCGCCGCGGTGACTTGTGATGTGCTCTAAACATCTTCTTTTATTTGTTTTTTTTTACGCAGTCTCAGTCGCTACTCGGGTTTTGGTTGAGATTGTAGCAAGTGGTCTCGCTGTTACGTTAAAAAAAAAGCTACAATTTGTTGATAAGAAAGTGACCAAACAATATAGACTTATTTTATGTACTTAGGTGTATTTGAAAGTTAAAAGCTGAACTCCTCGATGCATCTCATTAGCCACAAATTCCCGAACACTGTACGTTGCGTGATCTTACCTACTTTCCGGAACGTAAAGGGCTATTGAAGGACCCCATAGTGCTCGTTTGAGATCAAGTATTACATCCCGTGTTATTGTTTCACTATCTTCTGCCCGCGGTTTCATCGCATCATGTTAGGTCTTTGGCCTTATGGAGACCCCGTCACTTTCCTTGGGAAGTGCCGTCGACTTTGGCCTTGTCCGTGATCAGACGGCGATCTATTCACTACTCGAAGTCCGCAAGCCAGTACCTACGGTGGCCAATTTAGTCTTCGGCCGTGGCTGGAGGCTGGTGTCTTTATAATCTATATATACATATAAATATAAGTATAGATTCTTCAATTAGAGCTGTTTCTTTTGGCAGTTAAGGACAATAGGCTCGCGCAATGTATCATAGAATACATAGGTATCACAGAAGTAATGCCGAAACGTGAGCATGTTTGTGTATCTGTAGATACAGTTGACCTTTTGGTACTAAAGGTGAGTAACGTGACAAAATATGAATGCCATTTACCACATGAGTGACTCTCTCAATATGTCAGTAGTAGTAGATTGTGTAAGTAACTGTTCGCTCCTGCTACTCATATCACCAGACTTATTTAAGTGTTTTTGGTGAAATTCATCAGGTGCGTAGTACTCGCAGCTGGTGGAGTGTTTGTATGAATTTGGGTGAGGTGGAAGGTTCATGTTAGGATTGTAGCAGGTGATCTTCTGTTCTTTCTGCCTACTCCTATAGGAAAAAGGTGAGACTTTATGTATGTATTAGCCCGTGGTTTCACTACCACTGCTTGGTTCCTATTGATCGTAACGTGATACTCAATAGCCTTCCTCTATAAACAGACTATCCAACTCATTTTATTTTTTCACTTCGAGCTACTTCTTCTTATCGTGTCGATGACAATCTAAATTGACTCGGCCCAGAATTGGCTCAAGAGTTTAGCGCTCGAGCTAGTAGTTCCTGAGATTAGCGCGTCCAAACAAGCAGTTCAGCTTTATAATGTAAGTTTAGGTTTATATGTACGTATGAGTCTTCAATCACGGCATTATTTAAAAATGAATGGTCTTACAGCAAAAGGCAAAATAATTTGGATTTTATACCTTGAAATTCCAGTCATAGCTATCTAAAACGTCTTCTGTTCCGTTTATTTTCCATATATCGCTCATAAAATACGAGCCAATTAACAGTACATATGTAACAATGAAATAAAACAATATTTTGATATGGCAACATTCATTAGCTATCGCTGCGGGCAATATTAATGGGTAATTCATCGGCTGGCGTCGCTATCATAACACGTATCACGTGAACGTAACAATACACTCGCGTTATATCTCGATTGCTCATCAAATAATATTAAATGTCCATATCAAATTAACTAAAATATACTTGTATTATATCCTTTTGATTCAAAATTATAGGCTCTCGTTAGGAACAGCGCTGGATGAAAACAGTTTCGTCATTTCCCTAAACCAGCCCACTTCCTCACTTTCTAGTGCTTTAGCTTCGGAAAAAACGGCGACATTCCTAATATTATAAATGTGAAATTTTGTATGGATGAATGTATTGGTGAATATTACTCTTTTGTGCAAAAACTACTGACCGGATTTGGACAAAATTTAGACCACAGATAGTTTATAACCTGGATTAATACATAGGATACTTTTCATCCCAATTTTATTTTCCCGTGAGAACATATCGGTTTGCAGCGGGTGAATCCTGTGGCATTTTGAAACACATAATCTTGGTCACAAGTCACTTACAACCAACTTTTTGATGAAAAATCAGACAGTTAATAAGATCTTATCAAAATGTGTAGGAGTTTCAACCGAAACATAATAATAAGAGTTTCCTCAATGTGTAGGCAGAGGAAAACATCACTTATTTGAGAATAATGATAGGCATCTGAAACGCATCAACGAACGGTCGGCCCCACGACCTCACCTTCATGTGTTTACGTACGGAGGCACTCACAGCGCGCTCGGGAACACACTTGTGTCAGAAATAAACATAGCAAGGTCAGAAATAAACTACGAGTGGAACACTGTTTTTAACCGACGAAAAAAAAAGGAGGAGGTTCTCAATTCGACATGTATATTTTTTTTTTTTTTTTTTTATGTATGACCACGCATAACTTTTCCCAGCGTGGTCCGATTTCAAAAATTCTTTTTTTGTTGGAAAGAGTATATCTCAAAGTTGGTCCCATTTTAATTTCAAAACTAAAATCGGCCTCTAAGGGTAGAAAAAAAGGAATTGATTGTCAACTTTCCTACAGAATTTTCAGTTGTGAACCGATTCGTTTGAAATAAAGTTAACATATGTAGTTTTGAGGACATTACTATATAGCAGAGATGTGGAGAAGATAACATGATGGTGTCACCATCATCAGATCAACTCCAGATCCCTGTTATATTGTGAAGTCAGTCCCAAGAGTTCCTCAACAGTTAACAACAGCTATATCGTGTTTGGACTCATTTCACTCAGCTTGATGAGAACTTTAGACCCAGCTGAGGTATCATTGTCATCGAGGGTCTGAGGATGGTGACGGAAAGCAGGGGCAAGAGGTCCTCAACAGTTAACAGCACCTATATCGTGTTTGGGCTCATTTCATTAGTCTTGATGAAAATTTTAGACCTAGCTGGAGTATAATTGTCATCGAGGGTCTGATGATGAGGACAGAAGGCAGTAGCAAGAGATCCTCAACAGTTAACAGCAACTATATCGTATTTGGGCTCATTTCATTCATCATGATAAGAACTTTAAACATAGTTGGGATTTGACAGTCGTTGACAGTCTGAGAGTGGAGTTTCTAGTTGCAAGTTACAGGTCCTCAACAGTTAATACTAATTACTGTGACGGTTCCGTTGACAATGACAAAAGGGAAGACGGGTTTTTCCATGTGTTAAACACTCTAATCATGATATACAACTAAAAAGCTAAAAATAATAACTTTTTAACAAAAAAATCAAACCGACGAAAGATTGAACTGAAAAGCTAAAAATAAATTTTGAGGCGGCGCCAAAGAAACAATCAACGAAAAGCAACCTAGCTACAATAAAATTATGCTTCGCTTCAAATAATTAATTTAGGTACATGTTTGTATGTTTGTTTGGCGCCGCCTCAAAATTTATTTTTAGCTTTTCAGTTCAATCTTTCGTCGGTTTGATTTTTTTGTTAAAAAGTTATTATTGTTTACAAATATATTGCGGTAAGTGTCCAGTGCGGCGACCCTAGCTGGTGAAAGAGGTTTATTTTTAACCTGCTGAATAATTAAAAACCAGGAAGAAGTTCGCACCCTGTTCTTTCACGTTGTAATGGGTAGGTAGTTTGTTTTCCTCAAAAACTACAGAGCACCACCTGCTACGATCTTAATATGCGCTTTTCGCTTTATCCACATTCATACAACTGGTCATATCAGCAAGATGATCAAGTGCTACGCACCCGACCTTTCTGAAGCACTTCACCAATAAGGTCAGTGTAGGTCTTCGTAGGGCGTCCCCTCACAGCGTTACAACTCACTTCTTCCTTATAAATTCCTTTTGATGGTCATTGGTCACCTTTCACTCCTCCTCTAAACATGACCGAACCATCTAAGCATACTCTTTTAAACGTAGTTTTTATTTATTTATTTAAAATGGTTCACTAACAGCTCCTGTGTATAGTAAAGTTTTGTGTATAGAATACGTCTTGGACTCAGTCGCCAATAGTGTTCACAGATTTAGTATATTGTTTTGTACAGAATTTCTATCGCATACGTGACAATAGCTTAGTTTCATTGGAATCGTTCCCCAAATCGTTAATTTCGTCCAATGTTCAGCAGTAAACGTTTACGTGCTTGCGGTAATGTGGGGGAGTCCAGCGAGCCTTCCGCTCCGCGTGGGGTTTAATTAACATTTAAATGAAAACTACACATTAATTGACAGGGACAAAAGCTTTAAAAATCAGAATTAATTCGCTTCAGTAATTTGATCACTGTTCTTAATAACTACGATATCGACAATGCGTTCATTTTTGTGATAATCCGCGTGGGGCCATAAAAGCGGCGGATGTTTATGTGTGGCAGTATGGCCACTCCGCTCGTGATCACCGCAGTTAACAGCGAGTTAACCACGTGATTGCACGATACGTTGATTGACTATGAACCTGCGGGGTCCGAACAGTCTTGTAACAATTGTGTTCTGCCAAAATGACCTTTGAATATGATTTTTGCATATGCATGAACTGAATAGAATGCACATGGCACGAATTGACTTCTGGTGATATTAACAGTTCTGAAATTATAACTGCATTGTTATAATTGCCGAACTAAGTGTTTTGTGTTCATTGCATCCGTAAGCCAACACTTATGTCGAAGTATTAATCTATACTAATATTATAAAGCTGAAGAGTTTGTTTGTTTGATTGTTTGTTTGTTTGTTTGAACGCGCTAATCTCAGGAACTACTGGTTCGAATTGAAAAATTCTTTTTGTGTTGAATAGACCATTTATCGAGGAAGGCTATAGGCTATATAACATCACGCTATCGCCAATAGGAGCGGAGCAGTAAAGAGAAATGTTTCAAAATCGGGAAAATGGATTCCATTTCGAGAGCTTCCGTTGCGTGCGTTGCGTAAACGGTTAAAGATACGCAAAAATAATGTACTACGGAATTATTCCTGATAAAAAGTTCTAAAATGAAGTCCGCGAGAGCATACATTTATCTTTTAAGGTTAAGTCATTATAACCTTTTTTATGGAAATCAAATTTGATTTTAAAGTAATGCATTACTTGCGAAGGTATTTTCATAAACACAATATTAATCCTAATAATAACCTAATATTATAGGATGGGATAGGATGGGATAGGATGGGATAGGATGGGATAGGATGGGATAGGATGGGATAGGATGGGATAGGATGGGATAGGATGGGATAGGATGGGATAGGATGGGATAGGATGGGATAGGATGGGATAGGATGGGATAGGATGGGATAGGATGGGATAGGATGGGATAGGATGGGATAGGATGGGATAGGATGGGATAGGATGGGATAGGATGGGATAGGATGGGATAGGATGGGATAGGATGGGATAGGATGGGATAGGATGGGATAGGATGGGATAGGATGGGATAGGATGGGATAGGATGGGATAGGATGGGATAGGATGGGATAGGATGGGATAGGATGGGATAGGATGGGATAGGATGGGATAGGATGGGATAGGATGGGATAGGATGGGATAGGATGGGATAGGATGGGATAGGATGGGATAGGATGGGATAGGATGGGATAAATAAATAATATAATAATAAATAATATTCCACAACTATCACACAACGCCATCTAGTCCCAAGCTAAGCAGAGCTTGTGTTATGGGTACTAGACAACTGATAAACATACTTATATATTTCTAAATACATACATATTATAGATAAATTACACCCAGACACAGAACAAATGATCGTGCTCATCACACAAACATTTGTCCTGGGTGGGAATCGAACCCACGACCTCCGGCATAGCAGTCAGGGTCACTAACCACTAGACCAACAGGCCAGTCAGGATACGATGGGATACGATGGGATACGATGGGATACGATGGGATACGATGGGATACGATGGGATACGATGGGATACGATGGGATACGATGGGATACGATGGGATACGATGGGATACGATGGGATACGATGGGATACGATGGGATACGATGGGATACGATGGGATACGATGGGATACGATGGGATACGATGGGATACGATGGGATACGATGGGATACGATGGGATACGATGGGATACGATGGGATACGATGGGATACGATGGGATACGATGGGATACGATGGGATACGATGGGATACGATGGGATACGATGGGATACGATGGGATATGATGGGATACGGTGGGTCACGCATAGGTACGACCTGTTTCCTTGAAAGAATGACTTTCGCCCATGTCTGCTTACGTCCACACATCACAATGACGGGCCCCCCCTTAGGCCAAAGCCTACCGGGGTCGCGGAACTATCGAATTACCTTGACCCCGGAACGTAAAGGCCTATTATAGGATTTATAGGACACCGAGGATTTTAATCACTACAAGTCTGACAGTCCCTCTTACCCTGCCCTGGGTAGGAGGACTCATTTGATGATTTACGTACGCATATTTATGTATGCTCCAGAATGTTGGTTTACAGCTAATGTTGTTAATAAAGAAGCACTAAAAAAATACATTGTTGAGTTCCGACCTCCACGCGAACGAAGTCGCGGGCACAGCTAGTCATTAAATATTTACAGAATATTCTTTGAATATAATGGTTTTTCATAATTCTCGAGTGTCGGCCGAGAGTGGAAGGGCGTCGTGGCAACTAACTTTGATCCTGGCTGCTATTATTTCTGTAATAAAATGTAAGCTAATAATATAATTTCTCAGCTCGTATTTCAAGACAGCGCTTAGTCTAGATTTTTAGCTGTTTAACATCAAAGTGTAAACAAAATTTCTCGCGTTTCAGTAAATAGGTATGTTCGAGAGCTTCGAAATTACAGACTTATTTTAATATTATGTTACGACTACGATAGTCTGATCCTTGGTACATGAAAATTACTACAAATATCTTATAATAATGGAGATTTCAAATATAAACTTGCGAGATGTACGAAATGTAATGGATTTTCATTCGCAGTGTATTGTGGACTCACACTACACACAGGTGTGCGTGTCACTGTCCAAATAAACTGTTTTAATAGCTCCACCCCTCTCCCCTGCAGTCCCCGCACCCCCTGTGTCGCCCGGCCTTCCAATGCTGGCCTGGCCGAGTTAATGTTTCCTTTCGAAGTGTGGCTAGTATTGTGTGCGTTTGTTCTTGTTACAAATAATATAACAACTTAACATTGTAACTTTAATAATTAAAATAATGTTCAACTACATTAAAAGTTGTGAAAGTTCCTTGACAAAGGTCCTTTTAAATGTTGATTAGACGTCTTTCGAAAACTTTACAGCTCTGTTTACGATTACGGCGTTTTGACTGCAGAACCAATAATTATAATTATGTCCGCAATCTTAGGAAAGACATCATTATTTCAGAATAAAAAAAAATGTAACCGCCTTCAAAAACAACCACAAAAAAGGGTAAAATAACCTACAAAATAACTTTTCTTTCAGAAGTCGGTGCCTTTATTTTTTTTTCATTTCATTGTTTTTTTTTTTGCCACCGACTTCTGAAAGAAAAGTTATTTTGTAGGTTATTTTACCCTTTTTTGTGGTTGTTTTTGAAGGCGGTTACATTTTTTTTTTTAAAGTTTTTTATTTTACTCTTTTTAGTTATAAAAAGATAGAAGTAAATATTCAACTCAAATTCTTGTCAAATAAATCATTCTCTTACATGTATGTGCACTAAAATTTTGTAATCCGTAGCACCGATAACAACATCGTTCAAGTGCACAATAAGCTAATAAATTTCCCTATCTCAAAAACTACTGAACCGATTTTGATGAAACTTGCAGTATTCCGTAAGTTAAACAATACTTAGTACAACAAAAAAAGAATTACTTAAATCGGACTTGTAGTTCCAGAGATATGCGAACACAAACTAAATCAGTCGTTGTACCTTCCATCATCAGCTCATCCACCTGAGATGATGATTATCAGATGCAAATACTTGAACAGCTTTAGAAAATATATGAAAATGGTACTATGTGCCTATAAAATTTGAAGGTTGCCCTCGATTTGCCTGGGATTCCATCATCAGATCCTGACCTGATGATCATGGGACCAATTGGAAAGCATACCCTTTCAAACAAAAGAAAAATTTTCCAAATCGGTCCAGGCGTCTTCGAGAAATCGGGGAACATACATAAAAAAAAAAAAAAAAAAAAAGATTCCGACGAATTGAGAACCTCCTCCTTTTTTTGAAGTCGGTTAAAAAATACACAGTGCCATTGGTGAAACATCCTGCTACACGTCTGCACATGAAGGCATACAAACCAGTATAAGCTGACCATTCATTGTGCGAAAAGATTATGTAAAGCAAGGCCATGCTAAACTGGTTTTGTATAGATCAATGTGTAGCCGTTTGTATGGTTATCTTCAGAGAAAATTCACCCGTTTTGGTAGTGATATCACTAGCCGGCCGCCCGATAGTATTCGAAAAATACACCACGCGAATATTAAATCGGGATAAAAACTATCCCATGTGTTAATCCCAGTTAAAAACTATCTGTGTACCAAATTTCACCAAAATTCGTTCAGAAGTTTTTGTGTAACAAACATCTGTTACTGTACATCCTCACAACCCTCCACATCCTATTTCCTACTATAAAATTATAAACGTGACAGTTTGTTTGGATGGATGGATGGATGTTTGTTCCTGTTTCACGCAAAAACCACTGAACGATCTGTGAACTATCTGTGTACTTAATTTCAACCATTTGGTTGAAATTAAGTACACAGATAGTTTATAAACTGGATTAACACATGGGATACTTATTTCTTATGTTCCCGTAGGATAACCGCTGGCAAAAGATAATTTATAATATTAGTAAGGTTCCCGAGAAAGGCTTATTATCTATACGCTGTAGAGAATGGCTCTTCTAAACGATGCTATTGTTTGGTATCAGTGAAATATTCTCGTTGTACTGCGGCTGCCGATTACACCGATACCGTCTATCGCCGCTATAGATACCGCCCGATACCGCGCGACCGGCGGCGGCGAGCGGTGCCGCGCGAATATCTGCGTTGTTACCCGGTCTTTTATTATAAGCCTTCTACTGCAATTTAGTATTTTTGATTATCTTAGAACTATTGTTCTTGCTAATTTCAGTGTTTAGGGGTGGGGTTTATAGGCTGCCTGGGTAATTCATTTTAGAGAAGGGTTTCTGAAGGCAGTTATTGGTTGGTTTGGAAAATGATAAGCTGAAATTTGTGAGGAAAACTTACATTATTGTCATTTTGTTATATCAAAAATTCTAAAAATGCGTTTTTAGTTTAGTTAAAAAACATACAACTATTATAATTCAACTAGCGACCCGCCCCGGCTTCGCACGGGTGCAATCTCTACTATATTATGCATGTTATATAGATAAAAACCTTCCTTATGAATCACTCTATCTATTAAAAAAACTGCATCAAATTGCGTTGCGTAGTTTTAAAGATCTAAGCATACAGGGGGACAGGAAGCGGGAAGCGACTTTGTTTTATAGGTACTATGCGCTATGTATTGATGAGGTACTCAGATACCTAGTTTTATGACTTAGTATTACAACCGTCATCTAATTACCATTTAATACGTTCCTTACATACGAAGGAGGATAATTTAAAATGGCGTTAATCACGCAATTAAAGCCTCCACGTGAACGATTATCTCCCGGAAACGTAGTACCGTAGTACCTATCCGGTTACAGATGACCTTCAAACTACATCAACAAACCACACCAGAACACGCGGGTTTCAGTTCTTTTAACCGTGATTATTGCAAAGTATTGAATTTCAGGTTTAAAAACCTTGTTATCATTGAGCAGTAAAACTCAATCACGCATTTTTAGGGTTCCGTAGCCAAATGGCAAAAACGGAACCCTTATAGATTCGTCATGTCTGTCTGTCTGTCTGTCTGTCTGTCCGTGTTGTCACAGCCACTTTTTGTCGAAAGTATAAGAGCTATCCTGTTGAAACTTGGTAGAAAGATGTATTATGTGAACCGCATTAGGATTTTCACACTAAAATCAAAACAAAACAAATTTTGGGGGTGCCCCCCATACTTAGAATTGAAACTCAAAAATTTTTTTTTCACCAAACCCATACGTGTGGGGTATCTATGTATAGGTCTTTAAAAATGATATTGAGGTTACTAACATCATTTTTTTCTAAACTGAACAGTTTGCGCGAGAGACACTTCCAAACTGGTAAAAAGTGTGTCCCCCCCCCCGTAACTTCTAAAATAAGAGAATGATAAAACTAAAAAAAATATATAATGTAGACCTCAACCAAAACTACC
Source organism: Agrotis exclamationis (assembly GCA_950005045.1). Lineage (NCBI taxonomy): Eukaryota > Metazoa > Arthropoda > Insecta > Lepidoptera > Noctuidae > Agrotis > Agrotis exclamationis. The sequence goes on from OX465434.1 coordinate 22,195,464, forward strand.
AACGAAAATTGGTTTGGATGAAATACAGTTAGTAGTTTTTGAGATATAGTACATTTTCAAAAACCGCAAATATAACTTTGCCATTCATACAAATACTATGAAAAACAAAGTTATTTTTATTGTTTGTGTATATTACTTACTAATCTCAATATAATTATATCTCTAATCTATGCTTGCTGCTACGGAACCCTTCATGGGCGAGTCCAACTCGCACTTGGCCGGTTTTTTTTTAAACCTTGCTCTAAACTTGGAATTTATGTTGTATCGTGGATGCGTTTAAAAACATTTAAACTGACATACACAACACTCATAACCGGAGCAACTAGCAGATTATACAAATATTTGACCCGTGCGGGAATCTAACCCGCGGCTCGCAGGGCAGCAGTCCAGTCACTCAGCGACTACGTCAATCCTGTTATCAATGCAAATATAATTCATGCGATATTTTGTTTCGCGGATTTTAATTCGTGTATTCAAACTATTTCCACAAAAATTGGATGCTCTACGCCCCTCCCCCGCGCAGAGCCATTGCCACAGTGCGGGGCCCAACGTACTGTAATATAACGTGCCTTGTGAAGCGAGCATTAAACACAGGCAATATAATTAATAATCACTAATCTACATCAAAAAAGTATGTGAAATATTTTAAACCAATTTTTGATACCTATATTAAAGTCATTAATTAGTTTTCTTTCTAAATATTTGAATATTTCGGATTCCGATTATTTATTTCTTCTAGTAGCAAGAGTGAGAGATGTCTGAAGTCTTGACGAATGAAATTTGATCATTGAAACTTTCATCAGTGAGAGTTCAGTTGCAGCCATAGATATATTAAAGAAGGAGATATGGCGTGGTATTCAAAATGTATAGAAATCCGATGAAGCCACAATTGCCCCTCCATAACGCTAATATTGCGCACACAATTCTGTCAAAACAATACTACGAACAATTTGCATACACGCGCCATCGATAACTCGGTCATTTAAATATAAACCCAATTCTTTACACTACAGCGTACTTTTTCCGTATAAGTTACTCACACAAACAATTATCATTGTGTGTTGTCGCGACACGGGGGGCGGATACGACTCTCCCGCTCAAATACAACGGACGCACCATGCGACATTTCGGCTTGGTGAGGTATCGTCATGTCAGTTTTACATTGCTTGTCAAGTCACTCAGTTATAGACTGAGGTGGTTGTAAAAGAGCAATGTATTTAATGCAAAAACAATACAGTCGGAGTTATATAGGAAAACAAGAATAAAGTAGTACAAGTGATAGCTGAGCGAAACGGTCAACACCACGGCTTCACCGACACGCCCCCTTGTCTCCTGTTTTTAATATTTCTGTGGTTGCAGCTGTGATTGAGGATGACGTCTACGACTCTGATTATCTGACGAAATTAATAATAACTCTTCAGGCTCCAAACTGTAATGTTTCTTTCACGATAATTTTATTTAAACATTGTTTCATATTTGGTATGTTATTATCGGGTATTTCAAGTTGATAATTCAAAAATAGTTTACGGTAATAAGACAAAGATATGTCGCGGGATAGTCTATGTAAAGAAGTAGCCGTGACACTGGAACGTAAAGGGCGTGGATTTTAGTCAGAACGAGTCTGACAGATGATTTAGCAATGAAAGATGATGCAAAATTGAGAAAAAGTATTCCTTGAGCAACTTGGGTGAAATCACAGGGACCAGCTAGTGCTTCATTTAAAACATGATAACGTTGTATTAACTGTATGTACAATGTAGTACATGCCCAACCCGACGGTCATACAGCAGTAGCGGCTGCGTGAGCACACGCACATAAATCATGACAGCAGGCGTATCGAGAGCATAATATCGAGCACATATTGTGTTCTATGTACATATACAAAGGTCGCATAATTGACTGGCGAGCAATGCGGATAATGCACATTTTGATTTAGTTCAATTCGTGATTAATGTATCTCGTAATCGGGAACTCCTAGAATATTAAGGCTCTGAACTAGGGTTGCCAACCGTACTCTAAAATAGAGTATTGTACTCTATATCATGTAGGCGTACTCTATAATCTATAAGACTAATAGAGTACGCTAAAATACTCTTTTTTACACAATGTTTACTATACTAGTGCCAGTCATGTAATATTATGCAAACCCATTTTCATAAACAACAAAAAGCGACCATTTACTGTTAATATGTTGGTATCCCCAATTATCCAAGCCACATTCGGACGTTTCAAATAACACTGATTTTACGCAGAAGTCCACTGCAGAAAAATGGAAATTTATTTAAAAAAAATCTAGACGATATTGTTTGTTTAAAAAAAAATAGCTATATTATACTCTCTGTTCCCGCCACTTCAGCATTAACTGACAGAGTCTTTCGGTCATGAATGTGAAGTGGCGGGAAGAGAGAAACAGAGCTTCATCGAAATTGATTAAAAATGAGCTCTTGATTCAGAGTTAGAATGGTTGGAGTCATACAATTCTTTAAAATTGTTATGTGTTGCAAAAAGTACAAAAAATATTAACTAATTTTTAAAAATATTAAATAAAACTAATAAATACTCTTTTTTGTAAAAAATAACTCTTTTCTGGAAGTCCGTACTCTTTATTTACCTTCTTTGATATCAGATAGGTATACTCTATTTTATCTAATAAAAGTTGGCAACCCTACTCTGAACATACGGGGCAGCTCCCACCGAAATGCGACGCGACGTGACGCGACGATACTTGAAATGTGTATTTTTCCGTGCAGTAAATGAAGTTAGATTTTGATTCACTCGTGCCGGTTTGAATTGACCCTAACAGAACTTTTGTGTCGTTACACTGTTAGCCATATTGATAAACATTATAACAAACCTTTTAAAAAACCTAAAAGAAAAACATTATACAAAAGTATTTTCTAGAAATAATCCAGAAACTAAAAAAAAATCTCGTACAGCTTAATATCTTTGAACGATAACTAAACTATACCTACATTTTTTTTTGTAAATATCAAAAAGGTAACATCAATATTATACACAATTATGTAAAATTGTTCTAATAAAATGGTGTAATATTTTTAGCGATAGCAAAATTTGAACGCAGAAACCAAAATTAGAGCGCCTACTCGCCCAGTCGATCTAAGGCATTGTGCCGGGCCTTGAGATAGTACACACTACCAAATGATGTTATTCTCAAACGATGTTATTGTGACCTTTGAATTGTGTATTTGGCGTCCTTAATGAATGTAAGATAAAGTTATAGTATATAAAGGGTCCTCTCTCCCATCAAAGCAGAGTCCTGCCAGATCTGTCGTAAGACTATCATCTCGATTCCGTCTGCAATATTGTTAATCACGTAAGCACATTAAAAGTACTTATAATCTTCGCTGGTGTTATATTATTGATAAAGAACCCCTTCCGACCCGGTGAACATTACAGCATAATTTTTAGGACACTAAAATTCTGCGAAAGAAGAGTATGGGTTTTTGTCTTTTAACGTTTTTATTGTGTTGTGTTGTTGCAGAGGGCGTGGTGTCGCGCATAATGTGCGCGTGCGCGTGGCGCCTGCACGTGTTCACCGCCGCGCTCGTGCTCGCCGCGCATCTCATCAAAGGTACGTGCGTCTATCACAGCACTTCTTTGTGGCCCTCTCACTCCTACAACACTGAAACTTTATGTAGGCACAGAAATACTAACAAGAAATAATCATGTTGCGGAAAATTACTCTGCGCAAAAACTAGCGTAAATATACATATAGCAGATATTTACTTTACGCGTCGTTCGGCTCACAGAAGTCTCGGCCTGGTATTAAAATCGACCCACAAACATTAGCACAGATAAAATACAATATGAACATGTGTACCGGCCACAACACTCTCCCTCGGCCCCAGCGGACACGTACTGCCGCACTTATTGTACGTTATCAAAAGAAATGGCACAGTTCAGCTGTAATCCAACCTTTGTATCTCTCGCTGACCGTAACAACAGATTCCGAATGAATTTTATATAAAGTACCTTCATCATACAAGGCACGCTTACACGAATTTTGTCAGATAAAATGCGAACAACACCTGTTTGTGAATAAATATCGGTGAGTAGGCTTCAGGTACGTACACAGACGTGTTCGGTGCTCAGTGTGCTCAGTGTGTTCAGTGCGCACACAACGCAGATACAAATCCGTATGTAAATGTGGCGGAGTATTGTAAACAGCGAGTAGTTATCGAGGCCGGATCGAGTTTGCGCAACTTGTTACTGTAGCTAATGGATGTTGCGTTAAGTGGAGCAGTGTAAACATCCAACGAGGGTGTTCGCGGGCTCTCCACACGCTTGGTGCCAGTCGGCAGCACTCGGCCGCGCTCGGCGATGTTCGGGAGTGCTCACTGCTCGGTGCTCGCAGCAAATACTTCAGCGCGCCGTCGAACACGACAGTAGTTTTAATGAATATTTAAACGTTCGTCGAGACATCAATTCCGAACGCGAACATTTGCTGCGACTCCTTGAAAACTTGCCCTTCATTCGTAAACTTGTCGCCAGAATCATAAACAAGTTTTAATGGGAATGAAATAAAAAGTTGTTGCGTCGGCATTGTTGCGGAGTTACGGACACCAAGTCTTGCCGCCGCTAATGAACGTTTGCGTGTACTTTTTGGAACCGTTCGAAGCTCATGTTGCAATCCCGAAACGTTTACTTTAACGACGTAATTAACTCACGAAAGTTAATTTAAACAATTTGGTGCTCTTACTAAAAAACTGCGCTAATTACACGGACAGAAGCAAACGAGTGAAACAGTACTCTTTAACGAATGTAGTGAATAAACGATCAGTATATCAAAGCCGAGCAAACAAAGTAAAATAATGAGCGTCGTGAACAATGGAGCGCTCACTCAGTGGGTTAACGTGGAGCTATTAACAAATCAAACAGAGTAGTTTCGCCGGGAGCGCATTAACACCGTCACCGGTAATTTATGAGGGTATTACGTCACCGCGCGCACCTGCCGTTCGCGTCGGTGTAACGACGGCTTAGTCGGTGTCGTGTGCCTAAATAGTGGCGCCCAATGTGGGTCAGAGATCCCGGAGGAGACTCGTAAGTAGTGCGCGCCACAGACACACGACACACAGACACACGACACACAGCCTGCTCCGACACGCGGTGTTTAGCGCTAGGTACTGGTTTAACACAAAATTGAACCGATTTCAGAGGGAGGAATATAAATGACTTATTTTCCTATAATTGGAAACAAATTGCTTTTTCTATCGGACGATTTTGCGACGTAATATTAATAACCTTTTGATTTTTTACTGACAACAGCATTAAGGTTTCTTAAAAACCTTGAAACTAATGAAAGACATCTTTTAAATAAGAAGAAATCGCATGACTCTATTTTGATCACAATTTAGTATGTACCTACTGATAAAGGTGAAAGGTTGATGGCCTACATACCTTAGTATTTTAAGTAATATCTTCATTTGTTTATAGTATACACAATTTGTTATATAATTATGTATTTGCTTTATTTCTTTCTAACTTCGATGATCAGTAATCTCTCAATGTGAATAAAATGCGACAAGTCTTGTAAATATTCCACTCACTATTTGTTGGCGCCCACACTTACATTATACACGAACATTAATATTAAATCTCCCAAAATTACGCAGTAATTACTACTAATAAGTTGTACATTAGTATGTGTGTTTGGTATTAACTTGAGCATTGAACGAGTAAGAAGATTATTTTTATTGAAAAATTATATTACATAACAAAGATCTTTCTCTTTTGTCGAATTACAAATAGCATTTCTGTATATTTAAAATTGAATGTAAAATACTGTGATGAAACTAACATCACATGCAAAGACTGTACTGTGTGCTTAAACGCGTGTTTTATTTTTTCCGACAAACTGTAAGTTGAAGTGTTAGGAAACGCTTAATTAAAAAAGACTACGACAAACCGCAAGGCTATGGTTTATAAAATACATGACTGATACTTACTGTGTCAATCAATATTATAGGTTTGGTCGAGACTTGATGGACTCCAATTATATCAATAGACACAACTGACGACATGTTTGACCTTCAAGTCAAACAATAACTCATCAGAATAGAATTAGAAACAATAATAAATGATACAAAACAATGGCCCGAAAATAGTCAAATAAAGCGTTGTTATGGCTCTCAATGAACGAGCTGGACTGTTCTGTGAGTGGTCGCTGTTCTCCTTAATGACCTATCTGTTCAATAAGCCGTGGGCCTCGCCCAGGCAGGCCCCGGGGCTTCGTGTGTTGGCGCAAATTTATAGTATTGTTTACTGTCACAAATGCCGCCAAATAGTGAGGTGTCTTCGCCTTTTTGTCGTTTGTTTACGGCGACCCCTAGACCCGGCACTAGGGCGCTCCCACTTCCTTTAAAAATACTGAGTTTACTGTATGAATAACAAATTACTTTTGTTAGAGTTGCCCAGAATAGAGACACGGTCTTATGTTTGTAGAGTTTGAGAAATGACAAGTAAGTATCGAATGGTTTTTCAATTCATCACTTGCATAATTATAATAGATCTGTATAACAGAGGTCAAATTGAGTGAATCCGACAGTGGGATGACCGAGTTGACACCGATTAATGTAATTTTGTGACTAAATCTTATGTTAGCAGTCTGGTCTAGAGCACCGTCAGTTTACTTTGTACCCCAGCTTCAGATAGACATGATTATAATATTTGAAGGTGAAACAGCGTATTGTTGACCGCGTAGTTTTTAAACACGGTGCTGACTGAAGCAAGCTCAACCGAATGTATAAGGCACGTCCATGTGTAAATAAAGCGGAGTCTGCACAGGACTGCCAGAATGATTGTCCCCACACATTTAGCTAAAATACTCGTGAAAGGGTTCACAGAAACATGCATACGTACTTTTGTAGCTTCGGTGATACATATGTACGAGTATCTCATTTGTAAGTATGGTGGCAAAAAATATAAGATAGGTATGTAACTACTCTATCAAATAGTCCTTATTGGAGTTTAATCCTCGTAATAGTCTCAATATATTAAAACGGCTATGTACATCCTGACGATGTAACTTTAGTTCGTAGATACGTCGGCCTACGCCGTAGGCATTTGCTACGAAAAGCGTAGCCCTAGCCATCATAGACTTTACCTTCATAAACCTTGTATTTTGTGCGTTAGCTGTCAGCCACCCCCACCCCGCTCAGGATTATTAAAAATCTTTTGATCTGCGCTTTTAACGGGTGTTCTTTTAGAATCCCTGGTTTCGTGTTAGAAGAAGTGATAACCCCCCCCGCCCCCTCAGCGACCGCCCCTGTGACGTCATCCCTGTGCTGCTGAGATATTGTATTTTTCGCGCCAGTGGATGACAAAGACGTTCTAACGATCATCATAACAAAGGCTGATGTAGAGCGGAGCTTACAAATAATGCCATACCTTGTTGGTAAGTGATGACGAACTTATAACTACGTAACATATTTATTATTTAGAACGCAATCACTGTCCGAAATACGATGAATTTAAATATGATCATTGTAACGCGACAAACGATTATTCAGTGTGTTCTCTTGTTATGTTGGTATTGTGTCGGATAACATTAGAACTCTTGGTTTATCCATCTGAATAAATGCAAAACAATGATCTTTTAACAGAAACGTAAAAATGAAACCTGTCAAATTAATTTAAAATTTCAACGTGCAAGTTCTTAAACTACAATTTACAGCACTTATTACGTAGAAAGTACTGAAAGTTGTGAAACAATTACTTTCAGCCGGAAGGCGCGACGATGTCGACGGCAAATAAAAAGTTTATCGCGCAGTACCTGCACACAGCGCCTGCCACTGTCTGTACACACGCACACACACACACACACGCACCTCACTTCATGACCTGGATATCAAACCTTGACTGACAGATACTGACTTGGCACCTTCTTTTACATTCGTATCTTTTTGTATCCTCACTAAAGAACCAGGTCGAAGTTGGAAGGAGTTGTCCTCCGACCTATAATTGTTTCAAAACTTAATTAAATCTCCTTGAACAGTCAAAAAGTTTCATTCGTCCGGTCAGTGGTTTTAATAACCTTGTGACTTCATTATGAATTTATCTACTTATGTGCTGTTGAATAGTTAGGGCAAGTTTGCCCAAGTTTTACGTGAGAAATCGAAGCAGGCATTTGTCATTGGTGTCTACATTAGCAGTAGTTTGGCTGCTCATTTTGTTACAATATTTATTTCTCCCAGAATACCTTTATTCAGCCGTCTTCATTACAGAAATGTTTCGTGTTAGAAGTGCGAACCTTATTTTATAACCACTGTATAAATCACAAGAGACGCAACATGTCGTCTATCTTACTACAAGTATTCCCAAATGACATCCATTTGTCTCCTGTATCTTAAAAATATTTTGCGAAGAGATTATTATTTCTGAGAACTTAGAGAAATTCATAAATAACATTTATCAACATAAAATATACAGTCCCGTCGGGATTGCAATATATTCAAAATTACACGAAATTGAACAAAATATTTTTTAACACAATATAGTGTATTTGTTTGTCTATTGCACAAATAAAATGGAAGACTGGCCTGTTGGTCTAGTGGTTAGTGACCCTGACTGCTATGCCGGAGGTCGTGGGTTCCCACCCAGGACAAATGTTTGTGTGATGAGCACGATCATTTGTTCTGTGTCTGGGTGTAATTTATTTATAATATGTATGTATTTTGAAATATATAAGTATGTTTATCAGTTGTCTAGTACCCATAACACAAGCTCTGCTTAGCTTGGGACTAGATGGCGTTGTGTGATAGATGTAAAATAATAAAATAAAATAAAAATGAAGCGAAGATCGTAATGCTTACTGGTAGGCTCGACTTCAAGGATTTATCTTTTAATTTTACATATTTATTAGATTATCTAATAAATCTGGGAGTTACGGAGATATCGGACCGACGTCAACCAATAACGAAATAAATACTGCGCCTTGTCTAATACATTTAAAAGTAATGATCGCTATTACACAGCCAGACGATACGTCTCCTTTCACTGACATATTTGGGACTGAATCAAAACATCTTTGAACGCTGAAAATTTAATCTTTATTATGTTCATACTTTACAAAGGATAGATCATAATACTTTATTATGACTGCGAAAGTGTATATGTATGTGTGTTTGTAATGTCCCGTGTATAAGACAAAACGGCAGAAAGGGATATATGGGACCCTAAATATCTGCCAATTTTAGTTGGAAGCTTGGAATTCAATACAGCTTTTATAAATGAAATCTATAGCAAGTTACGCAAAGGGACACATATCAAAAATCACAAATCTGTATCGCTGTGATTCATTAACATTTATTGAAAGCGTCCAATCACCGGTAATTAGCGATAAATAGCCGCCGTTGAACCGGTCCCGTGCCGTTGTGCCGCGGGGCTGCCGGCTGAGAGCCTCACCGTGCCGTGTTACGTTCGAATCCGGACTAGTATCGAGCACTCCGTATGGTTATGATAATTTTATGACGTCACAGCGATGGCCGCCGAAGAGCCCAGACCTTACTGGTTTATGCATAGGTATACAGAATGATAAAAATTATGTCCGACCCAAAACATGCAGTATAATAATACCCTATTGATAATATGATAACACCAAATAAATTTTTCATGAAAAAATCAATACTTCTATACTATTACTATTATGCTCGGAAACTTTTGTGTTGGGTAGTTCATTTATCGAGGAAAGCTATATAATATCAAGCTACGATCAAAAGGTGCGCGGGCAGCGGGAGTGAAACCACGGGGAGCAGCTAGTGGACTATAATGAATACTAGACGTCGTCCAGTGGAAAAGTCGAAATTTAACCATAAATCATTTAAATAAGTTTAGATGACAAAGAAATTCTATTGTCAAAGAATACACTTCAATAATGATGCAATGATGTAATGTGAGTCATTATTTTGTGTGTGGAGTTGTTCTTAGGTTTACAAACCTGTATGAAGAAACAAGAAAGAACAAAAGAACACAAACTAAACAAAAAATAGGTTCATGAACCCTGTGCATACGAGACCATCTCGCACTTGGCCGGTTTTTATTACAGACTCCAATAAAATTTATGCGAGAACACATAATTGGGATGCGTTACCCGCTGGCTACTGATTTTAATTGGGAAAGAGTTATTTAAAGCTGCAAAAAAGAATTATCGATATTTTAAGATTTCATTTTGGGAATATCAGAAATATTTCAATCATTCATTGAAATATTTCTGATATTCTGCAACCGCATATAAATTCGAATTCATCATCATCATCAGCCTATTAATGTTCCCAGTGCTGAGACACAGGCCTCCACTACGTGAGAGGGAGTGGGCCGTAATCTATCCACGCGGGCCCAGTGCGGATTGGTAGATGTCACATGTCTTCGAATTTTTGGTTCTAGGACATGCCGGTTTCCTTCACCGTTTTGAGAGCAGTAGTGTTGAAATAAATTACACAAAGTAATGCGCCTGACGGGGTTCGAACCCACGACCTACAACTTGTAAGTCGAGGCCGATACCACTGGGCCACCACTGCTCAAATTCGAATTAATTCCTGGATATTCTGCGATGTGTTCTGACGTTTTTCCGTTTTAAATGAATTTGATTTCACTTCCAATTTTGATAACCGTTTTCGTTACTTAAACAACTACGAGTTTGCGTGCCATAACCGCAATAAGATTCCCTCACTGGCCATAACTGGCGTATACGGTACCTTCTCACGCCGGAATTGTACACACGGCTACATATCAAGCTGTGCAAAACCAGTACAAGCTGACCGTTGAATGTGCGGAAACATCATACGAAGCGAGGCCACGATGTTTTAGTATGGCCACAGAGTACTACAGAGGGGTCTCTATGCGGTGTAGGTATGAAACGGCATGCACACACGCGCACACCGTTCACGGTGCCGTGCCGTGGGCCGCCCGTCTCGCACGCGTTCCGTATCTTAATATTTTTGTTACGTTTACGTATGTGAAAGAGAAAATAACCAAAATAAAAAGTAGTATTATTAATTAGGTACTGTGTGTAATAACTTTATATATCTTTTAGTTATAAAATATAAGGAAAAGCAAATAATGCATAGCTTTTGGTTGCTTAAACGACAATAGTGATAAGAGCCTCACGTTTCATAAAATACCGCGTCACGTCGAAAGGTGAAAATATCGACCACGTTCAAACTCAGAAAATAGCAGCTACGCATTCAAGGTCAGCGATCGTAATTGGTTGCGCGACTTTTTTACCATTTACAAAGACTCGCAACGCAGAACCTGTGACGTAGGGATGTAGATCTGAGATCGATTAATCGAAGAATCGATTGTTGGAGCCAAAATATCGATTTTTTAAATCTATATATAGTACTGAATAGATTCAGTGAATCGATACTTCACCCTTGAAACGCGACATTCGATTTTAGTTTTTGCTATAAACCATAAAAGTATTTACAATTATAATAATAATAATAATAATCTTTATTGGAACAAAAATATTTTTACAACAACCATTGTGTACGGTAATAACCACATTAGTTATAAACTGTGTTGCAGCTATTAACGCCCACCTCCAAGACGGAGACGTCAGCGTTCCAGGATAAAAATAAAATAATAATTCTAAAAAGTAATTACGAAAACTAGAAATTGCATCAAATGGGAACTAAAAAATAAAAAATTATCAAAATATTTGGTTTTATCTAAATTGAGAGTAAGCAAATTCTGCGTGAGCCATCTACTAGTAAGGTGTAAGGCTGACTCAGCCCGAAGGCGAACTTCGTCCCACTCACTGCCACGGACCAGGATAACTGTATCATCTGCATAGGCAATTACTTTGGAGTTTGCAAGATCGAGTTTACAAAGCTCATTTATATGTATAAACCAAGAAAAGGGTAGGTCCTAAGACACTACCCTGTGGGACTCCGTAGGTGAGAAAAGCTTCCTTACTAGTGTAGTTTTCTATTTTAATGATTTGCGAACGCCCACTAAGGTAGCTTTCAAACATGCTAAGAGGCAAACCCCTTATACCTATCCTTTCCAGTTTAGTAAGTAGAAGGGGGACAGAGACAGTGTCAAAAGCCTTTGAAAGATCAAGGAAGATGGCTATAGACTTATCTTTGTTGTTAAGGTTTTGAGCCACTGAACCTAAGAAGTCCAATAAGGCATCCTCTGTGTTTTTGCCAGATCTGAATCCATATTGGTTATACGCGAGAATATTTTGTGAGTTAAGGTAATCCAGCAAACGCCTGTTCAATATTTTTTCAAGAAGCTTAGAAAGGATGGATAGTACAGATATGGGTCTGTAGTTGTTGACACTGTCTCTGTCTCCGTTCTTGTAAATAGGGTGCACAACGGCCTTTTTAAAAACTGTTGGGAATATTCCAGATGTAAGGGCTAGGTTAAAAACATGACAGATTACAGGTACAATAAAGCCTCTAGCACCGTGGATTACAGTAGCAGGGATACCATCCCAGCCCGTGGCACAATTTAGGCGCAGACCACGAATGAGACAGTCTATCTCTTCGCTATCCACGCAAAACAAGGCCATAGAGCTCGGATGGACACCCTGAGTGCCAGGGTCAGAATGATTAGAGCAATAATTTTTGGAATTCGTGATTGTGGTTGCCAGCTTTGTTCCCACATTTGCAAAAAAGTCGACAGCAGCTCGCTGGCTGAGGCTTTACTCTTTTGGAGATTAGAGATAGTTTTAATGAGATTCCAGGTAGCCTTCGGATTTTTACGATGCTTTTCAAATTCATTTCGTTCATACTCTAGTTTCAGTTTCTTCAGTAAATTGTTGCAAAAATTTTTGTAGCGACTATAAGTGTTTTTCAGAGTATCATTATCAACATATTTCCTCGTTTTTCGATACATGTTGTCCCGGTTCCGGATACACCTAAGGAGCCCAGGAGTGATCCAAGGCTTAATAATTCGTTTTCTGTTCGGGACAACATGAATACGAATAATTAATTGAATGTACCCATATTATAAGAGTGCTGCCGGTTAAAGGGTTAATTATTCAAAAACTCGCGAGATGGCTGTATGTTTGGATTCCTACGCCTCTCTTTAATAAAAAAAGTAACGTTTGTTTGTAATCTTTGACTTTCTTTTTGTATTCTGTGACTGACATTTATTGTTGCGTCTTCATCATTCATTAAAATTCATTTGTTTGTTGTTTTAGAATCTGTGTGTTGTAAAGCAAAATAAATACCTACTGATTTTTATGTAGTAACCAATACATTTAATAAAGCCTATAAACAACAAAGCCTAACATTTCAAATATTTTTTAAATAATATTCTTTTTTGTTTTTGTAAAACGAAATGTTTAAAAATATTACAATAATAGGTTCTAATGTAAGGTGCCGTTGGTACTATGTATTAACATTCTGTGCTACCAATCGATAATGTATGTAGAATGTAGTAACGAAACCAAAAAGATATAGGCTGATGATAAAAAAAATCCCTGAAGAACATTTATGTTAATAGTGTAATTTAACAAATGCATAAAATACACCTACCTACCTTATTGTGCCTCCTAAACTCGTAAGTCGCAACCCTATTGAGATTCACGGATAGCAACAATGTAATCACATTGTAATGTCGTTAGCGTCAGATAAACAAAAATAAACTCTCGCGCGTAACCATTCAGTACATTTTTGCTTGCGCATGGGAAGTTTAGGCTATTATAAAAGTACGTGGGCGATGCCGATGCTAGTAAAAATGTACTTTATTCTCTCGAGTATAGATTTTACATTTGTTTGATTGTTTTTGGGAAGTGACCCAACTGTTCTAAACTGTGGTATGGCTTGATGTGTAGCCGTGTGAACTGCGCGGTGGGGCGGCGGCGGCGTGTGGTGGCCGCGGCGCAAAGTAGACGTGAATGAACGCGTAATCACCGCGATCAATCAGCGCGCGAGTGAGGCCGGAAGACTGGCCTAACGCGCTGCAGACACGCGACGCGCATGGCGGCTCGAACGCAGCGGTCCGAACGCAACCGGATAAATGCCGCGCTTTCCCGATCATTATATTTTTCCCTGTTCTAAAGTTTAAACCGTTATTTAATCAGGATGTGAAAGAAGCGTAAAAACATAACAAAAAGCTCGTATTTATCTGCAGCGAGATAATTATATAAAACACGTCAGCATGTATTCAGTCGCATGTGTTGGAACCCGATTATTTGAATGCGTTTTGACGTCAGTTTGGCTTGTCAATTTAAATAAATGTAAATTGCTAATGTTCAGAGCGCCAGTGTCATTAAAATAATTTAATTATTGAAAATTTAATAAATCTGTTCGTGCTCTCTGATGGCTGAGCGATGCTTGTTAAAGCTGCGATTTTATACAAAATCAATGATATTTAAGAGACAATCTTTTAACAATTCAAAACAGCCTGTAATTGGCCTACTTGAAATAAATGCTTTGACTGATTTTGAACAATCACAATTACAATATGTAGAAACTTACCAACGCAGCTGAAAATCCATTCGTCGCAATCAAAAGCTGTCCTCCATTCTACCTTACTTTGAACTAATAATCCTCTACCACCCGCAATGTCAATCAATGAACTGCTACTCGTATTGGTTGTTTGGTGACCTGACCTGCTCACACTGATTTCGACCCTTAGATACTTAAGTATACTATCATCTATCAGAGTCCAGTATCTGGAGCTTGTCTGCATTTTATCCGTACCGGTTTAACTGAACGTGTAACAACTTCAAGCGATTCTCGAAAATTCTAACATACGCGCGTTCCAGTTCACCCTTTTATTATTACTTGTAAATGTAAATAATAGACGTAGTTTGAGCGACACTTTACTCAGGTTTGTCTGTTTATCTGTTTGTCTGTGTGTCTGTTTGTTTGTACACGCTAATCTTCGGAACTACTGGACGGATTTGAATTAGTATTTTTTTGTTGTATAGATATTAAGTCGGAGCAACACATAGGCTATAATTTATCTTTTTTTTTTTTTTTATTTTTTTTTTTAGCGTGGTAAAATCATCAAATGAGTCCTCCCACCCCGGGCAGGGCGGGAGGGACTGTCAGACTTGTACTGACTAAAATCCACGGTGTCCTTCAATAGCCTTTTATGTTCCGGGGTCACGGTAATGAGATAAGTCCCGCGACCCCGGCAGGCTTTGGCCCTCTTGGGCGGGGCCCCGTCATAGGCTATAATTTATCTTAGAAACTTGAACACCTGATGCAGAACTGCAACAGACCAGCTAAACTATAAGAAATACAAAAATGGCACCATAGCAAAAATTGTTCCACGTAATGAGCATTTTCTGCTGTGAGAATAAATTGAATTGAAATTTGAAGATCTGGAACCAGCCCAGGTACACTATAAAATGTATAGGAATAACGTCTTAGCAAAGTTGTTCAGCCTGATGAGCACTCTCTGTTGACGTATAAAAATTGAAGATCTGGAACATCTGATGTGGAACTCCAAGAGCCCAGCTACACTACAACATATACAGGAATGACGTCTTAGCAAGAGTTGTTGACGTATAAAATTGAAGATCTGGAACACCTCATGTGGAAATCAAAGTTATCACTAATTTCACTGTAGGTATAATTTTAAAATAACATAAGCTGGGAGTACCTCCACGCAGTAAAGACGGTAGCAGTTTAGAACTAATTTTCGATGACGATGAATATAATTATGTAAATGAATAAAAATTTGACTATACAGGCCAAAACCATCCATTTATTTTTTTGCCCGGGCTCTTGAAATTGGACATCAGACTTTTCAGATGTTCGATTTTGACGACCTCGTGTCGTTGGCATATTAAGCAACAGGATCCGCGTACGAAGTCGCGGGCAGAGGCTAGTTTAGCTTAATCATTCATTTTCATCACTTTTTGTTCAATCATTGTGTTCAGAGAATTCATAATATTAATCTAAATGTTGTTCCGATTTCCTTTAGATGAAAGGTTACTGCCGCGGTCCTAATATCAAATTGTTCAATGTTACTGGAGGTCATTTAAGAAAAATAAAGTAGAGAGTTCTTTGGCTCCGTCACTAAATAAAGAACAGAATAGTTCATCAAAAGGTTGGATAATGTGTGTGTGTGTAGGTCGAACATGAAAGGAGAAGGACAGTCTGTTATAAAAGGTATTGAAAGAGTTGTGTACTTACTATGTAGTGACGTATAAAGTAAAACATACAAAAACGCTAGTAAACATTTAAGTCCCGTAGACATAATCGTTCAGAAAAAGTATAAAACGGGACCTTGGCTGTATCTCATGAACCGTGTTAATTAGAAAGTGGAAATTATCAAGAATGATGTATTCCTGTTGCCACCATAGCAACAACTAAAATACAAAATTAAATAAATATTTATAAAATCGCATTTGGCTGGTTTTTCTGTAATAAAAGCTATGTAAGTCTTTTCCATTCTACCACGAATGAGCAAACAAATATATGAATAAAAGGCTCTCTGGTAGACGTAAATTTTCTGCGATTATCATTATGTGGTGGTACTATGTAAATCGTCCCTTACTAGCAATGCGCCCCGGCGTCGCTTGCCGCACGAGCCTCTTTACGAGCCGCCGACACGCCATCGACACAGCAGGACCACCGTTTTAGAACTACTTCGTAGTATTTGTAAAACGTAATGATTAGTTATACTTTCCGTGCTAGAAATGTAAAGCATTTCTGTGTATTACAAGGTATTTATTTTATTCAAGTACTTACATCATTGCAGAAGTATTGGAACAAACAGACCCTGAGTAATGTAAGAGTGAACACTGGGTTGCTCGTCACACAAAACTAGTTAACAGGTCACAGAGAACATAATTACCGTGTTTTTTTATATATAAATCTGTGTTAGTGTGAATCAGATAATTCCCAGGAGCAAAGTAGATATTTCTCAAAATAATCCTGATCTATGGCGGTAAGCTTAATATGATGAAGAATTTTTGTTATTCTATACAACCCCAGAACAAAACTGTGTGAACTGTGGGTGTGGACTGACGAGCTACTATCTTAAATTGAAGGAAAAGTTGAGTTTCATCTTGCCACGTGCACTACCACGCTGCACGGCGTGCTTGCTCTGCCAGCATTTAGTCTGCAACAGCTTATTTTAGATAATTGCGGAAACAAAAGTGAGCGGTTTTTGTGCGGCACGGTGCGGTGATGCGGCGCGGTGCGGCAGAGCGGTGGAGCGGGAAGAGCGGCCAGTTCCGGCGGGATTGCGCGCTTTGTTCCACGCCGAGCAGCGGGCCGCGCGGGGCCTCGCCGGGGCCTCGCCGGGGCCCGCGTGCCCCGAGGCTTCGCATTGTTTCTAATTAATCACGAGCTCTCGGCGACTCTACATTGTGTTTCTTTTCTATTATGTATGTGCATGTGTATTATGTGGGCGTACTTCTAAGATTGTGCGCGGTATTGAGGCTCGTTATTCTTTGTACTGCTGATTACAGTAGCGGCAAGTTGGCACACGTTTTAAATTAGAAATGTGCGGCACTCACGTGTGTAGACAAGTTGTCCCAGTTCAAGTAATAAGCCAGACGCAAGTCGCGCGGCTTCGATGTATAAATAGTGATCGGTGAACTAACCTGAACAGTTATGTAAGTGTGAACTTAGTTTGTTGATATCGTATTCAGGTTTACCCATCTTCTGAATAATACATCGTGTTCGGCTGGTGTTCAGTGTTGCCAACATATCGTGCTTGTCACTTACTACAACTTCTGCTTATCCACCGCTAAGTTACTGTGGTACTTATATATTACTAAACCCATACATTCTCTAATGAGTTCAGATTTGTGTGTGGTACATCTATAAAACGACTGAACATGGTTTAGAAGCAGACTTTATGTATAACTGTGCTCATTAACCCATTTTGCCGTAATATACACGATAATAACGCAGACAAACGAAATAAAGGCAGTTAGTAATATTAATGTTATTCACGAAAGAGCCTCACTTTCGTACGAGTGAGCCGCACGCGTCGAGGACATCGTCCCACTTCTGGACACCACTACACGCCGGTACTTTACGACACCTAATTACAGAAACTTTCCGTTTCCTTTCTTTATGTTGATTTTTGCTGTTATAGACAAACAATGTCTTATTTTAACACAAATTATAATTTTGTGAAAACTTTCATCTCGTTATATTGCTGAAAAGGACTTGTTAAAACATTCACCCCTATAGCCTATAGTAGAAACAAACAAGATCTTGCACAAACATTATTTATGTTGTTCTTAAGTAAGTAGGTCCGATATACAGGATCTCATTAAAATTCCAAGTAATTTTACTTCCTTCAGATAAATGCAACAATAATAAAAGTTTGTTCCTGAAAACTTGACGCACGAGTACCTCTGAGCAAAACCGGTCGTTGCTCCCACTAGAACTAAACAAAAAACTCTCTTGTACCTACCTCAAGTGTGAGCTCACATTGTGGACTAGTTGGCTGGAGCGAGGACAACTCTCAGGACACGCGTCCGTAAAGTGGATTGCAAAGGACTTGGATTACTCTCTCCATTTTATTTTTTTCTCTCTGTACATTAGTCGATGGAAGATGACGAAGCAGTTTCGGACAATGATGGCCTCCTCACAGCAGAGTGAGCGACCGCCGCGCTCTTTGGTAGAACTCAAGAAATATTGAAGACCTTGTGATTACAGCAACTGTGGTTTTGCAAAGGCGATCAATCGAAGCCGTATTTTGAAAACGTTTGTGTTGCCTTAATCCTTTAAGATTTAATGGCTATTCAAGTACATTCGGTGCGCAGCGTCTTACCAAACAAGTTCAACTGCTAGTTCCCGCATGCAGTAGAACCTCTCTCCCATTAAATAGTTAAAGTTAACCTCGCACGAGTACGGACTGCTAATCACGTCCGTTTGTAGTCCAGTCCTAATCCGGGCATTATGCGGACTGACCGGACATTAGCAGATAACGTCACTTTGCGAACATTGTCCATTCCGCACCCTGCCGAGCACCGGCTTACTGAACTATTACAGCTACTCACCTGAGTCACTTGCTTTACCTTCCTAC
The DNA here is from genome assembly GCA_950005045.1 of Agrotis exclamationis. Taxonomy (NCBI): domain Eukaryota; kingdom Metazoa; phylum Arthropoda; class Insecta; order Lepidoptera; family Noctuidae; genus Agrotis; species Agrotis exclamationis. The sequence continues at coordinate 22,214,442 of OX465434.1, forward strand.
TATCAGTTATAACTTTAGAATTGTTGCAAGAAGAACCAATGTAACAGAACTTTAGACTTTATATCATGGCAATAGAGTCTATAGATATGCAGAAGATAATACGCAATGTGCATTTATCTTCATCTTATCTATTCAGGAACGTGCTATTCGAATTTAAATTCTCTTCTGTGATTGCAATAAAATTATGAATGTATTATTTAGGGCGTATAGTTCTGCAAATAGCAGTGTTTGGCTAATACCCCGCTATCTATGCTGGTGATGAAGCACTGATAATGCAAGTGAAGGCACGAAGCGCGCACAGCTCGCATGCTGATAAGGATCGTTAAACGAAGGCAGGCCGGACGCCGGATGCCGGACGCCGGACGCCGGACGCAAGACGGCTGCGTCACTGTCCAGCACTTCCTCTTTTGCATTTTGTCGTAAAGAGGTTTATTCTTAGATAAGTTTTTCTTTAGTCCGATCTTCTCTGGAGCGATGATCTAATCTATCCAGCATCTAAATCTTTTCAGTGCTCTACAAAGTATTTCCCTCTGTACAGGCATCAGACAGATCCCACCATCTCTTCCCCGGTCTTCGGTGGGATGCTAATTAAAACCAGACAGTTGATTTATGTTCAAAGATTAGTTTCCTGTTGTCTTAGTGTATACGAGTATGTCTACTGGATTCTGGTGACATGATAATATTCAAATCTAAACAAAGCAATCACACTAAAACTAACTTGGATGTAGCATAGTTCTATGAGTTGCACCCGCGATAAATGATCACCTTTCTTGATGAATCCTAGTCTGTTCAATTCAATTCAATTCAATTCAAATGATTTATTGCAATCCATAATGTACATAATACAGGTGGTAAAAATACTAATAGAGAGAAACAATTATGGACCCTGTCGGGCACAGCAAAGTTTGGATATGGTTGGAGAGAGGAAGAGCGTTTTTTATCGATATTTCCTACTATCATTATCATTAATTTATATAGTAGAAATTTAATATTTAAATATGATAATTTTTAATTGTTTAAATTATATAATTTTAATTTATTGTATTTAGTTATATTTTATGTATTTATTTATATTTAATTTATTACTGTATTAATATATTAACTAACTCTCATTTAATTATTTAAGTATTTCTAGTTTGGTATTTATAGTTTGGTTTTCCTCCAGTCAAATTAGTAGTTAAACTTTATTTACTTATCATTTAAAAATTCGTCTAATGAGTAATAGCTTTTATTAATTAAAAATTCTTTTACTTTCCTTAAAAATATATTTATTTTCTCTATTTGTTTTAAATACTCTGGTAATTTATTATATATTTTTATTGACATTTGTTCATTGTGTCCTAGAATGAATAAGTTTGGCCTGGGACCGGGCTTGGCCGGTACATATAAATAAATTGCCTGATTGATGAATCTATGATTGTAAGTCATATCCAATAGTGATTTGTTAACTTACGTCAAACAACTAGGGGAGCACGATAACATTTAGGTCATTTGTTTACACGGATAACCAATGACTCATACATAACAAACATATCAAGTATTGTGTGAGCTGCACAAACTCGCCACTTTTCCTCTTGTATCCACTTTCATTAGCATTGCCTCTGTCCACACACATCTCAATAATATCATTACGACTATTATGTGGACAGAGGCAGCAGGGGGGCAGGGGGCAGTGGGGGGAGTGGGGGGTCGCCTGATGTTTGTTTGTCGCTGTTGACGGAAGAGGTTTTATGTTCGGTTCCTGTTTACGACCTCTTTCCTGTTATTATTCAATGCTTATTAGCTGATACTAAAGTTTTATTATGACATCAAATAAAGTACGAATCGGAAAACAATTTGTGAAGAGGTGACTGATATCACAATGGAGAAGAATAGTATTTTATGACTTACATCTACAAGTGGCTTAATACTATACTTACTGCGACATACTTGTTTTTTGATACGCTGATGTTTTAAATATCTAACAATGTTGAGCTATTTTACCAATAAATGTGACGTCACTACACGTCGGTGGAGGACAGTCAATTAGTAGTTGTGGTTCGGCTGCAATAATACAATTACAATGTAGAATTTAAAGTTTTCTTCCAACACTTTTAAATAAGCTCTATTTCTTTACAATAAAGTAGCATTTAGCAGTAGACGATACGTATTCGCTGTCCGTGCAGTCGCGCTCGCACCTACACTGGCGGCCAGTTTACGAGGCGCGCCCGCTATCGCACTCGCTTATCATATTTTCACAATAAACACGACTCCAGCACCCTCTACCGACTAATAATCAACCTTAAAGTCATCCTCTTAAACACCAGATTGCATCGTACATCGCCGCTATGTACTCCGTAATCCGTGTACTTAGACACAGTAGAGATGTAATGCAGTATTTCAAGTCAGCCCGAGCTTAATTTATTATTTTACAAGTTACACTTCTTTTTGGGAAATTACCGAAAGAAGTTTTTAGTTTCATTTTCTTTTTATTCCGGTGAACAATGCAACCCAAACTTTCAGATGTAGGTATTTAAACATTTCCGAGGAAATTGTGACGAATTCAAATTCAAAATACGTTCCGTGTAATTCACGTATATTTTTGTTTACTTCAATTGTTACTTGGACGATATAATTACCGGTAAGTAATAAGCTCGTCAAAGTAATTGAAAAATGCTCATAAAATAAAAAAAACAGGTACTAAACGGACCTGAAAAGGACCAAATGACTGAAAAATAATCATCAAAATCGGCTAATCACATTAAAAAAATACCTTAGAATTGATAACCTCCTCCTTTTTTTGAAGTGCAAACACCAATCAGCGGTGCGCTAGCGCTACGCCGTAGCACCGCTACGCCGAAGCACCGCTACGCCGTAGAACCGCTACACCGTAGCACCGCTACACCGTAGCACCGCTACGAAGCGTGTTATTAGCTACACCGTAGTCACCGGTCTACGAAATAGATCGTAGCACAGTGAAATCCGCTTTGAACTTTCATCCGATGCCGATGTAGTGATCTGACGGGAATACATTACCAGGAACATTTGTCACGTTTTTTTTGTAGAAAAATATAGTTGCAGTTTTGTTGCTGTTTGGTTGGTCGGATTATACTGCCATTGTTACTTTATCTTTATTTAAAAAACGAGTACAGATCTTTACGAAATTGCATCGAAACAGAGCGCAATGGAAAATTATGTGCGGAATTATATACAAAAGAGTTTTACGAACAAAAGTTTATAATGTGTTTCAGTTTGTTCGGCCGCGCGCCGCCTGTAACTGCAGCCTTCTCGCTGGTCACACAAACATTTAATTATACTCTGCATCCTACGCCACTCTTGACAAATAAGCTTATCCCCCCGCTTCGCTCCGCTCAGTTCAGCTCCGCTCCGCTGTATTGTCGATTCAATTCTTCCTCGCTTTGTTGTGTAATCGAATTACTCTTGTTTAGCCGGCGCCGGCAACCGTAATTAAATAAAAACAAGAACAAAGGGCGGCACGTGACCCTCGCAGCCCACACACGATCCACCTACTAATGGATCTGCTTCATACACCACTATGAACCGCGTTATTACGTTTCGATGGATTTTATTGAAGGTTTTTACATTATTACAAGTAGACACCTGAATGACTCCACTATATTCTTGTTTATTAGTTATTTTACTATGTCTATGATGTAGCCAACTGTCCCACTTCACGCATAATGGACCACTTTTTATTATCTAGGTAACATCATCAAATGAGTCCTCTCCCGCTCTGGGCTGTGTGGATGGGACTTTCACACTCGTACTGATTAAAGTACACGGTGTTCCTTCAATAATTGTTTACGTTCCAGGGTCACGGTTACCTGTTTAGACAGTCCCACAACTCCGGCAATTTCTGGCTCTCTATGGCGGCTAATGAATCATATTAGAGCCAAAATGCAGAAAAATGGAGCTCTCAACAATACATTACAACAATACAGTTTATTACTAAATCATGGAACAAAAAGTAAAAGTACTTCATCATCATTCAAAGCGGTTCGCTAGGGAGGTACTGTAACTGCATTACCTACTGAAGTAAAGCGTGTGTCGCTAGTGTTGTGCCGTGTCGCCGTCTGCGTGACAAATATCCGAGATTATCCACCCTCCGCCCGGCGCGCTCCGGCACCTATCGAGAATATTATCCGTGTCACATCACTAAACAAATGTTTCTAACTCCGTACAAATGAAGCGGTCGGCTTACCTCGCACCGCGGCTGACTGATTACAGACTTTTTGAATCGCCTTCTGACAGAACTTTCTGATTTGGCTTACACGTAGTGCGGCTAAGTGAATTGCCTCATACTTTACCTAAATTTTCGTGACCAAACTAAACAAGATTTTGATTATTTCCTTTTCGTTCCGGTACATTTCGATCAGATCGTAACACTACTACCTATTAACCCAAATGTAACTCAAATACATTAAAAACTGATTATGTTATTATTCAGCTTGACGTCTGTTTGTGCCCGAACTAAATCTAATCGATGTTTGTTCGTTATGCTTTATCAAACTTTGATTTAATTTTACAAAGTACTAGGCTAGTATGGTCGCGAGACTAACGAATTACCGTGATTCCGGAACATGGCTATTGAAGGATACCGTGGATTTTAGTGAATATAAGTCTGATAGTCACTCCCGCTCTGCCCTGGATGGGAGGACTCATTTGATGATCTCACCACGTTAAAAAAGTACTAGGCTAGTATAGTGAAATACTGCTATTGTTTAAATTTGTCCATGAGCTGTTTGATGTTTAGTTTTTATTCGTATTCAAATAATCGTCTAAGATAATCTTGAAATATGTACAAAATAAACATAATACAAACAAAAAATATGTAATAAATCAAAACTGCCCGGAATACGCGCCTTATTCGCAACGCATCTCCTGCGGGCTGTTTGTGTGCAATAACCCAAAACAGGGTGACCCTCCCCCCTCCCCGCACATCCCTCGCGTCTCACGCACACATGCACACTCTGCTGGCCAAACACGGTGTGTGACCACACACACAAGACATTAGTACAGTCAACCGCAGAAGTATGAATTTACTTAACGTTTATTGTGTTCTAGAAAGGTAGGTAATGGGAATCAGTACTAGCCAAACTACCAAACACTGTTTATTACTGAAAGTTTTTGAGTTTATATGTATATGTATGGTTAACAGTAAACTAATTTACAACATTCACTACTATTCTATTCAAAAATCAATGTATGCATCGCATAATAACGCACTTAATTAAATTCATTACAATATTTTAGGAAAGAACGAGTTCCTCAAGCAATTGTATTTAATTAGCTTAAACAAAAAATATCTTATTTCCTTAACCAACTTTGAAACACCCCCCTGCTATCCTTTGGGTCGTACATAGCTTCGTAGCTCAGTAGCATGCGTAGCGCGTATCCAGTGTTCGAAGCATTATCACGTTCATAGAATATCGTGCTCAGTGTTACATAATAAGTTTATTAGAAAAATCTTTACAGACGACTGAAGAAGTGATTCATAATTTGTTTAAAATTCTGCTGAAGTTGTGATACTGATGATAAAATAAACATTAGCTTATTTATTTTAACTTTAAAAAGAAATAAATTATTGCAATTTATAGCTTAATAAAGTCCGTGCACAACACACAGCCGGTCGCTGTAAACATGCAATTAGTCAGAGCGGACCGCTAACGGCCGCGCGGAACATTGCGTCACCATCACCAGGCTGTGCGTGAGGGCTAACTTGTATTTTTTTTTATTTCAACAAATTCATTTGAATTCTCAATATCCATAGAGACTAGACAAAGTGTAATTTTGACAACGATAATGATGACGGAAAAGTAAAAAAAAGTATTAGATTGTCATAAACTACCGAAAAGCTGGTGTTAAGAAAACTTGTGTGAACCATCAGACTACAAAGTATTCAAGATCTATGAGTAACTACGCTACAATGCTTATGTCCGCATACTAAGGTGAAAATTATGTCGGCAGATCACCTCACAATATAATAATACTTAGCATATAAATTATCGTTTTATCGCGTTTAGCCACTGTCCTGCCGCAAACGACTCCGATTACACTAAACAATAATAATAATTCATGGCTGATAGCTGCACAATAACACAAGGAAAACGCCAATGACGTTATAAAACTCTAACTGCCTTACTACAAAAAGTTAAACATCTGTGTTGGACACTTGTCTAAAAAAACTGTCAACTGCAAAACACCATTTGACGATGATATTAGGATCTTTTTGTAGTTTCACTTTTTAGACAAGTGTCTAACAGATCTTTAACTTTTTGTTGCCAACAGAAGCAGCCTTACTACAAAAACTTAAGCATCTCTTGAACACTTGTCTAAAAAAAGTGTGACTGTAAACGGGCCTTATTTCAACGCCATAATCTGACATTTTTTTAGACAAGTGTTCAACAGCCGTTTAAAAGTTTTTGTGGTACGACGGAAGATGTTTAACTTTTTATGGTACGACGGTAAAGATAAAAAACTAAGTTATATGGACAAATGACACACCAATAGCTCCGCTCTAAAGGTTCTGTCAAACCGCTACGGACGCGCCTCCTACCACCGCACTATGACAATTAATAACGCTTTTGTGTCCATAATCCAAAACCATTCTGCTAGTTTCCCGCACACATTGGACTGAACTTACCATGTTTTTTTTTTAAACAAAATGCAATGACTGACTTCTAAAAGCTAATGACTGTAAAACGTGGAGTGTAAGAGTTAGAGTGTGTCCGTAAACACACTGTCGTGCCACACGAGTGGGCAGCAGTTATGACTGTCAGCATGTATCTGTGACGTCATTGCATACCAACGTTTTTAATTGGCTTTATTAATTGCTCGCGTTAGACCAGTCCGGACATACTCTACAAACAAAATGCTACTCTGTTGTGAACTCTACGAACGCTAGCATACACATACATTTAATTTAAAATAATATTGTCGAAAATTATGCCAGAGCCGCATAAACTAACGCGACTTATTTTCATGAATTAAGAAGAATTATGGTGAGCATTTAAAGTATACGACTACCGGTGGGACTCTATTATACAGGCAGAATAAATTTTAATAATAATTAAATACAACACAAAAACATACAAAACAACTCCAAATTTATCCAATTATATAATAATTCTTATATTGTTTTTTTTTTGTAATTTTGTTATTATAACAACTATTAAAAAAACATTTTTTTACAAAATCTGTGTCATTAGCAATTTATCACAATTGTCTCACATGACCAATTGTACAGACGCCAACACATCAACCTACCTTACTCTGTTAAATTTATATAATAGATTTTCAACCTTATCACAATAGTGGAAGATTAATGTTCAATTGGTAAAAGACAGATCGGAGTAGGTTGTGCTGCTGGCGTCTGTACATAAGATTTATTCTCGGTTCGGACCAAAGTTTCGGCCCACATTCTAAAAATATCCTTATTGAAATTGCGTTTCGTTCCAAATTACAAGTACTTCAAATATGCAGTTGACAAAATCGCGGTTTTGTTCATTAAAACACACACCCTAACACGTTAGTGATATCAATGACGTTCTACGTGATAACGCTCCTCACCGCCCGATACTAACCAACACGAGAGGAATCCCACGCCCCTATGTATGCCGCGGACTGTCGGGGACGCGCCTTTAATGGATAGTTTTAATTAGTTTTAAAATTAACGCTCCCAACAACTTTTACCATAAAATGTTATACGGTAAAAGTTAATGAGCCAAAGTTTGCGGCGCGACCAAAGATATTTGTTGCGAATTTAAGTTTTAATATGTTGGTATGTAACTAGTTTCCATTTATAGATAAGATTATAAATAACTTCAACAGTAAAACCCTTTATCTAATTTTCTATAAACAGTTTATTTCTCTGTGGCCTGCTCGAAGTAGGTTATCACAATAAAAAGACAGCGTAAGTACCGCAACACGATTAAGTTCTGTAAGAGCGGGCGGCGGCGTGCGGCGTGCGGCGGTCTGCCACGAAATAAAACATTCATCAAGCGCCGGTTCGTTAGTCACAAAGCGTTGCCATCAAAAAGCAATGAAATTATAAGAGCGACGTACAAATTGGAAAACTATTATGTGTCCGTCAGCCTCGTTATTTACTGAGCAATTTGCCGAATGGAATTAACTCGGACGCGAGTTGCACAACCGCCCTCCAATTTGCCGTTGTCCTACTGAGCGAGTGAGCGAGTGTGCACAGATCTCGCCGACACAGAACAGGCACTCATGAATATTCGCACGCTGCGTCCTTTTATCATTGTGATCGTAACAAGGTATAAGATTAAATTATAAAAAGGCCGCTCGTGAAACGAATCCGCGCCCGCGCGTGACTCGCATGTGGAAAACGTTGCGGTGACCGCGATATAGGCGGGGCAGAGGCGCACTGGTGCCAAGCAATTGTAGTCATACGAGTACACGTTAAGATACAAGGACCATAGTTGATCCGCGACAATCTTAAATTCGTAAGTCATTTGTGACTTCATAATCGCGTATGATAGTGTCATGCCTTATCTTTCCTCTCACTGTCTAGTGCTTACCCTAGCTATCGTATTATTTTGCATACAGACTATGAAGTTTATAGTTTACAAATAAAATTCTACTTACAGTTAACTCCACCACACAGAGCAGTGACTAATTGAGAGTAAAGCAGATCTAATTGAGGGCTATGACAAATACTGATGGTGCTATCGCTTACATAATTATTATTATCTACCGACTAATAAATGAAATGTAATTTTATCGTTCCGTACTATCACGATAATAAAAGTTATTCCAATAAATATATTTTCCCCAACAAGGAAAACACATCGATTTAACTGGAGTACTTAAATATGTAATCAGAGGGCGATTCTAAATCGTTAACCTAAAAAAGCAGCGCTAACAACAGTGCGTATTTTATTTATATGAGAGTTAATATATGCTGCATCGCCCTCGTACTTACGATCCAAACTCCATTTACTGTAATACTGCCAGATCCATGCTTTACAGCTCGCCTCGGTGTTAAGTTCTAGTTTGTAAACATTGTGACTTGTGAGTCAACGGACGATTATTCAGTACAACTTTATTTTTAAGATAAATTAATATAAATCATCTACTGTGGACGTCCATTTTGTAATTGTTCTTTAATTTTTATGCGGACCAATTGGTCCGCTCAACATTTCAAGGGAATTAACAACAGCTTGACGTCGTGCAATAAAATTAGCATTCTAGCTGGCAAAGGGTGCATGTATATCTTCCACAAGTTGCAAGTTTCGTGTCCCATTTATAAAAGGCCCCCTCAATTTCCGTCAACCAGGCACAAGTTCAGAGTTATAACAAAACAGAATATTTTATAATTCTAAATAAAATATCGGTAACTAAACTATAAACTTATTCCTTAAGATATGGGTCAGTAGCCAATCTTACTGAGTACCCAGTTATTAACCCCCACGCTTTGGTTGCAACCCACAGCTCATACAAAAATCGAATTTTTATTTCTTACTCGCCAATCTCTACCCGCGGCTCGGGAAACTTTGTAACTTTGCGAAAGTAAAAGTTATACTTACATGTACATTTCGGTCAGGTAGTAATCTGCCTGTCTGCCAATTTTTCCTTTTGTTAATATGGATTTGTGTAGTCATAAAGTATAATAATGTAGTACAGTATCGCTGTGTAATGAATGGTCCATTACCACGATATATTATCTGTGGGCAGGCGGCAGGCAGCCGGCAGGTACACTTCGACATCGTGACCTGAATCACTAGCACCCTATTATTCATTTCACCTTCATTTACTCTCTTTAACTAGCGAGCCACATCGGAGCCGCTCGGCTATTTTCGGGTTAATCCGGTTAAATCATTTTGTTTTCCATGTATTGCTGAATCTAAATATTGCACCATTTTAATGAGTGATTACATATGCTTAAAACCTCTTTTCCCCTTTTTTAGTGAAATGCCTGGGGTTTTGTCTTTGGATTTCCGTTTCAGTGAATGACAAAAGTTTATTTACTTAAAAGTGCCAATATCTCGATTTTCCTGAGAGTGTAAATTACCCTCGTACTTAGATCACACTTGTTACTTTATTATCTTTATAATCATTGACAGTAAATTAACACAGTTCTCTTTTTTATTTCTTACTTCCCAGACCCACGCGTGTAGTGTTTTTCTTCTCAATGCTGCCACCCTGCCTCTTGTGGATCTGTTAACATTTCTTCTACCACCTCACCACCATCCTGCCTGCTCTAGTCAACATTTAGAATTTAAATTTCTGAGTTAAGTACACAGTTAACATGGGAAATTGTGAGAATATTAGTCCCTTAATATTACTTTATTTGTGAGTTATTTAGTTTCACACGTTCAAACGTTACGACTCGGTGCCTGTCGGCTCGCGGCTCGGCCTAACTCGGCGCGTCCAATCGCCCCAATAGAAACATCGCTAGTTTAATTGCTCCCTAGATACGATCTGACAGACGATTTACTAAACTAATCACCCTTTTACGTAAATACTGGCGCTCTATATTTCATGCGCAATCCACTGAATTCATTTTGTTTGTAAAAATATAACGAGTGCGATCAGATTAGCCGGCGATGGAGATTGCTTTGAAATTCATTTTATTTTTATTAATGGCCGCGTGTAGCGCCTGATACGAATTTATTTTTGAATAATTTATCCTTAAATTTGAAATAGTGTTTTGTAGGATGTCATTTAAAACCTATTACTTCGGTTAGTAAAAATAATATAAACTGGTAAACAAATTCCGTAAATTGTGCAAATATTTTATAAATCATACGTATCTCCAAGAGATACTCCCACTTCGCGGAGTCTTCACAAATAAAACTGCTCGTCATACGTCTATGAGATGTTGCTGACGTAGCCCCCCCCCCCCCCCCCGCTGCCTCAGCCGCACTGCTCCCTCGCCCACTCGCACACCGACCACATTCAATAACCCCCACCGACTGAAAAATATGTAAGAGCAGCAGAATGCCGCCTCTCCACCGCGCCTTTCATGAATTATCGCCTCAAATCTTCAGTTATTCACTGAAGTAGGACGGGATTAACATTACTGCTTTATAAATGTGAGCTCAAAGGAAATGGTGGAGCAAATGAAATAATTAATATCTACCAAAGATCTGTCTGTGTTTCAGGCTCATTCTACTCATGTTATGATTTTTGGTGGCGTGGAATTCGTAATTAAAATGGATCACTAAAATATTTTTGTATCTTGAGCAAAAAGTTTTAAACATTGATACGAGTATTTACTTCATTTTTTAAGACCGGCAGATGCAGCTAGAATGTCTTATACAGTTGCAGTTGTTACAGCAACACTCATACACGATTCAAATTGGAATATAAAGAAGTTGCTTTGTAGCATAACTTTGTTGATGAGTGTAATGAATGGCCTTTAAAGAGCTCCTTGACAGAGAGCTCTTTTACTACCAAACTAAGATGAATGCAGTCATGTCTCAACTACTTCAAGTGCATAAGTTTTAGGTATGTTATATGACGTTCTCGCGCGGTGCATGCAGTGCAGACGAACATAATTATAAAATTATAATAATTAATAAATAATAAATAAATAAATAAATAATAACGTGAGTAGTACATAGAACCACAAATTTGAAGACATGTGACATCTACCAATCCGCACTGGGCTAGCGTGGTGGATTACGGCCTGCTACCTCTCACAGAGAGGAGGCCTGTGTCCCAGCAGTGGGAACATTTAAAGGCTGATGATGATGATGATGAGTACATACATAGACTAATGACCTATTCCCATAGGGGTAGGCACAAACCACAGAGCGCCACCTGCTATAACTCTTTCACACACTGCTTTCGCCTCATCCACATTCATACATCTGATCTGTCATGACACCAAAGCATCTCAAGCACGCCGATTGCGAGTACTACGCACGCGATCTTTCTGAAGTTCTCCACCAATAAGGTCAGTATTGGCCTTCCCCTACTCAACGTGTACTTAACATCAATCATTTGATTATGCGTTACGCCACTGTACCCAAAACTCCCCATAGAGCCAAATGCTTGCCGGGGCTGCGAGAATATCTTGATAGGTAACCACGGATGGCAAAAAAGGCAAATGGTGGTTCGTAGTCAGTACGTATCTTTCTGGAAGGCTGGCCCTTCCGCTCCCTCTTGAGCATCGGACTCAGTTCAACCTAAAAAGATAATTCTTGATATTGTTCGAAAACAAAAATATTTGTAAAGATTGTTAGCTACAACTTCACCCCAATATTTTCTTCGAATCCTAAACTGTGTTAATACTAATGATCATCAGTAAGTCCTAACATTGGGCGCTAAATTCTTAACTAAGTGTCATTATGTACAGTTCAAGTCGTAATGCGGCGCGATCGCAGTTTGTTGTACCGTTATATACAGTCACACAAAACCTCAGCTAATGAGACGCTATAATCGTTATTTCTACTACAATATGTTTGAAAGGACTCGTAAAAACTTCGAGTCAGCCGTTCTGCAGCTATTAACGATGTACTAACACTCACCACTCCTGAGACATCGCCCTCATTAGCCTCAATTAGAAAATTATGTGAATAAATAGTAGCCGCGCCCTTGTCTGCAGTGTAGTGTTGTATGAGTGTACGCACACTGCCAGCTGTGGGATACTTGAGAGAAATCAGCCAAGTGCGAATCGGGCTCGCGCGCGGAGGGTTCATACCATTATCCATAAAAAAACTTTTTCAAAAAAGTAACCAACATCAAAAACAACAACAAAACAAAAAAGGGAAATAACCTAATTAATAACTTCTTTCGGATGTCGGTGGCTTTTTTTTTTACCGACTTCAAAAAAAAGGAGGTTATCAATTCGACCCGTATGTATGTAATATTATCAGAACTGCCCAGTTTTCATATATGTTAGTCTATAACAGCGTCTGAACAAATGTGCCAAATTTCACAAGTGTATGTATGTATGTATGAATGTATGTTTTTATGTTTGTGCACGCATATCCCCGGAACTACAAGTTCGATTTAAGTAATTCTTTTTTTTTTGTACTAGGTATTGTTCAACTTAGGGTACACTGCTAGTTTCATCAAAATCGGTTCAGTAGTTTTAGAGATATGGATTTTTTTATGTTGTGACGGATTACAAGATTAGTGCATAATTATGTAAGAAATTTTTGTATTTTACAAGAATTTGGGTTGACTATTTAATAAATAAACTAAAAAGGGTAAAATAAAAACTTTTTCAAAAAAGTAACCGACTTCAAAAACAACAACAAAACAAAAAAAAGGGTGAAATAACCTAATTAATTAATAACTTCTTTCGGAAGTCGGTGGCTAAAAATCAATGAAAAAAAATCAATGAAATAAAAAATAAAGCCACCGACATCCGAAAGAAGTTATTAAGGTATTAGTATTAGGTTGTTGTTTAAAATAAAAACTTTTTCAAAAAATAAGTAACCGACTTCAAAAACTAATAAAAAAATAAAGCCACCGACATCCGAAAGAAGTTATTAAGGTATTAGTATTAGGTTGTTGTTTAAAATAAAAACTTTTTCAAAAAAAAAGTAACCGACTTCAAAAACTAATAAAAAAATAAAGCCACCGACATCCGAAAGAAGTTATTAAGGTATTAGGTTGTTGTTTTTGAAGTCGGTTACTTTTTTGAAAAAGTTTTTATTATACCCTTTTTAGTTTATTTATTGAATATTTAACCCAAATTCTTGTAAAAAAATACAAAATTTTCTTACATATGCACTAATCTTGGAATCCGTCACAACATAAAAAAATCCATATCTCTAAAACTACTGGACCGATTTTGATGAAACTTGCAGTGTACCCTAAGTTGAACAATACCTAGTACAACAAAATAAGAATTACTTAAATCGAACTTGTAGTTCCGGAGATATGCGTGCACAAACATAAAAACATACATACATACATACACTTATGAAATTTGGCACATTTGTTCAGACGCTGATATAGTCTAACATAAATATATGAAAACTGGGCAATTCTGATAATATTACATACATACGAGTCGAATTAATAACCTCCTTTTTTTTTGAAGTCGGTAAAAACATTTAAAAAATCACGGGTTTTGTATGGAAGCCCCCTTAAGTATTTATTTTATTCTGCTTTTTTCAATATTTGTTATTATAGCGGCGACAGAAATACATCATTTGAATTTCCAGTGTAGAACTATCATGGTTCATGACCCATATCAGCCTGGTAACAGACGGACTGCGAAGTCTTAGTAATAGGGTACCGTTTTACCCTTTCGGTACGAAATCCTAAAAATAAACTAAACTGCAGTGAACTGTTCTATAGCTGCGTCCACTCTAGTCGGGCATGATGTTCACTCACAACAACCTACACTTTAGATTAAGACGTGTACCGCTAACAACAGCGTTGTGCGCCTTGTTTGTGCCGATTAGCGGCTGTTTGTTCAAGGCTGAAGTGACGGGCGTCCGCGGGGCGGCGCTGCTGTGCCGACCAATCACAATCATTTGCCGCACGAACGCCGGAGGTGCTAAACTGTAATTTGTTGTAATAACTGTGAAAATGCTAAAGTACTGCCTTGAGTCAATATTGTTATGTGGCTCGTATACGTTTTACGGTTTCCGATGACCAGTAAGTAGCTCAAACTTGATAGGTCTTTTGTAGCTAGCGTTATGATTATATGTATTACATTTGAACAAACAATAAATGAATAAATAAATAGTAAATATCATTTTCAGTACATACATTCGAATTGAACCTGTAAAACTGAACAACATTTCAGTCAATAAGCTTAAATGAGACAATGTTTCCTACATAACAGCAACAATTCTTAATTTTTATGTTAGGTGTGAAACTGTGGGAACAGCTAGTATTATGATATTTTATTTACCTGCATAGAGATTCCAATCCTACTTATTACGCAGAGCTATGTCTCGGGAATGTTCTAGAGGTTGAATGTGCGATTACTCCCCAATCAGCTCAGTTCAGTGAGCATGTTTGGCTTAACACTCGACATCTGCCACTCGGACTTTGATTCATTTATAATTATAATTCCTGCATTAAGTTATTCATTCGAGGCTAACAACAAAAGTTGAATTTTTTGAATGTTTTTGCTTTGGAACACAAATACATTATCTACCTAAATAGTCAATACATGCAGCCAAAGGCGGAACGCGGCAGAATTATGGAAGACTAGCCTGCTGTTGCCAGCGGTTTAGCCCGCTATAACTATAAATAATGATCCCATAGAAAGACAAAATCGGTATGAAAACTGTCCTGTGTGTTATTCCAGGTTACAAACTGTTTGCGTACCAAATTTTATCCAAATCCGTTCAGTGGATTTTACGTGAAAGTTAACAAACTTCCAACTAAACAAAGTTTTACGTTTATAATTTTAGCAGGATCCAAGTTAGCTCGGGATGGTAGTGACTGTACGTTACGTGGAGAGGCTTTGGCTCAGCAGATGCACGATACAGTCGGTGAGTCTACCTAGCAGACTTGAGTGAGCATAACAAAATATTATCACCTTCTATGTCATGTATAATAGTGATGTACCATTGTACCCACAGCTGGGACACAGGTCAATTCCCTTTGAGAGGGTGTTTTTGTCTAGGTTAGGACAGATTCAGGCGTATCTTAAAACCTATTCCTAATCCTAACTTCCTGTCCTAAGTAATTATTAGACGCAAGTTGAATGTTATGAACGAATGAATAAACTATTTGCAAACTTATGTTACGAAAAAAATAAGCTAACTTTTTGTACAAGAGTCATGTGTGTGACGAGGTCGGGACGTGGTCGCGCGGTTTGCCTTCTCTAGGGTTTATTCGGTCCACGGGTGTTCCAAAGCCGATTACGAGCAGCGCGCTGCACTTCACAGAGTCACAGCTTTTATTAAAACATTAAATGCAGTAGTTCCACTCAACACGATCACTTCACGGGGTGCACAAAGTTTTAAGAGATGCTGCGCATGTGAACGCCCACTTTCCATGAACATGTGTGTCCCGCTGCCCAAGCCCGACACCGACCCGATACCGACTCAACACCAACCCGACACCGATCCGATACCTATCCGACACCGGCCCGATACCGACCCGACATCGACCGGCATCGGCGCGTCCCTATACGAGGCAGTGTGGCGGCGTGCGATCCTATTGCCAAGGATTGCATTGGATTGTCTAGCTCATTTCGCCATTCACTGAACGCCAACCTTTGAGGAACAATCTCCACAAGTTTATCTATTCGCTTACAAGTACTGAATCATAAGATTTGAAAGGTTTCAGATTTTATGTAACATTGAAATAGTATAAAAACCTAACCTAATCATTTAAAGAAAATCGCAATTTTTTAGGTGGTAATAGTAGATTAGTAGCCAAGGCATCTCTAAGGCATCAATTGCAGCCCGAGATATGCGCCTATAGTTCGAGGGTGCAATTGATGCTTACACCCGAGCCAACTACTCTGCTTTAAATCTCGATTGTGAGGTAAGTAGAAAACCCGGCATTGCAAGAATAAAACAGTAATTATAATAAATCCCAAAAACAAACAATATTTAAAGTAAAAGTTTTCTATTCCCGCCTTTTTTCAAGAACGAAATTGGGCTTCGCTGTTCGATATTTAAAATTGATGACTATTATACTCATACGAAGACAAGGCTGAATATCGAAGCGACCTCTTTTGTCATTGGGTTCAATGCATGATGTCTATTGCCAGTATGATGGTTAGATGTACGCGAACTTTTTGAAAGAGTTAAGATTTTTTTTTTAATTACTTACCGCCCTAGGGCTTTTCTAGCTACATTATTACCCTAGAGCGCTAATTGGTTACCAGCCCCATTTGGGGGTAATAAGGACCTACTTACCGAATTTGAGAGATAAATTATTAAATACTTCAAACACGCTATACGTTCAAATACGTAGATTTCATGCTAGAGCCTGGGTTGTTAAGCCTTAATAACATAAAACAGTAATGCGCACGTCGAGACGGACGCGCTTAATGCAAGGTTCCTAATGAAACACACATTACAGAACATTCAGCTAAATTACCCGCGCCTCACTCCGGCCCCTTTTTTTTATTCCTATTCTTACACTAATTGCAGCAATAACACAGCGGAAATTGTACAAAAAATGTTCACTAATTTATCCGTGTGTTAGTGTTTATGTGAATATTGCAGCTATTGGGATCTAGTGTTATTTATGTCGAGCACAAAATTCAATGTTATGAACACCTCACACTGGACCATCCGCCAAAGTCACAGCACGCCAGTCACGGTCAGTCCGGCTGAGGAACAAATGTTTTTTTTTTTTAATTTTATCTTTTTTTTCTTTTTTTCTATTACTTTTATTTCTTATTTTATTAATTACTTCGATGGACTTATTTATAATTTATTTATTCATTAACCTACAATAAATGACTGGTAGAAAATGAATTGTGGCATTAAGTCCGCCTATCTATGTACCACCGTTTGTACATGAAGTTTAAATAAATAAATATTGTGACCTGTGTTCATCTGGCAGCACAACAAACAAGTTACCTGACGAACGGAACAGCGAATAGCTTCTTACAATGAGTGAAAACTCATCCAAACAGACACATTTTACGTACAGTGCAATTGGCATTTTGTTTGACATAGCTGGCGACTCCCGTGCGTACGGTGTACAGTGTGATGCCGGCAGGGAGCGCTTTTATCTAACGACGTGCGCCGTGACTGCAGCGTGTTTACATACTCCGAGACTACCAACTAACCCGAAAGGAATTTCATTTAATTCGGGCGTTGCAATTAAAAACGCAAAATACGAACACCACCGAATTAGTGCCCCGATTAAAATATCACTAAACTTCGCTAACGAGCTACGCTTCATACTCGTCACAGCGTAGCTCGCGTAGTCCTGTAGCAGTGTGCAGAGTAGCGGTTAAATAATAATACACTTGATGAATACATTTTCATGAAAAGTAGTTTAAATATAATGTAAACTTGAATAATTAATTTTCCTAAGCGTTATTCAGATTCAGTTTAAACAGTAAACTTTAAGGATATCTATCGTGTTAGTAACAAAGTGGTTTAGGGCGGTTGCGTCACGTGGAACTCGATTATTCTCAAAGCTGTTGCTAGCGACTTCACGTGATGCCACCACGACGCGCTGCATTTAATTTATCTTATCTAAGGCCATTGGTGCGGGTCAACTCACCCTTTTTTCGCGAAAAAGGGAAGTCGGTTCCCTTTTTCGCGAAAAAAGGGAACCGACTTCAAAACCAAACACAAAAAAGTGTAAAATAACTTTTCTTTCGGAAGTCGGTGGCAATAATCAATGATATAAATAAAAAACAAAGCCACCGACTTCCGAAAGAAAAGTACACTTTTTTGTGTTTGGTTTTGAAGTCGGTTCCCTTAGCTATAGTTTTGGGATAGTTGGGACGAGAATTGAATACTGAATACCTCCCTCAACACGTCCTTCGTTTAACCTTACGTACCTATGTATAACTTGCGACATCTGACTGTTGGCCTGCCTGTGGAATAGGCTTGTGGCCCTTCGCTAACGAAATTTATATAAACACGGAACAAAGCGGCCAAGCGGGGCTCATTCCCGGCTTCCAATTTACGTGGTAGGTATTTTTACAGCCCATGAAAACACAACAGTTATCCTTGTTGTGAACAACGTGAGGTATCCTCCAATTTATGGCTGACTTTTTATATTTATTAAATCCGGGTCGCGCCCGCGTCCGCAGGAGCAGCCCCGACACTGGTTGAAGTACAGTTTCAATCAATTTCAGTTCGTCATCGAGTTTTCCGTCGCCGGTCACATCGTACCCATGAATAATTACAGTCATTAAGGTTAATGATTTATTCGCGTACAATCATTTTTCTTGTGATTCGATTAATTCCGATGTCTTAGTTTATTTGCGTTGGTGTAGGAGCTAGCGGCTGTCCGGGTAACTAAAATGCTAGCAGCGTCCTTTGTTCATGTTACTTTGTTAGGCGGATGGTGACTAAACTTCTAAAAACACAGATATATATAAACAACTTGCACGTGACCGCGACTTCGCACGCGTGGATTTAGGATTTGGCAATGAACTCGGCGACACATGGCGCTATTTATTATCTGAACGTTGTTTTTCCCTGTGTGTACACCTTACAACGAGTTAACAAAGAAACTTACTTTCGCTTGTTATATTATTTAAGGATTTGAATGATTTAATATCAATCCCTTTTTTTACTAAATTCAATTTAAATATAATTTTTGAACTATAAAAATAAAAACTAGTAAAAATTTGTTTTAGATTTGCGGCCATAGTCAGAAACATTATTTTGATAGCAGACTGCGTTCCAGTCTACCTCTCAACATGATCTTGCCATAGAAACAAACTCTTAATTCATTTCTCACGGTTATGATTTTCAGTTTGTCGACTATTATTATTACTACTCGTATGATGTACTCGTATCTGTTCAATGATTTTGATTTTATATTGTTGAAAACTAAAGTCGCATTACAAATAATCTTATTAAAAACTGTGCGCCGATTTCCTTCGTTGCACAGACGGCTGCAGAACTTACGATTAATACGTTCCAATACATTTTATTAAACTGCAAGTCAACCGATTTCACTTTGGAGTTTTCAGCTCAAGCTATTTGCATTCCGGATGCAAGTACAAGCTCGCAGCACACCGTAGCTAGGTGAGCCGCTGTTATTGCTCGTTGCCCACCTGATAGTGCACTTCCCTCCTTGTCCCTTCCTCTCCCTGGAGGGTGGTGGGGTCAGTAGTGACATTAATTGTAAATCAATTGTGTGTGCGGGGGCGGTATGTTTTTTAATGTTACCCGACACCTAAAAGTTGTCAAACATCATCAGTGCATACAATCCAAGCTTCATAATTTACCGTAAATGAATGTAATATGAAACATCGTATCATCATTATTGAGCTGCCCCTGTCCCTGTTCATCCCACCATCAGCGCACCATGTACTCGTACCTCTCTACTACTACTACTACTACTCGTCATGATAAATGATATTTATTTTGTAAGTTGGTTATTAAAAACACTTTTACGCATCACAACCAATGTTTTTAAAGCTAGGTGTTTCGTACCTGACTACTCTGAGAAGAAACAGCCGAAACAAACTCAGAGGTCACAGTCTCTTTTAAAGTCCAAACATTGTTTTGCTCAGGTCATACGAGGACCATGCAAGTGTCTGAGATGGTCTTTTGAGGAAAAAACCAAAGATTTGAGTGGACCTGTTCAGTCAGTGCAAGCATTTGTCGGTTATCGTGTAGCTCGACTCAGAACACAAGGAGCTCAACCGTTACCTTTTTCCTAGTTCCATCATCCTTCACACAGTCCATCACTCGTTTATTTTTTCTTTCACAACAGCTACAGCTCGCGGCCTGCCGGCTGCGGCGGCTGTCGCTGACAGTAGGAACTAATATGCTTAATGGTGCGCGGCTCAATCGCAGCTCTATTGAAACGAGACGCGGTGCGGTGCGGTGTGGGCGCCGCGCGGGCACACCGCCAGCCGGTATCATTTTAATATTTAAACTTCGATTCAAATGGAAGTTAAAAAATCTCGCTATAAATTTTCCTCTTCGGGCGCATGAATAGTTCGCATCGCCCGCGGGAAATTCACATTCGAACTGGAAAAGAAATATTGCAAAGGGAATCCGTTTTAGAGCGGTGCAACGTGAGGGCGAGGGCGGGGAGCTTGCGAGGCGGTGCGGGGTGAGGAGGGCGATGCGGCGGTGGAGAGCGGGTTACGTAACCCGCACACTCGAGCCGTGTAAAACTTCAACAATATGACGGAAATAAATTTCTATCTACTGCAGCGGCTATAACTTTAAATAAAATACACTTCCTCCGGCGGCTGCTCTTCTAATTTCTGTTTAATTACTCGCCGGTTGCCGATGAATAATTCCCTTCATTGCCCCCTCGAGCGCTCACCGCCCTAACAGTCACTTAAGCGCTCGTAAACTAGGTATTTGTATTATTTGCAACTCGCTCACCATCCATAATTAAACAATTCACCTTGAAAGAAGACTCATGCTTAATATTATAGTGCTTCAGCGTTGATTCAGCATTAATTTACAATTTAATATGGTTCGTATTACCGAGTGACATTTTTGTACACTTTTTTTTTTGTAATCTAGAAGTTATCGTGAACTTTATAGAAAAATACTGAAAATAATTCATAGTAAAAATCGGAATAACACAGTTATATTTATATTGCGCGTTGTTTTTATTTAATCTAACAAATGATAATAGAATGTATGGACGAAAAAAAAAAGTTCTATCGAAATCAACTTTGTTTTCTAGCTAAATCAGCTAAATGTAGAATCTCTGACTGGTACTAATAGATTCCTTATACATGTGAAGGACCACCAGTTGTCATCCACAAAAATATTTTTCTTTCAACTTAGGACGTTGTTTTGTGAAAGTATTATTTTCTATGTGGTAATCTAGTTTACTCATCCTACTAATATTGGAAATGTTTGTGAGGTTTGGATGTTAGTAACTCTTTCACGCAAGAACTGCTCAATGGATTTGAATTTTTGGTACACAGATATTTTATAGCCTAGATTAATACATACGAGTAGGATAGTTTTTATATATCTATCTATATCTTTTCGTGGCTCAATAATCTGCGAGCGAAGCCACTGGCAACAGCAATTATATAAAAAGCTTACATCGCTTTTTTGGGTCTCAAAAATAGTGTAGGCGGGTATAAATCGCGGGACTGCCTCATCAGGAAACCGTGACCCTGGAACGTGAATGGCTATTGAAGGATCACCGTGTATTTTAGTCAGTACCAGTCTGACGCTCCCTCCCGTTCCTCCCTGGGCGGGAGGACTCATGTGATGATTTTACCACGGAAAAAAGGCGGGTATATAAAAGGTTTGGTGTAGAAAGTTAGTGAATGAAGCCGCGACGTGTTCGGGCGAGGTAACGCGCGCGCTGATTAGTAAGCGCTGCAGCGCTGCAGCGATGCTCAGTCGATGGTGGACGGTGTGCGTCGCAGGTCGCAGCGCTTTAAGAGGTATTAGCTGCAGTTAGTGCTGCTCACTTCCCGCATATAAATGTTCTTCGTGAAAGAAACCAGTTGAACTTATACAACCTGTACCAAATGTTGCAGATCCATTTTTGAATCTATAGACTGATACCGTTGTGCATTCCTACTTCATCTTTTGCCTGGTCGGTTTCAAATAAATAAAAACTTAAGTATCGGCCCTCATCTTTGAATCGGTGAGTACTTACTTCTAGTAACCGATTAGCACACATAATATTGTAACTTGCTGGCGTCATAGGTACCAACCTGCAATTATCTTCTACAAAATTGTATGTTTAATGTAAGTAGCGGCACATGTCATGTGTAGCGCTCGTTAAATTGAAGTTATTGAACTAAATGTTTTGTAAACAAACAAGCTTTTGTTCACTTCCACAGTTAGTTGAGTGATGGAAACTAGTACCTACTTAATTTTTAAAAATAAAATTATACGTAGGTTTAAAAACACAACAACGTGTGATATGCAAATCTTAGAACAATATTATATGAGCAGCTCGACGGTTCCTCAACCTGGGGATGGATAAGGTATAGTAGAGTTTAGAAAAAATATGACTCAAATCCTGTTTTCTATTTTGAGGTTTTTATTTTAATAGAAATTGTGTTACTTTTGTATTATGATGTATGAAAAAAGTAAGGCAGCAATCTGAGCACCTGCCGGGGTCGCGGAACTATCTAAACAGGTAACCATCATTCTGGAACGTAAAGGGAAATTGTAAGAACTTGGTGAATTTTAGTCAGTACGAGTCTGACAGTCCCGCTCCTCTCAGAGCGGGAGGACTCATTTGATGATATTCCAACGAATAAAGTAAAATAATAGTAACTTCCCGCGTTATTACTTGATCGCTTGGTACTAAGTACGGGTTATTTTTTTACCCGTTGTTGTACTACTGTTACTAATAAAGGTAAACTACAACTACAAACATAAACTGTTGGGCATTGTGACCACGAAATAAAAATTGTCTTTGGGGTAAAAAAATTTCATTTTATGGCATTAGAAGCAAAATAACTAAGTACATATATATGCAAGATACATAGCACTAGAAGATCCGTGCCACACGCCGCCCGATCTCTCACTTAGCATCTCATGTGGAAATATTATATTATATGATCCTTCATTTACTATTCTGCGTTAATTTTGAGCTACAAAATTAAATAGCAGTACGTTAAAACAGCAGTGTGGTATTGAAATACGCGAATCATTTCCAACGAGAGCTTCCTCTCAACCAGCCATTAATATTTAACGTCCGCGCCAAGCAAAAAGTGAAAGTGGGCTTACGGCAGTTACCACGCTACCGCACCGAGTTACTTGCGCCGGGCCGCACCAGGCCTCACCGGGCCACACCAGGCCACACCGGGCCACAGAACAAGCAGCCTAATGAGCTGACTAATGGACGTAACGTCGTATCTCACAATAGAATATTCAATATTCGCGTACGGTATTTATGGAAACCCACAATAATGTATAGATAATTATTTCATTCGTGTGCGTTACTGAAATATACATGTGGGGACCATTTTTCTGCTTCCCTAATTATAATTAAGCGGTGGTTTAAACATCTCTGTAGAGAATTTAAATCTGCGTGGCTGTTTCATTTATTGTCAGTTCTTTAATCCGAATGAGATATACCTACGTACTTATATTATAAACGGCTATGATATTTTAAAGTATTTTGACACAGACTAATTGGTCGTTGGGAATTCTTTTGATAGTACATAGCTTATCTTTATCAATGAATACTTTTTATAAAAAAAACTTAAAAAATTAGGTCCAATTCACCAGTCGTGAGAAAAGCAAGTGTGTGAATTTAACGCCACCCGCTTGCTCAATGCTCAAGGCCATCGGCGTATTAAGATATAATATTCCTCGGTACCACTACGGGTCTGCTACTGACTGTGCAGTTTTCCGTGTGGTGAGCACTGCCCCTCGTACCCGATAACAACCATAGTATGTAGGTACACACTTTTTTTTTCAGCGTGGTAAAATCATCAAATGAGTCCTCCCGCCCAGGGCAGGGCGGGAGGGACTGTCAGACTTGTACTGACTAAAATCCACGGTGTCCTTCATTAGCCCTTTACGTTCCAGGGACACGGTAATGGAATAAGTCCCGCGACCCCGGCAGGCTTTGGCCCTCTAGAGGGGGGCCCCGTTATAGTATGTACACACTTAGATTTTTTAAAGATATTCCCTGCTACTGTGTTGACAACAATTTTACGTTATAATAGTAAATTTCATGAGAAAGTGTTTATTTCATGTTAGTGGTCGTGACTATAGTAAGGTCCCGGAGTGACGTCACGAGACAACACGTCGCGGTCGACTGTTCAACGTGTCACCGCGCGCCGACAGATTGCGATTCTGATTGCAGCTGTAATTACACCTCGGACCTTCCCCTCCCCACCCCTACGAACTGCTCGTCTCACCCCCCCCCCCCCCCCCCAGTATCCCGCACCTCACCCGTGACCACTTGCACTGACACAAGTATCTTTCCGGATCCGTCACGCGACACTGCATGAGCTCTGGATTGATGTCTTTAATAAGAAAAAGGACCGCCTCCCTAGCTAGTCGGCTACGCACTGCCACCAACAGTGTTCTGAGCGTGTTCTCAGATCGGTGGGACTCCCCTCTGCTGCGCCACTGGGTTAAGATCCACACCGTTTGATTTGTTTTTATTTTTATCTGTTTCACTATCTCGATAATTACATTACTAACACTAGTTATTAAGTTACTTTGTTGATACTAACACTATGGACTCATGTCTGAATTAAAGAATTTGAATTTGAATTTATCCTATGTGTTCAATTTAATCTAAATTTGCAAATACTGAATTGTATCACACCCAAAAGCATATCAGATGTAGAAAAACCCTAAAAAAAATTGTAAATTAATAGATTTAAAAAATCTAAAAACCCACGTTTTTAAATGTCCTAAAAAGAAGAAAATAACCCTACGGGGCTGAGAGAGGGGCCACTCAAAACGTGGGGGCGTATATTATTTAAGGGATTATTTATGGGATATATTTACATCACGTGAGATCGTAGGTGTAACTTGCAAAGATACGCCCCCACGTTTTGAGTGGCCCCTCTCTCGGCCCCGTAGGGTTATTTTCTTCTTTTTAGGACATTTAAAAACGTGGGTTTTTAGATTTTTTAAATCTATTAATTATTTTATTATTTTTATCATTGTTCATCGGGTTTGAAGCTACCCTGAAAATTTCAGCCTGCTAGCTTATCGCCTCAAAGCCTGTCCACCATCTTGGACGTCCGCCATATTGGATTAATAGCCTAGCCTAGCATAAGCCACATGACTATTTTTTTCGTATTCCTGACAGCAAACCCTTTCATTTGATACCCATATCACTGGGGTGGATTTCAAACAGCCAGTCTACCATCTTGGACGTCCGCCATATTGGATTTAAGTCACGTGACTATTTTTTTCGTACTCCTGATAGCAAACCCTTTCATTTGATATCCATATCACAGGGGTGCATTTCAAATAGCCTGTCTGCCATCTTGGACGTCCGCCATATTGGATTTATGTCCCGTGACTATTTTTTTCGTATTCCTGACAGCAAACCCTTTCATTTGATACCCATATCACGGGGGTGGATTTCAAACAGCCAGTCTACCATCTTGGACGTCCGCCATATTGGATTTAAGTCACGTGACTATTTTTTTCGTACTCCTGATAGCAAACCCTTTCATTTGATATCCATATCACAGGGGTGCATTTCAAATAGCCTGTCTGCCATCTTGGACGTCCGCCATATTGGATTTATGTCCCGTGACTATTTTTTTCGTATTCCTGACAGCAAACCCTTTCATTTGATACCCATATCATGGGGGTGGGGTTCAAACAGCCAGTCCGCCATCTTGGGGAGGCCGCCATATTGGATTTGTTATGACGTTTCTTAGCTAGTCATGTATTGTCATCAGAACTCAAAGCGTGTACAAAATTTCAGCATGCTAGCTTATCGGGAAGTGCCTCAAAATTGAGTTGCAAAAGTCCAACCGGAACGACAAACAAACAAACAAACTTACAAACAAACAAACAAGAAAAGTGAGTGTATAAAAACGTGGGAAAAAATAAAGTTTTTTTTTAAATACAGTGTGGAATTTTGTAATGCCACCTGGAGGGAAAGTACTCTTAATACTGCAAATAGAAAATTTTACTCAAAGGAAACATTCCTTTATTTTTGAATAGAAAGCAAACTGCATTCAAAGATTTTCGGAAATTCTCTTCTCCCACACCCGGGAATCGAACCGGCTAAAATCTGAAAAAATTATACCCTGTACTTTTATTGCATCGATTTTCTACTTATAGATTATAGGAAATTAGTTGATACTTATAATAATCACTTTTCTTCAGTTGATATAATTTTCCTTAGCAAGGTATCATATAAAAAGGAAATCTATAATATCTTAAAAGACCAACATTAGTCATTGAGGTTGTGCATGTTGGCTCTTGGGTCGCTTAACCCTTAAAAGGTTCTCAAAGAACTAATTAAATAAAAACTAATTTCTTCTTTTAAATGTCACTAAATATTCATTTCATGAAAGTACATTATTATACACAAATAAATATAGTTGGGCGACCTATGGCACTAACAGTACATTTTATTAATAGTACAGTATCGGCCACAGATTTCTTGAATTTGTGTCTTTTCCTTATTTTTCAATATTGTAAAAATCATGTAATTATAATTTACATTAGGTTAAGTTAAATTGGTATTGTCTTCACTAACAGCTAGCTATTTTGTAAAATAATTTGTGGATATCGTCGTTAGTAGTGTATATGCTACTCTTGTTAACAAAGTATTGTGATTACATTATTATACGCTACTGTTTGTTATCCCTAATGAAATAAAATAAAATAAAAAAATAAAAAATAAAAAATAAAAATGAAAACCTACAAGAAGTCGAACGAAAGAAGTCGGAACGTAGCTGCGTGTATGAGGTAATTTAAATATGGAATGTTAGATTAAAATTTGAAAATAAGATTGTCATAGTTGTTATTCACATTTGATTGTTTTTACAACTCTTTTCACATTTCGTCTCACGGTGAAAACGGCTTATCAAGAACAGTTTGATTTAATGGAAGCTTATTTTTTAAATAACAAAAACGTGAATCTAGCTCTGCAGTGACATGGAGAGAGATATCAAGACCGACAGGCACCAACTCGGTTCGTATTGAAAAGAATGGTAGAAAATTAAGAATACGGGTGGTTTCAAGAAGAGACGGCAAACTATTCAGCAAAACTATTTCGATTTTGAACTAGATGTTTTAACATACTTTGAATCATCCGAAGGCTTCAAGTAGAGATGCTGCCGATGAATTAGGAACAACCCACACTCGCGTACTTAAAGTGCTGAAAAAGTATAAGTATAAATGCTATCGTGAAGGTCGGTTGGTGCAAAAATTGCATATTGGGGATCGTGACAGACGATTACAATTTTGTGAAAACATGCTTGGAGAAATTGACCGAAACCCTAATTTTTTGAGTAACATTGAATGGTCTGACGAAACCAACTTCAGCAATAATGGCATGTACAATCACCGCAATAACCATTATTGGTCTCGAGTGAATCCTGTTCGTGTTCATGAAACTAACAATCAAGTAAGATTCAACGTTCGGTGCGGAATTATGAGAAATAATGTAGTGTTAGTCCACGTGTACGGAGGTCATTTAAACACTGTCAAGTATATTGAAATACTGGATCTCTTAAGAAACGAGTTAAATGGTTTCCCCGAGGGAGAGTGAAACCAAATAATTCTACAGCAAGATGGTGCTCCAGCACATAACAGCAGAATCCCTACTACCTACATTAATAACCATTTTAATACCTGGATTGGTACAAACAGCACAATCAGATGGCCTGCGAGATCGCCAGATCTCACCCCATTAGATTTTTTTTTGTGGGGATTTGTAAAAAAACAAATTTACATGAAATCTTATGCGAATGACAACGAGTTGAGAGTTGAAGTTCAGAATACGATTACGATAGAATACGATATTCACCACAACACTTTATTAAAGGTTACTAGAAATGAATTCGTTAAAAGAATTGTATATCCAAGAGAACGGAGCTCATTTCGAGCAACTAATTAGTTAGTTTACCATTTTTTGTAAATAATTAATTTTTTTAAGATTTCCTGGTTTTCCTTTCATTTAATTTATCATGTTTGTTAGAGAGATTTCATCCTTTTAATTATTGACCCTAACGATCGATGCAATAAAAGTACAGGGTATATTTTTTTCAGATTTTAGCCGGTTCGATTCCCAGGTGTGGGAGAAGAGAGTTTTCGAAAATTTTTGAATGCAGTTTGTTTTCTATTCAAAAATAAAGGAATGCTTCCTTTGAGTAAAATTTTCTATTTGCAGTGTTATGAGTACTTTCCCTCCAGGTGGCATTACAAAATTCCACCCTGTATATCTATACATATAATAAAATCGTAGAGCTATCATTCCTGTACATTGAATATTTTTTTTTCTTTTTGTATTTTTTTTTGACATAAGGAATCGATTCTGATGCCAAATCAACTTTTTTCCGGTTTTTTCTTTTGCGTTAATTCCTAAACTACTGTAAACTTTCCAATCAAATTTTCCTCAAATATTCCTCATAATATGCTTCTGGTCTTAATAGGCTATGTATTATTACGCTATTGTCACTGGGAGATAAGCAATTTTGAATTATGTTGTTTTTAATGGTATGTTTTGAGTTGGCGGCTTAATCACTGGATAATATTTATTCAATTTTTCCTCAAATATTCCTTATACTGCTCTTCAATTAATAGGGTATGTATAATTACGCCATTGCCCTTGGGGGATTAGCAATGTTATATTATGTTGATTTTCAGTCATTGTTGACATGAAGTGTTTGTAATGGTAATGATTCAAAAACAATCAAATCTTTCTGTTATTTTGTGTTTAATGTATGTTTTAAATTGGTGCTCAAACCAGTGCATAGATTCTGTTTTAAACGACAACAAGTTTTACTCATCAAGTAAAATAAGCTATTTGTTAGTTATCACGCGGTATGCTAAAGGGGGAAGAGCAACGCTTTCGTACGTTCAATTTTGTTAACAATTTGCAGCGATACTGTAAATCGACCAAAAAATGACAGTCTAATGTTTAAGATAAACACGGATTTTTAGGGTTCCGTAGCCAAATGGCAAAAACGGAACCCTTATAGATTCGTCATGTCTGTCTGTATGTCTGTCTATCTGTCTGTCTGTCCGTCCGTATGTCACAGCCACTTTTTGTCGAAAGTATAAGAGCTATCCTGTTGAAACTTGGTAAGTAGATGTATCATGTGAACCGCATTAGGATTTTTACACAAAAATAAAAACAAAACAAATTTTGGGGGAGGCCCCCATATTTGGAATTGAAACTCAAAAAATTTTTTTTCACCAAACCCATACGTGTGGGGTATCAGAATCTATGGATAGGTCTTTAAAAATTATATTGAGGTTACTGATATCATTTTTTTCTAAACTGAACAGTTTGCGCGAGAGACACTTCCAAAGTGGTAAAATGTGTGTGTGTCCCCCTGTAACTTAGGTATATAATAACTTTTTAACAAAAAAATCAAACCGACGAAAGATTGAACTGAAAAGCTAAAAATAAATTTTGAGGCGGCGCCAAACAAACATACAAACATGTACCTAAATTAATTATTTGAAGCGAAGCATAATTTTATTGTAGCTAGCTTAGATTAAAAAATGTAGCTAGGTTGCTTTTCGTTGATTGTTTCTTTGGCGCCGCCTCAAAATTTATTTTTAGCTTTTCAGTTCAATCTTTCGTCGGTTTGATTTTTTTGTTAAAAAGTTATTATTTTTAGCTTTTTAGTTGTATACCATGATTAGAGTGTTTAACACATGGAAAAACCCGTCTTCCCTTTTGTCATTGTCAACGTAACCGTCACAGTAATTAGTATTAACTGTTGAGGACCTGTAACTTGCAACTAAAAACTCCACTCTCAGACTGTCAACGACTGTCAAATCCCAACTATGTTTAAAGTTCTTATCATGATGAATGAAATGAGCCCAAATACGATATAGTTGCTGTTAACTGTTGAGGATCTCTTGCTACTGCCTTCTGTCCTCATCATCAGACCCTCGATGACAATTATACTCCAGCTAGGTCTAAAATTTTCATCAAGACTAATGAAATGAGCCCAAACACGATATAGGTGCTGTTAACTGTTGAGGACCTCTTGCCCCTGCTTTCCGTCACCATCCTCAGACCCTCGATGACAATGATACCTCAGCTGGGTCTAAAGTTCTCATCAAGCTGAGTGAAATGAGTCCAAACACGATATAGCTGTTGTTAACTGTTGAGGAACTCTTGGGACTGACTTCACAACATAACAGGGATCTGGAGTTGATCTGATGATGGTGACACCATCATGTTATCTTCTCCACATCTCTGCTATATAGTAATGTCCTCAGAACTACATATGTTAACTTTATTTCAAACGAATCGGTTCACAACTGAAAATTCTGTAGGAAAGTTGACAATCAATTCCTTTTTTTCTACCCTTAGAGGCCGATTTTAGTTTTGAAATTAAAAACTTCCAACGAAAATTGGTTTGGATGAGATGAAGTTAGCAGTTTTTGAGATATAGTACATCCGCAAATATAACTTTGCCATTTATACAAACACTATGAAAAACAAAGTTATTTTTATTGTTTGTGTATATTACTAAATTCAATATAATTATATCCCTATTCTATGCTTGTTAAAATTAATGTCACTCAAACAAGGACGTTTCCTATGCAAACTATGTACCTAGAACATTATTGATCTAAATTAATATTATAAATGCAAGTATGTTTGTTTGTTTGCCTTTTGACGTAATCTACCCACTGAATCGATCGTCCCAAAATGTTGCATATACGTTGTCAGGAGTACAGACACGTATATATGGTACTAGTGGCCCGTACTTCCCAGCTTCGCATGGGTATATTAAGAACCGCTCGTCCGATTTTGTGCAAACTTCACATAAAGCATCTACTAAATAGTTCGAACAAAGCCTATACATTTGGTTTAGATAGGTGAGCCCGTTCTTGAGTTACAACATTACAACGAAATGTGGCATTGATTTTTATATGTTAGATCTTTCATCCCGAAAAACAGAAGTGAACTGTTGCCGGAAAAAAAAAACAGTTACGTTCATATTGAAGATGGCTCCACTTACACGATCCGAATTGTTTCTCAAATTCTAAATTAACGCAAGCGAAGCCGCGGGAAAACACTAGTTTATAATAAGAATTTTTAACTCAAATAACCAATTACGTAAGTTGAACAATATCTATACCCATTTAAATACCTTTATTTTTTTCATGATGATTTCAATACCAGAGTTTAGTTTATTATAGTAGCCATACACCATTGTCTATCGTCCATTCCATCGTCCATCAAATTGGCAGTTCGTCCATATACACCATACTGCCTATCGTCCAATCGGCATGACGATAGATTTGGTCAAACTTCAAATCGGAAGCAGTGATGCCAACTTAGCAACTTTATAGCTAAAACTGAACTATTTCTTCAGAATGCCACTTATTTATATGTAGAATGAGCCACTGTTGCATTATCTTGTCTTTCGATTTCGAACCGGGACACTACTTGACTAATTTCGAAAGTCTCATGATGAAATGAAAAGTAGCTAGAAAAAGTAGCTAAAAAGTTTAGCCACAAGTTTTATAAAATTGTAGCTGTCGGTCACCGAATAATAGCTAGATCTAGCTATAAAGTTGCTAAGTTGGCATCACTGCAGGCTGCTGATTTGAAAATTGATCATGCCGATTTGATCCATTCGGAAGGATCAAATTGGCGTATGACAGTTATATTTGATAGGCTTGATCAGCCTATCAAATTTAACTGTCATACTAATTTGATGGATTACACGCCCACACACGGTCAATTCTAACTGATCCAATCGGCAGCGTCATGCCGATTGGACGATATGCAGTATGGAGTATGGCTACCATTAGGGTTACTTTTATCTGTCACTGACTTTACTTCTGTAATCTGTATCTCCTAATTTCATCACATACCCGATTTCATAAGTTTGAAGATTTCTGGGTTGTCCCCATACATCAATTTATTATTCTCGTTGACTTTTTTTAACCGACAAAATAAAAAGGACGACGTCCTACAATTCTACATATTATTTACATTTAACTTATCGATCCTAACGACGACGCTAATCACAAAATCACTATGCTGGAAAGAAGATAATATGACGAAGCATCTAATAAGCTAGTTCGGATTATCGTGTAATCTCGTTTTTATTATTGGAGGCGACCGACCGCCGGACATATGCTACGGATACTAGTCCCGGCTACGAGTGCTACGTCTACCGCTACGAGTGCTACGACTACCGCTACGAGCTACGGCGTAGCGAACATTGCATTTCGTTTCACATAATTGCATAATAATTATAATTATGTTAAAAGCACTCCGCCCGCGACTTCGTCCTCGCGGATTTTGGGACATTTTTCCTGTGAATTTCAACTCCAGGCCACCCTCTCTATGAGACACTTTTGGAAAACCTTAGTACGCATTCATATAAATTATAACTTTGCAAAACACAAAATAATTCAAATAAAAGAATTTTCCCTATTAAACATTGATTATTGCAAAATCTGTACCATGTGCATTCATTTGATTTTAGGTTTTCAAGATTAAGTCCAATAAACTATTCACATAAAAAAAATGTAATTGCCTTAATCAATTACTAAAAGAGTTTTGAATAGTTTCTAGATTCTAAGTCGAACGAATAGGATTTATTAATAGAAACTGATTTTCCAGTTTAAACCCACCAGGGATGATTTTTCAGAAATACGAGTAGATAAATACGTACCTATTGTTTATTTGATTGACGTGTTATATATGGGATCTTTTGAGTTTATCGAAGCACGCAGTAAAATTCTACCCTTATAACTAAATAATTATCCCTTTTCACCAATTCTGGGGATGATTTTCGAAAAACCCTAAAACACGTGTTTGAATATTTTTGATATAATGGAAAGGGGGAATTTTTCTAGTTAGCGTGGATATATCGCAAAACATCGAAAGAATTTCGAGGCCGATTTTGACGAAAACTAAAACTCGAATTAATAAAACTGAAGTGAATATAATGAGAAGGAGTGGTTTTGATTTAGTTGACTGGAGTGCTTGTATTAAGAGTTCGGTTGTGTGTTGCAGTGCTGTCGTGCGGCGAGGCGGGAGGTGGGCCGCGACTCACGAAGCGCTACGTGGGGCTGTACACCGGGCCCTACTTCGACCCCTCCGCGCCCAACAACATCACCACGCAGCTGGGCACGCACGCGTACCTGCCCTGCAAGGTACTTGTCAACTAGCGGCAACAAGCACCTCCCCCCCTCCCCTCAGGCCTGCGAGTAACTGTCGTGTGTGTGTTCCAGGTGCGGCAGTTGAGCAACAAGTCCGTGTCGTGGATCCGGCGCCGCGACGCGCACATCCTCACTGTGGACCGCTTCACATTCATCGCCGACGAGCGCTTCCAGGCCTTCCTCGTTGAGGCTACCGACACCTGGACGCTGCAGGTATCATGTCTTTTATGTCATTCGCTCTTATTTTATGATCTGAATCAAAAACTGATTGATAAGAGTGTAGAGAAGATCTAAACAACAGGTTTCAGATCCTTGCACTCTTAAAACAGACTGTTCTGGCGAGTTCTGAGTTATGCTCTGGGGTGGTTATCTCTATCACGCAAAACTGAGCTCGCACTTCTTAACGAGGGTGCTGTAATTCCTCAAAATTGCGTAGAGAATGTGGTGCAACTCCACATTATCCCATTCGCACAGCAAGGAATACCTGAGTTCTTGAAGCAGAATAATGCTCGAGCAAACACAACGCGACTAACAGTGCACACATTCCTTTACGCAGGTGAAGGGCAACGCTTAAAAAAAACGTGTACGTGTGGCACTCGGGGACTGCCACGGTAAAGCTATTGCATAGCATTTGAAAAAAAAAAGAAAATATTATCGCCTACCGTGAATGTTCCACGAGAATATCATTTATTTAAAATGTTTGTGGTGCACTACTGTAATAAAGAAAGTAAAGCATAATGAAGATAAGTGGGTCTTTTATGTACAAGATTCCCAGGTCTCACTTCCAGACTGGGTCAAAATTTTCAACTGGTTATGGGCCCAGCACGCTTCCACCGCGCCACTCTGCTTTGTTGTAGGAGAATTTTATAAGTAGGTTTCATTGTGAAATCTCTTCTCCTTTTGTAGCTGGCCGTTTAGAACGAGTAAGAAAAAGTAAATTGTTTTTATGACGGATGTTTTTATGATTGCCGAAGTCTGCCGAATTGAAACGACGTTAGACGATACGGGGTGTTCGATTCGTGTCGCCGCGCTCAGAACCCGCGATAAAAGCTATGCGTGTGTGCAGGTGAAGTACGTGCAGGCGCGAGACGCCGGCGTGTACGAGTGCCAGGTGGGCACCGAGCCCAAAATGAGCCACTTCGTGCAGCTCAACGTAGTAGGTGAGTCTTACCACTGACGACTCCTCTTTGTCTCACAACTCGGATGCTCTAATGTCTACACATTCAACTGTCGACTTACACAACCACCACACCCCGGTTATTATTCGAGGTGCTCGGTGATGAATCAACGATCTATTAATGTACACAAAACGCCCAAGTAAGAAAAATTATGTGTTATAATATATTTGGTGTGATGTCGACAGTGCCAAAGATCGAGATCGTGGGCGAGTCGGACCTGTACGTGAAGGCGGGTACGACGGTGAGCCTAAAGTGTGTGATCACGCAGGCGCTGGAGGAGCCCGCCTACATCTTCTGGTACCACAACGACGAGCGCGTCCTCAACTACGACAAGAGCCTCGTCGAGATCCGCATGGAGCGGGTGGCCCCCGACACCACGGTACGACTGTGCTCACGTGCACACACTCTCCCCTGCTACGTACACTGACACACTCTCGGTGGCGCTCCTCACACACCCACGTATTAAATCATTCATATTCCCCTTACGACAAGAACTTGTAGTCTATGGACATAAGTAAGAAAGCCATTGATCGAAAGGCATCGCCACAATTACTTTATATTTTTATTCTGTAAACTTTGAAACCCGTGGTGTGTCCTCGCCTAGTAACTGGCACAGCACGCACCTGGCTTGATTTCATCATGGCTTTATTTTTAATCTAGTGTGCATCATTTCTAAGCCTACTCCACGTCAAAACTTATTGATGATTCTAAGTGAAACGTGTATGTAATACAAGTAAGTAAAGGCCTGGTTGTGTGGTTGCAGGTGGGCAACTTGATAATCTACAGTCCGCGGCGCGAGGACTCCGGCAACTACTCGTGCTCGCCCTCCAACCTGGACTCAGCGTCCGTCATGCTGCACGTGCTCAGCGGTCAGTACCACCACCACATGGCATGCTTGACTGACAGCCAAGATGCCTACTTTGACATGCCTCTTCTAATTTGTTTTTAAAAATTGATTGCAGACACAACTTGAACCTGCGACCTTCCCATTCAGTACCCTGGACACTAACAACTAAGTCACGTCCTGTTTGCTCTACTGAATCTTTCAATCAATATTGTTAACATCTTACGGTGATATTAGTCGCAATCTACTGTTGGTTGTTGAAGTGTCAAACTTCAACAACCAACATGTTGAAATTACTAATTAATTAACGATGTTGTAACAGATGATATCTATCATAATATCTATAAATAGGTATTATATAAAAATCAATTGCTGTTCGTTGGTCTCGCTAAAACTCGTGAACGAACGGCTGACCCGATTTGGCTAATTTTGGTTTTGAATTATGTTTGAAGTTCAGGGAAGGTATAAAAAATTAATTATTCATTAATTCATAATTATGTAACATGTTAACAAGCGATTGAAGGATTCGAACTAAGGAATAAAGTATTTTTAAGGCGGGGTGGTTTTTTTATTGTGGATAGTAATGTTACAATAACTTTATGTGAATACTGAATTAACTTAATAAGAATTAAAATAACAAGAGCATCAAAACATTCATCCACATCGCTGTCAAGGCGAGGTTTTATTTTACCCAGATTCTAAAGTGAAATCTTGAACGCAACGAAGGATTAAAAGTACTTTACGGGAGCTTAAAATAGTGTAGCCCCAGAGGTGGCCCACTCTACTTTTTATCACCTTCTACGATAAAATGAGTTGTTGCAACTTTTGAACAAGTACATTACGTTACATTTTTCCTATTCTGAGTCTGATTTTGAGTTTGACGCTCTGTCTCTGATTTTTTAAACTGACTGGGTCGAACTCTTAGTCTGACTGATTCTGTTTGTGAGTCTGACTTATAATCAGCCTGAGTCTTAAGTCTAAGTTCGAGCTTGACTTTGTCTCTGACTGAGTCTGAATCTAAGTCTGACTCGGACTCCGACTGCGAGTCATAGGCAGATGTTAAACATCTGCGGCTATTGTGACTACTGTATGGCTCACACGTTTTTTTTTATTTGGCTCGTTCTGTCCTAAATAACATAATATCTATCAACAATTTCTTATCAACAATATCCAATAATTCTATATTCATTCACTCTTAATCTCTAGGGACTAGAAAAATTTGTTAGTCCCTGTTTATGAGGAATAAATAAATTATTTTTAGTAGATGTCATAAAAAATAATATTAGTTCTGAATGTGACCCTTTACGGCCGCACCCTCAGGTGAGCAGCCAGCGGCGATGCAGCACGGCAACGCGGCGGGCTCGCCCCCCCCGCCCCCGCGCGCCGCGCTGCTGGCCGCGCTGGCGACGTCGCGTGCGCGCGCGCTGCTCAGGCTACTGCTGCTCATCGCGCTTGCGCTCCTCTACCCGTGAGTAACATCCGCCTCAGATACTATCACGTGAGCCTGCCTCCCG
Source organism: Agrotis exclamationis (assembly GCA_950005045.1). Lineage (NCBI taxonomy): Eukaryota > Metazoa > Arthropoda > Insecta > Lepidoptera > Noctuidae > Agrotis > Agrotis exclamationis. Next base: position 22,251,337 of record OX465434.1, read on the forward strand.
CCTCCCAAACATATTATCGTCACGTGACCCGCGTTGTATAGGTCGTTCACTTAACGGGATTACTTTCGATTCCAGGGTGCTATGTCACGACGAGGACGACGGCAAATAGCGCAACGAAGTGTGAAGAGCCTCGATACAGGACTCAGTGACTTCAGTGTGAGTGTGAGTGAGTGCGAGAGCGGGTGCGCGGGCGCGCGCGCCCTCACGTCCAACACGCCGCATGCGATGCGGAGTGGTTAAATTAAATGTATTGTAAAAATTTCAAATGTATTACTTAGATAAAGGAACGGTCTGTCGTACGCGTTGTGATATGAACGATGTGAGAAGATAATTTAAATTACGAAATTATTCGTATTCGTACCTACCTACTAAAGTTTATATTATGGGAAACAAAACTATGTACATAGGCCGACGACGCGAGCGGAGCGGTACCTCGCGGCCCGACTGCCGCTCGTGCGTCTTTCACATTTGTAAAGTTGTATATAATTATTATAAACGATTACAATTAATTATATTAATAGTAACATTGACTAATCTACTGCGCGATCTTGGTGGCGCATCTCGTCTCTTGGTTGACACATACTATGTCAGACTTGCGTCATGCGTCTGTCACCGCGCATGCGCCAAACGTCTGTGTGTAACACCATGCATGTGCATGCGCTAGACGTACGAGTCTGACATCGAATATGTGCTAGACGTACGCGTCTGATGTCGAGTATATGCCAGACGTATGTGTCTGATACCGCGCATGGCATACGTATGTGTGTCAAGAGCTGACCAGGCGCGCCGCCACGTGGAGCTATGCTCGACTACTCATAACGACATCGAAATCGTTTTAACCGCTAACGTCTCACGGACGGCCATTGTACTCGTGTCATTTGTTCAACAGTACAAAACTGTAAGGAATTGTAACATAACTTGTGAATTGGTTGATTTGAGTATAATCATCTATGTTAAGATGATGTTTTATATAATGTGGTCAATACGAGACGATGCTTGTCGACGGTCCAGCTTTGAATGTTAACCTGTGATTTATTAATTAGTGCCTGTATAGTACAGTGTACACCCTGCATTTCCTTAATAAGAATTCATTTTTGTATTGTTTGTGTGGTGCGAGGTGTGCCGTCGGCAGACATCACTCGCGACGATCAATACTTCGTTGACTTTACTGAACACTATTATGTCGTCGAACAGTGGTTCCGAGTTGAAAACGTTTGGTTCGTCAAGTTGACACTGTTACTGCCTCACTTGTAAATATATTGATGTAAGTAATACAAAATAAAGATGAAATCGTTGAAACATTGTCGGTTGTCTTATTGTGTCCTCTGATCGCGCTCTTCACCACACGATACTTACGCCTAGATTACACGCAGCGACTGAAGTGGCGAGTCAGTGAAAAGTTTACAGCATTAACACACGACAGCGTGCTCCACTGAGCTACTTTGTATCTTAATTAACAGTGGAAGCCAATTTGTAAACTTTGTTTTATCTTGGTAAAATCATCAAATGTATCCTCCCACTCGTACAGTCAGACTTGTACTGACTTAAATCCACGATGACCCATAATAGTCCTTTATATTCCAGGGTGACGGTTACTTGATGATGATGAGAGAGTCCCGCGGCCCAGTAAGATAGTTGATAGCTCTTATACCTGTATTTCTTACAGTACTTGTTAAATAAACGGTGTGTGAAGTTCAACTATTTTATGATATTAATTAGAAGTCATAATTAAGTTTGCTGTTCGTGTGCACATCACTATTCAAATTATAAGATTATCTTAAGCGCATATTCTGAAAGTTGGCAACGTCAAATAGTTGTCAAATATTAACAAGTTCTAATTAATTTAGCAATGTTACTGTATGGAAACAAGAAATATGGCTCTGTAGTGCACTAAAAACCGGCCAAGTGCGAGTTGGACTCGCCCATGAAGGGTTCCGTAGCAGCAAGCATAGATTAGAGATATAATTATATTGAGATTAGTAAGTAATATACACAAACAATAAAAATAACTTTGTTTTTCATAGTATTTGTATGAATGGCAAAGTTATATTTGCGGTTTTTGAAAATGTACTATATCTCAAAAACTGCTAACTGTATCTCATCCAAACCAATTTTCGTTGGTAGTTTTGGTTGAGGTCTACATTACATATTTTTTTTAGTTTTATCATTCTCTTATTTTAGAAGTTACGGGGGGGGGACACACTTTTTACCACTTTGGAAGTGTCTCTCGCGCAAACTGTTCAGTTTAGAAAAAAATGATGTTAGTAACCTCAATATCATTTTTAAAGACCTATTCATAGATACCCCACACGTATGGGTTTGGTGAAATTTTTTTTTTTGAGTTTCAATTCTAAGTATGGGGGGCACCCCCAAAATTTGTTTTGTTTTGATTTTTGTGTGAAAATCCTAATGCGGTTCACATAATACATCTTTCTACCAAGTTTCAACAGGATAGCTCTTATACTTTCGACAAAAAGTGGCTGTGACATACACGGACAGACAGACAGACAGACATGACGAATCTTTAAGGGTTCCGTTTTTGCCATTTGGCTACGGAACCCTAAAAAATGATAAGGGAATGGAATATCGTAACACCGAATATATAGTTTTAGATGTAAAAAAGTATTTGGAAACCTACCAAATGCCTTTTTTACATCTGAAACGGTGACAACATCAACTTCGGTGTTTTAATTGCATTCTTATATCAACTTTGTATTAGTAGCTATTTGCGACGTTGCCAACTTTCTGGATATGCGCCTTCTCTTTACAATTTTAAACTGATGCAGCCGTTCACCTGAATCAGTTTAATAATATTATATTCTTAATATTTCTTCTTAATAATGTAAACCAAAGAAATGAGAAGCAGAGTAATTTTTAATAAGTAGGTATATAATTATTTTAATTTTTATTATAATTGCAAAAATTGTGTAAAAAAAGTGTCAGAAGAACATTACATAACAGAATTTAATTTACTGCTGAGATTTTGGTCAACATCCAAAAGAATAAAATAATAGAATTTATATAATCGTTAGTTTAGTATTAAAGAAGACTCGTAAAATATGGTGTCGATGATGACCCTCACCACTGCTGCACTGCTGAACACCACAGAGACTGCTAGTACTGGTGCAGAACTGGGGCCTTATTACAACGTCTTAAAACCAGGCTTGTTCCAGTGAGTAAACGAGATGGCGCTAGACGACTTGTATAGCATGTCACTTTCACTCGCCGGAACAAGCCTGGTTTTAAGACGTTGTAATACGACCGCAGATCGCCTCAGCGGCGCGGCGGCGTGTGGTCGCACTAGGAGGGCTCCGCGGGGGACGCGCGCAGGAAGGCACGCAGCTGGTCGCGCACGCCGTAGTTGAGCGACAGGGTGGCGGACAGCAGGCGCCGCCCCGACACCGGCGACACCGCGCCCTCTGACACACAACCACTCAAGCTTAGCTCACAGCCACACGCTACATCAAAAATTGGAATACTCAACAACATACTGTTTGATACGATGTCACTGAATAATATTGGATTATTGGACACTTTGGAATACATTACATTAAATACACACATGTTATTATAAGAATCATCATAAACTAACGATTGCCTGCCCCAACACAGCCTTTAGGTCACATGAAGCGTCTACTAGTCGTTCTAAAACTCAAAGCTGTGAGCACTCGGACCCCTCGGTTCTAAAGTTTGAACCCCAAACGGCTCGGAAATAATTATGTTTCTATGGTTACTATATTTACGCCACTTGAAAAAACTAATTTAGCCTCGGAAAAGCACAGCACCTGATTAAGTCGGTAAACTAATACTGATAAGTTTGTGGATGACAGTTTTTAACAAAATTGACCAAATTAGTGACATTCTGTGCAAAAGATCAGTGATGAGCTGGAGGAAATAAATAAATTCGCGGCCAAAACAACTGTAACGAATTTACGTTGCTATAATAATTATAGGAGTGGTTAGGGCTTCTCGAAGCGCGCTTAGAACTCAACGCGCCATCGAATAGGACTTGGCTCTTGATCAGGCGGCGAGCCACCCATTACTCACCGCCTACAAGTGCACCGGTCTTCTAACCGTACAGACAGATGTGTTGCTGGGGAGTTTGTTCCTCCACTTCTTCTTTCCAGCCAAAACACTAGGAAGTGTCGAAGGGGGGGGCGCTTTGGGGGACTGTCTTATTCTTCAAAAAGTGCTGATAAATCAGCCTAATTTGAATAAATGACTTTTGATTTTGATTTTTGCACGTCTACGGTAGTCGCAAATCGCCGTTTTGGTAGGTACAATGGAATTTTTGAATAAAGCTTGTAATGTTATCAATAACGTTTGTGTTTGTAGGTACAATTTTGCCTGCGTCTAGTCGCCACACTAGATCCATTTTCTACTAGAGGTTTCTTCTAAAAGGTAATGAATATTTAAGTATTTCTGGTTGATATGTTTGGGAATGTCTGTGTGTTGTATGGCGAGGTGACGGCGGCTCACCGGCGGCGAGGAACCAGTCCAGGATGTTGGCGCGCTCGTACGTGTAGCCGTCGGCCGCGAACACGGGCTCGCGCAGCAGCCGGTGCGACAGCGGGCAGCGCAGCGCGTGCGGCGCCCGCCGCTCCTGACACACACCGCACACTCTCAATACTTATAAATATACAAGTAACAATTACCCTACAGGGAATCCTCCACCTTTGAATCGTTCTATACCAAATCTCTTTTGTTAAAAAATCCGAAAAAAAATCAAAACATTTATTCCTGACTAAAGTAATAATATAATTATAATTATATAATTGCTTATTATAGAAATATAAATCACTTATTTGCTAAGAATGTAGGTATACAGATAAGGTATTTAATATTGGTCAAACAGTCAAACATTTTAACTTATGGCATGCAAAACACTTTTTAAAAAAAAGGGAACCGACTTCAAAACCAAACACAAAAAACTGAAAATAACTTTTCTTTCGGAAGTCGGTGGCTTTGTTTTTTATTTCATTGACTATGGCCACCGACTTTTATTTTTCCTTTTTTTAGTTTAGAAATTCAACAAAAATCTTCATAATTTATAATCAGCGTCTTTGAAAATCTACAATCCTAGTAAGCAACAAAAACGGATCTGTACGGGCAACTTCACGAGATTTATTATTAAACCTTCTCCAGAATGTAATGAACACTTTCCTGAAAACCGCATCGAAATCGGTTCAGCCAAACGCGAGATAATCGCGGACAAACATACATACATACATACTACTTTTTTTAAGTCGGTTAAAAATAAGAAAAAATATTAATTAAAGACTCAAATGGCATACTCAATATTACAAAATTATAAATTCCATTATGTTAGTTATTATAAAATTGCAATAGTTGGAGAAAATAACTACAGCTTGGCCAGAACGTCTTGAAACAGAACTAATCTTTTTATTTGCTGACAACGTTTTAAAATATTTGATATTTAATGTAAACAAAGACACAGTTTTGTTAGATTTATTATTGTGCCATAAAACTAACGTAATAAGTGAAAATAAATAAAATAAAATCATTCAAAGTGCTGGTAGAGAGAGCACAGTGGCGACTTCCGGTTTTCTACTGTTTTTTGCCAAGCTGTATATAAATCAGCTAACCTGATCATAAGTGGGTGGCTCGGCTCGCAGCCAAAGCAGCTCGTCTCGCAAGCGCGCTGCCTGCGTGGCCGCGCCCCCCACGCCCCCCGCGACCCCGTCTGCCTTGTCGCCTTCCTCGTCCTCCTCACCTTCAGCAGCGCCATTGAGTTCTATACACAGAACATATAAAGGTTCTATAAGTGCATTCACGTGAGGCCAACAACGCACTTTGTTATAATTATATTATTTTTTAATATCACTAGATCAAAGAGCTGGGAACACTCAACAACCGTAATGACATCATCACTGTAGCAACATGCTTCTACAAAAATCTGTACAGCACTAAAGAAACGATTAGCATGGATACTAAAGATCCAGGATACAACAACAGCAATTCACCTGTACCTCCGATAGAAACATGCGAAGTAACTAAAGCAATGATAGCTCTAAAGTCACAGGAAAGCCCAGGTTCTGACGGCATCACAAATGAAGTACTAAAAACTAGTTCTTCAACTGTAATCGTCCACCTGACTGAACTGTTCAACCTTATTATGGACACTGGAGTGACACCTACAAATAAAAACTTTTTTTTTAAAAAATTATCGACTTCAAAACAAATACAAAAAAGTTTGAAATAACTTTTCTTTCGGAAGTCGGTGGCAATAGTCAATGACACAACAAAACAAAGCCACCGACTTCCGAAAGAAAAGTTATTTCAAACTTTTTTGTATTTGTTTTGAAGTCGGTACTTTTTTTATTTAAAAAAGTTTTTTTTTTACCCTTTTTAGTTTATTTATTACATATTCAACCCAAATTGTTGTAAAATACAAAATTTTCTTACATTATGCACTAATCTTGTAATCCGTCACAACATAAAAAAATCCATATCTCTAAAACTACTGAACCGATTTTAATGAAACTTGCAGTGTACCCTAAGTTGAACAATACCTAGTACAACAAAAAAAGAATTACTTAAATCGAACTTATAGTTCCGGAGATATGCGTGCAAACATAAAAACATACATACATACACTTATGAAATTTGGCACATTTGATCAGACGCTGATATAGACTTACATATATGAAAACTGGGCAGTTCTGATAATATTACATACATACGGGTCGAATTGATAACCTCCTTTTTTTTGAAGTCGGTAAAAAGGCGACCCAAAAGACATAGGGAACTACAGACCAATAAGCCCGCTGCCTACAATCTACAAGCTCTTCTCCTCAATAATAAATAAAAGAATGAGCACAACACTAGAAATACATCAATCTATCGTGCAAGCGGGATTTAGAAAAGGCTATTCAACGATCGATTACATACACACAATAGAACTTCTCATTGAAACATACCGCGAGAAAAATAGACCACTATACATTGCGTATATCGATTACCAAAAAGCGTTTGACTGCGTGTCGCATAAAAGCATATGGGAAACTCTTACAACACAAGGCGTAGAAAAGAAATACATTGATGTTATCAAGAGTATATACAATAAGCGCAAGAGTAGAGTAAAACTGGAGTCAGCTGGGCCTTGGTTTCCAGTCAAAAGAGGAGTAAGACAAGGCGATCCTCTCTCACCATTGCTTTTTATAGCAACACTCGAGTCAGTTATCAGCCAATTCAACTGGAAGGATTGAGGTATCAGAATAGAAAACACTTACTCACCAACGATTTGCAGCCGACTTGGTCCTCTTATCAGAAACAGGAACAGATTTACAATACATGGTGGAATCACTCAATGACGCCAGTAAGATAGTAGGACTATAAATTAATCTATCCAAAACAATGTTGATGACTAACAGCAAAAAGAGAACACTATATATATTGGTAGCGAGCCACTCAAATATACAGACGAATACATATACCTGGGTAAAAAAATCAGCTTTGACCAGAAAAATAACAACCAAGAAGTGAAACGCAGGAAACAGTTAACGTGGAACAAATACTGGGCTCTGAAGGATATATTTAAAAGCAGCATGCCAATAGAAGTCAAAACCAAGGTACTCAACTCGTGCCTTATGTCATGCCTAACGTATGTCTCTGCCAAACGTGGACATTTAACAATAAAGCAAGGGTAAAAATAATTTCATGCCAACTAGGACTAGAGCGCAGTATGTTAATTATAAGAAAAATACAAAAGATAAGACACACAAAAATAAGACACGCAACTAAGGCAAGAGATGGACTAGAACACGCTCAATCTTTAAAATGGAAATGGGCTGGCCATGTGGCGCGCCTACAAGAGCAGAGATAGACTAAACAAATAACCACATGGGCAGGTCCACAAGGCAAAAGAACGAGAGGTAGACCCGTTGCCAGGTGGGAAGATGAGCTCAACAAAGTGGCTGGCTCTAACTGGATCTAAGCTGCATAATCTAGAGAGGACTGGCTATCTTTGGAGGAGGCCTTCACCCGTAGAGGGGCCCCTGCAGATAAATAAATTAAAATATAATTAAACTAACAACTAATTAATATCATTGTAAAATACTAACACTGAATCTTTTTTTAATGTCACTAACAATTTTTCTTTTTGTAATCTGCTTCGGAATATAAGGCTATTTTTATTTTATACTAGTTCTGCTCGCGACTTCGTACGCGGATCCTGTTGCTTATGCCAGCGACAACGGAGTCGTCAAAATCGAAGATCTGAAACGTCTGATGTCCAATTGAGCCCGGGTAAATAATAAATGGGAGTGCTGGCCAGTACAGTCAGATTTTTAATGATATACCATCGTCATCGAATATCAGTCCTAAAGTCTTACCGCCTTCACCACGTAGAGGTACTCCCAGTTTATGCTATTATATAATTAACTAGCTTTTGCCCGCGACTTCGTACGCGGATCCTGTTGCTTATGCCAGCACCACGGGTCTTCAAAATCGAACATCTGATAAGTCTGATGTTCAATTTCAAGAGCCCGGGTAATAAAATAAGTGGGAGTTTTGGCCTGTAGTGTCAAATTTTTATTCATTGTCATCGAAAAGTTCTAAACCGCTACCGCCTTTACTGCATGGAGGTACTCCCACCTCTTGTTATTTTAAAATTATACATTGAAATTAGTGATAGCTTTGATTTCCACATCAGGTGTTCCAGATCTTCAGTTTTATACGTCAACAGAGAGTACTCATCAGGTTGAACAACTTTGCTAAGACGTCATTCCTATATATTATGTATGGTGTAGCTGGGCTCTTGGTGTTGTACATCAGGTGTTCCAGATCTTCAATTTTTATACGTCAACAGAGAGTGCTCATTAGGCTGAACAACTTTTCTAAGACGTCATTTCTATATTATGTTATAGTGTAGCTGGTCTCTTGGAGTTCCACATCAGGTGTTCCTGATCTCCTATTTTTATACATCAACAGAGAGTGCTCATTAGGTTGAACAACTTTTCTAAGACGTCATTCCTATACCTATATGTTATAGTGTAGCTGGTGTCTTGGAGTTCCACATCAGGTGTTCTTGATCTCCAATTTTAATACATCAACAGAGAGTGCTCATCAGGCTGAACAACTTTGCTAAGACGTCATTCCTATATATTATGTTATGGTGTAGCTGGGCTCTTAGACATCAGGTGTTCCAAATCTTTAAATTTATTCTCTCAGCAGAAAATGCTCATCACGTGGAAAATTTTTTGCTATGGCACCATTTTTGTATCTCTTATAGCTTAGCTGGTCTGTTGCGGTTCTGCACCAGGTGTTCAAGTTTTCAAGATAAATTATAGCCTATATATGTATACAACAAAAAAAGAATCATTCAAATCCCTCCAGTAGCTTTTTCGTGAAAGGGTAACAAACATACATCCATCCTCACAAACTTTCGCATTTATAATATTAGTAGGATAGGATGGTGTAGCTGGGCTCTTGGTGTTCTACATCAGGTGTTCCAAATCTTCAATTTTTATATGGCAACAGAGAGTGCTTATCAGGCTGAACAACTCTTGCTAAGACGTCATTCCTGTATGTGATATAGTTTAGCTGGGCTCTTGGGGTTCCACATCAGGTGTTCCAGATCTTCAATTTTTATACGGCAACAGAGAGTGCTTATCAGGCTGAACAACTCTTGCTAAGACGTCATTCCTGTATGTGATATAGTTTAGCTGGGCTCTTGGGGTTCCACATCAGGTGTTCCAGATCTCCAATTTTTATACGTCAACAGAGAGTGCTCATCAGGCAGAACAACTTTGCTAAGACGTCATTCCTGTATATGTTATAGTGTAGCTGGGCTCTTAGAGTTCCACATCAGGTGTTCCAAATCTTCAAATTTATTCTCTCAGCAGAAAATGCTCATCACTTGGAAAAATTTTTGCTATGGCACCATTTTTGTATCTCTTATAGCTTAGCTGGTCTGTTGCGGTTCTGCACCAGGTATTCAAGTTTTCAAGATAAATTATAGCCTATATATACAACAAAAAACAACCACAAAAAAAAAAATTTAACCGCCTTCAAAAACAACCACAAAAAAGGGTAAAATAACCTACAAAATAACTTTTCTTTCAGAAGTCGGTGCCTTTGTTTTTTTTTCATTTCATTCTTTTTTGCCACCGACTTCTGAAAGAAAAGTTATTTTGTAGGTTATTTTACCCTTTTTTGTGGTTGTTTTTGAAGGCGGTTAAATTTTTTTTGAAAAAGTTTTTTATTTTACTCTTTTTTAGTTTAAATATTCAACTCAAATTCTTGTCAAATAAATCATTCTCCCTCAAGTGCACAATAAGCTAATAAAATTCCCTATCTCAAAAACTACTGAACCGATTTTGATGAAACTTGCAGTATTCCGTAAGTTGAACAATACTTAGTACAACAAAAAAAGAATTACTTAAATCGGACTTGTAGTTCCAGAGATATGCGAACACAAACTAAATCAGTCGATGCCTACTCCAAGCCGTTGAGGAGTTGTACCTTCCATCATCAGCTCATCCACCTGAGATGATGATTATCAGATGCAAATACTTGAACAGCTTTAGAAAATATATGAAAATTGTACTATGTGCCTATAAAATTTGAAGGTTGCCCTCGATTTCCCTGGTATTCCATCATCAGATCCTGACCTGATGATTATGGGACCAATTGGAAAGTATACCCTTTCAAACAAAAGAAAAATTTTCCAAATCGGTCCAGGCGTCTTCGAGAAATCGAGGAACATACATAAAAAAAAAAAAAAGATTCCGACGAATTGAGAACCTCCTCCTTTTTTTGAAGTCGGTTAAAAAAGAATCATTCAAATCCGTCCAGTAGCTTTTCCGTGAAAGGGTAACAAACATACATCCATCCTCACAAACTTTCGCATTTATAATATTAGTAGGATAGGATGGTGTAGCTGGGCTCTTGGTGTTCTACATCAGGTGTTCCAAATCTTCAATTTTTATATGGCAACAGAGAGTGCTTATCAGGCTGAACAACTCTTGCTAAGACGTCATTCCTGTATGTGATATAGTTTAGCTGGGCTCTTGGGGTTCCACATCAGGTGTTCCAGATCTTCAATTTTTATACGGCAACAGAGAGTGCTTATCAGGCTGAACAACTCTTGCTAAGACGTCATTCCTGTATATGTTATAGTGTAGCTGGGCTCTTAGAGTTCCACATCAGGTGTTCCAAATCTTCAAATTTATTCTCTCAGCAGAAAATGCTCATCACGTTGAACAATTTTTGCTATGGCACCATTTTTGTATCTCTTATAGCTTAGCTGGTTTGTTGCGGTTCTGCACCAGGTCTTCAAGTTTTCAAGATAAATTATAGCCTATAATGTTGGCCAGACTTTATATCTATACACCAAAAAAAGAATTATTCAAATTCGTCCAGTAGTTTTTTCGTGAAAGGGTAACAAACATACATCCATCCTCACAAACTTTCGCATTTATAATATTAGTAGGATAGGATAGGATAGTTAAGCTGGGCTCTTGGGGTTCCACACCAGGTGTCCCAGATCTTCAAATTTATTCTCTCAGCAGAAAATGCTCATCACATGGAACAATTTTTGCTATGGCATCATTTTTGTATCTCTTATAGTTTAGCAGGTCTGTTGCGGTTCTGCATCAGGTGTTCAAGTTTCCAAGATAAATTATAGCCTATATGTTAATCGGACCTAATACCTTCACAACAAAAAAAAATCATTCAAATCCGTCCAGTAGTTCCGAAGATTAGCGTGCACAAACACACAGACAAACCGACAAACAGACAAAAAAAAAATTATTACAATTTCGGGTTCGGCATCGATAAAATAACAACCCCGGCTACTTTTTTTTAATATATTTACATTGTACAGAGACCACTTTTCTACAAATTTATTATTTGTAAATAGATTTATTAATGTCACTAGATCACATTTTTACGCAAATAAAGATGGAAATAGAAATCATAATTATACATAATTTGTAATAAATTTATCAATATCGACAATTAAAAAATTTCGAGTAAGTAAAAGACGAAGAGATATCTTACCTATCTAAAAATAAATTGTCTCAGTCTCTTCAAAAATATGTCGGGAGGTGCGGCAAGTGTGAACAGTCAGTTGACAGACTTGACTGACTGATTAACTTACGTTCGAAGCTAGTGCCAATTTTAAGCACTCCACGCGAGGTGAATGTGTACAATGGACGTAGACAAAGTTCTTATTGTGTATTATTATTTCATAACAGAATTGAGAAATGACGAAATTATACGAGTTGCCCCACACTGGGACTTACTCCTGCGTCGTGGGTGCGTTTAAAAACTTAAAAATTCATATACACAAGCACCCAGACCCGAAACAACTATTTGTAGGCCATACAAATATTTGTTCCGTGCAGGAATAGAACTCGTGACACGCTGCGCAGCAGTCCAATCGTTCAGCCACTGCGCCAACCGTGTCGATTTAGAATCGATCGAAATTAGAATGTCGATAACTACATTTAACCATCTCTCATCTATTGGCTCAAATATCAGTGAACATAAATTACCAAAATACGAGTACAACCCGACATCCGACAAATGTGAACAGTACCATTCTTAACCATAGGCACGATAGGCGTGCGAGATCCGACACGATTTTTTTCCGGTAGTAGAGGGCTGGCAAAACACCCGACATTTCTGTCGGACCCGATAAAAAATCGGGTTCCGATAAGTGTGAATAGCTTCAACTATAATCTTCTGCCACTAGAACCTCCGATTAATAAACGGATTCGACACCCGACAAGTGGGAACGAGCTGTAACTATTGAAATTTTTATATCGGCCTAACGAAATTCACCATTATATTGTTTAGCATATACGTTTCCGCCTTCCAGCGCGTCTATGAGTGGCGCGTGGAGGCGCGGCGCCGGGGAGAATTCCCGCTGCCCCGACAAGTCGAGGCGCGGCGGGAAGAGGTCCGGCGCGATCTCAGGGCAGTATGGAGGGAACGACTGTCGCAACCGAGGTTCGGGCACGCCACAATCGCGGCGGTAAGACCCCTCTTTGAGGAGTGGCTGGAAAGGCGTCACGGCGTCCTGACCTATCGCATGACGCAGGTCCTCACCGGACACGGAAGTTTCGGGAGGTACCTGTGTCGGATGGGTAGGGAAGAAACGCCGGGGTGTCACCATTGCGAAGATCGCCCGGAGGACACAGTAGAGCATACGGTGCAGGACTACCCCGCTTGGGCAGAGCACCGCCGTGTCCTCACGGCAGCGATAGGTGGAGACCTCTCGCGTCCGGCATTGGTCGAGGCCATGCTGCGGGGCGAGACGGAGTGGGAAGCGGTCGCCTCCTTCTGCGAAGCTGTAATGCTCGTTAAGGAGGAGGCGGGCCGTGAGAGAGAGAGGACAGCGTCCTCCCTCCGCCCCACCCGCAATGGTAGACGCCCACGGCGTCGGACGTCGCAAGACGATCTCCGGCCACCGTAGGCGCGGACATGCGGGCGGCGAGTAAAGGGCAACTCGCCGCCCGACCATGGACCATGCCCGGGTCGATGGCGTGTTGTGTTCCACGCGCGCCTCAAAGAGCGTCAGCACGATGACGGGGCCCCCCCTCTAGAGGGCCAAAGCCTGCCGGGGTCGCGGGACTTATCTCATTACCGTGACCCCGGAACATAAAAGACTATTGAAGGACACCGTGGATTTTAGTCAGTACAAGTCTGACAGTCCCTCCCGCCCTGCCCGGGGTGGGAGGACTCATTTGATGATTTTACCATGCAAAAAAAAAAAGCATAATTATACGTTTTTCTTTAAATACAATGGCCTTAAAAAGTATGAAGCATAATTTTGTTTTTATACCAGACTACTGAAATTTTAAATGAATGAGACATGCTAATAAAAGTTACGTGACTACCTATATGCCTAAAAAACTATAACAAAGAGGCGTATTCTCTAAGGAATCGATTTGTTTCTTCACAGGATATAAAAGAAATACATAGATTATACCATAGCCAAACTCTTCTACTAATAAGTCGATTGGAGTAGATAGCAGTTTGGAGCCTGTCATGCCCGCTTCTCCCACTCTCTGGTGAAGAAGTTTCTCTTCTTCGGGACTCAGCTCCAAACCTGCGACGGAAATAAATAATTTAATTAATCATCTAGATTAATGTTAATACATACATAAGTACTGCTTCTGTACTCTGAATCCCGGAATGCCGTCCTTGGTCACTCAGAAATAGAGGATAATGAGTGCATGATAGCATGATGATACTGACCGGGGACGCGCATAACACATTCAGTGAGCCACCGGCGCACGCCCTCGTGGCTCCAGAGGGTCGGCGGCGTGCCGTCCTCGTCGTCCTCGTCGTCGCGCAGCTCGGCTGGCACCGCCCACACCGCCAGCTCGCCCGCCAGCGAGCCGCTCAGCAGCAGCGGGCCCGGCGCCAGCGCCACAGCCAGGCTGCGCGCGCTCAGCACGGCCAGCAGGCGCGCCGCCCCGCCGCGCGCGCCCACCCGCCACACGCGCAGCACGCGGTCCGCGCTCGCCGCCGCCAGCAGCGCGCCGCCCCAGCGCAGAGCCGACGCGCCCGCGCCGTGCAGCGGCAGCGTCAGCGCCACGCGCACACCCGCCGCCGCCTGCTCCTGCCGTCACAAGCAAACTCTAGCATGCGCAGAGCCCGGTTCCTACATACGACACGTTTGTACTCATACTACCTCGTTATAGTCTATGCTCCATATTTTGATGAGCGAGTCGCAGCCGGACGTCGCGAGGAGGTATGTGTTCTCGGGAAGTGCCAGCGCGCCCGCCGAGTGCGCAAAGTCACAGCTCTGGACGCCCTCTGATGAAGACATACCTCGTATTATACAAACTTATTGCTAACTAGCTTTTCTGCCCGCGACTTCGTACGCGGATCCTGTTGCTTATGCCAGCGACAACGGAGTCATCAAAATCGAAGATCTGAAACGTCTGATGTCCAATAGAGCCCGGTTAAATAATAAATGGGAGTTCTGGCCAAATCCACCCTATATAGTGAAATTAGCGATAGCTTTGATTTCCACATCAGATGTTTCTGATCTTCGATTTTTATAAGTCAACTGGAAATGCCCATCAGACCGACAACTTTTGCTAAGACGTTATTCCTATATGTTTTATGGTGTAGCGGGGCTCTTGGAGTTCCACAACGGGTGTTCCAGATCTTCAATTGTTATACCTCAACAGAGAGTGCTCATCGGCTGAATAACTCTTGCTAAGACGTCATTCCTATAAATGTTATAGTTTAGCTGAGCTCTTGGAGTTCCACATCAGGTGTTCCAGATCTTCAATTTTTATACGTCAACAGAGAGTGCTCATCAGGCTGAACAACTCTTGCTAAGACGTCATTCCTTTATATGTTATAGTTAAGCTGGGCTCTTGGAGTTCCACACCAGGTGTTCCAGATCTTCAAATTTATTCTCTCAGCAGAAAATGCTCATCACGTGGAACAATTTTTCTGTCTGTTGCGGTTCTGCATCAGGTGTTCAAGTTTCCAAGATAAATTATAGCCTATATGTTAATCGGACTTAATACCTATACAACAAAAAAAGAATCATTTAAATCCGTCCAGTGGTTCCGAAGATTAGCGTGCACAAACACACAGACAAACAGACAAACCGACAAACAGACAAAAAAAAATTAATTACAATTTCGGGTTCGGCATCGATAAAATAACAACCCCTGCTACTTTTTTATATATATTTACATTGTACGAGGGGCGGCTGAAAAGTTTTGAGCCTAATGTATTAAAAATGCTGATAGATTTGTATAAAAAAAATATTTTTCAATAGGTATAATCTCCCTCTATTTCAATGCACTTCTTACATTTATTAAAAAGAGCTTATAACCCTGTGAAAAAATATTCGCCGTTTTTGTCTTCAAAATGTTCGTCTTCATTTCTTCATCACTGGAAAATCTGCGTCTTCGGAGGTCTTTTTTCAAATTTGAAAAGAGGAAATAATCGCTAGGGGTCAGGTCTGGACTGTAAGGTGGGTGGTTGATTTCTTCAAATCCAGTCTCAGCGAGGGCACGCCTTGCAACTCGCGCAGTGTGGACGGGCGCATTGTCTTGGAAAAACAGGACTCCTTTTGCCAGTTTGCCTCTCCTTTTCTCGACAATCACTCGACGCAGTTTGGTAAACAATGCGACGTAATAATCTCCGTTCATTGTAGTATTTTTGGGATGGTAGTCGATGAACAAAATTCTTTCACAATCCCAAAAAACAGTGGTCATGAGCTTGGATGCCAATTTTTCCACTTTGAACTTCCGTGGAGGCTTTTCTCCCTTTTCTATCCACTGCATTCACTCCTGTTTTGATTCCGGATCGTACTGTCTAATCCACGTTTCATCAACAGTGACAAGACGAGAAAAAACATCGTCAGGATTATCAGAAGATGTCCAAAAACTCCTGCGAAGTTGTGACTCGACGTTGCTTGTCCAGTGGCGTAAGCATTTGCGGCACCCAACGCGCGCACACCTTTTTCATATGCAAATGAGTACGCAAAATGTCGCTGATTCATTCCTTGCTAATGTCAATAGCTTCAGCTATCTGCCACAACTTGATTCGCCGATCTTCTAGAACAAGTTTTTTCACTTTTTCAATATTTTCTTCGGTAACAGCGGTGTTTGGACGTCCCGACCTGGGATCATCTTCGAGCGACTCCCTGCCATGTTTGAACTCTCGGCTCCAACGTTTTATGGTCGCAAATGAAGGCGTAGACTCCCCATAAACTGCTGACATTTCTTCAAAAATTTCCGTCTGCGTTTTGTTCTTCTTTGTAAGGAATTTTATGACAACTCTATACTCAAATTTCGTTCAAAGTGCGGATGACTCGGACATGGTGACGTATATGGTTCAATAACTTAAAGTGTAATGAAGTTAATGACATGAAACTTGACATATATATTTCGTAGGATGCCCGCAATTTGTGATATGCTGCGCGAGTCATTAGTGACACTTAAAGGTACTTAGGCTCAGAACTTTTCAGCCGCCCCTGGTACAGACACCACTTTTCTACAAATTTATTATATGTATAGATAGGAAAGCAATGATTTCCAAACGATGTCTTTCATAACATTCGTCCACTTTTTTATGGACACGCGCTGGTGACACGTGACACTTGTTTCCTCGAGTGCGCCTGCGACATGCCGTTGCTGACGAGGTCGCAAGACTATCTTGAAAAATCACCACGGCTCCAACAACTACAGCAACAGATTAGTTTTAAGCAAGACAAGTCCCTTCCGCTCCTGCCAGGGCGGGAGGACACTTTTGACGATTTTTGATTAAAAGTTTTTTTTTCAAATTCTAAACTGTTGCTGATTCAAAATTAATCACACAGTTGATCCAGACCATTGTTTATCTGGCCCTATAATTCAATACCTGGTCTATAATCACCTGGTCTACAATATCAATATTGTATTACTTTATTGTTATTTACGGATGACGTATCAACCAGTTACTGGATTGCGGGAGTCAGAAAGGTCCTTGTAAAATACTGATACTCAGCTTCATCCAGTACAACTGGATGCCGACCCCAACATAGAAAAACCGGTCAAGTGCGAAGTGGACTCGCCCATGTAGGGTTCCGTAGTAGCAAGCATAGATTAGGGATATAATTATATTGAGAAATAATAAAGAAAGTAATATACACAAAAAATAAAAATAACTTTATTTTTCGTAGTGTTTGTATGAATGGTAAAGTTATATTAATTTGCGGTTTTTGAAAATGTATTATATCTCGAAAACTGCTAACTATATCTCATCCAAACCAATTTTCGTTGGAAGTTTTTGTTGAGGTCTACATTATATATTTTTTAGTTTTATAATTCTCTTATTTTAGAAGTTACAGGGGGGGGGGCGGACACACATTTTACCACTTTGAAAGTGTCTCTCACGCAAACTGTTCAGTTTAGAAAAAAAAATGACATTAGTAACCTCAATATCATTTTTATAGACCTATCCAAAGATACCCCACATGTATGGGTTTGGTGAAAAAAAATGTTGACATTCAATTTTAAGTATGAGGGGCACCCCCAAAAATTTTTTTTGTTTTTATTTTTGTGTGAAAATCCTAATGCGGATCACATAATACAGGCCTATCAAGTTTCAACAGGATAGCTCTTATACTTTCAACAAAAAGTGGCTGTGACATACGGACGGACAGACAGACAGGCAGACATGATGAATCTATAAGGGTTCCGTTTTTGCCATTAGGCTACGGAACCCTAATAAAGGCAGAATTATGATGGTGATGATGACAATTACTTCATGGGGCGGCGAAACAACGCCAGTAATACTAAATTAAGTTAATCCTTTAATTACTATATTCTCACAGAACTGAAAACATTCCATCATCTTGCTTCCTTTAAAAGAGCTCAAAGGGTAATTTTAAAGATCGTGGACTTCTATCGTGTTTAAACACTGTTTTAGGCTATCACGGTTTGTTTCACAATTTAAAATGTCACTTACGGGATATCTTCCGTGATTATTTATTATTTTGAGTTCCCGATATGATCGCGGGATGACCCATCCCGCATCATGGCGCTTGCAACAGTGTCGAAATATCGGGAACTCAAAATAATAAATAATCACGGAAGATATCCCGTAAGTGACATTTTAAATTCTATCGTGTTTTATTTTTTTCATCCCATCTATTCGAAAAGGACGACTTGGTTCGCCTTTAAGTGCACCCAAAAGTGATGTTTTCTATTGGAAACTTTTAGCGGGCAGGAATGAGTTTTTAATCCTCTTTATAAGCACATAAGTGCGCCGCAAATAACTTTGCCGCGCACTTTTTGAATTTGGAACATCTTAGTGTTCAGCGCCAAAGAAATCGAACGCAAATATTGTTTGAATAAAGACTGGCTGGTACGACGGCCCATAGTCACGCCGTCCCTGGCTGAATAAAAAAAAAAATTTAAAAACGCGAACTACAGCCCGGCCCAGCTTAAAAATTCATGGTTTTGTTTTGAAAAACGAGTTCTTCAAGTTACAGTGAAATATAAGTTTTTAGTTGTTTTATTATTAGATACTTTTTAATTTCAATTTAGTGGTTACTCTATGTTTTATTAAGTCATAATATTACAATAAAATATGAGGCGCTTTTTATTTTCTCATAGTGGGTGATGAAAAGTAGAGTGTATCACTCGGGCGCAAAATATATTTTTGGCTCGGACGACGTACTTTGAATCCCTCGCTACGATCAGGATTCTACTAAAGAATCCCTCGCTACGCTCGAGATTCTACTGTAGAATCCCTCACTTCGCTCTGGATTCAAAATAGGGCCCTCGCCGTATAAATATTATTTTGCTCCCTTGTCATACAATCTACTATTTTATACCCGATAGTTTTTTTTTCAGTCAAGTAATTTGACTAAAAATATAATTGGTCCGTCACACTGATCATCAAAAAATGTTTGACACGTATTTCTTCTTTTGTTAGGTAAAAGTAAATTAACAAAGATGCTGAAATAGCTAAAACGTCACAAACAAGTACAATTTTGACTTGTTTCTGACGGATGACGTCACGAGTGCCACTCTCGAATTTTGCTAGCCACCTGGGGCCTGGGTGGTGGTGAGGTGCACTGACCCAGGTCGTGCGCGTGTGGCTCGTGGTGCAGCAGGCAGGCGCGCGGCGGAGGCGTGTGGAGCCGCAGCTCACCCGCCGCGCTGCCCGTGGCTGCCACGCGCGCGTCGCTCGACCACGCGCAGCACGTCACCGCCGCTGTGTGGCCCGCGAACACGCTGTCACACCGCACAATTCATATTAACGTTGGTTGCAAACATAAATCAACAAACTTGATCAAATTATCAAATAAATACACAGATCAAATTCATTACATCAGTTAAATTAATTAGGCACTCACTGCAGTGGCTTGGGGTCGTCGTCGTCCAGGCTCCACAGCGGCGCCAGGCCGTCGTCCGTGGCCAGCAGCAGCAGCGCGGGGCGGCCGGGTGAGGCGCGCGCCGCCCGCACCCCGCCGCCCCCGGCCTCGCCCTCCGCGCCTCCTTCGCACGCCGGCACGCTCAGCGAGCGCAGCTGCACGCCCGTCTGCAACCACAATTATTACTCTCCACTTTGGTCGCCAACCCACAACACAACACGAGCTATTATGTTATAAGAATATTTTTACCGTGGATTAATTTCGTGTGTAACACCACTTACCATCAGACAGGTTGCATACTTGTTTGCCGCCCCATATACGGCAATAATTTATATTCTTCAGCCATTTTGTTTTTCTTTAATTTGCCCAGCAGTGGTCTCCCCCATAAATTTCAACTATTCCCTTTGTGCGGCTTTCTCCGGCCAATCTCTCACGAACACGTCTAGATCGTCACGCCAGCGTTTCCTAGGCGTCCCTCGGCAACGACGCTTGTCTTGCACCACTTCAACCTGGCAGTCTTGTTGCCTGCATCAGTGATTCCAGTTTTGGAGCGTATTGCGGTATTTTGAATACGATCGCTCTGCTTGATTCCAAATAAGTTAAGCCCTATAGACTTTTGCGAATCAGTGTTGGGGCGTAACTCCCAATAGTGAAATAGTTATTTGTGCAACAAGAGAGCAAAGTCGTTTTTTGCTGCGAGTGCTGATTTTGAATCCTGAGCAAGCGAAGGATTCAACGATTGAATCACGAGCGTAGCGAGTGGAGTTTCTTCCCCGTTCTTCTCCATAGAGATCTACTTCTTGGAACGGGCATCTACGGTACTTTCACAGTTTTTATGTCTTGTGACTGGGACTGTAGCACCATAACTTTTTAATATTTAATTATATTTTTTTATTTGTCTATGACAATTCAAAAGTGCCTGTAACTGGCCTACTTGAAATAAATGCTTTGATTTTGATTTTGAAAAAAATACAGAAATTAGTTTTCTACTTATAAATTATAGGAAAATCTATAAGAAGTCCATGATATTAAAATAACATGGTAAATCACTCAATATTGTGCGTACCAATTTGGGTCAGATTTAAAAAACGTGATGACGTGAACCCTCTTCACGCGAGTCCAACTCGCACTTGGCCGGTTTTTTTTATTATGATTTTACTTTTTCTATACAGTTTAAAAAACACGTCCACCACTATATTTAATTACGTAAGAGAGGGGCTAGTATACATACAAGCTCTACAGTTCCGCATAT
Organism: Agrotis exclamationis; assembly: GCA_950005045.1. NCBI lineage: Eukaryota > Metazoa > Arthropoda > Insecta > Lepidoptera > Noctuidae > Agrotis > Agrotis exclamationis. The sequence goes on from OX465434.1 coordinate 22,272,459, forward strand.
TCGTCTAATTGTACATGCGTAGCTAGTTACCTCTACGTCCCAGACGCAGGCGCGTCCGTCGAGCCCGGCGGTGAGCAGCGCGCGGCCGGCGGCGGCGAAGTCGGCCGCCATGACGGGGTAGTGGTGCGCCACCAGCGCGTGCAGCGGCTCCAGCGCGCTGGCTGCAGCGCTCCAGCGGAACACGCGCGCCACGCCGTCGCTGCAACACAAGCGTCATGATGCCGCTGCAAGCCGTTCACCACACGTCGTTCGTCGTGTTGCCTACCTGGACGCGGTGGCTACCAGTTCCTTGTGCGTGGCGATGTAGTTGATGGCGCCCGCGTGCACCACGTCGGTCCAGCGCAGGCAGGTGTCGTCGCGACTTGCTAGCTCCGTCTGCGGCTGCACCTCGTGCTCCACCTCCACCACCTCCTCGTCGACGGGCCCGATCCCCTATAACGGAGCCGCGATAACTATGTGACTGATACTCAATTACCCAAGGCTGTTAAAATTTTAGTTTTTCTTAATCCACGTTAATATCACTTTATTTATTTGGATAAGGATTAAATATCATGTTCATAAAAATACCTTCGCAAGTTATGCATTATTTTAAAACTAATTGGAATTCTCTAAAATTTATTATTGTAAGTTATCCTTGAAAGGTAAACATGTACTGGCGCGGTGCATATTATATAGGTACTAGTGATGTTGCGAATGTCTGATTTTACACATTCGCGAATGCGAATGCGAATGCGGGTGCGAATATTCAATTTCAATATTCGCGAATGCGAATGCAAATGCGAATATTGACTTAATTCAATAAAAACACGCTAAAAATGATAGATAGGTTTAACATTTCATGTCAGACATATTTAAACCGTACATTGCCAAGTCGATATAGTTGAATGAACGAAGTTAGTCACAAAAAAAATATTAAACAAGTTTAGACTATAGCAAGATGCCTTTATACATTTTACCGGAACAGGCATGGATAAAGAGGAAGACTATAAAAATATTTTGAATATTTTTTTGTTTTCTGTAAAAAGAAACTGATGTAACGTTGCACCTGTTATCCCTAAAAGGTTAGGCAGAGTGTACGTAGCACGTAGTACATTGCTGGCGGAAGGTGGGTTTGGTTGAAGACTTTCGTCTTGAGGCACTGAGGTATGTCGGACGAAAAGACATTGCGTAGCTTCCCGAACGCTGCTCAACCGAGTTGGATTCGGCGGTTGACCTCTTTCTCGAAGTTGGACCTACCTAATTGGACTACTTGTCCTAAATAGATATATGAGTCAACAACTTCGAGTAACGAGTTTCCAACAGAGACTGGGGTGGGCACAACATTGGCATTTGACATTATTTTCGTCTTGTCTATGTTCATTTTCAAGCCCACCCGTTGTGAAACTCGGTCGAGGCCAACGAGCATCATGCTGAGTTCCTCCATCGACTTTGCCATGACTACGATGTCGTCGGCAAACCGAAGGTGAGTGATGTATTCGCCGTTGATGTTGATGCCAAGTCCTTGCCATTCCAGGAATTTGAAGGCGTCTTCCATTGCGGCAGTAAACAGTTTCGGGGAGATAACGTCCCCCTGTCTTACGCCTCTTCTCAATGGAATCGCCTTCGTGCTCTGCTCCTGTACTCGGACCGACATGGTGGCGTTATTATACAAACACTTCAACACTTCGATGAATCGATAAGCACCGCCCATGTTTCCACCGAATCGAAGGCTTTCTCATAGTCAACGACCATTGATATCTAGACGCCTCATGCACGATCTGACTAACAAAAATTATTCTGCCAAGTCGCTGAGGTACGACGTAAGCGAGTCTAACTCAAGGTCAGTGCGACAAGGGGACTCACAGGAGTGGTCGAGTCACGACGGTTATAAGACTTTTTTACCTAATGTGTTGACAGACATCGGTCGCCTGTGATTAGGAGTCTAGATATAAATGGTCGTTGCTCATAGTCCACAAACGCTAAGCATAATGGCAAGTTATACTCTTCGGTCTTCTGTATAACTTGCCGCAGCGTATGGATGTGGTCTATGGTACTATAGCCTCTTCAGAAATCGGCTTGTTCGGGAGGCTGGAAGTCATCAAGTCTGTGTTCGAGACGGTTCGTGATAACCCTTGAAAACAGCTTATAAACATGACTCAGAAGCGTGATGGGTCTGTAGTTCTTCAATAGGCTGTTATCACCTTTTTTGAAGAACAACACCACCTCACCCCTGCTCCATATTTGAGGCGTTTTACCCTCGGACAGGACGGAATTAAAGAGTTTCTGGAGGACTTTAAGTACCGGTGTTCCACCCGCTCTCAGAAGCTCTGACGTGATTCCGTCTTCGCCCGGCGCGGCGGCGCCTTGTTGTTCTTAAGCTGCTTCAGGGCCATCCTAATCTCATACAGACAGATGTCCGTGATATCTTCGGTATAATATCGGGACAGCTTGTCTCTTGGATCTCATACCAAGTTGTCAACAGGCTTTGCGACAGAAGTGTATAACTATCCATACTAACCTCTCGATCTCACCTAAAACCTCTGCTTTGGTCGACGCTATGCTGCCATCCTCCCGTTACAGCTTTGTCATCTGGCTTTGCCCAATAGACTTGTCCTTTGCGAACACTTTGGAGCCTTGGTTTCGCTGTATGATCTCTTTAACACGATTTGAATTAAAGAGACGCAGATCGTGTCGCAAGGACTTAGATATACGTCTATTGAGCTGCCTATATGACTTCGCGTCATCGGAAGACTGCAGCTGTAGCAAGCGTCGTTCAGCCATAAGGTTTAAGGGTTGCTCGGTCAATTTCTGATGTCTATCTTTACGGCAGGGTCTAAAAAAACTTAGACCCTACCGTGCGGACAGTTTCCATTAGCCTGTCGTTGATCTCGTCCACTAAAACTAAGTTCTCAAGGCAAGCAAAGCGATTAGAGAGCTCGAGTTGAAAGCTTTCGGGGTTTTGAATATGGGACCGAGTAGGTCGGAGTGTAGACTTCATCAGGCTGGACCTTTCAAGTTTACCATTGATATTCAGCGAGCCTCTTACGATTCGGTGATCGCTACCGGTTTTTACCCTGTTGATCACAGAGACATCACTGAATATCCGTTTCTTGTCGGTCATGAAGAAGTCTATCTCGTTTCTCGTGAAACCATCGGGACTCAACCAGGTCCATTTCCTGTGAGGCGTCTTCTGGAAGAAAGAGTTCATCATGAATAGTTCCTCTTTCTCCAGAAAGTCGGCCAGCCTCTGTCCCCTAGGGTTCCATTGCCCATACTCAAATTGCCCCACTCTCAACTCATCACTGCTTTTCTTGCCCAACTTTGCGTTTAGTCCCCCATAACAACAGTGAAGTAGGTTTTGGAACTATGTATGGCCCTACTTACGTCCTCATACATAGTCTCCACTTCATGATCGGAGTGTGACGAGGTCGGTGCGTATACCTGAATGACCTTCAGCAAATATCTTTTGGATATTCTGAGTATTAGGTATACCACCCTGCTCGACACACTGTCGATGGTTATTATGTTGTTTACGAGGGACTTGTGAACGAGAAACCCGACACCACCTTAGGACTGTGGGTCGCCCTCCCGGTAGTAGAGCAAGTTACCAGACTTCAGGGTTACAGTGTCCTCCCCCTCTCTACGGACTTCGCATAACCCTATAATGTCCCAGTGTAACTTGCTCAGCTCCTCTCTTTTTGTCAGTCCTCATTGTGCGTATGTTGTGTGTTACCAGGGCCAGTCGTCGTGGGGGTGGGTAGCCGGATCTCTTCCGGAGATTCTTAGCACCCTCTGCTCCGCCGTTACCTTGACCACTACCCGCGCCAGCTGGGATAGCGGAGCCGGGGACTGGGGGCCTGGTATCTGTGCTTACAATCATTGGGGGTAATTTGCCTTAATCGCCACGCTTGGCAGGCGGGTTGGCGATCGCAGTGAGGATGTGCAGTACACGGAGGACGTTGCTGCCCGACCTCCGGTTTGTCCCTTGTTTTTTTTTATCGTGGTAAAATCATCAAATGAGTCCTCCCACCCCGGGCAGGGCGGGAGGGACTGTCAGACTTGTACTGACTAAAATCCACGGTGTCCTTCAATAGACCTTTATGTTCCGGGGTCACGGTGATGAGATAAGTCCCGCGACCTCCGGTTTGTCCCTTAGTCGCCTCTTACGACACCCACGGGATGATTTGGGGGAACGCAATTCTAAGCCGGCGCCCCACGGCAAAAAATAAAATTAAAAAATAGCTTTTCAAATAATTAATAGATTTAAAAAATCTAAAAACCCACGGTTTTAAATGTCCTAAAAATAAGAAAATAACCCTACGGGGCTGAGAGAGGGGCCACTCAAAACGTGGGTGCGTATATTATTTAAGGAATTATTTATGGGATATATTTACATGACGTGTATAGATCGTGGGTGTAACTTGCAAAGATACGCCCCCACGTTTTGAGTGGCCCCTCTCTCAGCCCCGTAGGGTTATTTTCTTATTTTAAGGACATTTAAAAACGTGGGTTTTTAGATTTTTTAAATCTATTAATTATTTTATTATTTTTATCATTTTTCATCGGGTTTGAAGCTACCCTGAAAATTTCAGCCTGCTAGCTTATCGGGAAGTGCCTTAAAGCCTATCCGCCATCTTGGACGTCCGCCATATTGGCCATATTTAAGTCACATGACTATTTTTTTCGCATTTCTCACAGCAAACCCTTTCATTTGATACCCATATCATGGGGGTGGATTTCAAACAGCCAGTCTATCATCTTGGACGTCCGCCATATTGGATTTAAGTCACGTGACTATTTTTTTCGTATTCCTCACAGCAAACCCTTTTATTTGATTTCCATATCATGGAGGTGGGTTACAAACAGCCAGTCCGCCATCTTGAGGAGGCCGCCATATTGGATTTATGATGACGTTTCTTAGCTAGTCATGTATTGTCATCAGAACTCAAAGCGTGCACAAAATTTCAGCCTGCTAGCTTATCGGGAAGTTCCTCAAAATTGAGTTGCAAAAGTCCAACCGGAACGACAAACAAACAAACAAACAAATAAACAAACAAACAAGAAAAGTGAGTGTATAAAAACGTAGGAAAATATTCGCAAATATTCGCATCGATTCATATGGATGCGAATGCAAATGCGAATGTCAAAAAACAAGCGAATATTTGCAAATGCGAATGCGAATATTCGCTATATCTCTAATAGGTACATAATTTTTACGTAACTCTAACCGTTTTCTCGAAAATGGATATTGATTCCCGCTTTTGCAACGTTTTTATTGGAATAGTATCACCTACACCTTATGGACGTTAGTTATTAAAGGGACTCATGATTCACAGTGGAGACAATTGAGACGCCTACTGGTTGTGGGTGAGTGGAACTCGGGCCTCTGGATTCACAATCTTCCAGATCACCAGATTTAGAACCCAATAGTGCCATTTAAGTTAGGTAGACCTTTGGTAGGAAATGCAGCATTCGTGGACAGCATTGCGCTGTCCCATTTTCCTGGCACGGTATGTACTGGGCTGGTGCGGCCTGAAACCTCAAACGTCGCAAATATTATCGCTAAACAAGAAGCTATGTATTTAAGCCGTTTTTAAATTCAGATAAATTGCCATTGCTAAATAAGTATCTACTCACTTTAAGATCGCCAAGACCGAAGTGAGCTAACGCTTCGCACGGGACATCCAGCTGATCGTCGAGCGTGAGGGAGCCCAGCGACCACATCCGCAGTGACCTGTCGTTCGAGCCTGTAACGTATTGCAATATCCTGTATCGGTGACAGACGCCACCACGGCTTTTGAGAGAAAATGCGGGTGGAGAGGCTTTTGGAAAATTTAGAGATTTGCCTTTCGCCATATTTAGTTAACAGATTGAGAAGGATAATTACATACAGTGCCTTTTTTTTCTTTTTTTCATTAATAGTATATTTTAGTTTGACATTATGTGGTGTATTTTCAAATTCAAATTATTTTATTTTGGGACATCTGGATTCACGGGTAAGTGTTCAACAAAAAAACTTATAAAACTATTGGTAGTATTAAAACTACAAATACAAAAGAACACTCAACGTTGAGAACACTCATCACATAAATAAAACAAAAAGAAATGTAATAATGCAGGGGCATTATTACATTTCTTTTACACTAGGCTAACCAACAGGGAGATACCTCCTTAGTGGATCACCAGAAAGACGAAATGCCTCGACACAGGTGCGCTCACATCTTCCGCTATAGTTTTCAGGGTGCTGTTGTGACTCGCCCGCACCCTCCTCATCAGTGAAACAACTTTTTTTCGGATGACGGCACAAAAGTCGCCAGTATGAGCCTGTGCAAACAGCTCAGAAGCACTACAAAAGCGAGGGAGTCCTAACATCATCCTGAAAATGTTATTGTATTTCGTAAACAATGCAAAGATATCTGATAGTAGCATCGCGGTTGATTTGCTAACCCAAACTCGTTATAATATATTTTGAGTTCATATAATTCAATGTATGAACGACACCATTCACCATCGCACAATTTTTTAGGTGGTAAAATCATCTAACGAGCACTAACGAGCACGCCCACTCGAGGGGGGAGGGAAGAGACTGTCAGACTCGTATAAATTCACGGTGTCCTTTAATAGCTCTTTAAGTTTCTGGGGTCACGGTTACCTTATATAAGACAGTTCCGTGACCCCGGCAGGCTTTGAACCCTGTTAGGCAAGCCCCTTTAGATTGCTGACAGCTGTTTGAGATGCACGTGAAACACGACGCGCCGTCGACCCGAGCATTGTCCATGGTCGGTCTGCCAGCATAAAGAAAACAGGCGAGAGCTCTTTTGTATGGCGAAAAGGCCACTCGCATATCCTCTTAGATAACGTAAAGTGCTTACCGGTTACCATGTAGCGCATGTCACACGCGAGCACCACGCAGGTAAGATACCGTGGGTGCGCGTGCACGACACGCACGCATCGCAGCGACGGCCCGTCTGGAAGCCACACGCGCGCCGTGCGGTCCAGCGATGCACTGGCCAGCAGTGCGCGCGGTCCCCAGCCGGCCCAGCGCAGCGCCGTGACCGCGGCCGCGTGACCGCGCGCGCATGTCCCGCTTGCCAGCAAGCCGCGCGGCCAGCCGTCCTGCGTGCGCGTGTGCCACAGGCGCACCAGCGCGTCCTGCCCACCCGTGGCGCACAGCTGACCGTCTTCCGTCGCGTCCGCGCACAGCGCGCCCAAGTCGTGCACGTTGTCCAGCCACGCAAGCGCCGCAGGCATCGCCCTCCCGCTAATCCCACATCGACACACCTCTGAACACAATGAATCAATTAAAAAAATATAAAATAGTAATAAGTAATTATTTATTATCTACGATTTTTTTCGGTCCCCCAACGCGACGTATTTTTTATTTGTTTTTATTATTTATTACTTTTTAAAGGGAACTTGGTTTTTTGTCGGGGGTTTTTTAAATTTTTAATTTAATTTTTTATTTTATACTTTTTATATGTAGGTACATACTTATTTTATATCATTTTATGTTGGGCGGTTACAGCAAATTGACAAATCATCTTTAACAGAATTACAAAGACTAAGATTGTAGTAATTGACACTCTCACTTGACCATCGGATTTCCATTTCCCAATTTCCCCAGCACCAATTTTCTCATCAAACCATGCTATGAACACTCTCGATTTAGTCATCATTCCCATTCAGTGCGCTTTCATTTAAAACCCCACTCGAGTTTATTTGCAAACCTTCGGTTACCCTTCCCCACTTTCACCCCCATAACTTTTAAACGGCTCAACCGATTTTCATCAAACATGTCTAAGAACACTCGCCCGTAAATTACCTTTAATACAAAAAAAAAACTAAATTGAAATCGCTTCATCCGTTCGGGCTCTATGGTGCCACAGACAGACAGACACACAGACAGACAGACAAACAGACAGACAGACACGTCAAACTTATAACACCCCTCTTTTTCCGTCTGGGATTAAAAAGAATAATGTTCCCATTTCCACATATTCGAAAAACGTGTTTTGACGCAAATTGCGCACTTCGCAAAATGTGCAATTCGGAAAATGTGCTCTTCTTAAAATAGTAACTCTGAAAATGAGCACTTCTCATATAGTGCACCCCTCAGAATGAATGTTAATTTATTCTCATAGTGGTTTTTAGTCCGTGGATTTTAGTCAGACAGTCCCTCCCGTCCCGCCCTGAGTGGAAGGACTCATTTGATGATTCTACAATGAAAAAACCGGCCAAGTGCGAGTTGGACTCGCCCATGAAGGGTTCTGTAGTAGCAAGCATAGATTAGAGATATAATTATATTGAGATTAGTTAGCAATATACACGAACAATAAAAATAACTTTGTTTTTCATAGTGTTTGTATGAATGGCAAAGTTATATTTGTGGTTTTTGAAAATTTACTATATCTCAAAAACTGCTAACTATATCTCATCCAAACCAATTTTCGTTGTAAGTTTTTGTTGAGGTCTACATTATATATTTTTTTAGTTTTATCCATTAGAAGTTACAGGGGGGACACACATTTTACCACTTTGGAAGTGTCTCTCGCGCAAACTGTTCAGTTCAGGAAAAAATTATATTGGTAATCTCAATATCATTTTTAAAGACCTATTCATAGATACCCCACACGTATGGGTTTGGTGAAAAAAATTTTTTTGACTTTCAATTCTATGTATGGGGGGTACCCCCAAAATTTGTTTTGCTTTTATTTTTGTGTGAAAATCCTAATGCGGTTCACAGAATACATCTACTTACCAAGTTTCAACAGGATAACTCTCATACTTTCGACGAAAAGTGGCTGTGACATACGGACGGACAGACAGACATGACGAATCTATAAGGGTTCCGTTTTTGCCAATTGGCTACGGAACCCTAAAAATGCTCCACCTTGTTGACCTTGTCCTCCAGTTTTGTGTCCTTTGTTGTGTGATTGCGTAAACAATGCATATACATATATGGGATAGCAGCTGTCGCCGTGTATTTGCTGTAATTTATTAAAGTTCCCTCGATTTCTCTCAAATCCGACATGAGATCCTGACATCATTACCACGGGCGGGACAAATAACTCGAAGAGAAACCAGTGAAAAATACGCTATACCTGCGAGATCAAAAACTTTGAGCACGCCGTGCGTGCACGCGGTGAGTAGCATGGCGCCAAGCGCGGGCGCCGCGACGGCATGCAGCGCACCCTCGTGCGCGTGAAGGCGTGCAAGCAACTGCGCGCGTGGCACGTGCCACACGCACAGGACGCCATCATCGTGACCGCAGAGCAGGCGCCCGCGTGCCGCCCAACAAAGCGCGCGCGCGGCCGTTGCCCCGGGCGCGGCCAGCAGGCGTCTCATAGCCAGCTCCCGGGTCCACACGCGCACGGCGCCGTCTACACCAGCCGAGGCCAACAGCGTGCCCGACGCGGCCCAGCGCGCTGCCGTGACGCCGTACCGGTGCGCCAAGTCAGCGCGCGCCTCTTCGAGCCAGCCGTCGCCGGCGCCCCATCGCCACATACGCAGCGAGCGATCACCGCTGCCGGTCACAAGCACGGCGCCGCTCGCGTCTGCACACGTCACCTCAGTGCGATGCGCGCGCAGTGTCTGTACCAGGGTCGGTTCCTCAATCTCTCCCATAACTTAAGTACCAGCGTTTTTATTTATTTCAGACGTTTTTCGAGTTCAGACTTCCAAATCTGACTTATATTGGAGAATGGTCATTGCTTTAATTTTTCCGAGACTTAATATTATTCATATTTATATTCGAATCTTTTGTGACAAGCAGTAGCGGTGAGTAAAGTGAGTGGCGTCACGATTAGGATTGTTGTCGCGCGGACACTGATGGCCGGTTGTCAATTCGCGACCTCGCCGCAGCCGTCCAGTGCGCGTATCGGTAATCGATGGCGCTTGCCGCGTATCGCGTGACCGGTGACACCCGTCTCGTCAGGGACACACGCGCGTACTACGTCTAATGACGCTTAGCTATACACTCATACTACGTACTACATTCATTCATTATTCACCAAGTAGTCATTAACCAACTTCGAAAAAGGGGGACCAAAAAATTATGTCGGGGTTCTTCGCGAAGTGTCGGTGTTTTTGAAGTGAAACACAGTTTACGGGAAACACTGTTTATTACTTCACACTCGAATGTTCTTAACGACTAAAATATTACAAAATGTTGGATAAAATCTTTGAATACACCCGGCTAACGCGGTAGACGAAAGTGCACTGAATATACATAATATTATTTCAATAATTCTAAGTAATAATTAATTAGGTCAACGCGCTGCCTATATTGCAATCTAAGATAAAAACACCGAACAGGTTCTAAATTCATCGCGATCATTTCTTAGTACATAAGTATTTTGCCGATTTTCAACGACTCCTGGACCGATTTTAAAAATTCTTCTTTTGACATTACAAAAATCGAGGGAATTCTTCAATAAATTACAGCAAATTAACGACGATATCTTATATCACATAATATCTATGCCAGGGGTCACCAATTGGTTTCATTCGGGGTCCGTTTTAAGACATGAAATTACCATCGCGATCCACAGACCATTTTGTAGTTTTTAACCGACTTCAAAAAGGAGGAGGTTATCAATTCGACGGTATATTTTTTTTTTTGTTTTTTTTTGTATATTTGTTACGCGATTACTCCGCCAATTGTGGACCGATTTTTAAAATTCTTTTTTTGTTCGAAAGGAGGCACTTCTGAGGTGGTCCCATAGTCACCAAGTTGGGATCTGATGATTGGATCCTGGAGAAATCGAGGGCAACCCTCGAATTTTATAGGCCGACACACCGTTTTTCGCAAATTTTATGAAGTAATTTAAGTACTTGCGTATGGTAATCATAATGTCATGTAGCTGAGCTGATGATGGAAGGTAGAACTCCTTAATAGTAAGGAGTAGGCATCGACTGATTTAGTTTGAGTTCGCATATCTCTGGAACTACAAGTCCGATTTAAGTCATTCTTTTTTTGTTGTACTAGGTATCATTTAACTTAGGGAATATTGCAAGTTTCATCAAAATCGGTTCAGTAGTTTTTGAGATAGGGAATTTTATTAGCTTATTGTGTACATGAGCGATGTTATTACCGGTGTTATGGATTACAAAATTCTAGTGCACATGTTGTATTTGACAAGAATTCGGGTTGAATATTTAAACTAAAAAGAGTAAAATAAAAACTTTTTCAAAAAAAAATGTAACCGCCTTCAAAAACAACCATAAATAAAAAACGATAAAAAAATCTACAAAACAACTTTTCTTTCGGAAGTCGGTGGCAAAAAAAAGACAATGAAATAAAGAAAACAAAGACACCGACTTCCGAAAGAAAAGTTGTTTTGTAGATTTTTTTATCGTTTTTTATTTATGGTTGTTTTTGAAGGCGGTTACATTTTTTTTTGAAAAAGTTTTTATTTAAAAATATGTACTATATCTCAAAAACTCCTAACGATATCTCTTCTAAACCAATTTTCGTTTAATGTTTTTGTTGAGGTCTACATGATATATTTTTTTTAGTTTTATCATTCTCTTATTTTAGAAGTTACAGGGTAACCTGTAACTTCACATTTTACCACTTTGGAAGTGTCTCTCGCGCAAACTGTTCAGTTTAGAAAAAAATGATATAAGTAACCTCAATATCATTTTTAAAGACCTATCCATAAATACCCCACACGTATGTTTCAATTTCAGTTTCAATTCTAAGTATGGGGGCCACCCCCAAAATTTGTTTTGTTTTTATTTTTGTGTGAACATCCTAACGCGGTTTACATGATACAATATCTACTTACCAAGTTTCAAAAGGATAGCTCTTATACTTTCGACAATAAGTGGCTGTGACATACCGACGGACAGACAGACAGACATGACGAATCTATAAGGGTTCCGTTTTTGCCATTTGGCTACGGAACCCTAGAAAAGCTAAAGGATTCTAAGATAGTATTTCTGTAGCTCTTATGGATGCGGATATCTCCCTATTGGTCAACTTAAAAGCATGACCCTGTACATGTATCTAATAATTATAATTTAGAATGGGTTTCTGGGCAATTTTTACTATTCAAGAATTACTTATACCTATGGGCATTGTAAGAGACCCCTTTAGCTGGAGGCTCACATACCTCAAGATGCAGGTTTCATTTGGGTTAGTTCATTGTAGGTGGTAAAGGGAGGGTCTGAAAAGACTGCTGCTGCTTTCTGGATTTTTGGCGATATCAAATAAAACTTTCCAAATGTGAAAAGGTAAAATGATTTTTCCCAAACTTAGTTCCCAAATTACAGACATTCAAGAGTAGATACCTCGAAAACTATACCTACAAGATATCGAAATGCTTACTGAATAAAACTTATGGGGAATTTATTCAGCTTTTATTTCGTTCAAACATGTTATGCCGCTAGGACGTATGGTTTCCGAGATATAAGCGAAAAACCAAAAAATGGTACTTTTTACCCCCTACCCCAAATCTCAAGGGCTAGCGGCGGGGACTTTTGATAATATTTCACCTCCTAACTACTCCACACAAAATTGCGTAGTCAAAAATTGTGTTCCAAGACTTTCCCTCTATCCCTTATTTTGAGCATTCGTTGACTGGGCTAATGCTTGAACAATTCAACGATGTCATTTCGTACTTTAGATTTAATAGACTTCTTTAATAATATCAATGACCCGCCCTGTAACATAATATTATGTTTACGTCTGCAATAGCTAACTACACAATAATTATCATACTTCATAGACATTACTTCATGATTTTTTAACCAATGTGCTGTAAGGCTAACAATAATATCAATCTTGGTTGACCCTACATTAGATTAAATTATACTTTATTGTACACCAAAATTACAAACAGCGTTTTACAAATCTTAAGGGTACAACGGTGGTCTTATCGCTGATAGCGATATCTTCCACACAACCTCTGAATGGACTAAAATAACTTAAAAAGAGGGTAGTTAGTGGTGCACAGCAAATAGATACATGCACAATTAATGCGCCAAAAGAACAAATTACCTACTTATACATACAATAGCCACAAAAATATTAAATACATTTATACAAATACATACAATATTACAAATACGTATCATATAACACATTAAAGCGAAAGGAAATTATTTATAACTGACTTTTTAAAAGAAATCACCGACTGTGCTTGTCTGACTGATAATGGCAATGCGTTCCACAAACGGACAGCCTGGACTGTGAAGGAATCGTCATAAAACTTTGTGGAGTGCGCAGGCATCATTAGCATCAAATTTTCTGATGATCTCAAAGTCCTAGAGCGCGCATCGTGTAAAAATTTAAAACGCTTTTCGAGATAAAGGGAATAAAGGCATTGTAAAGAATGCTGTAAAGCAGTGTTAAAACGTGCATTAATCTCCTTAATTCCATTAGTCTGGAAGAGCACCCTTGAATGTTCTGATCAAACAATTTTAAAGTATGTTGCCCTTTGATGATGATGTTTTACATTGAATATCAGATTTTTGTTGAATTTCAAATATTTGCGTTTACAGCCATATCGGACTATAGTTATTGATAATAGCTTCTCAGGACGTTCGAGGAAGTTGTCGATGCTATCATATCCATAAACAAATTCAAATGTTCAAAATGTGAAAATTAGTTAACTTGTTCTTGTGTGTAACAACATAGCTTCAAAGTCATTTTGCAAGAAATAAGAGAAAACGTTATTTTTTTTCAGATTACCAATTATTGTTTATGCTAAGAATCACGTAATAAAAACTAAAATCAAATCAGTAGAAAAGTATATTTTTGTTTACTATATCTGTCATAGAACAATAAATATTTTGGTACCTCTCAATAGCTCTAACCCGCCACTGGTGACGTGTATGTCTGCGAGGTTAGTAAATCGATAATAACTTTTACACCCGCCATCGAATTGTGCTGTGATTTTCAGTAGCTGCCATATTGCACGCCCCCCGCCATCTCTTAACTCCGCTTAGAGATGGGTAACTACCCGAAATTTCAATAGCTTAGCTAACCGGCTATTTGTGGTGTAATAGCCAGCTAGCTAGCCAGCTATTTGGCTACTTGGCTATTGAACAATAGCGTTTAGTAACTAGCGGCGCAACGAAGCGGCGCCGGTGTAGCTAGGTAGAACTTAAATAACGCAACATCAACTGCCCGATCTGAATTCGATCCTAAATCAAAAAGAAATGATTTCCTCTCACACAACCAAAATACTAACTATATTTTTTTTATTTTTTTTAAAATAAATAAAAAATTTATAGTTAGTATAACTAACCAGTTTTTTAATCATCGTATTTCATAAGTTCGTTCATTAAACGAACGAAATTACTAAGTATAATGCTCTTTCTTTGTCTAATCTCTTTTGTGAATATTGTGAGAAAAAGATCGACGATACCAATGAAGATCGTACACGCGTAGCGCAGTGAGCGCGCACACAGCTATCGGCTATTTTGGCTACTCTAGCTACCCGGCTACCGAATACCGAGACGGCTATAAAACGTAGCAGTTAGCTATACTCCATGGCGGCTACGCGGCTACGAGCGGCTACGCGGTTACGAGCGGCTACGCGGTTACGAGCGGCTACGCGGCTATATCATAACCTGTCAGTTATCTAGCCAACCAGTAGCCGATAGCTAGCTATCGTGTTGACGGATATCATAGCCGTGGCTATTTTGCTCATAGCCGGTATTTGGCTAGTTATGGCTATAGCTACCCATCGCTCCGCTAAGTCGTAGCGTAGCGAGTTTTCACACTAACCCGGTACGTGAGACCGGGCGTCACCGAACACGTAAGTTAAAACATCATATTTTAATATTAGTTGTTACATATTTTGAGGACGTTTTGTGCTTACTTTCACTGTATATTTGAAGAATTTGTAGTACATTGAGTACCTACTGTTATAGTATTACATTATGATCAGTAAGTTTTTAACACGGTTTTATTTTTTGTAGCAAAAATACATAATTATGCATTTTGTGTTTATCAAATCATAATTTAGTTTCAGAATTAATTACGAACGCGAATGGAGATGTGTCGAGGCTATTTTACAAGAACAATTTTTACGTGAAGATGATGGGTCACCACCGGCACCGTCATCAGCTCACACACACACAGCGTCACAAGCTGAAAGTGATTTCGCACCGGAAGATCCCGCCCAGATCAAATACGAAACTCGGAGAGCGAAGAGGATCCGAGCGATCAGGAATCTTTAAGTAACGACACCTCCTCATATTATTAAGGATATTTCAAAATGTCATAAGACTGGATAAGGCTGACACGTAAATCTATAACATTATCTGTGTTTTTGCATTTTAGAAAAGTTATATTAAAACTTGATAATTTATAGTGTGCCAAGTACCAGTGAATAATTCTAATAAACGAGCTGTGATTTAAGATATACCAGCTTTTTATTGTCAAAAGTGTTCACGCGAGGATGTGAACATGCCGACGCAGCAGGGCAGTGACCGCGATGAACCAGAATCAACCTCAATCTTAGTTATTTGTCACAAAATTATTGATCTACATCAGCGATTTCACACAAGTGCATTAGTATAAGTAACACACCTATACATGTAAAAATATTAATATAAATAGCATGTAAATCTGTAAATAAACTCTCTTTTTTCTACGCTTCGAGCAACGCTGTTTCATTCGACGAGACCATCGACTCCTCTCACTGTTACTGCGCCTATAAATGGTTACCGATAGCTCTGGCCTTACTCAGCCTTAGTTATTGGTCGGTCCGTGAGGCTGCGGATCGGCAGTGAGAAAATCCCATCCGATACACCTTTCATCCTTCCCACCTTCCGTCTGTTGCCCTAGGTCTCATGGTAACAGGCATCCCGCACTATATATATACGTATATATTGTAGCTATATGGTTAGGGCTAGGTTGTTGATAGGCTACAGTCAACCCCCTCACTGTACACTGTACAGTCAGATAGCCTGAGTGTACATTTGGTCCTTCGAGCATTTTGAATCCGCGGCCCTCTCTGTCCCCCCTAGGATTAACTGACATAGACGGACAGACAGACACGTTTCAGAAGTTACAGGCTGGTGTCCTAAAACCGCCACCTATGCCTGATTTTATTACCGACTTCAAAAAAAGGAGGTTATCAATTCGACCTGTATGTATGACTATGTAATATTTCCAGAAATGCCGAGATTTCATAATATGTTAGTCTATATCAGCGTCTGGACAAATGTGCCAAATTTCAAAAGTGTATGTATGTACATAATGTATGTATGTATGTTTTTATATTTGTGTTCGCATGTCTCCGAAACTACAAGTCCGATTTAAGAAATTCTTTTTTGTTGTACTAGGTATTGTCCAACTTAGGGTACACTGCAACTTCATCAAAATCGGTTCAGTAGTTTTTGAGATAGGAAGTTTTTTGCCTACTTGGGTTGTAGATTTTCAAAGTCGATTGTATGTTTGGTCGCGATTATCTCGCGTTTGGCTGAACCGATTTTGATGCCCTTTTCACAAAAGTATTTTTTACATTCTAGGGAAGATTTTAGTAAATAACAATCATGGATCCGTTTTTGTTGCTGACTTGGATTAAAGCTTTCTAAAGACGCCATTATACGAAGATTTTTGTTGAAAATCTGAACTAAAAAGGGTAAAATAATAAAAACTTTTTAAAAAAAGAACCGACTTCAAATCAAACACAAAAAAGTTTAAAATAACTTTTCTTTTGGAAGTCGGTGGCAATAGTCAATGAAATAAAAAACAAAGCCACCGACTTCCAAAAGAAAAGTTATTTTAAACTTTTTTGTGTTTGATTTTATAAGATCATTATGTAATAGCAATAAAAAAAATATCGCAGTTATACCTACGAGTATTATGTCGTGGGTTTTTCATCAAATTAGGTTTTTGATCAAACAACGGATGATGTTAAAATAACAACACGATTTTATCATTACCCTAAACAAATGTAGTGATTTGATCAAATCCCTAAATTAAATTTCTTTTCTGTGATATTTTAAAAATAAATCTAGCAAAATGTTAGAAAACGTCGACGGAGCACCGCCTTGCGGTGTTCCTACTTCTGGGTGATTAAAAAAACTTCCAGACCCCGCCATCCCTTTCTAAACTAAGCTGACCGAGTCGGGGTGCCCCCAGTCGTTTCTACGACATATTTTATTTCTCAGTGCCCCGTTTTGTATACACGGGGCACCCCGACTCGGACAGGTTAGGCTAGAAGGCCGCCTTCGTGGTTATTTTTTTTAAACCACCTAAAAGTAGGAGCACCGCGAAACGGAGCTCCGTCGACATTTTCTGAAATTTTTGTCATTTCACTGAACCAATTTAGGGATTTGATCAAATCGCTAGATTTGTTTAGGGAAATGATAAAATCGTGTTCTTATTTTAACTTCATCCGTTGTTTGATCAAAAACCTAGGTTTTTGATCAAAAACCTAATTTGATGAAAAACCTGCGACATTATATACACCTGGTTAAAAACCTTCACTGATCAATCACAAACCCTATACCTACTGAATATCACATAAAAATGGAACAAAATATGACTGCTGAGTGACCTAGTGAGTAGGTAACTACCGTAACACCTATTTAAGAATCTTCATTAATCAACATGATGATGATTAATCAACCACAAACCCATTATCGATGAAAAAAGTTTTTGAATATACAAAATGTTTACTGCAGCGCCCCCTGGTGAGTTGGAACCGTAACACATACTCGTTTGTAAGAACATGCACCAATTATTAAACTCGAACCTTTCACTGAAATCTGTATTCAAATCGGACTAGGTAGTAGTTTTGGTTTTGCACTTGACTGCAACCGCCCCCCTGGTTAGTTTTCATCGTGAATCAGAACCCTGTGCTGAAAATCGCACCAAACTAGAACGAGTAGTTTTGGAGATATGGCAACAGAGGTTTGCACAAACAACTTCGCACCCTATACGCATAGGTATACAGCCTCCATATCGTCGCGGGTAAAAATGACACTACGATTGTGCTACTGAATGAAGTTTTGTGAAGTGAATTTTAAAAACATCGTATCTTCGTCAGTTTTGCTTCACATAACAAAAGATATCACACGACTATAATATTTTTTTCACTTCTCTTGCTCTGAAAGTGCTTCTTTGTGCAGGGTATAGGCTGCACAAAATCGAATTTTGTGCACAAGGGCATTAACGTATCTACTCATAAATGTATTATATTAAGGCAAAGAAAATAAGCCCTACAGCCAAATGCAATAAGAAGTTTATAGATAGAATTTGTTATTATATAATATTTACTTTAATTTATTTGCTTTATGTGTTTTTAAGATATAATAGATATTAAAATTTTAATTCAAGTACGGTAGGTTAGTTGATTTAAGAAAATTATTATTACAAAATTAATTTAATTGTAGGCTATACATATAGGTCTGCAGCCTAATATCAATGTCGTGAGATTTAAAAAAAATAAAGCGGCGGGAAACAGCTCTTGTTCTTTTTTCGTGAATTTATTAATTTCTTCAATTAAAAAAACAAAATAATAAGTAATAATAATATTAAAATTATTTTTTTTTTGCCATCTTCTCACAATATGTCGTCTTCACTAATTCAGAAAAATACCGTTAAAAACAAAAACAATTTCCTTCAGTACCTATTCAAAACTGTTCTAATTTTACTTTGAATTTTAATTAAAGAAATGTTAAGTATGTTTTACTACTGTTTTATTTCCTCGCAATCGAAGTGAAAAGCAGAGTTTATAACTCGTTCACAAAACCATTTTTATCCTCGACATTACTATCAGCCCTCGCCTTCGCCTCGGGCTGCTAAAAGTCTCTGATAAAAATGGTTTGTTTTGTGCACTTGTTGTAAAATCTACTATTTCTGAGGTTTGTTTACATTTTATGGGAAAGTGCAAAGATTTCTCCTTCAATATTATAATAGTATAGATATTTAGTACTATTAAACATTCTGTGGTATAGATTAAAAATGTTGTAAATAATGTTGACTACACCGCAAACGTCTGACAGCTGGTTGTGTCGGCAGCACAACTGAGTACGGGCCGTGCGGGGCGGGGCGAGGGGGAACAAGATGGTCCGCAGGTCCGCAGCCTCCGTGCGGAACTAGCGCGCGCCCCCGCCATGCCAGCCATGCGCCACTCGTGCGCTCAGAAGAGTGCGGTACGCACGCGCACTGAGCTGTGTCCGTTCCGTGAGTGTCTGTGTCGTGTTGTAGTGTTGTGTTGTGACCGTGTCTTAGTGCAGCATGAGAATCTGGACGGTGGCGTTACTGCTCTGCGGCGTCGGTGAGTGCGGCCACTAGTGAACCCGGCCATACAATACCCTCCACATTCAATTTTCATAAAAAAAAAATATACAAAATATAATTATACATTGCCCTAGCGGGGACATAATAATCGTGTGTTGTAAGTTCATTTACAAAAAATTAAAGCCCCACTCACAAACACCCCGAAACAACTACTTGCCTAGACTGAAAGCTCGTCAATCCTCCCGACTGTTATCGGTTATTGTCCAATTTAACCCAAAGGTTTACTAGTAGAGAATGCCTTGTGGCATTAGGTCCGCCTTCGAACCACTGTTTGTAGGTATATGAAGTTTAAATTTTAATTTAATTTAAATATACATATAATATTACTAAATAAGTGATAAAAATATATGAAAAAGTAAAACTTAAAATTAACAAATATTTCGAACAAAATATTAACAAAAGATAAATATTAATGAAAACTTAAATTAAAAATAATATTACTTAATTTAAAAAAGGCACTAACACACGTAGGCATCAAAGGTCTCTGTATCGCCAAGCTATCATCTGGGAACGTCCCCAGAAGGCATTTGCAATGCCACGATTAATGATTGCCATTCATCGCTTATTCTTTATTTAAAATTATTTGATTAGTGATGAGTTATAGTATACCATAATAGTATAATAGGTAACCATGCACTTCATTAACCATTACATTGAGTGTCAAAAAAAAAAGATTTGTCATTGCTTTTTCTTGCAAACTTGAAATTGTACTACGATTCAGTTTATGGACATTAAATCAAGGAAAACATTTTTGGACGATTCTGGCAATCACAAGCACCCAAAATGTGAGTCAAACGGTGTTAGGAGTCATTCTGACAGGCCTGTTGGTCTAGTGGTTAGTGGCCCTGACTGCTATGCCGGAGGTCGTGGGTTCGATTCCCACCCAGGACAAATGTTTGTATGATGAGCACGATCTTGTTCTGTATCTGGGTGTAATTTATCTATAATACGTATATTTATGTATTAACAAAAAAACTTTTTTTTTTAAATTTAACCACCTTCAAAAACAACCACAAAAAGGATAAAATAACCTACAAAATAACTTTTCTTTCGGAAGTCGGTGGCTTTGTTTTTTTTATTTCGTTGTCTTTTATGCCACCGACTTCCGAAAGAAAAGTTATTTTGTAGGTTATTTTACCCTTTTTTGTGGTTGTTTCTGAAGGTGGTTAATTTTTTTTTTAAGTTTTTTTATTTTATTCTTTTTAGTTTAAATATTCAACCCAAATTCTTGTCAAATACATCATTTTCTTACATGTGCATTAGATTTTGGTAATCCTTAGCACCGGTATTAACATCGCTCATGTACACAATAAGCTAATAAAATTCCCTATCAAAAACTGCTGAACAGATTTTGATAAAACTTCCAGTGTTCCCTAAAGTGAACTATTCCTCGTACAAGAAAAAAAGAATTTTGAAAAATCGGTCATCAATTGGCGGAGTAATCGCGTAACAAACACTCAAAAAAGTAAAGATCATCACATCATCCATCAATAAAAATGCTCACAAAATAAAAAGTACTGAACCAAATTGGATGAAATTTTTATGAGACCAAATTGCAAGTATACTGCATCGAACGAAAAAAGAATTATACTAATCGGATCAGAAACCTCGGAGTAATCGGTGTACATACATAAAAAAAAAACATACCGACCGAATTGAGAACCTCCTCCTTTTTTTGAAGTTGGTTAAAAATATATAAGTATGTTTATCAGTTGTCTAGTACCCATAACACAAGCTCTGCTTAGCTTGGGACTAGATGGCGTTGTGTCATTGTGTGATAGTTGTGGAATATTATGATTATTTAAGTTGACTAAAAAGGGGAAATTCATAAGAGATACGGAAAAACTCTTTATGAACCTAAAGCTCTAGCTTTTTTGATGTTAACGTTTTTGACATAATTACTTTTTGATCAATAATGAGTGGGCAACTCAAAATTGAGTAAAATTCATTAAAAAGTTTGACTACTTTTTACTACGAGCCAAGCGAAGCGCAAGGGCACTACCTACCTTTTCTTGAAGTGTTTCGTAGTTTTTTGAACCCTCATAGAGTTGGTTTCCGATGTACCAGATAGTTCATATTCTCAGGATATGATGTCAATAATAGACTTATTAAATACATACAAAGTTTCAATTGAATAGCTCTAATACTTTAGATTTTATTGATATCTAAAATACACCGATTTCGTCACTGACACCCTGACACACTGATGATCATCAAAATGTTTAGCTACTTCCTAAAGTGCTAGAAAGGTGAAATTTGGTATGTAATCTCAGTTTAGTATACAACCAACAAAAAAATTCATAAACTTATAACTTTCGCCCCCATCCCCTAAAATGGGGGGGTGGACGTTATAAAAAAACACTACCATGCACTCAGATAAGCTTATAACTTTCGCCCCCATCCCCTAAAATTGGGGGGGGGGGGTGGAAGTTTGAATGAGACTCACCAATTTTAAAAGCTTTTTATTAACTTGCCATGTACATAATTATGTATATTTTTTCGGGTAGAATCTTTGAACTCAATTTTGAAGTAGATATCTTCAACCGATTGAGCTGAAATTTTGTATACACGTTTAGTTTGGATGACAATGCACGATAAATAAATTACTTACTTCAGAAACTAAATATTCGCATCACCTTCACGACGGTAGCGAAACGGCGAAGCCATACATTTTTACTGATATGTAGAATTTGTTAAGTTAGGGTCGGTAGAGTTAGGCCGTGTAAATTCAGAAGCTTGGCTTGATATCTTTTTTACAGGGCAAACATTATGTGGTCGTC
Organism: Agrotis exclamationis; assembly: GCA_950005045.1. Lineage (NCBI taxonomy): Eukaryota > Metazoa > Arthropoda > Insecta > Lepidoptera > Noctuidae > Agrotis > Agrotis exclamationis. The sequence continues at coordinate 22,294,488 of OX465434.1, forward strand.
TTGGCAACATCTTACATGAAATGTTTTTGGTGGGATGACTTTAATAAAATTCAATTTCAACAATTTCTTTAAAATAACTTAGATTGCGGCAAAATCTTTGCCGTTTTTTTTAAATTATGACCACGAAAAATACTGACTGTAGGTATAGCTAGACTACCACTGGTCATAAATTAAAAAAAAAATAATCGGGAAAGTAACAATTCGATCAACACTCACTTTTTCTTTATCTGATTTATATTATTATTTTTCCTCGTATTCGTAATGAAAAACACAGTGTTTACCTCGGGTAAATTACTTATTTAGTCCCTGAACTATTAGCGCCCTCACTATGTTACGGGAGCCAAACCCCGTCTCGGCACTAAATACCTAAGTAACTTTCACCCCTTGGATAACAATGTACTATTTCATTACTAGGTAGGAAAATCGCTTTCAACTGACAGCAGCTAAACTAAAAAAACCGGCCAAGTGCGTGTCGGGCTAACGGTGGAGGGGGTTCGCATCGGCGTCGGGAGGACGATGAAGTACCTGGGACTCGTCCTCGACAGCCGGTGGAACTTCAGGGAGCATTTCCTGAGTTTGGCCCCAAAGCTGAACCGGGCAGCAGCCGCCCTCAGGCGACTCCTGCCTAATCTCAGCGGGCCAAACGCCTCCTGCCGTAGGCTGTACGCCGGTGTCGTGCGGTCCATGGCCCTCTACGGGGCCCCCGTGTGGGCCCTGAGCATCCGGACGCGACCACTAAAGTTGGTCGCATGCCAGAGGGTCATGCCTATCCGGATGATCCGGGATACCGCACGATCGCCGGCGAATCGGCCAACCTGCTTGCCGGATTACTGCCCTGGGATCTGGAGGCGACTGCCCTCCAGCGCGTCTATGAGTGGCGCGTGGAGGCGCAGCGCCGGGGTGCCTCTTCGCTGCCTCGAGAAGTCGAGGCGCGGCGGGAAGAGGTCCGGCGCGATCTCAGGGCAGTATGGAGGGGACGACTGTCGCAACCGACGGCCGGGCACGCCGCAATCGCGGCGGTAAGACCCTCTTTGAGGAGTGGCTGGATAGGAGTCACGGCGTCCTAACCTACCGCATGACGCAGGTCCTCACCGGACACGGATGTTTCGGGAGGTACCTGTGTCTGAGGAGAAAGGAGGAAACGCCTGGGTGTCACCACTGCGAAGATCGCCCGGAGGACACAGTAGAGCATACGGTGCAAGACTGCCCCGCTTGGGCAGAGCACCGACGTGTCCTCACGGCGGCGATAGGCGGAGACCTCTCGCGCCCGGCATTGGTCGCGGCCATGCTGCGGGGTGGGACGGAGTGGGAAGCGGTCGCCTCCTTCTGCGAAGCAGTCATGCTCGCGAAGGAGGAGGCGGGCCGCGTGAGAGAGAGGACAGTGTCCTCCCTCCGCCCCACCCGCAGTGATGGACGCCCACGGCGACGGACGTCGCAAGACGATCTCCGGCCACCGTAGGCGCGGGCATGCGGGCGGCGAGTAAAGGGCAACTCGCTGCCCGACCATGGACCATGCCCGGGTCGACGGCGCGTTGTGTTCCACGCGCGCCTCAAAGAGCGTCAGCATAATGACGGGGCCCCCTCTGTAGAGGGCCAAAGCCTGCCGGGTCGCGGGACTTATCTCATTACCGTGACCCCGGAACATAAAGGGCTATTGAAGGACACCGTGGATTTTAGTCAGTACAAGTCTGACAGTCCTCATTTGATGATTTTAACACGCAAAAAAAAAAAAAAAAAGTGCGTTTCGGGCCACGCACAGTGTAGGGTTCCGTTGTTGCCCATCAAAATACTTATGCGAACTAACTAAACTGATTCGCTGAATTTAATTTTAATTTAATTTACGTACATTAACATTTATTAAGTACCTAAGTGATTCAATAGCCAACTCACAACGTCTAAAAACGGGCCCACATAGGACGATGGTAACTGTAGAAAGAGTTATAAAAAGCAACTTCACAGGTAAAGTTGGAAAAGATGTTGTCTATTTGAGTACCACCGCGTGTAGAGGGAAGCGGCTGTAACAAAGATTTAAAACCAGCGTTACGTAATAATTAGAATACATCGCTTCAAGAATGATTTAAAATTTTAAAGAGTTCCCACGATTTCTCCAGGATTCTATGTTGAGATCCTGACTTGATGATCATGGGACCAATTGGAAGGTGTACTCTTTCAATCAAAAGAAGAATTTTCAAAATCGGTCCAGGCGTCTTTGAGAAATCGGGGAAAATACATAAAAAAAAATTACGACGAATTGAGAGCCTCCTCCTTTTTTGAAGTTAGTTAAAAATAGTTGACAATAAAAACCTACCTATCCCCAAAACATACCCACCAATTATAGCTGTAAAAATAAAGTTGACAAACTTACATTTGCAGTTGAAGAACATGTTCTCCGATACATGTTTGGGAAAATATGTTATCCAAGTACGTTTTATAAGTAGTAGTAGTAGTATCTTTATTCAAGAACAACATAGTTGTGTAGAACATATTGTTGGTCGACTATTACTCGTAAACTTGTAAAGCCTACTTAGTCATGATAATTTTCTTTTAAACTTCGTTATATATACTACTATTGTGATTTTTTCACACCCCCAAACAGAACCGTTTAGCTGGTAGAGGAAGGGGGACATTCAAGTTGAGCAGAAATTAGCACTTTAAAGCTTAATATTTCACAAACGAATCTTTTTATCAAAAAATTGTTAATGGAAACTATCAATATTTTTTAAAGGCCTATTTAATGACACCCCACACTAAGGGGTACGCGAGAAAAAAACCCCACTTTACGTGTACAGGAGGTACCCGAAAAAAATATTTTATGAGATTTTATTTTACCACTTTTTAACCGACGAAAAAAAAAGGAGGAGGTTCTCAATTCGACATGTATATTTTTTTTATTATTATTTTTTTTTTTTATGTATGACCACGCATAACTTTTCCCAGCGTGGTCCGATTTCAAAAATTCTTTTTTTTTTGGAAAGAGTATATCTCAAAGTTGGTCCCATTTTAATTTCAAAACTAAAATCGGCCTCTAAGGGTAGAAAAAAAGGAATTGATTGTCAACTTTCCTACAGAATTTTCAGTTGTGAACCGATTCGTTTGAAATAAAGTTAACATATGTAGTTCTGAGGACATTACTATATAGCAGAGATGTGAAGAAGATAACATGATGGTGTCACCATCATCAGATCAACTCCAGATCCCTGTTATGTTGTGAAGTCAGTCCCAAGAGTTCCTCAACAGTTAACAACAGCTATATCGTGTTTGGACTCATTTCACTCAGCTTGATGAGAACTTTAGACCCAGCTGAGGTATCATTGTCATCGAGGGTCTGAGGATGGTGACGGAAAGCAGGGGCAAGAGGTCCTCAACAGTTAACAGCACCTATATCGTGTTTGGGCTCATTTCATTAGTCTTGATGAAAATTTTAGACCTAGCTGGAGTATAATTGTCATCGAGGGTCTGATGATGAGGACAGAAGGCAGTAGCAAGAGATCCTCAACAGTTAACAGCAACTATATCGTACTTGGGCTCATTTCATTCATCATGATAAGAACTTTAAACATAGTTGGGATTTGACAGTCGTTGACAGTCTGAGAGTGGAGTTTTTAGTTGCAAGTTACAGGTCCTCAACAGTTAATACTAATTACTGTGATGGTTACGTTGACAATGACAAAAGGGAAGACGGGTTTTTCCATGTGTTAAACACTCTAATCATGGTATACAACTAAAAAGCTCAAAATAATAACTTTTTAACAAAAAAATCAAACCGACGAAACATTGAACTGAAAAGCTAAAAATAAATTTTGAGGCGGCGCCAAAGAAACAATCAACGAAAAGCAACCTAGCTACAATAAAATTATGCTTCGCTTCAAATAATTAATTTAGGTACATGTTTGTATGTTTGTTTGGCGCCGCCTCAAAATTTATTTTTAGCTTTTCAGTTCAATCTTTCGTCGGTTTGATTTTTTTGTTAAAAAGTTATTATTCGGCGCAACAAGTCCGTATATTTACACCAAATTACAGCTTTCTAGTACTGGGCGTCTCTGAGCTAAGCTGCGGACAGACGGACGGACGGACATGGCGAAACTATAAGGGTTCCTTGTTGACTACGGAACCGTAAAAAAAAAGAATTGGCTGTCAAAGCAAAAAATGTTTATTAATTTGTTAAGTATTAGTGAAGTTTACAGTCTCATTTATTTTTTTTCTAATAATCACTTTTAATTTTCTGTGTTTATTTTTCCCGAGCGAAGCTCGGTCAACTAGGTACAGTCGAGTTCAATAATATGTTGGCAATGTCAATGATTCAAAATATTTTGAGCGTTGGTAAGCTCAATAAATTCTACAGAATCTATAGATCAAAAATATGTCCTCATGTGAACGGTTCAATAATATATAATTTGCTGGCAATAATAAGTGATCACCTTTTAAAAAAATATAATCTATACTGTATTAGCTTTAATAATATCTGAGCAGGGTAAGCTTCATAATTATCTTTACATTCATAGGAAAGTATATTATTTGCTCGAATAAATAAGATCCAGTTTACATTGATAAAGAAATGACAGCATTTCAATTGTTTTCCGCGCGAATGGTTTTTGGAGTTTATTTCAATGCCACAGGTTTTCGTATAATTTTATTATGAATGACATGTGCGTCAGTTTTTTTTTTCATTTTAATGAAAGAAAAACAACGTCATTCGAAGGAAAACTAACCAGTGATACCTCAATAATGTTGCAAACTCCTTGACGATGCAAGTTTAAGATTGCTAGTAAAATCATCTTTATAAAGTAGTAATAAGGTTGAATTTGAATTACATTTACTTGATTTGATATTATTGTATTCATGTTTGCTTACATATTGTGAATCTTACACTGTTCAGATAAATTATGATCTTAAACTTGTTCATATAATAATGTCCCTTTGGCTGTATACATGTTACTGAGAAAAAGTAGTCACATATTAATGAATCTAAATCTTGATCACAATTTAATGATGGTTGTAGTTGCCACAATATTATGAATGATTTTGATGTTCATATATTTTTGAAGTCTAGACGGGCCAACATGTTAATGAACGCGACTGTACCTACTTAGTTTGATAATAGCTGTAACTTTGTACCCTTATAACCAGAAAAAAATGAGGATTTTTAAATCATACTCGTAGGTCTGTAACCTCATTTCTTGAGTTTTTTTTAATAATAATTAATTAACTTAAAAAAAACCCACCCGATGATAAATTTTGTGAAATTGGATTAGAAACTTGGAAAACATAGGTAGTAGCAAAACATTTAAATTGTAAAGAAAGTGATTGAAAAATATGGTATAAATGGTTGATGAGCATTAAACTTCATTTCCTTAATTCACATTTGGACTACTTTCCCTATAACTTGGGTGCTATAGGGAAGCTGGATTGTGAGGTGGAGACGGTCCTCTGCCTCACGCGTCCCGTTTACTCCTTCGCTAGCATGTTGTATGATTGCAGGAGCAGCGAGCGCGACGCCGCAGCCGCGCGCCGCCCCCGCGCGTCCCGCACGCCCCTCGCGCTCCCTGCCCGGCGCTGGTGCTGGTGTTGGTGCCGGCGACCACTGGCGGAACATCATCGCTGGTAAGTTTCGTGCCACTACCACAGATTACCACTACTACAAAGGGTCATAGCGAGTTTCCGCAGAAAATCTTCGAACTTATAGTGTTTTTGAGGTCTTGCCTTGATACCAACTGTCGAAAATATTTTTGGGCCAAGTAGTATCAACCGTTTTAATATTTTTAATGAAAAATAAAAGTTACTCATGGTAAAAGAATTCCCAGGGCGTTGGATTTCTTCGGTGAAAATTTGGTGTTTTTCCACAGTGTTTCTTGATGTTTAATTGATTCACTGTTCGATCATTGTACCACTTATACATATAATTCATGTAATGATTGCAGATTACACACGTGGTGTAGGCAGCGCGGGCGGCGCGGGCAGCGCGTGGTCGGGAGGCAGTTGGTCGCCCATCCCCATTCAAGTGCCGCTGCGTGAGTACCACAACTACAATCGTAACAACATGCTCATTTACAGAAGTGGATATTTTTGCCAGGAACAAAAAAAGCTCTTTATATTGGACCAATCACGAATTGGACCTACTGCGAATTGGGCCAATCGCGGATTGGACCAATCGCGCCTAAACGCCGGATAGGATTAATTTTTATTAATGTCATTTATTTCCTTAGGACATGCCCACCTCTGTAGGTTAGGTCGACATTAAACTTATGAAGTTATGACGAATTCTTTTTCAATCCACAATTTTATTGTTGTTATTAATTTATCATAATTATTGTGAATGGAAATTGTAGATAAATGTAATGTTTTGTAATGCAGAAGGTGACAACAGCGGACGCTCATCCGTGTCGTTGGTCGTGGTGCCCGTGCCCGTGCCTGTCCCCGCGCCGCACGCCGTCCCCGCCCGTGAGTGACGCCACAGCCACGCCATACACACGCCGTGTTTCCATGTTACACCTCTCTTAATGTCCACCATGTTGCAGAGTGCACGTTGCCCGCGGCACAGATCGGAACGCCCACTTCCGCTGAGCCATCTTACAGCAATCCCGCCAGCCGCGAATATTACCCAGGCAACAATAATAATCAGCCACCACTGCAACAGTTCCCGGTACCGACTGCTCCCCCTGCGCCCCCAAGGCCCCCCGCCGTGCCACCTCAAAGCAATCCCTTTGGATTCGTATCCAGCAACAATCTACCGCCCCTACAACAATACCCGGTATTCAACAATGAACTGTCACAGTCCAGTGTCGATCCGGCGCCGACTGCTACCCTTGCGCTCCCTGCACCCTCAGCGCCCTCCGGGCTTATCTCTCGCATCGACGCGCGACTCGCTAGGAATGCACCTCACTTCCCGCCTGTCGGTGAGTCACCATTTTGCCTACTTTAAACTGATTGATACATACATAATTATGATGATAGTACATTTATATACAGTCCACTGTATATAAATGTACTTAAAATTAAAAAAATGACATTGAAACAAAACATTTTTTTTTAATTTAGTCTCTTATTTCTCCTTAACATTTTCTTTAATCATTTGTAGTGTAGATGTCGTATTTCTGTCTATCCGCAGCGGATTCACGGATCCTCGTAGAGCAGTTCCGTGCGCAGGTTCCAGACGAGCCGTGGCTGCCTCCGGTAGTAATTGCTCCTGTCGAGGTAGTCAGCACTGACGACCACACCGTAGACGAACTCCGGGAAGCAGAGTCTTATCAACTCACCACGCAGAAACATAATTTTGTGAGTGGTGGCGCGGCCGGCGAAGCGCCCCTAGAGCGGAAGCACGTCAAGTGTAAGAAGCGCCGCGTGGAGAGAGCAAGAGGGGACTCGGCCGAGTCAGAGCAGGACGAGCAAGTGCGGGAACCCCCACCCCCCCCTCCGCGCTTTGAGCGCTCGCTGTACATCGAAGCGCGCCTTACCGTGCCACGCGCTGATTACACCGAGCCCTACAAAGTGTGGTATGTGCAGCTACCTATATCCACAGCCTATATCTTTGTTATGTTATAAAGCATATATATATATATCATATTTTATCGAGTTGACACCCTTTGCTTTTCCTTTGGTATTTGATTAAATGATTATAGATTTTTCGGTATGGCTATCTATATCTATCTATACATATAATAAAACAGTAAAAAAACTATGTCTGTACATTAAATATATTAAAAAAAAAATAATTGAGGGGGGTTCAGAAACAGTAATAGAGCACGAATCCAAAAAAAAAATCTGTCTGTTTATCTGTTTGTCTGTGTGTCTGTTTGTTTGTACACGCTAATCTTCGGAACTACTGGACGGATTTGAATTATTATTTTTTTGTTGTATAGATATTAAGTCGGAGCAACACATATAATATATCGCTATAATTTATCTTGGAAACTTGAACACCTGATGCAAAACCGCAACAGACCAGCTAAACTATATATAAGAGATACAAAAATGGCACCATAGCAAAACTAGTTCCACGTGATGAGCATTTTCTGCTGCGAGAATAAATTTGAAGATCTGGAACACCTGATGTGGAATTCCAAGAGCCCAGCTATACTATAACATATATAGGAATAACGTCTTAGCAAGAGTGGTTCAGCTTGATGAGCACTCTCTGTTGACGTTTAAAAATTGAAGATCTGGAACACCTGATGTGGAACTACAAGAGCCCAGCTAAACCATAACATTTATAGGAATGACGTCTTAGCAACAGTTATTCAGCCTGATAAGCACTCTCTGTCGACGTATAAAAATTGAAGATCTGGAACACCTGATGTGGAACTCCAAGAGCCCAGCTAAACTATAACATTTATAGGAATGACGTCTTAGCAACAGTTATTCAGCCTGATAAGCACTCTCTGTCGACGTATAAAAATTGAAGATCTGGAACACCTGATGTGGAACTACAAGAGCCCAGCTAAACTATAACCTGTATAGGAATGACGTCTTAGCAAGAGTTATTCAGCCTGATGAGCACTCTCTGTCGACGTATAAAAATTGAAGATCTGGAACACCTGATGTGGAACTCCAAGAGCCCAGCTAAACTATAACATATAAAGGAATGACGTCTTAGCAAGAGTTGTTCAGCCTGATGAGCACTCTCTGTTAACGTATAAAAATTGAAGATCTAGAACACCTGATGTGGAACTGGGCATCCAAGAGCCCAGCTAAACTATAACATTCATAAGAATTAGCAAGAGTTATTCAGCCTGATGATACCTGTTGTGAAATTCCAAGCTCCCAGCTACACTATATATGTACACTACATATGTAGGAATGACGTTTCAGCAAAAGTTGCTCGGTCGTATGAGCATTTCCTGTTGACCTATAAAAATAGAAGATCAGAAACATCTGATGTGGAAATCAAAGCTATTGCTAATTTCACTGTATAATTATAAAATTACATAAGCTGGGAGTACCTCCACGCGGTGACGGCGGTAAGATTTTAGGACTGATTTTCAATGTGGATGGTATATCATTAAAAATCTGACTCTAGCGGCCAAAACTCCCATTTTTTTTTTGTACCCGGGCTCTTGGTATTGGACATCAGACCAGTTGCAGATTTTCGATTTTGACGACCCCGTTGTCGCTGGCATAAGCAACAGGATCCGCGTACGAAGTCGCGGGCAGAAGCTAGTTAATGAATAAGTGTGTGGTGTGGTTTTGGAACTTGCATCTTGAATTGATTGATAATAATGTTATGGTTAATGTCTTAATGTGATTACTATGGTTATTTTTAATAATAGTCAGTAATTATTAATACTTACCTACTTCATGACTTCAATTTAGTAATTATTAATAACTGTTGGTAATTATTAATAATTTTCAATTGACTGGCCTGTTGGTCTAGTGGTTAGTGACCCTGACTGCTATGCCGGAGGTCGTGGGTTCGATTCCCACCTAGGACAAATGTTTGTGTGATGAGCACGATCATTTGTTCTGTGTCTGGGTGTCATTTATCTATAATATGTATGTATTTAGAAATATATAAGTATGTTTATCAGTTGTCTAGTGCCCATAACACAAGCTCTGCTTAAAATAAATAAATAAAATATATTTATTTCATAAAAGATGACACATTGCACTGTAAACATAGTTGATTTCACAATTGTCACACTATAAGCACAATTAAATAGACTCTTATCCCTTAAACTAGGTCTAGCCTGTATCTTAAGGAATAAGGTTCATCGATGGGGTACAGCAAGAAAGTGACCTTCAGTAACTCTTTAAAATGAGACTAATGTTACATTTAAGCCAAAATAATTTTATGAAATAAGTGTTGGTGGGTTACAGAGTGTGTTATGTGAGAGTATCTCAGTGAGAGTTCGTGTATGTGTGTGTGTGTGTGTGTGTGGGTGTGTGTGCATGTGAGTGTAGGTGTAAGTAAAGGAGCATGTGCGTGCTGTGTGTAATGTGCGAGGATTTTAAGATAGTTTTAAGAAATGTATGATAGAAGATTCTCCGTTGTGAGGTAGTCCTGTTGTAGAAGCCATTGAGTGATTTTGTGTTTAAGCGAGTGTCTGTTTAAATCAAGTATGTTTAGTTTTTTGTGTAATTTCTTATATATATAAGTTCCTATGACGTAATGTTGGCGTGCAGCAAATGTAGTTTTATGAGTTACACCTGTTGGAATATTTGTGCGTTTGTTTGGGTTGGATCTGGGCATGGTTCTGTGAGTTCTGAGAACAGACTGTAGGATGAACAGCTGTCTAACTGTTAATACCTTACATTCCTCATAAAGTTGTTTGGTAGGATATAGGTACGGTTTTTATATACCTATAACTTTAAGTGCTTAGCTTGGGACTAGATGGCGTTGTGTGATAGTTGTGGAATATTATTATTATTATTCGTTTATTCATCTTTTGTACATATTTCACATATTTTTAAATATTTTTTACAACAACAAACATAAAAAAAAACATTTAAAAATATAAAAAATAGTGTTCCACCGGTGTGGGAGCGGGGTCCAAGCTGCCGGTGGTTAGGGCTCCAGAGACAGGAACCTCCTCACAATACGAGCCGTATCAAGAAGTAGCCTCGAAAGATGTTCGTCGAGGCTTTTTGCCATCAGACCATTGGCAGTAACGACAATCGGCACAATGATAGCCGAGCTCACATTCCACATGTCGACAACCTCGCGCGCCAGGTTGAGATATTTGATTTTTATTATTATTATAATTAATCCGTAGGCCCGTGTCCCAGCAGTGGGAACATTATAGGCTGATGATGATGATATGATGGTGTATGTCGTGTCGCAGGTGGGACGCAGCGAGCGGCGCGTCGCGCGTGTACTTGCACGGCGGCACCACTTCCGTCTACCGCATGGTGAAGACCGGCGGACTAGTGCAGAGCGCGCAGGTACTTCCCCACAACCTTACTATTAATAACCTTTTCATCCCCCCATCTCGGAAAGGGTATCTTTACTCTTCGATATCTGAGCCCTAAAGCCGTTTTTTAACCGACTTCAAAAAAAGGAGGAGGTTCTCAATTCGGTCGGTATGTTTTTTTTTTTTTTTTTTAATGTATGTACACCGATTACTCCGAGGTTTCTGGTCCGATTAGTGTAATTCTATTTTCGTTCGATGCAGTATACTTGCAGTTTGGTCCCATAAAAATTTCATCCAATTTGGTTCAGTACTTTTTATTTTGTGAGCATTTTTATTGATGGATGATGTGATGATTTTTACTTTTTTGAGTGTTTGTTACGCGATTACTCCGCCAATTGTGGACCGATTTTCAAAATTCTTTTTTTGTTGTACGAGGAATAGTTCACTTTAGGGAACACTGTAAGTTTCATCAAAATCGGTTCAGCAGTTTTTGATAGGGAATTTTATTAGCTTATTGTGTACATGAGCGATGTTAATACCAGTGCTAAGGATTACCAAATTCTAGTGCACATGTAAGAAATGATGTATCTGACAAGAATTTGGGTTGAATATTTAAACTAAAAAGAGTAGAATAAAAAACTTTTTTTAAAAAAAATTTAACCGCCTTCAAAAACAACCACAAAAAAGGGTAAAATAACCTACAAAATAACTTTTCTTTCGGAAGTCGGTGGCATAAAAGACAACGAAATAAAAAAAAACAAAGCCACCTACTTCCGAAAGAAAAGTTATTTTGTAGGTTATTTTACCCTTTTTTGTGGTTGTTTTTGAAGGCGGTTAATTTTTTTTTTAAAAAAGTTTTTTTATCCTCAAGAGGATTAAAGTAAATTGAATTTAGAACATCGTGTGCACTAAAGAGTTGTAGCAGGCGGCCGGTGACCGCAACAGCTGATCGCTTGCAGTGGTGCCAACTTCACGTTCGAAGGTTGTCGTACCATGGTCGTACCACATTTTCAAAAATAGAATTTATTTCCTCGCATAGCTGTGTTGCCTTGGTCTAACTTGAATCTCTCGCTACACTAAGGATTCTTAACTTGATTCCCTCGTTAATACCTAAACTGTAATAAAAGTACCTATCTTGTGATTGTACAATGTACAGACGCCAGCAGGTCAACCTACCCGAATCTGTCAGATTTAACCAATCAAACATTAACCTTCCACTGTTGTGATAAGGTTGAAAATCTATTATAGAAATCTGACAGATTGTGGTAGCTTGATGTGCTGGCGTCTGTACATGTGTTTTTTTTTTGCATTTAGTCGTTTCCTCACTGAGGTGGGATGAAAAGTTACGTGTTGCACTCGAGCGCAAAGATTTTTCAACCTTGTGCTCTTTTGATTCCGTCGCTACCGCTCAGGATTCTAATTTTTGAATCACTCGTTATCACTCGCTCGTGATTCAATTCTTGAATCACTCGCTCGTGATTATATTTTAGAATCCTTCGATTGCTCGGTCATCAAAATTGAGCACGCGGTTAAAAAGCAACTTTGCACTCTTGTATAACAAATAACTATTTTTCCTTCTTCTTCGTCAGGCCCTGTCCCATTTCTAATTCGGCTCTCCTAATCGTTCTTATCCAGAGATGTCGTTTCACATTTTTCTCTGTTTATTTTTAGGGACTTATTTAAGGCATGACAGTCTTATCGTGTCCTTCGGGGTTGTCTGTGGATCTATTAAATCTCTGACGAAGTCTTAAAGTAAATCCAAGTAGTGGAATAATAACGCAAAACAGATCTTTCAGGCTCCATACATTTGTGGGCCTTTTCTGAAAGCTAACTAAAAATGGTATAAAAAAATGATATGGTAAAGAACACCAAAGAAACGTTGGTTCAAAAAAAAAACTATTTTTGTTGAATTGCTACCTTGTCAGTAACAAACCTAATTTTCGCACTAACTAAAAGTGGATACGGTGGCACTACTTTAGGTAAAAAGACAAGTTTTTCCTATAATTTGCAATCAATTATAGTAGGTACATTTATTTTGAAAAAAAAATGCCTTCAAAGACAGAGAAAGTTTTAAGAAAAATTAAAAACATGAAGTTTCCAGCACTTAATTTCCCAAGATAATGATTAGTTTTGTAACGACTGTAACGAGCTTGTATCCATTAGATTCAGTCATCCAAATGCTACGAGTATCAGAAAAGTTTCAATACAAATTCGATAATTTAAAAAAAGTACTTAATGAGGGAGATGTGGAAGGCTTTATCTAAACTTTTAAAGTAGACATTTGTGTACACATCTTATCTCTCCTCAATAAGCCAATTTGAACCTCATGTTGTCAATGTTAAAATTATTGGCAATTAGATCTAGTAACACCCATTGCATGGAATGCACCCAATTACAAATCATCCTGTTTGTAAAAATCAAAACTGACTAGCTAACTTAATGATCTATCAACGCACAGCCGAAACCGCTGGGTTCTTTTTGAAAATCCATCTCTTAAAATGGTCAACAAGGGGATGAAAGATTGTATGAAAAAGAATTAAATTACATAAGATTTACTTCAAAATTAGAAGTGAGTCTTCTATCTGGGGGCACGGTAGTGCCCCCGCCAAGACGAGCCAAGCGAAGGGCAAGGGCACTACCTACCTTTTCTCGAAGTGTTTCGTTGTTTTTTTGAACCCTCATAGAGTTGGTTTCCGATATACCAGATAGCTCATATTCGCAGGATATGATGCCAATAATAGACTTATTAAGCATACAAAGTATCAATAGAATAGCTATAATACTTTACATTTTATTGATATCTGAAATACACGGATTTCGTCACTGATTCACTGACACACTGATGATCATCAAATTGTTTGGCTATTTCCTGAAGTGCTAGAAAGCTGAAATTTGGTATTTAATCTAACTTTAGTATTCAACCAACAAAAAAATTCATAAACTTATAACTTCCACCCCCCATCCCCTAAAATTGGGGGGGTGGAACTTGTCGTGTATGTATGTTCGGGTGGAATCTTTGAACTCATTTTGAAGTAGATATTATTATCTTCAACCGATTGAGCTGAAACTCTGTATGCACGTTTAGTTTGGATGACACTGCACGATTAGGTACGTAACGTCATTCTAAATCTAATGTGGCGGATCTGAGATGGCGGAATAGTTATTTTAAATGCACTTCTGCAATATGGGTATCAAAAATAGAACCAAGCTTCTGAATCTAAACGGCATAACTCTACCGACCCTAAGTTCACAAATTGTATTAGAATCACCTCCACGACCGTAGCGAAACGGTGAAGTCATAATATATTTTTACTGATGTGTAGAATTTGTGAAGTTAGGGTTGGTAGAGTTAGGCCGTGTAGATTCAGAAGCTTGGTTCTACATGAGATCTGATATCTATCTTTTTCGTAGGGCAAACCTTATGTGGTCGTTTTGGCAACATTTTACATGAAATGTTTTTTGTTTGTTTTGTGTAGTTTGGAAATGACTGCTAAAATTGAGTCACACTTTCCGGAACAGCCTGTACATCGCCCTCATATGTAAAATAGCCTTTTTTCCGACTATGTGAATATTATCAATGGATATTCTGTCGGTATAAAGCTCGTCCATTACGATAGAATAGCTAGGATCAACCAAACTGTGATGACGCGTGATGTTCCAGATCCGCTTGGACCGCACGGCGGACACGGACGTGCGGCACTGCACAGTGTCCGGCACGCGCCGCGTGTCGCTCGCCGAGCGCGCGCTGCCTGCGCTGCCCGACCTCAGAGCCTTCTCCTTCGCCGGTGACTACCTGTTCTTATTAACCACATACTTAGACTCGAAACCTTTTTATATAATCCAAGATTATACAAAGTTTTATTTTTACATAACACCGGCCAAACTGCAAAGCAATTTCTCGGCATTAAGTGATTAGTGTGTGTTAGTTCTCTTGGATTTTGCACGATTTTTTGCTTAAATAAACGTGAAATTGAACTCTCAGTTAAGATAAAAACCATGGTTCTGTAGGCAAAGACTTTGTACTCGTATGTGAATACGGAGTATGTACGGTTCGTACACTTGCAGATTGTAGTTAGTTGGTTGAGTGTGAAGAGAACACGAAGTTGTTGTCACAGAAGTTAAGTTATATTTGATAGTAACACACAAGTTTATCGATATTGACGATTCCTTTCTCTTAAGTAGTTTATGTTATGAATGACAAATGCACACTGAATCGTGTGTGTAGCAACAATGTTCTTATAATTAGGTAAAAGTGACGCGCGCTCGTGCCGACCGCAGTGTCATCAAAAAGTATGTACAGTTGAAGACCGTACAGAGTAGTTTCCCACACAATCATAAATTCTACAGCCACCGCTACCTACGTAACTATTATGAAACCATCCCATGGTACCTACTCAGTTTATGATAAGTGAACTAATTAGGAGCCACAACGTAAGACATTTGTCAGCAAACCCTTGCATATAATTTTTATTTTCATTTTAGTCCAAATGCGCTGCAGCGTGCACCCATGTCCTGTGTTGCACCTCGTCCAGAGTGCAAGCAATTAATGTACTTTGAAGCACTAAATAGTTTGCCATTATGTTTTGGTGTAATAGGTAGAAGCGAAGTATTTCTTTATAGTTTAAAATCCTGCGTTTGAAGCTACTTTTAGCTTTTCTTGCTTTTATTATTGTACGAACAACTAGCTCCTGAATGTGATCTCCGTCATCACAAAGCATGCTGGCAAGGAGGCCGGAGACCTGCGTTTGGCCCCCCGAGATCAGGCAGTACCGCTTGAAGGTGGCTATTACCGCCCGATTCAGCTTTGGGGCCAAACGATGAAAATGTTCTATAAAGGTTGTTCCCTAAACATTTCCATTGTTTGGCCATAGTTTGGTTTATTTCTGTCCACCGGCTGTTGAGGACGAGTCCCAGGTACTTCATTCTCGACTCGACGCCGATACAAACCCAACATTATTTGGGACTCTGACCGTAGCGAGTGTGCTACGACAGTCCGACAAACGGATATGGGATGAACGATGTGCGACAAAACTGTATTGCGACACACCATAGTTCGAATGCACGCTTGTGCGACACCACTGTAGGGTGATACTATGGTAGTGCGACAGACAGGTGTGTGTGTATATTACTTACTAATCTCAATGTAATTATATCCCTAACTTTTATTAATTTATAATAAAAGTTTGTAATTTGCGTGCTGATCTGCCGTGTCGCAGGGTACGTGGTGCACGACACACAGCGCGCTGAGCTCTGGCGCCACACGCTGTCGGGCCACAACGGGGAGCTGGGCGGGGTGCGCGGGGAGGCGCTCACCTTCCGCCACGAGCTGCTGGTCACGCGTTCCGCTGACAACTACACCACCACCCCGCATTGGTGACTGTCGCCGTACATTCCTGTTGTATCCATCCGACCTAATCATGTTCACATGTTCTCCAGCTCTGTATTTTCAAGCTTGCTTAAACAGTTTGTTAATAGACTTCTCTCCCGCTAAAACACTAGACTCTACTTAAATAAATGATGAAGGAATAATATTTTGTGCATTATCTGACGGCCCCGTTCGTGTGCAGGTATTCGGTGCGCGTGGACAGCTCGGTGCTGGGTGCCGACGCGGACGGCTACGTGCATTATTTCGACAAGGTGCTGGAGCAGCCTCATGACGCCGCCATGTTTCATCTCGACATCGGTACGTCGGTGTCGAATCGCGCGCATTACACTTTCTGTGTGCTCTGCACAATACTGCACAAGTTACATGAGATGATAATGTTGTAATGTTTTAGCCGACGCGTGTGAAACACTTGAAACCACCAATCGGATGGAGAGCATAGAGCCGCTCCGCGAGTTCACCAGTCTACGCCGCCTCCAGCGATACGACGGAGAGTTCGCACAGTGAGTCACAATGACGACGTGAAACTATCACTATAACCATCTCGAAACAGCACCGTTCCAAGACAAAAGCCTTGCCTTTAATAATAATAATAGTAAAGACATTAACATGCAATTTGGTCTAGATAAATGCAAAACTGTTCATATAATAAGAGGCAAAATAAAACCTACTATCTAGGACTATCCTATCAATAACACAGACACAATCACAGCTTCAGAAGCAACTGACTTATATAAGTACTTAGGATACAGACAATTAAAAGGAATAGATCACACAGCAATACAAGATATACTGAACACAGAATACAAGAAAAGAGTGATCGCAGTATGTAAAACTCAACTCTCCGGCAAACATTTAATAAAAGCATTGAACACCTACGCAATTCCTATCTTAACTTACTCATTTGGGGTTATCAAATGGCCAAGAACTGACATCCAACAAATAGAAAGAACAACACGCACCACATTTACTAAACACAACAACTTACACCCTAAATCTGCAATAGAAAGGCTGACCATCAAACGGCAACATGGAGCTCCCTCCATAGGTGATAGGCCTCATAGATGTCTATCACCTGTGGCAGAAACAAATAACAAAACTAAAAACATTCTTTCTCTCTAAATCACACACAAGTAGCATCCATAAGACCATAGTTACTAACGATACGAATTTTACCCCACTTAACCTAAACGAACGAACAGATATTGAACAAATTAGCAACGAAGACCTGCAGAAGGAGAAGTTAGAAGACTGGAAGAAAAAAGTTTTGCACGGACGGCATCCCCATGATCTTGAACAGTCACATATAGACCCCCTAGCATCAAACAAATGGCTTAAAATAGGAACTCTATTCCCGGAAAACGAGGGTTTTATTATCGCAATACAGGATCAAATCATAAATACCAAAAATTACAGAAAATATATTATAAAAGACCCTACACTAACGAACGATAAATGCCGCAAATGTCATAGCCAGCCAGAGACAATACAACACATCACAGGGGCATGCACAACACTTACACAAACCGATTACACTCACAGACTCAATCAGCTAGCAAATATCATATACCAAAATCTCGCACTCAAACATAAGCTCATTCAGGACACAAACACCCCGTACTACAAATATCAGCCAAAAACATCTTTGGAGAATAACACACACAGACTCTTTTACGACCGCGGTGTTCTGACCGATAGGACCATTCACTACAATAGACCAGATATAATACTAACAGATAAAATTAACAAAGTCACATACCTTATAGACATCGCAGTCCCTAATACGCACAATTTACTAAAAACAATAGGTGAAAAAATCAGTAAATATGCGGAACTGAAAGAGGAAGTGGCCAGAATTTGGACACAGGAAAAGGTGTATGTAGTACCCATTGTTGTCTCAGCAACAGGTGTCATACCCAACCACCTTCACCATAGCCTTAAATGAATAGATTTGAAAGACTCAACCTACATAACACTTCAAAAAGCTGCAATACTGAACACTTGCAGAATTGTGAGAAAGTTCTTGCAAATTGAGGACAACATCTTCCCTTACAATATTAATTCATCATCACACACGCACACGTTACATTGACCTGGCTACAGTAGTCCGTCAATGTAACTTAAACTAGCCTATGAGCTAAGAAACAGTACATGTTCACCAAAAATAATAATAAAATTCCACAACTATCACACAACGCCATCTAGTCCCAAGCTAAGCTAGAGCTTGTGTTATGGGTACTAGACAACTGATAAACATACTTATATATTTCTAAATACATACATATTATAGATAAATTACACCCAGACACAGAACAAATAATCGTGCTCATCACACAAACATTTGTCCTGGGTGGGAATCGAACCCACGACCTCCGGCATAGCAGTCAGGGTCACTAACCACTAGACCAACAGGCCAGTCAAAAAGTCAGTTTTGGCGTTATTATTTTTGGCCATGTGTGAGTTGTCCATAAAAATGAGTGAAATTGGCTATTTTTTTTTAATACCGTTCGACCATTGTTTCATGTAAGGATCATTTCATGATCGGTAGAAAAAAAACGGGATGTTCGAAGTTGTTCAAACTTAGCAAAATATGTTTCATTATACAAATCGGAATTAGAGGTTTCCCGTAAGTTTGCCACATGTCATAACTTCCCAGAATTTGATCCTTATTAGCAACACTATCGAATAGTGTAATATGACAGGCTGTGTTTTTTTTTTCAAAATCAGCAGGTTCAATTCCTGGCGCAGACTGGGGTTTGAGGATGATCGTTCCCTCAGGCGTGCGGCTTCCTCCAGCATTACTGCTTCGCAGAAGGAAGCGACCGCCTGTCATTTCTCTTCACTCCGGACCGTAGCCTGAACCAGGGCTCGCTCGGTGTGAAAGAGGTCTCTACTATCAATTGCGAAGGCAATAGTTTGTGGGGACGAAGACACGGCAGTGTTCCATCCAAGCGGGGCATACCTTCACACACTGCTGCACTGTGTCCTCCGGTCGGCCCACGCAGTGCTGACACCTGGGCGTTTCTTCCAGCTTGATGCAATGCAGGAACCTCTGGAACATACCATGTCCGTTGAGGACCTGCATCATGCGGAAGGTGAGGACGCTGTGACGCCTACATCTCAATGAGGCGCCTTATTGATAGCAGTAAGGCGCCATAATCATAGGATTATGACATGCCCAGTCCCGAGTTGCGATGCAAACACATGGCCCCGGGCTAGTGCAGTGCCACCTTGTTTCCCAACTGCTGCAACCCCGCATGTCGCTAGTTCAGCTTCCACCTGTGCCCGTCAGGGAGGAGGCCACGCAGTACGTAGTCTTACCTGATGTTCTTCAAAGACGGTCCTAAGACGGTCGTACGACTTCTCTCGCCGTTTTTACTCTCCTTGGTGACCGGGATAGACCTCGAACCCGTATCTCAGGTAGGCCTCGATCACATGATGGAGGTAGGTCAGCAGGTGGTAATGCTGAAGTGCTCTCCTAATGTAATTCCAGGACAGGCAAAGTCATCGCCAAGATGAGACTGCCCCTGATCATCACATCTCCCGTCGTGAGGGTCGCACACGCATGATGATGTTCATCTTGGAGCGCCTACTGTGGAAGCCGAGCTGGCTGTCCACCAGATCTGGCTCCGCTCGTGCCAGATGTGCAACGAGACGGTTTGCAATTACTAGTTGCGATTTAGAGCTCACTACGATGTTATGTGAATAATAAATCACAATAATAATTATTTACTTATGTCAAGTATCATCGTACTCATATCTATCTATACATATAATAAATCTGTAGAAGGGTCAATTCTGTACATTGAAAATATTGAAAAAATAAATAGCGGGGGGTGTTGCTGGATCGATACCAAACCCAAATATGTGATTAAAAAAATTTTTGTCTGTCTGTCTGTCTGTCGGTATGTGCGTGCAGGCATCACGTGAAAACTAACGGTTCGGTTTCGATGAAACTTGGTATAATTATACCTTATTATCGTGGGCATAAAATAGGATACTTTTTATCCTGGAAAAATACGTAGAAAAAAAATCTTATTTTACAGTTTTATTCATAGACGTTGTTCTGTAGAACCGCGAACACACGTTGCATTACCCGCAGTGGATTCAGCGCCGTAACCTGTAGCGCCGAAAGTCGGATTTGGCTTGAACCGTTTGCGGCACACGCGGGCCACGCCTCCCCGACTCCTATATAAGGAGCCGCGTTCCGCGCCGCGCGATGCATATAAATTCTGAATTTTGATGCGAGCGGACGTGTCCAGTGTGGCGAGCGGTCGTCCTTGGAATTAATATTGTATGCGTGTAATTTTCCGATCGTTATTTGTAAATACAAGGTCGGAATTACTATGAAAAAAAAATACTTACTACAGAACGCGAGCTCAACAGCAGTAGCTCAATAGAGGGATCTCCTTAATTATTATAGGCTTAGCCGTATTTGGGTCCAATAGATATTATAAGATGTCATTGTCAGAGTTACTCAAAATGGAGAAATAAACCATCCACGCGAAGACCGACATCCGCGCGGACGGAGTCGCGGGCGGAAGCTAGTAAAATAACAATTTTAAAAAATATTGTCACAATTAAAAACACAGTAAGTAAAATAAATAAAATTGTAAAATAATAATAATAAAATTATATAAATAAATAATGTAATAATAGTTCTCATTAACCTGTGAGATATCTCTTTAAGATGTAAGGTAGTTTTTTTGAATAGCTATATCTTGCCTCTTTACCTATTTAGTAGATGCTTTATGTGAAGTTTGCACTAAATCGGACTAGCTGTTCTTAATATACCCGTGCGAAGCTGGGACGGGCCACTAGTGGAACATAATTATGACATCTTCCTTTTTTATGTATGTTAGTAAAAAAAATATCTCTTAGGTATAAGCAAATATTTGGGCGTACATACGCCGACGACGTGGAAGAAGCGGTTCGCAAGACAATCTTGATGCAGACCTCGCGCTTCGTGGCGTCAGCTAACCGGCAGGGCGCGACCTTCGCACTCGACATCAACTTCCTGGCGGACCGGCTGGTGGTGGAGCGACGCGAGCTGCTGGGCGTCGAGGCGTCGCCCAACGACGACCCCGGCTTGCCCTTCCCGGTGCCGCCCGCCGAGGTGGAGGCGCAGCGAGGCCGCCTGCCGCGCTCCTTTGACTGGCGCCAGCGCGGCGGTGTTACTCACGTCCGATGTGAGTGCCCGCTTTCACTATTCATTACTACAATGTACTTTGTGTTCAGTATGAGCTGCAATCACCTATCGAGCCGCTCAGTAACACGAGTTGCTGCCCACAGTTCAAGGCGCAAACTGCATGTCGTGCTGGGCATTCGCAACGGTGGGCGCAGTGGAGGGCGCGCTGTTCAGAGAGACCGGCCGCCTGGTGCCGCTCAGTGAACAAGTGCTCGTGGACTGCGCGCGCCCGTCAGTATATTCACAAAAAGAAACACACACACACACACACACACACACCTACACACTGGCCAATTGGAAACATTATCGCTTCATAACCCAACGACTTGCTAAACCCAACGCACAGAGGTGAAATTTACACAATTTACGGTCAAAATTCATAAAAATTAAGCTTCTCGTGTTAAAAAGTATTAATCTAAATTACTATCTGGGTGGTTTATGAATTTTGACAGTAAATTGCGTAAATTTCACCTGTGTGCAACGGTGTGAACAAACTCGCGACAGTACCAAGCTACGCGTCGTACCTACTGCTTACACGTCACACGTGACTTGTTATTGTACGCCAAAATATGCCGTCTCGAGTCTTTAAATATTGTAAAAATTGTTCTCAAAAACATAAACAAGATTGTGTGTCCACACTGGAAGCCTAGCGCGGCGGCGGGCGGTGGCGGGCGCGGCGGCGGGTGCGATACATGTCCACACTGCCTGCCTATCAAGCGTTTATTTTTGTTGCGGTGACTTCAGGTGTTGCAAACCGGTGGTATCTATAGTAGTTTCTATAAATCTTGTTTAAAAATTCATTCTAATTTATTTATAGGTTATTTAAGATTGTATACAACTAAATTATCAATCATTCTACATGTTTCTACTCAAGTACGGTAAAAATAATTTAAATAATTATGTACAAAAATATCCAACGGTAGTACTTTAGTGCATGTTCTGGTAACTAGATGGCGCTACTAAAAGACCGAAAAGGTTTGATACACCTGCCACCCGCCCGTTGTATCGGTTTTTGCCTAGCAATGCCTAGGCTCGCAAAATCGCTTGTAGCCATCGCGCTAGGCACTGAAGTGACGGCGATTTCATACATTCAATATTTCCGCGCCCGCCGCCACCATTGTGCTAGGCTCGCAGTATGTTTGAGCACATGGAATATAATTCCACAAATAACTCTTATTATTTCTTCTGTTTTGGTATTTATTTTCAATAAAATATTTTCGGCTCGCTTGAAACACAAAACCTAAACAGTAATTGGTCTGTGTTGCCAGTTTATATGGTAAAAATTTCCTTGAATTAGGGGAATGGGCAATGTGTCTAGAAAAATCGATTACATAATACATTTCGTAATTGCGTGTAAGGAAATATTTTTTGTTTAGCACAAATTCTATGGAGTTGAGGTTAAGATTACACTAAATGTATAGAAAAGTCAGGAACGAATACTTATAATAATGAATACGTTGAAATCGTTTGTTATTCAATTATAATATGTTAATAGACAAACCACAAAGTATATTTCTTGTCTGATATGATTAAATAAAATGAATGAAGAATGAGTGATTATGCATATTTAACTTTAATTCTAACATTATTATTCCGTTCAAATACTTATTTAATATCTGTAAAGCAAAAGCACGTTTCCTATTTGAAGTATCAGGTAGTCAAATAATTGAGAACAATTTAATGAACAAAAATAATTATGGGAGTATTTCCCATTAACTGGCAACTGCATACACACACAGACGCGCGTATTAGTTATGTTTCCGAGGTGAATTGAGGACACCAAAGTTGTCCACTTTGTTCACCTAGGTGAACGAAGTGGAATAAACCATTTAAAGAAGTTCGTGATCACTAGCATATAAGCTGTTTTATTTTTTAATTGTAAGTGCTGAAAACCAATCTTCTTCAACTTCTTTTTACTTCGATTTTTCAAAGTGATCGCAAACTTTTTTTCATGTGTATTTGTTGCTGATGTCAGATATCTTAGGACCAACTCTCACCAAGTACCTCCTACACAAAATAATATTTGTGAAAAGAAAGAAATAAATTAGATGTACCACTTTTTGTATAACAGGTACGGTGGGCATGGATGCAAGCCCGGGACGTGGCCCAGCGCTGCTTACAACTACATAAAAGATAAAGGACTGCCTGCGCTTGACGAGTACCCCTACAAAGGCGAAGTAAGATATGAACATAGATTAGACATAAACCAAGAGAATGGACTGAGCGTTCCCTACTCAGATGTTAAATAAATACAGACAGAAAAGTGTCACAAAGACAAGCGATTCCGGCGATCACATTGTCTTTTCAGCTGACCAAAAAATAGCCGAGAGTGTGTCGGAACACACAAACAGAAGGGTTTTGAATGGGCGACCTCTCGCGCCCGACATGGGTCGAAGCCGTGCTGTGTAGCGAGACGGATTGGGAAGCGCTTGCTACCTTCTGCTAAGCAGTCATGCTAGGAGGGCGCAGGCTTCGTGAGATATAGGACAACGTCCACCTCACGACCCAGCCGCCGCGGGACTCTCCCACGGCAACGGACGTCGCGAAGCCCACCGCTGGAGGATTCAGGTCTGGGCTATCGGTTGAGTCAGGTCATATTTCACCTACTATAATGGATGATCTGAAGCTACTTTCAAAAACTAATCCGAAGATTTCAGAATGCCTGGGCGCGTTTTTGTTTTAAAGTTCCTTTTAGAGGACATGTCACACACCTTTTTCAACGTAAACTACACTTGTCGAGCTTACTCATCGGAGTTATCACAACTCACACTCCTTCTTACTTATTCGATAAGCTGTCATGGACTAGTAAACACAGTAACTGTACCTATGTACAGTTACTGTGTTTACCTATGTTCTTTACACAAAAATACTAGACAGGTGTATCGGATTTCGCATAAACAAAAAAATCTGTTGCATAATAAAATATTTACGGCCTGATAAGCATGGCCTAATAAGCAAGATAAGCATCTCTATTTTCTTAAAAAAAAAAATAGTAGTGTGGCACTCGGGGACTGCTGCCGGGGTAAGCTATTGCATAGCATTAAAAAAAACCAGCCAAGTGCAAGTTGGACTCGCGTGAAGAGGGTTCCGTACGATATTACCTATCACGTTTTTTTTAAATCTGACCCAAATTTGTTTATGGTAACTAAAAATATTGAGTGATTTACCATGTTATTTTAATATCATCGACTTCTTATAGGTTTTTCAATAATCTATAAGTAGAAAACTAATTTCTGTATTTTTTTCAAAATTGTAGGTTCAGTAGTTTCGGAGATAATGGGGGGAATGGTCAATTTTCGTCTATTTTCTTGAATAACTTAGAAACTATTTATTTTAAAATTACAAAAAAAAAACATTTAAGATCTTCTCAACAAGACCTTTTATTTGATATGTCACACGATGCAGTTTTCATTTTTAGAATGAAGTTCCTTATGGCGCGTTGCGAAAGGGGGCTAGGCGGAAAAAATTGTCACGACACTTTTTACCGACTGCGACTGCGCGACGCAAAGGAGGGTAATGTGTGTATTACCATTGAATGGAATGCAATGGACTGGAATGGAGTGGAGTAGAGTAGGGTGGAGGGTCGAAAATCGCCTGAACCTTTTTTTAACTTGCTATCGTTAAGCAAGTCAAAAAAAACAGACATTTAAAATTTAGTTTGTTTTTTTCTCACATTCTCGTTAGCTAACATTGCTCCTTCATTAAAATCCGGTGTTTGCATAAATGTCAATAAGGTCGAAAATCGCTTGAAGGTCGGAAAACATTTGCTTAACGATAAGCAATTGTTTTCCGACCTTGACTTGTATTACCAACTGATTCCCACCAGTAGGATAAATCGGTAAAAAAAGAAGACAACCATTTTAATTCGGTCGCATTGAACAGTGTGGTGTCGCAACGATTATTTTTGTTGAGTGTATACAGTAACTTCGTTCCATCCGGATGTCCCTTGACACCTCTCAAGTTTTTTTTTAAGTTTTCCCCTTCCCCCCCACCCAAAAATTACCTCCCATATACAGATTTCATCTATTCACGTCACACCTCTGTGCTTGGGTCACAGGAATTGATAATGTGTATCAAATTTCAACTTAATCGGTCTAGTAGATTCGGAGATAATTGACTGTAAACGACAGACAGACCGACACACGAGTGATCCTATAAGGGTTCCGTTTTTGTATTCGGACGTACGGAACCCTAAAAACATAAAAAAATTATCGCCTACCACGAATATTTAACGTGAATATCATTTATTAAAATTTTTGTGGTGAACACTGTAATAAAGAAAAATAAATTATTTTACAGTATTTAATTAGTATATGAAGATATAAGTGAGTCTTTTAAATACAGGATTCCCAGGTCTCACTTCCAAACTGGGTCAAAATTTTGAACAGGTTATGGGCCCAGCACGCCGCCACTGCGCCACTCTGCTTTGTTGAAGGAGAATTTTATAAGTATGTTTCATTGTGAAAACCTCCTTTTGTAGCTGGTCGTTTGGAATGAGTACGAAAAAAATACATGTGGCACTCGGAGACTGCCGCGGTGAAGCTATTGCATAACATTTTTTTTTTATTTTAAAAGAAAAAAATCGCTTACTGCGTCTATTTAACGAGAATATAATTTATTTAAAATGTTTGTGGTGCACTACTGTAATAAAGAACTTCTTTGCTGTAGGAGAATTTTATAAGTAGGTTTCATTGTGAAAACTCCTTTTGTAGCTGGCCGTTTAGAATCAGTAAGAAAAAGTAAATCCCTCTTCGTACCTTTATGAGCACGTCTGTCCGTACCTTTATGATTGCCGAAGTCTCCCGAACTGAAACGACGTGCTGTCAAATGTGGTCAGGTTTTTTCGTTACGTTTTTCGCGCCCGCCGCGCTCAGAGCCTGCGATAAAAGTTATGCAATAGCTTAAATAGTAAATTGTCTTTATGACGGATGTGGCAATGGGCAGGCCACATCGCTCGTAGAACTGACAACCGATGGTGAAGAAAAGTTCTCGAGTGGCGACCACGGACCGGAAGACGCAGCATAGGTAGGCCTCCCACTAGGTGGACCGACGACATCTTGAGGGTCGCGGGCAACCGATGGATGCAAGTGGCGAATTGTTGTTCGGCGTGGCGGTCTAAGGGGGAGGCCTATGTTCAGCAGTGGACGTTTTCCGGCTGATGATGATGATGATGGTGATGACGGATGTTGAGCCCGCGATAAAAGCTATGCAATAGCTTAAAATCTCAGCATTGTAAGTTTGATTTAAGATATGTTTTTCAACCCAGCCGCGTAAATTTTACGTTTGGAAATTCACTGAGTTGAATGAGGGGCATGATTCAGAAGGCAGTACAGCTCGATACGGCTCGCTTTAAAAATGTAAAAATATTGTATTATACAAATGAAAAACCGTAATAATAATAACTGTTGTGGGACGCACCCTAACCCTATATAAATGTCATGTGTGCACAGGAGCAGCAATGCCGCGCGGACAGCGTGCCGCCCGTCACACACATCAGCGGACATATCAATGTGACGGCCAACAACATCCTGGAGCTCAAGGTAACCACAGCGTTGCAACGAGCTGCCGATACCAACTTGTTGTTTATGTCGTGGCCTTAACCCCATTGCGTGGTCGCAGGTGGCGATTAGGAGGTACGGGCCCACAGTCGTGATCATCGACGCCACACAAACCAGTTTAATAGAGCACAAAACTGGTTTTTATCACGATGACCGCTGGTGAGTATAAGATTACATTTTTCGCACGCTTTGCTTTACTTTCGCTTAATTCAATACTGTCACTACCTATTCAAAGTTCCGAGTTCCGAGTTGACCAATAAATCGACTTTTCAACCGACTTCACAAAAAAGTAGGTCCTCAGTTCGATCTGTATCTTTAGTCCGCGATTATCTCGCGTTTGGCTGAACCGTTTTCAGAAAAGGGTAAAATAACCTACAAAATAACTTTTCTTTCAGAAGTCGGTGCCTTTATTTTTTTTCATTTCATTGTCTTTTTAACCGACTTCAAAAAAAGGAGGAGGTTCTCAATTCGGCGGAATCTTTTTTTTTATGTATGTTCCCCGATTTCTCGAAGACGCCTGGACCGATTTGGATAATTTTTCTTTTGTTTGATTTGAAGAAGTCGGTGGCAAAAAAGACAATGAAATGAAAAAAAAACAAAGGCACCGACTTCTGTAAGAAAAGTTATTTTGTAGGTTATTTTACCCTTTTTTGTGGTTGTTTTTGAAGGCGGTTACATTTTTTTGAAAAAGTTTTTTATTTTACTCTTTAAATAAATATTCAACTCAAATTCTTGTCAAATAAATCATTCTCTTACATGTATGTGCACTAAATTTTTGTAATCCGTAGCACCGGTAACAACATCGCTCAAGTGCACAATAAGCTAATAAAATTCACTTACTCAAAAACTACTGAACCGATTTTGATGAAACTTGCAGTATTCCGTAAGGTAAACAATACTTAGTATAACAAAAAAGAATTACTTAAATCGGACTCGTAGTTCCGGAGATATAATAATAATAATAAATGTTTTATATGGTTTTGTTTTTTTATGTGAATTATTTAAAAATGTAATTAAATGTAATTTAAATGAATAAACGACATAAGTAATAATAATAATATTCTACAACTATCACACAACGCCATCTAGTCCCAAGCTAAGCAGAGCTTGTATTATGGGTACTTGACAACTGATAAACATACTTATATATTTCTAAATACATAAATATTATAGATAAATTACACCCAGACACAATAAATGATCGTGCTCATCACACAAACATTTGTCCTGGGTGGGAATCGAACCCACAACCTCCGGCATAGCAGTCAGGGTCACTAACCACTAGACCAACAGGCCGGTCAAAATGGTACTATATGTGCCTATAAAATTTGAAGGTTGCCCTCGATTTCCCTGGGATCCCATCATCAGATCCTGACACGATGAACATGGGACCACTTGGGAAGTATACCCTTTCAAACAAAGGAAAATTTTTCCAAATCGGTCCAGGCGTCTTCGAGAAATCGGGGAACATACATAAAAAAAAAGATTCCGACGAATTGAGAACCTCCTCCTTTTTTTGAAGTCGGTTAAAAAGTGTTCGTTACATTCACACATAACAACAATGGATGTGTGACGTTGTCCGCATGTATTCGTTTTTGCTTACTTAGATTGTAGATTTTCAAAGCCGATTATACGAAGATTTTTGTTGAATTTAAAAAGGGTAAAACAAAAACAAACGAGGAACAAAAAGAAGAAGGAACCGACTTAAAATTGGATCGGAGTGCAGCCGCCTTGGCGAGTTGGTCGGCGCGCTCGTTGCCTTCAAAACCAGCGTGTGCTTTGACCCAGAACAAGGACACATCTTTGCTTTGGGCCAGAGCCGCGCCAACATTCGCCCTCGCCTCCACGGCCAGCGCGTGGAGGGAACCATGGTTTGTGACCGTCTCCAAGGCGGCCTTCGAGTCACTGTAAATACCGAAGGTTCCCTCCCCGCGCCTGAGGATCTCCCGCGTGGCTTCGCATATGGCCAGGAGTTCCGCGTGGTAGACCGTGCAGTATGACGGCAGGCAAAGTTTTACAGTTTGGCAGCACTGTCCCAAAGTGTCAGCGCTGCCCCTACCTTGCCCTCGACTTTGCTGCCGTCAGTGAATAATCTGACTGCCTGGCGGTTGTGGGACTCCACAAGCGCCCGGTCTTCCAGGCACACGAACCCCATGGCCATATGTTTCGCCGGGTGCGGAGTCTCTGCAAATCCCACCACCCGCTCCACCTCCCTGTCCGCAAGCGCTGGGTGAGGCACCCCCCTCTTTGCCTCATATAGAGCAGCTGCTTCCTGGATTCGGAGGTCGAGTGGGAGTATTCCAGCCAGCATCAGAGACGCGTTCAGCGAAACGGTGCGGTAGGACTTGCAGAGCTTCTGGGCGAATCCTCGTTGGACCGTGTTTAGGCTTTTCTGCACTCCGATCTTTCGGGCCGCCGGCCGGCGCCCAAGCGGCCGCTGCGTATAATATAACCGGCTCCACTGCCGCCGTGTATATAGTGCGGATGATCTCCGTGTGAAGGCCCCAGCTCACTTTGGCCGCACGTGCCAGCTGTTTGTAGATGTTTGCAGCTTTTCTGCAAACATCGGCGACGTGGGTGTTAAAAGTGAGCTGGTGGTCGACGGTGAGCCCCAGAATCTTCAGCTCTTTAGACATGCCAATATCTACCCCGCCCATGCTCAGGAGTGGGACATCGTAGGGGAACAGTGTATAAGACGGGGACGCGAGGTATGATGGAAAATCACACACTTTAGGCAAACTTAACACAAAACTAACGTAGCACAAGCGCCAACAGGACGCCATTTGCGTCTGGCCGCTTGCAAATGACGTCCTGATGGCGCTTGCTCTACGTTAGTGTTGTGTTAAGTATTCCTAAAGAGTGTATGTCCCCATTATACCTCCCGATTATTAACGTCTCCGTCTTATACACTGTTCCCCTACTTTAGCTTCTTTGTGACAACCATAGCACAAGTTTTATGTGGTGCGAACTTTAGCTTATTTCGGATGCCCCACCCCCGAACATACTTGAGGGCGGCGGTGGTCCTCGGTTTCACCTTCTTCCAGGTCCTCCGGATAGAAAGTCTCAGCCAGCAGCATAGCCGACTCTTTGGCGTTGAGTAGCAGTCCGTCCCTTATCAGCGGCAAGTCCTCCTGTCTTTTGGCGGTCCGTCCTATGACCCTGTAGATCCCCTCAACCCCTTGGGGGTCGAATTTCACAACATCCCGTCTTAGTGAGCATCTTTGTCCTTACAAGAATCCCCATGCAAAATTTAAGACCTCTATCTATCAACACCTAAAACAACCCTTTAGGTGTCGAATTTCGCAACATCCCGTCTAAGTGAGCATCTACCTACTAAAAGTATTCCCCATGCAAAATTTGAGACTCCTAGGTCTTATAATAACGAAGTTTCAAACAAACTATCAACACCAAAAAACCGGCCAAGTGCGAGTTGGACTCGCCCATGAAGGTTTCCGTAGTAGCAAGCATAGGTTAGGTATATAATTATATTGAGATTGGTAAGTAATATACACAAACAATAAAAATAACTTTGTTTTTTATAGTGTTTGTATGAATGGCAAAGTTATAATGGCAAAGTAATGGCAAAGTTATATTTGCGGTTTTTGAAAATGTACTATATCTCAAAAACTGCTGACTGTATCTCATCCATACCAATTTTCGTTGGAAGTTTTTGTTGAGGTCTACATTATATATTTTTATTAATTTTATCATTCTTTTATTTTAGAAGTTACAGGGGGGGGCACACATTTTACCACTTTGGAAGTGTCTCTCGCGCAAACTGTTCAGTTTAAAAAAAAATGATAGTAGTAACCTCAATATCATTTTGAAAGACCTATCCATAGATACCCCACACGTATGGGTCAGGCGAAAAAAAAAATTTTGAGTTTCAATTCTACGTATGGGACCCCCCATACTTAGAATTGAAACTCAAAATTTTTTTGCGGTTCACATAATACATCTAGTTACCAAGTTTCAACAGGATAGCTGTTATACTTTCGAAGAAAAGTGGCTGTGACATACGGACGGACAGACAGACAGACAGACAGACAGACAGATCAGCCACTAAACGTTTTCCTCCTTCTCCTTCTCCCTCTCCCTCTCCCTCAGTAAAATTGTCCCTTGCTCAATAATAGCATGCTTTCGTTCTAGTAATGAGCACGTCTGTCCGTAACTTTATGAGCACGTCTGTCCGTACCTTTATGATTGCCGAAGTCTCCCGAACTGAAACGACGTTAAACGATGCGTGCTGTCAGATGTGGTCAGGTTTTTTCGTTACGTTTTTCGCGCGCGCCGAGCTCAGAGCCTGCGATAAAAGCTATGCAATAGCTTAAAAATAAGCGTACTGTTTGTTTTAGTTTAAGTAACTATTTTTGGTGAGACTTAAATGCAGCGTCACGTGCACAAATAGCAGAAAGTGACGGCAGATTTGTGTTTCAGCAAGAAGAACAGCCACAACCACGCCGTGCTGGCGGTGGGCTGGACGGTGCACCGCGGGGAGACGTACTTCATCCTCAAGAACTCGTGGAGCACGGCGTGGGGCGAGATGGGCTACGTGAAGATGCGTGCCACCACCAACACGTGCGGCGTGCTGCGCAAGCCCTCGCTGCCGCTACTGCAGAAGAGCGACGTGAAGCGAGTGCCCGGCACCGCGCTCACCGCCGCCGGGCCCACTTACACCTAGCCCCGCCGGCACACGCTTCTTTGTTATTATTGTTTGTTGTTGACAGCCATTAAACATGTTACTATTATTAACTAAACACTTTTATTTTGGATTATTTCTTGCGATAAGTTTTATTTTATTATACAATAAATTATAAACGTATATTGCAGTTTTCAACTATTCAAAAGCCTTTGAATGTAGGTATCACACATTCTGCCATATTTAGGGTACCTTAGTCGGCGGAACTCGTTGGCTTGCGGGATTTAAATGCACTATTTCATCCACAGAACAGATAAATAATATCAGCCTTACTACAAAAACTTAAACATCTGTTGAACACTTGTCTAAAAAAAGTGTGACTGCAAAACGGACCTTATTTCAACGTCATAATCTGACATTTTTTTAGACAAGTGTTCAACAGATGTTTAAAAGTTTTTGTGGTACGACGGTATATGTTTTGTGATTTCATTCAACATCACGTACCATTGAGATGGATGAGCAGTAAGAAGCTAGGGCGCTTACGCACACAAATTCCAACCTTCGACTGACTCATACATGCGTGATTTCATTGAAGAATGGACTACTGCAACTTTTCAAAAAACCTTCGGGACAGGGCTCGGAAAACGGTTTATTTTTCGAAACGTTTTCGTCTTAAATACCTACGAACTTTACAGAATCGGCAGTAAAACTGCCGATTCTAGAAGATTAGAGAGATTAGATTCTAAAAGTAGATGCGGGGCCATTTTGTCGTGGCCCATTCACTACGGCTGCCACGCGCCACCCGTTCCGCATGCGCTCTGCCTCCTTAAGGGCGCATCACCAGAAAGTTGGCAACGTCGCTAATAGCCGTCAAATATTTACAACTTTAAATTAATTTGGTAAATTTACTGTATGAAAATAAGAAATATGGCTCTGTAGTGCACTAAAACATTGATTAGGGAATGCAATAATTAATATCGTAACACCGAATATATAGTTTTAGGTGTTAAAAAAAGTAATGGAAACCTTCCAAATGCTTTTTTTACACCTGAAACGGTTACAACATCAATTATGCTTCGCGGCTTCATTCTTTGCGATTTACCTTTAACATGGTGTAGTAACGCCATCTACCGTAAGCCTTGCACGATTTGTTCAAAGATATCTTTTTTTTGTGACATTTCGCCCCACCACTGCGCACTGCTGTCATAGCGGACCGTTCCGGCATTAATCTTCATTCTGTGTTATCGTGCCGCAGCCTTCGCACGTGTTCAGCTGCCACTGTGCTATTTTTAAGATACTTTGTGTAGTGAAAAAATTGTAATAATATGGGAAACAAAAGGCAACATCAAGAAGAAGAATCTAGGATCCAAAACAAAATCAAAAAATTGGAACTAAAATTACAGCGACGTAGACGTATTATTTCTTCTGAAGATAGCAGTAAGTACAAATAATGTTTTTTTAATCGTCATTGTCTTACTAGTGCTACTGATTTTAAATCGTCTTTGGAGAATATCCTGATTATTAAAAATTTGCAAAAATAACTATCGTCGTTGGCGATAAAAAATAATACATTTCCAAGTATTTACCCTCACTGACGGTTAATTTTATTTTCTGAAGTATAATTACCGTTGTTAACGGTTAATTTTTGAATCAATTAGTTCCGTTGGGGCTTATTGCTTATATCAAATATGTTTCATCGTTGGTGGTTAATTTTTTAATCAATTACTGCCGTTGGCGGTTAATATTGAAATCAATTATGTACCGTCGTTGCCGGTTACATGTAAAAAAAAATAAAGTTATAATAACCGTCGTTGGCGGTTAATTTTTTTATCTATTGCTGTCGTTGGCAGTTAATGTTTAGATGAATTACCGTCGTTGACGGCTGTTAAATAACTGACAATTTTATATTGTCACAGATTCAGAAATCGAAGAGCAAGTTTTGCCCTCGATATCACCAAGATCGTCACCAAGCAATCTTGGAGCTTCGCCATTCCACGACAGGAATGAACCCTTGGGTATGCCTGACTTGGTATCCCCTATTCCACAAACATCACTTCTTGAATCTGCTAGTTTGGAACATGCTAATGCGGACGCTGAGGTGTTCCGCAGCCGGGACCTTCTTCTGCTCCCGACCTATGTACCGCAATCGTTCAAGAGGAGGATGCCCAGCTAGATGAAGATATACTTCAGATCCTAGGAGAACCACCACAGTCAGACATTGCGCTCGGTAAAAATATTCACAAAGATATCGCAACCCGTTGGCAAGATATCTTGATTAAAGGTTTACCAAGAGAACAAAAAGAACCACTTCTTAAAAAATATCTTATACCCGCAAACTGTCACTTTCTTGTGGCCCCGTTGTTAAATCGAAGCTAAAGCGGCTACCCCAGATATTCTAGCCAGAAGAGACACCACTTTGCTACAAAAGCAAAATCAAATTGGCGTCGCATTAGCCGCGTTATCTCAGGTCACAGAAATGATTTTACGAAATAAGACCTCTAAGCAAGCACTTCTGCTGCCCCTTAGTGATGCTTGTCGAATTCTATGCGACAGCCACTGTATTGAAGGAAGAACCAGACGAAGTATAATTATGAGTTCAATTAATACCAATTTACGCGACGTTCTTGCTAATACGAATCATGACAAGTATTTATTTGGAGAAGATTTAACGGAGAAACTCAGAGCCGCTAAGTTTGTCCAAAAAACAGGAGAATCTCTGCAAAAGACCAACCCTATAGCATCTACTAGCAAAAGTAGTTCAAACTTCAGGGGTACGACAAGGAACAGGAATTTAAACTTCAGGGGTCCAATGCAAAGGAAACCACCGAACAAATCGAGCGAATCATCGAGAGGACGACAGCCGGCACGCCAGACGCGCGGCTTCAACCATTCGCGTCAGCCAGCCCCTATGCCGAAGACGTCTTCACCGACCAGGAGGAATTATCGCAGATAAATACTCAGGTAATGCAATACGCTGGACGTTTGCAATACTTTTATTTACAATGGTCTCAAATTACAGATGACCCAACCTTAAGGTCATGGATAAAGGGATATAAAATCCCATTTACATCCACTCCAATCCAATTCGACAGTCCATGCTCTATGCCTAAATCAGAACAAGAGCATTACGAGTATATTAAAACAATTAAAAATTTAATTGATATCAATGCAATTTCACAATGTTATCATGAGGAAGGCGAATACATATCAAGTGTCTTTCTTGTACCTAAGCCAAATGGTGATAAACGCTTTATCCTAAATTTAAAACTTTTAAATAAATTTATAAAGACTAATCATTTTAAAATGGAGGATTACAGGACAGCCATAAAATTAATAACTAAAAAGTGTTACATGGCTTCGGTTGACCTAAAGGATGCATACTTTTTTATTAATAAATAATAATAAATATTCCACAACTATCACACAAAGCCATCTAGTCCCAAGCTAAGCAGAGCTTGTGTTATGGGTACTAGACAACTAATAAACATACTTATATATTTCTAAATACATACATATTATAGATAAATTACACCCAGACACAGAACAAATGATCGTGCTCATAACACAAACATTTGTCCTGGGTGGGAATCGAACCCACGACCTCCGGCATAGCAGTCAGGGTCACTAACCACTAGACCAACAGGCCTGTCAAATGTTACTAAATGTCACAGAAAATACTTGCGATTTAATTATAATGGAACTCTTTTCGAATTTAACTGTTTACCCTTTGGATTATGCACAGCTCCTTATGTTTTCAGAAAAATTCTGAAGCCTGTAATGGAACACTTAAGGTCTAGAAATATGATTTCAGTTATTTATTTAGACGATATTTTTTGTATTGGGAAAGAATTCAACGACTGTTATGTTAATGTAAAACACACCTGTGCTTTTCTAGAAAAATTAGGATTTATTATAAACAAGGATAAAAGTTGTTTAGTACCAAGTGCAAGTACTTAGGTTTTGTTTTTGACTCTCAAAAAATGATTATGGAATTGCCCTCGGATAAAAAAGATAAAATAAAACGTAATGCTCAACTTTGTTTAAACATTCGTAAATGTAAATTACGGGATTTTGCTAGAACAATTGGACTTTTGGTATCTGCCTGTCCTGCGATACAATATTCTTGGATGCGTTATAGTATTTATGTATACTTACATACATTTTCATCCTATTTATCATCATATTAAATCATCCTTTTATTGATATTTTTCTTGTGACACTTATGTCAAATGTCAAACTGTCAGTATCTTTAGTTTAGTCTATGATGCTACTTTTTGGTTTATATAATTTAGTTTATTTTTATCAAATTGATTTCGCTGAAATATTGTATTTAATTCTAATTTAATTTTATATTATGATTGTACTAAATAACTTAATTCTAAAGGGGTTTGAAGATTTGTGGCATACCTACCGCCGCCATTTTGTTTTTTTTTTCAAAATCGCGGCCAGCTATGAAACCTTTATAAATCGATAGCTGACATCAATAACAACAAAAAATATTATGACACCAACCCTCGTAAAGTGTCCGGTTTCTGAGATAATAACCGTGAAAGTTGATCACGTGACATTCACAATTCTAAGCTAGTGTATGTGTTCGAATGTATCAAGCTGTTAAAAATAATAACTTTTTGAACGTAATATGTATGTTGCATTATATCTGGATGTTATTTAAACATTATACGTCTGACATAATCTACTTTTTGAACTTAATAACTTATTTTTGGACCGTCTACTCTTGTTTGAATGTAATATCTTCATATTATGATTTAACTATCAATACGATGGTTATACGATAAATGTTAAACAATGTAAATGTAATACATGAGACAGGTTTAAACATTCAGTCTAAAATACAACTGACAGTACTCGTTACATTTATATTGTGTGATGGTTCTGTGGTTACTACAATTTCTAATTTTAAGCATATAACGTATTATACTGACGTCAACTCACGACAAAATTGTCTTCTATTGGTTGCATAAACCTGTCTCTCTTTCTAATATACTGGCACAAATAGGGATAGAAAAATTAAAAATCCGTTTTAAGAACATTTTTGTGCACGACCATGTATATAAGCGTAATTTTATCTTGTTGTAACTTAACGTAACTTGTATTGTTTGTTTGATTTCTTTGTATTGGAAAAATTAATAAAACCTTATCAGCATAAATTGTGCCATGTTAGTACATAAGGTCAGAAAACTATGTTTATAGTATATAGAGCTATAAAACCCTGTTTGTATATAAAGTAGATTAAGTACATTGTAAGAAAAATAAAGAGTTGATACTGAGGTTGAACATTATTGTCCCTTAGGTATTTAAGAAGTAGTGCTGTATACTTACATATGTCATACATAAGGCATCTGTGGCCCCATACTTAGTATATAGATGTGTTCTCTGCGACAATCAGACTTGAAATGGCGAGTCGCGCGCGCGTAAGCGGGTTATATTTATAGATTCACGGTTAAGCGAAAAACGCCTTTATTTCGAGATCTGCTTGTCGCAGCGAGATGAAACTATGTATAGTCAATGTGCAATGTTATTGCACAATAATGTAAATGTGATTTAGTCTTATAAGACTCTTAATAGTTTTGTAAAATAGATTATTTTTGAAATAAATAAAGAGAAAATGGGCGTGGCATGGACTGACCTATAGTGAGCTTGGACGCGAGTTTGCAAAAAATAAATAACACACATTGACAAAATGGCGCGCTGGCCAGTCAATTTGGTGGAAAATTAGAAAGGATAAAAGAAAGGGTGCTATAGCGCGCGGCAACCAGTGTTCAGTATTCTACGAGGCAGTCTAGATCTAGACGAGCAAGTCCCGCCGTAGGGGTCTCTCCCTGCCACACCCAAATGTGAAGTCATCACGTAAATAGTGTCTTAATCAGTGCCCCGCTCCCCTGTTCCTGAATCCAAACTCCTGGAGTCTTCCAAAACTCTTCGAGTCTTCAAAAATACAGTCCACACATAAGCTCTCCACACGCCCGCTGCACATTCTGGCCCTTCGGGAGC
This sequence comes from Agrotis exclamationis, assembly GCA_950005045.1. Taxonomy (NCBI): domain Eukaryota; kingdom Metazoa; phylum Arthropoda; class Insecta; order Lepidoptera; family Noctuidae; genus Agrotis; species Agrotis exclamationis. Next base: position 22,332,112 of record OX465434.1, read on the forward strand.
CGAATTACTTCAGGAATCCAGCAGGATCGTCAGGAAGACCATCATGGTGATTACTCGCAGCCGGAGTGGAGACTCCAGGGGGGAACAAAGGACCAAGGAGACGTCGGCGGCCGCCGAGTCGGCCGCCAGCGAGCCTGCGCCAGGGTCCAGCACCAGCACGTCCGGCACGGCGGCCGAGACGGACACCGGCAGCGGGAGCACTGAAGCCACGGGCACCGAGGTAACACAGACGACGACATCGGGCGATCACGGGACTAAGACCACTGGTTCACAACATGGTACGCTCAGGCCCAGCGAAACCAGGTCACGCCGCTCAACGGCATCAAAGAAGAAACTCCTCGCAGAAATCGAGGCGAAGGAGCGGCTGGCTGAAATGAAAGTAAAACAAGCACGGGCAGAGCGAGAGCTGCAAGAAATACACCTGCAGCGCGTCAGAGCCGAAGCAGACTCGAGTGAGGAGGACGAAGATATGGTGGACGACCTCGCCTCCGTAAGGATTGGAACGTGGTTGGCGCGACCGGCGCCGCCACCCGGAGGAGGAGATCGACCAGCCCCACACGACGTCAGCGGCGGGAGGACCTGCAGGGAGGCAGAGCAGCACGCCAGCACTACAGCAGGCGCACAGCAGCAGCGAGAAGACGGATGCAGTGAAAATGTGTGTGATCCGATAAATAAGGGCAATCTCGCGAGTGATAATAAAGTGTTAGATAAAAATACAGTGAGTGATAAAATGATAGACGTGGGCACGCTCGCCGCGGCCTTGGCGCAGGCCGCGCGCAGCTCAAGGGAGCCCCCCAAGTACATACAGCAGCTGCCGCTCTTCGACGGAAAGCCCGGTGAGTGGATAGCTTATAAGGCCGCGTATTGTGACTCACAAATGTATTTTACCTGTGTAGAAAATGTTGCTAGGATTAGGATGAGCCTCAGAGGCGCCGCGAAAGAAGCTGTCGGTTGCTTATTGTTTAGTCAATCTAACCCGGAGATAATTACAGACGCGTTAGAAAGGCGATTCGGTAGGCCGGAAGCACTAATCTTAGCAGAATTAGATAAAATTAAAATGTTGCCTAGGTTAAACGATAATCCTAGAGATATATGTATATTCGCTAGCCGCATCGCGAACACGGTGGGTACGGTAGAAGCATTGAAAAAGATACAGTATTTACATAGCCCGGAAATGTCGCGCAGTATAGTAGATAAACTAACGCCGATATTGAAGAATAAATGGTACGATTTCGCGGCTAACAAGAAGACGGAAACTATTCCCGAACTAAAGCGTTTATCTATGTTTTTAAACGAAGAAGCGGATAAATGTGGCACATACGCGCAGCCGGAACGTCACAACGAGGAAGCGACCGGTTCGAGACAACCACGTAGAGTAGAACGCACATTTAACGTAAACAAAGAGATTTCGAACGATACGTGCCCGGCATGTAAGGAGCAAAACCATAAGCTGCCGGACTGTCACAAGTTTAAACAATTAGACATAGACGCGCGTTGGGAAATAACGAAAAAATCGAACATGTGTTTTAAATGTTTACGAAATAAGCACAGGAGATTCTCGTGTAAAGCTCCCGCATGCGACGTAAATGAATGCAGGATGAAACATCACAGGTTATTGCACAAGGAACGCCAAGTTGAAGCGACGAACAGCATAGCGGGGTCAACGACCGCACCGTCACCTGTTACCACACATGAATCCGTGACGTCAACAAGGGAGACCGTGTCAACGACCTCACCTCAGAATCGTCGAGCGTACCTCAAAATAATACCAGTCAAGCTGAGCGGACCGAGTACCTGCGTGGACACATATGCTCTTTTGGATGACGGAAGTACAGTCACGTTAATAGACGCGTCAATAGCAGACGTCCTAGGCGTGGACGGACCCTCAAAACCCATGTGGATTCAAGGCGTAGGCACAGAAGTCAAGCACGAGAAGAGTCGTGCTGTGAACTTCCGCATACAGGGGAAATACAACAAGGAACCACATGAGATCGAGGCAGCGCGCACCATAGACAGACTGGACATCGCGACGCAGGCCGTGTATAGTGAAGACATAAAGAGATGCAAGCACCTAAGTGACATACACAACGAACTCATTTACGAACACGCGCGACCAATGATTCTCATAGGACAAGATAACTGGCACTTGCTCGTAGCCACGGAGACACGGACGGGCGCGCGCGACCAGCCTGTAGCATCCCGCACTAAACTCGGATGGGTGCTGCACGGTTGCGAATACTCCATCAACAAAATAATGACTACGTTTTGCGGCAACATTAAAATCCAGGAGAACACGGAAAACTCCATAGAAGAGAGCATGAAGAACTTTTTTAAGTTAGAAGCACTAGGCGTGGAACCTAGGGTACCTAGGGACGACCCACAGCAGCGTGCTCTAGGTATCCTAGAGAAGAAAAGTCGGCGGTTACCAGACGGCAGTTTCGAGACAGGTCTACTATGGAAGCAGGAAGAAATTAAGATACCTAGCAATTATCTAGGTGCCCTGAGAAGACTAGAGACCCTAGAGAAACGCCTGGACAGGGACGAACAACTCAAGGAGCAATATGTACAACGACTCGCAAACTTATTCGAATCGGGTTATGCAGAAAGAGCACCTGACACTCCCACGGTAAATAAGACGTGGTACCTACCTCATTTCCCGGTCGTTAACCCTGCCAAGCCACATAAGCCACCCCGACTTGTACATGACGCCGCCGCGAGATCAGCTGGTCTATGTTTAAATGACCTACTTCTATCCGGACCCGACTTGTTGCAGTCCTTGCCGGGAGTATTGATGCGTTTCAGACAGGACAAGATAGCCGTGTCAGCTGATATCAAAGAAATGTTTATGAGAATCAAAATAAGAGAAGAAGATCGCGACGCGTTACGCTTCCTATGGCGTGATAACAGGCGTGAAGGGCCGCCTGACGAATACAGGATGACGTCAGTTATTTTCGGAGCGACGTCATCACCATGTACCGCGTTATATATAAAGAATCGGAACGCGAGGGAATTTGAAGACATGTACCCGGCCGCAGTATCCGCAATAGTAAATAATCACTACATGGACGACTATTTACAAAGCTTTCCCGATGAAGAAACAGCACGGGAAATAACGGGACAAGTGGATTATATACACAAAAAAGCGAACTTTATATTATGTGGCTGGACGTCGAACAATAAAAATGTGTTATGTCAAGAACGCATACCGCCACAGGAAACGAAAGTGTTAGGTGGCGACGACACGGAGAAAGCGTTGGGACTACGATGGGACACAAACACAGACTGTTTCGTGTTCAAAATAAACAAAAATAAGACGCCTACCGTGTTATTAGAAAATGTACGCCCTCCTACGAAACGAGAGGCGCTAAGTATAATTATGTCGGTGTTCGATCCGTTGGGTATAATAGCTCCTATCACTATACCAGCGAAGAGGATATTACAGAACACCTGGAAGTATAAAACCGAATGGGACAAGCCTCTGCCTGAAGAGTTACAGCCCAAATGGAGGAGCTGGATGGAGTCGCTCAGAACTATCGAGACGCTCATGATCCCGCGATGTTATGACAGCTGTGACGTCACCACCAGAGAAGTACATACATTCGTAGACGCGAGCGAAGAAGCCTACGCCGCGGCAGTGTATTGGCGCATGGAAAGAGCAGACGGTACCGTGCATGTGTCCTTGGCGGCAGCGAAGAGCAGAGTGGCACCGCTGAAACCGGTCTCAATACCTAGGCTGGAATTGCAAGCAGCACTACTGGGAGCGCGCCTCACTCGCACCGTCCTAGAGGAACACTACTACGAGACGAGCAGCACGACGTATTGGTCCGACTCCACCACCGCCCTAGCCTGGATACAAGCCGAACCGCGCACCTTTAAAACCTTCGTAGCGCACAGAGTGGCAGAAATCGAGGAACTCACTAAGAAGAACGAATGGAGGTGGCTACCATCAAAGCTTAACGTAGCAGACGACGCAACGCGCGGCACACCTGAGAACTTTGACTCAAATCATCGCTGGTTTAGCGGACCAGAGTTCCTAAGAAAAAGCCGGGGTGAATGGCCTCAGAACAAGAAGGTCAACGAACTCGACAACACAGGCGAAGAACGAATAAAATGTCATGCTGTCCACGAGGCGAGAACGAATGATCACCTGCCCGACATTACGAGATTCTCTCAATGGAACCGACTGATAAGGACAACCGCACGAGTACTCCAGTTCATTGACCTATGCAGACCGGATAAACAAACTATCGAGTACAAGCGCACCAAGAAAAACAAGTTGAAAGATCCGACGTGGGGAAAAACGAATAAAAATAAATCCAACGTAAAATCAAAACAGCAAGTCGTATATAAGAACAACAGTTATATACTTGTACCTGCTATTTACCTTCAGCGCGCCGAGCAATTATGGATTAAAAGCGCTCAGGCCGAGACGTTTCCTAAGGAAATAGCCGCTATCAAGGAGAACAAAGCGACACCCACTGATAGCACGCTATCAGTACTTAGCGTGTACCTAGATAACACGGGAACCTTACGGATACGCGGACGGATCACGGCTGCGTGCGAAATAAACGAGGAGACGAAAAACCCTGTCGTGCTCGATGGAAAACATGCATATACAAGATTGTACATAGCGCACGTACATAAGAATCTGCATCATGGCGGAACTGAAGTAACAATAAACGAGTTAAGACAACGCGTGTGGATAACAAGATTGCGTCCGTCAGTTAAGAATGTTATCAAGGGCTGTTTATACTGTAAAATAAAGAAGGCCAAACCGGCCGCGCCCTCTACTGGGAACTTACCGTACCCCCGTCTAGCTCATCATGTGAGACCTTTTACCTTTACCGGGTTAGATTATTTCGGGCCAATGACCGTAACAGTAGGTAGGCATACGGAAAAGAGATATGGGGCATTGTTTACTTGTCTAACTTGTAGGGCTATACATATAGAAATAGCGAATTCTCTTAGCGCAGATTCAGCCATCGCTGCTCTTAGGCGATTCATGGGAAGGCGGGGTTGTCCAAAAGAAATATGGAGCGACAACGCTACCTGCTTTAAAGCGGCCGATAGGGAATTAGGCGAAAGCGCCTTAAGCGCTTTAGAATGTGAGTCCAATGCGCGGTCCATAAGCTGGAGATACATACCTCCCGCTTCACCATTCATGGGCGGAGCATGGGAGAGGATGGTGAGGGCGGTGAAGGAAGCACTTCACGTCACCCTGAAGGAGGTCAACCCATCAGACGAGACTCTCGCTACACTACTCGTCGAGGTCGAGAACACCGTAAACTCAAGGCCATTGACCCACGTCAGCGTGGCGCCAGACGAACCGGAGGCGCTCACCCCCAACCACATACTGATCGGACCCAACTCACATGTTCCCTCACCGGGCCTTTTCACCGAAGCCGACGTGACAGCGAAGCAGCAGTGGCGGCGCGCTCAAGCCCTGGCGGACCGATTCTGGAACAGATGGGTGAGAGAATTAAATACCTGCCTCTCCTCCAAAACCGGCGGGAGCCTTACGGAAGCGGTACTCCCCCTAAAGTCGGGGATGTTGTAGTGGTTTGTGACCCTAACCTCCCGCGAAACACTTGGCCCAAAGGAAGAATTATAAAAGTGTTACCAGGGCCGGACGGAGAGATAAGAGTGGTGGACATACTAACCAAAGGTCACACCCTCCGCCGACCTACCAAGAAGATCGTCGTGCTACCAACCGAGATCGCCTGATGGCGACGGCGGGAGAAATGTGCACGACCATGTATATAAGCGTAATTTTATCTTGTTGTAACTTAACGTAACTTGTATTGTTTGTTTGATTTCTTTGTATTGGAAAAATTAATAAAACCTTATCAGCATAAATTGTGCCATGTTAGTACATAAGGTCAGAAAACTATGTTTATAGTATATAGAGCTATAAAACCCTGTTTGTATATAAAGTAGATTAAGTACATTGTAAGAAAAATAAAGAGTTGATACTGAGGTTGAACATTATTGTCCCTTAGGTATTTAAGAAGTAGTGCTGTATACTTACATATGTCATACATAAGGCATCTGTGGCCCCATACTTAGTATATAGATGTGTTCTCTGCGACAATCAGACTTGAAATGGCGAGTCGCGCGCGCGTAAGCGGGTTATATTTATAGATTCACGGTTAAGCGAAAAACGCCTTTATTTCGAGATCTGCTTGTCGCAGCGAGATGAAACTATGTATAGTCAATGTGCAATGTTATTGCACAATAATGTAAATGTGATTTAGTCTTATAAGACTCTTAATAGTTTTGTAAAATAGATTATTTTTGAAATAAATAAAGAGAAAATGGGCGTGGCATGGACTGACCTATAGTGAGCTTGGACGCGAGTTTGCAAAAAATAAATAACACACATTGACAAAATGGCGCGCTGGCCAGTCAATTTGGTGGAAAATTAGAAAGGATAAAAGAAAGGGTGCTATAGCGCGCGGCAACCAGTGTTCAGTATTCTACGAGGCAGTCTAGATCTAGACGAGCAAGTCCCGCCGTAGGGGTCTCTCCCTGCCACACCCAAATGTGAAGTCATCACGTAAATAGTGTCTTAATCAGTGCCCCGCTCCCCTGTTCCTGAATCCAAACTCCTGGAGTCTTCCAAAACTCTTCGAGTCTTCAAAAATACAGTCCACACATAAGCTCTCCACACGCCCGCTGCACAATTTTATAGCCTATCAAACAATTTTAGGCGTCATGTTTTTATTTGATAAATATAACCATGCCATGTCACCTTTACTTTTTGCAATTTTGGTAGGGATGGTTAGATTTTGCCACATTTTTAAATATCGAATTGTCTTGTTTGTACCTGAAGAACTGAACTTAGCCGTTACATTGTATCCCTATCATCAACAATTATGACCACTACAGACTTGGATTGGCTTGTACCGGAAGTGTATTTACTTCGCGTGTAAAAAAAGGAGATATTTTGATTTCTTTTAATGAGTCCGCGCTCGAATATTCTCGCAGTCAGAGGTAATACAAAAAGTAAAAAATGCCTAATTGTGCCGTATTGAGTTGTAGAAACAATACACAAGAAGTGGGACGACTATGACGAAGTTTGTATACTAAATTACAGTTGTATCATCAAATATCTATGCAAAATATGACACGCTCGTCTCGATACAAATTGAAGAACATATTGCTTCTATCCAGATATATTGGTGTGATGGCCACAGTAAGCAGAAACATCATGAGGCATATCATCATCATAACAGCCGTAGAAAGTCCACTACTGGACTAAGGCCTCACCCAAGGATTTTCCATTGGATGGTTATTGCCATACTCGCCACGCTTGGCAGGCGGGTTGGCGAGCGCATTTATTTCAGCTTATTAGTGCCTAAACACACTATGCCGAAGTTACGCGACGGAAGTTTGGCGGCTGATTTCACGTTCCGACGTATTCGGCTGATTTGACACACCATAAGTGCCGAACTTACGCGGCAGAAATTCGGCGCGGGTGGCGCGGGCGGCTCCCTGCTGCTTCCCGCCCCCGGATCTTCGTCGATAATCGAACCGAACTTCGGCGCGTATAATGTGTGGTCACAGAATAAGTTCCCGCCGAACTTACGCGCGACCGAAGTTCCGCTGTACGCTATGACGCGACGGAATTTCGGCATATGTGTCGTCAGTAATTCAAATAGCATTGCAGGCGTAATTGCGCCGAACTTCCGTCGCGTAACTTCGGCATAGTGTGTTTAGGCACTTAGTCATCCAACGCTGCTGCCCATTGAAAGAGTTTTAAGCTGAGGGGCTATGGATCTTACATTTTGCCCTATCCCTCGACCGACTTTTACGGTCTGCCCGGGAAGAGAAGCAGCTGGCACATTCTACGTTTTTCTTTTTCTCCCAGACCAGGATTATCAATTACTAAAATATTTTATAAAAAAATATTAAGCCTTTGTTATTCCGAATTAATGTGGTCAGCTTTAACACTTTATATCTTATATCTCAGAAACCGGACACTTTACGAGGGAGAATTACACTTTACTTTACTAAAAATAAGTTATTAAGTTCAAAAAGTAGATTATGTCAGACGTATAATGTTTAAATAACATCCAGATATAGTGCAACATACATATTACGTTCAAAAAGTTATTATTTTTAACATCTTGATACATTCGAACACATACACTAGCTTAGAATTGTGAATGTCACGTGATCAACTTTCACGGTTATTATCTCAGAAACCGGACACTTTACGAGGGTTGGTGTCATAATATTTTTTGTTGTTATTGATGTCAGCTATCGATTTATAAAGGTTTCATGGCTGGCCGCGATTTTGAAAAAAAATCAAAATGGCGGCAGTAGGTATGCCACGCTCCATAGTAAAATCTTCAAACCCCTTTACTTATGAAATTTACGCACACGAAGGAGGTCTGATATGGTCGGGTTCCTCTACATTTGAAGAAACTAATTTGAAAATAGAAAAGAAGACTTATTTTGACAACGAGCTGATGGGTATAAAAGCAGAGGCCGTTGGCAGAAGATGGCTCTTCTATCTCAGACTGTGGAACAGTGGCGCTTTTCGATCTCAGACTTCTGTCCAGTGAACACTCTATGTGCAGTGGAGACTCTATCTTAATCTTTGTGCAGACGTCTGTCTAACTTAGCCTTCTTGGCAGAATACTATAACTTGCTGGAGTCTATCTCAGCATTTGTGGAGTCGAAGGTCTACTTCAGTCTTCTCTCTACCTGCTGCGGTCCTGTCTGTTGAGGCCAGTGCGTGCTGCATACCACCTGTCGGCGGCGGCGTTCTAACTCGGCCCTTTGTGCAGTCGACGGTCTACTTCAGTCTTCTCTCTACCTGCTGCGGTCCTGCCTATTGGGGCCACTACCTGCTGCGGTCCTACCTGTGGAGGCCTCTTGCTGGAGGTCATTACCAAGGCCTAACCTTCTGTGCGTGACAGTGAACTGTATAGTGCTGAACTGTGTTTTGATATCATTCTTGTATTTTATATTCTAAAATAAAATATAATTTGCTGTGTAAAAGTAAACTGTTACAGCGTACAAAATTATTTGAGCAATGCAAGTTTAATGCTTTATTAAACGACTAGCTAACTATTGCAACTAACGAAATATCAAACGATGTAAGTGTGAAATTTTGGGTAGGAAACGGGGCGGAAAATATCTCAGAGAGCTAATCGAACGTCCGAGGTATCGTTGAATCGGACTGCGCGCGGGCTAGCCGAATATGAAATGAAACTTGGTATGAGACTATCGGCAATATTAAAAAAAAATGTCAAAGACCAATTTTCTAAGTTGAAAAATAGGGTTCTACAGCCCGTTCACCGGGACTCGGGCAAAGAAACGCGGACCTGATCACGGGGATGGAAAGACGTAGGTACAGCGATTACTAGAAATGTTTAAACGACTAGCTAACTATTGCAACTAACGAAATATCAAACGATGTAAGTGTGAAATTTTGGGTAGGGAACGAGGCGGCAAATTTTTTTGAGAGGTAATCGAACGTCCGAGGTATCGTTGTATCGGATTGCGCGCGGGCTAGCCGAATATGAAATAAAACTTGGTATGAGACTATCGGCAATATTAAAAAAAAAAATGTCAAAGACCAAATTATTTTCTAAGTTGAAAAATAGGGTTCTACAACCCGTTCACCGGGACTCGGGCAAAGAAACGCGGACCTGATCACAGGAATGGAAAGAGGTAGGTGCAGCGACTACTAGAAATGTTTAAACGACTAGCTAACTATTGCAACTAACGAAATATCAAACGATGTAAGTGTGAAATTTTGGGTAGGGAACAGGGCGGAAAAATTTTTTGAGAGGTAATCGAACGTCCGAGGTATCGTTGTATCGGATTGCGCGCGGGCTAGCCGAATATGAAATAAAACTTGGTATGAGACTATCGGCAATATTTAAAAAAAATGTCAAAGATCAATTTTCTAAGTTGAAAAATAGGGTTCTACAACCCGTTCACTGGGACTCGGGCAAAGAAACGCGGACCTGATCACGGGAATGGAAAGAGGTGGGTACAGCGACTACTAGAAATGTTTAAACGACTAGCTAACTATTGCAACTAACGAAATATCAAACGATGTAAGTGTGAAATTCTGGGTAGGGAACGGGGCGGAAAAAATTTTTGAGAGCTAATTGAACGCCCGAGGTATCGTTGTATCGGACTACGCGCGGGCTAGCCGAATATGAAATAAAACTTGGTATAAGACTATCGGCAATATTACAAAAAAAATGTCAAGGATCAATTTTCTTAGTTGAAAAATAGGGTTCTACAACCCGTTCACCGGGACTCGGGCGAAGAAACGCGGACCTGATCACGGGAATGAAAAGAGGTAGGTACAGCGACTACTAGAAATGTTTAAACGACTAGCTAACTATTGCAACTAACGAAATATCAAACGATGTAAGTGTGAAATTTTGGGTAGGGAACGGGACGGAAATTTTTTTTGAGAGCTAATCGAACGTCTGAGGTATCGTTGTATCGGATTGCGCGCGGGCTAGCCGAATATGAAATAAAACTTGGTATGAGACTTTCGGCAATATTTAAAAAAAAAAATATCAAAGATCAATTTTTCTAAGTTGAAAAATAGGGTTCTACAACCCGTTCACCGGGACTCGGGCAAAGAAACGCGGACCTGATCACGGGAATGGAAAAAGGTAGGTGCAGCGACTACTAGAAATGTTTAAACGACTAGCTAACTATTGCAACTAACGAAATATCAAACGATGTAAGTGTGAAATTTTGGGTAGGGAACGGGGTGGAAATTTTTTTTGAGAGGTAATCGAACGTCCGAGGTATCGTTGTATCGGATTGCGCGCGGGCTAGCCGAATTTGAAATAAAACTTGGTATGAGACTATCGGCAATATTTAAAAAAAAAGTCAAAGATCAATTTTCTAAGTTGAAAAATAGGGTTCTACACCCCGTTCACCGGGACTCGGGCAAAGAAACGCGGACCTGATCACTTTTTAATTCAAGGTTTTTTTTTTTTTTTTTTGTCTGTGTTGTGCTAATGCTTATAGCTATATATACCTTATGATATATGTTCAGCATTTTTACATGACCTTATTTCTATTTATAACTATGTTTGCTATTTTCATGCAATATTTAATTAATTTGTTTCTGTCGTCACTATTCTGCATTATGAAATGTAAGTTTTTAACCGACTTCCAAAAGGAGGCATTTGTTCGGGCATAACTCCGTCGTTTACCAACCGATTTGAAAAAATCTTTTTTTGTTGGAAAGGGTATACTTCCCGAATGGTCCCATTAAAATTTTATCGAAATCGGACTAGCACTTTTTGAAAAATCAACAAAAAACAACGAAAACCTAAAAAGTTTTCAACATTGTCTACACCGATTACTCCGAGGTTTCTGGTCCGATTTCGATGATTCTTTTTTTGTTTGATACAGTATATCTGCCATTTGGTCCCATAAAATTTTCATTTAGTTTGGTGGAGCAGTTTTAATTTTTAGCTCATTGTGTAAGAGTACATACATGGACGATGTTATCACCGGTGCTACGGATTACAATATTTTAGTGCACATGTAAGAAGGTTGAATATTGAAACTAAAAAAAACTTTTTTCAAAAAAAATTTAACCGCCTTCAAAAACAACCACAAAAAAGGGTAAAATAACCTACAAAATAACTTTTCTTTCGGAAGTCGGTGGCTTTGTTTTTTTATTTCGTTGTCTTTTATGCCACCGACTTCCGAAAGAAAAGTTATTTTGTAGGTTATTTTACCCTTTTTTGTGGTTGTTTTTGAAGGCGGTTAAATTTTTTTTGAAAAAAGTTTTTTATTTTACTCTTTTTAGTTTAAATATTCAACCCAAATTCTTGTCAAATACATCATTTCTTACATGTGCACTAGAATTTGGTAATCCTTAGCACTGGTATTAACATCGCTCATGTACACAATAAGCTAATAAAATTCCCTATCAAAAACTGCTGAACCGATTTTGATGAAACTTGCAGTGTTCCCTAAAGTGAACTATTCCTCGTACAACAAAAAAAGAATTTTGAAAATCGGTCTACAATTGGCGGAGTAATCGCGTAACAAACACTCAAAAAAGTAAAAATCATCACATCATCCATCAATAAAAATGCTCACAAAATAAAAAGTACTGAACCAAATTTGATGAAATTTTTATGGGACCAGACTGCAAGTATACTGCATCGAACGAAAAAAGAATTACACTAATCGGACCAGAAACCTCGGAGTAATCGGTGTACATACATAAAAAAAAAAAAAAAAAAAAAAAAAACATACCGAATTGAGAACCTCCGAATTGAGAACCTCCTCCTTTTTGAAGTCGGTTAAAAAGGATAAAATAAAAACTTTAAAAAAAAAAATGTAACCGACTTCCCACAAAAAAGTTCTAAATAACCTACAAAAAAACTTTTCTTTCGAAAGTCGGTGACAAAAAGTCAATGAAATAAAAAAGAAAGTCACCGACTTTCGAAAGAAAAGTTTTTTTGTAGGTTATTTAGAACTTTTTTGTGGGAAGTCGGTTACATTTTTTTTTAAAAAGTTTTCTGGTCTTAGTTCTATTGTCAGTTCTTGTTGTATATTGTATCTGTCAATGGTATGTACCGGGCATTCGAACATGAGATGTGCAACATTCTCACTCACATCCGGATCACAGATGCACGATGGGCTCTCTTTACACCTGAATCGGTTCAGGTATTCAGAGAACCCACCGTGCCCCGTCAGGACTTGTGTGAGGATGCTGCCCATCTTCATGTTTTTGATAATGGCATACGATCTTGCAACTTCAGGGAAGAAAGTCTTTGTTACTTTGGCTGTCTCTCCATCTTGGTAGCGCCGATTCCACTCGTCGATTGATTTTTTACGGAGTTCTCGCTTCGCAAACGATACCGGGCATTTATCATAGTGTGGCTTTGTCTTACCACGCAGCGCCGCCTCCTTTGCCAATTGGTCAGCCCTTTCGTTTCCTTCTATGCCGGCGTGCGCCTTGATCCAGAATAAGGATATTTCCTTATTTTGGAGTCTGCTCTCCTGGATGTACTCCTGGGTTTTTAGCGCCAGCGGGTGATGGGAGTTTCTGTTCGTCACCGTTTCCAGCGCCGATCTAGAGTCGCAGAAAATGGCATACTTTCTTTTGTTGCCCTTTTTTACTTCCTTGGCTGCATGACACATGGCTAACATTTCCGCCTGGTACACCGTACAGTAGGATGACAGTCTAAGTTTGAGAGATTTCGTCTCCGTCTCACCATCCCATATGGATATTGAGGCTCCCACCTTACTCTCAATCCTACTGCCATCCGTATATATTTGCACTGCACCATTTGCCGCTAATGAGACTTCTGCTTGGCTGGTCACGAGCGAGAATTGGGTGCATGTGTCTTTCGCCGGATGGGGTAACAATTTTTGTGCCACTGCTCTCTCTATTTCGCGATCTGCTATAGGTCGAGACACTCCCCTCTTGATCTCGTATAGAGAAGCATTTTCTCTTATACGGATGTCGAGTGGGAATATCCCGGCCAGCATCAGCACTGCATTTAGTGAAGCTGTTCGGTACGCTTTAACCATCTTTTGGGCAAAAGGTCTTTGGACTGCATCCAGTTGTTTTCGGATGATGGCCTTGTTCGTTTCTGGTGCCCATACGCTGGCTGCATACAGGATTATGGGTTCTACTGTGGCAGTGTAAATGGTCTTAATGACTTCTGTGTGAAGGCCCCAGCTGACCTTTGCAGCTTTCGAAAGCTGTTTGTAGACTGCTACTGCTTTCTTACAAACGTTGGCCGCATGTTTGTTAAAAGTCAACTTATGGTCAATTGTCAGGCCTAGGATCTTCATCTCATTTGCCATGGCAATGTCTACCCCGCCCATGGTCAAATGTGGCGTGTCGTGTTTAAGCTTATTTGTTATTACCATTGCACTAGTCTTGTGCGGTGCAAACCTCAACTTATTCACGACACCCCACACCCTAACATGCTCGAGGGCGGCATTGGCACGTCTCTGGATATCCATTGCTGTATCCCCAGAGAACACGAGGACTATGTCGTCAGCAAAAGCTTGACAATAGTCTCCCCTGCTCGTGAGGCTTTTCAGCAATGCATCGAGAATGAGATTCCACAGTATAGGGCCTCCTATCGAACCCTGTATGCAGCCTTTGTCTGTGGATCTTGTAACCTCGCACCCTCCGTATCTAATGGTTGCTCTCCTGTCACTCAAGTAGCTGTGCAAAATTTTCCTGATTGTCTCCGGACAGTCCTCCTCTGCCAGTCTAACCTTTATGATTGGCCACCAAGCGCTATCAAAGGCTCCCTCTATGTCCAGCGAAACCATCGTGATGAGCTTCTTCTTTTTGAGTTCTCCTCTCACGTGGCCGATGAGGTCATAGAGGGAGTCCTCAGTGCTGCGTTGTGGCATAAATCCATACTGACGCGGACTGATTCTGGGCACAAGATGATGCATGAGCCTACGGATCACCATTTTTTCGAGTATCTTTCCCATCACCGGAAGCAGCCCAACAGGTCTATAGGCTTTGGGATTGGTATAGTCCTCTTTCCCAGGTTTCCTGAGAACTATGACTGTAGCCCACTTCCAGGCGGTGGGGAAGTGCGATAACTTCAGGCATCTGTTGAATATCGCAAGATATAGTTCTAAGTCGTGTAGGATCACTTGCGAACAGATGTCCGCTGTGAATCCATCCACTCCCGGGGCCTTTTTAGGGTTAAAAGCCATCGTCGCCGACTTGAGTTCATCTTTCGTAAACTCTGGCTCATGACTATTATCATGACTCGAAAGTTCTACTTTTTCTGCTCTTTCTCTTATGCGACGATGGTCTATATTTTCTTGTTCCTGAGAGTCCTCTGGAAAGAAGGCCTCAGCGAGTATTTCAACAGATGTCTGAAGGTCTCTTTGTACTCCGTCTTTTGCCAACGGTAAATCTTGCTCTCTTTTCGCGGTTTGTTTCAAGACCCGGTATATTCCGGCCCAGACTCCTTCCTTGTCTTGCTTGCCACAGAACTCTTTCCAACTTTTTATCTGAGCTGCTTTACTTGCTGTTTCATACTTTTCTTTTTCTTTCAGGTATTCTGCAACCACCATGGGTCTTCGAGTCTGCGCTGCGCAGCGGATTCGTCGCTTTCTAGTTATAACTTTTCTTTTCATCATTTCCAGCTCCTCCGACCACCACGGAACGGTAAGTGTTTCTTTTTCTTTTTTCTTCTTCATTTCTTTTTCGCAAGCTATAGTTATAATTTCTGTATTAGTGTCTATTATTTTATCCAAATCTTCTGTTTTTGTTATTTGATCTATTTTTGTTTTTGTTATATTCCGATCTAACTTTAATTGGTCCAGTTTCCTATGAAACTGTTCCCAATTCACCTTCTTGGTATTGTACTTTCTTGTTGTCCTATTTACGTTTTTGCCTGTAGATTTTAGAAACTTAATTTTGAATGTTATCCCGTTGTGGTCAGAGGAGTTGAGGTCGTCAACCACTTTCCAGTCATCAACAAGATGAAAGAGGTCCTCGCTACATGTCGTGATATCGACATGGCTTGTTAGTCTCTGACCTCCCCGAATGGTGTCGAAGGTAGGGGTACTCCCATTATTTAGTAAATGGAAACCGAGTTCTTCGATCGTTCCCATGACTTCTTCCCCTCTTTTGTCTGTTTTGGTGCTACTCCACCATACACTCTTCGCATTAGCGTCACCTCCAACGATTATTCTTGACGTTCCACTATTTTTGCAGACCTTTGTGAGATGTGCTAGGTATGGTTCTATTGGTTGATCAGGCTCAAAGTACAGAGAGACAGCGAGGATCTCCCAGGTGCCCGTTTTTATATTCACCACAGCGATATTGTTCGTTGTGAGTTGGGTATTCAATGCCACTTTAATTTCTGGGTCGTATACTGCGATTGCCGCTTTGACCGTGTCATTCCCATGATTAACATTTTGGTATATCCTAGCACCTCTGTATGCTTTCATCCTTCTTATTCCTCCGACATATGGCTCTTGTAGTAGAGCGACTTTGATGTTCCTTTTTTGTGCCTCTAGCATCATTTCTGTTGTGGCCAGCTCTTTACGTTGGAGATTAGCCTGTGCGATAGTGCATGTCAATGTCTCATTTGCCTGTCGATAATTAGCTCCGGTCCCAGTAACAACTTTAGCAGTATGCTATTGACGATCTGGCCAACGCATCCCACTTTTTTCGAGTAGGGCATTCGCTATCAAACGCGTTGTGTGTTGCCTCTTTCTTTGCCAAGCTACAATTCCTACATTTAGGCTGTTCCTTTAGGATGAGTCCAGGACATTCCGCTCTAATGTGCGGCTCACCACAGTGGCTACAGAGGACTGCAGGTTCCTTGCAGTATTTTCTACTGTGTCCATACTCCAGGCATTTTGTGCACTGTATTAGCGGGCTCTGGTCTCTGACCGCCACCCTCTGAAGGTCCACGTGGATTCGGCCCGCTGAGGTCAGCCGCTGCCATATCGTCGGCTTGACACGCAGCACGACGTGGTTTGTCAGCGGATTCCTCGCTTTGCGTTTGTATAGCACCCGCATGTCTCCCTCACAGATTTCGACTCCTTCCAAAAGCTGTTGGTTTTGGGATCCGATTGCGATTAACAGGTCGTCGTCGGTAACGTAACTCATTACGTCCCTGACGACCACCAGCGGATTCTTGTTTACAGTTTCTTCGACTTTTAGGTCCCCTCTGGAGTTTTTGAGCTTTACCGATACCTTCATGAGGTCCTCCTTTTGTGAACAGCTCATAATTACGGACTGATTCTTTGCTTTGCGCATGTGATCAATCTTCACTCCGGTAGTCTTTGCGTCCACTGTCTCTCGAATCTTTTGTAAAACTGAGTCCGATGTATCACTCTCTTGTAGTGATGAAACTATAATGGAGTGCATATTTTTCCTGGTCGGTGGCTGAGGGGGTATTGCCGCAACCTGCGCGTATGTTCCAAGCCGAGCCACATGAGCTTCTACTCTCTCGGCTTGTGTCCTTGTCACCGCCTTCAGTTCTCCGATTTCTGCCGTCTGCTTGTCAATTTTTATTTTTAAATCTCCCAATTCTTTATTGGATTTTTCGGATTTGATTTCTCCGTTTTTAAGTATATCCTTCACTTCTATAATCTCCTTGAGTATCCTAGAGTTCATATTTTCGTCAGGTTTATGGTGACAGTCGTCTGTGTCGCTCAGGATATAGGTATGGTCGGCAGCTGCAGTGGCTGTGGATGCTACTCGGGGTTTTCCAATCCTATTCTCTAACTCCTTGACAATTTCAAAGAGCCGGTTTATAGCTGTCAGCACCTCCGTTTTTATTTCCGTCTTCAAGTTGCGGGAGTTGCCCAAGTGAAGCCTTGCCTTGCTAAGACACGCTCTCGCTTCTACCGTCAGGCTGGGATATTTAGGCTCGGGCTTTTTTATTGTTCTCACTGAATCCGCAGATGTCCGAGGCATTTCCTGAGCACCAGGGCTTTTCTGAGAAACTGGTGGTATAGTATCTGGTCTCGACTTACCTGGAGATTTTGCTTGAGGCTCTGTCTTTCCAGACTCCCATTCTCCGATACTTCGCCTGACACTCGGCTGAGAAGTTCCTGCCTTCTCTGTGGATCGTGGTGAGCACCCGGAGATCTGCGAGCTTGAGTCCTTATTGGCTGGTGTCCGAAACATATTTACCGTGACGGGAACTACTGTTACGTCAGAGCGTCGGCCTAATTCGTTAACCTGCTAAATACGTTTTTGCAAAGTTTACAGGACGAAGAAAAAACTGAATAATATCTTTATTAGTTTAGCAATCAAAATTTTGAAAATCCCGTTGGCGTATATATTTTTTCTTGATATTTTAAAAACATAATATCTAACAAAACCTAAACACATTTTACAAAATTAAGGAAAACAATAATTAAGCAGTTTTTCGAAGTGAAGTTTCAATTTGGTTGAGGACTTAGCAGTTTTTTTAACTTTTTAGTATGGTAAATTAATGGTATTCATGGTGTATAGATAATTATTTTAACTGTGCAGTTAAACGAATTCAATCAGTAATCAAAATATTAATTATTAAAACAATCAGTCTTCTTTAATAGGAAACAGGATTAAAATATCTAAGCTGAACTCTTCATCGATGGGAGGGGTTCGCATCGGCTTCGGGAGAACGATGAAGTACTTGGGACTCGTCCTCGACAGCCAGTGGAACTTCAGGGAGCACTTCCTGTATTTGGCCCCAAAGCTGAACCGGGCAGCAGCCGCCCTCAGGCGACTCCTGCCCAGTCTCAGCGGGCCAAACGCCTCCTGCCAGAGGTTTATGGCTGTACGGATGATCCGAGGATACCGCACGATCACCGGCGAATCAGCCAACCTCCTTGCCAGATTACTGCCCTGGGATCTGTAGGCGACGGCTCTCCAGCGCGTCTATGAGTGGCGTTTGGAGGCGCATCGCTGGGGCGAACCCCCGCTGCTTCGACTTCTCGAAGCGCGGAGGGAAGAGCTCCGGCGCGATCTCAGGGCAGTATGGAGGGAGCGACTGTTGCAACCAAGGTCCGGGCACGCTGCAATCGCGGCGGTAAGACCCCTCCTTGAGGAGGCTGGATAGGCGTCACGGCCTCCTGACCTACTGCCTGACGCAGGTCCTCATCGGACACGGAAGTTTCGGCAGGTACCTGTGTCGGATAGGGAAGGAAGAAAGGCCTGGGTGTCACCACTGCGAGATCGCCCGGAGGACACGGTGGAGCATACGGTGCAGGACTGCCCCGCTTGGGCAGAACACCGCCGCGCCGCGTCCTCACGACGGCGATAGGCGGCACCATCTCGCGCCCGGCATTGGTCGAGGCAATGCTGCGGGGCGAGACGGAATGGGAAGCAGTCGGCTCCTTCTGCGAAGCAGTCATGCTAGCGAAGGAGGAGGCGGGACGCGTATGGGAGAGTACAGCGTCCACCTCACAGCCTAGCCGCAGTGGTAGACGCCCACGGCGTCGGACGTCGCAAGACGATTTCCGGCCACCGTAGGTGCGGGCATCCGGGCGCCGAGTAATGGACGACTCGCTGTCCGACCATGGACCATGTCCGGGACGACGGCGAGTTGTGTTCCACGCGCGCCTCAAAGAGTGTCAGCACAATGACGGCTTTGGACCCCCTTAGAGGACCAAAGCCTGCCGGGGTCGCGGGACTTACGAATACCTTGACCCCGGAATCTAAAGGCTATTGAAGGACACTGTGGATTTTAGTCAGTACAAGTCTGACAGTCCCTCCTTCCCTGCCTTGGGTGGGAGGACTCATTTGATGATTTTACCACGATAAAAAAATGCTAAACTCTTCATAAACTATCAGTAATAGTTTTAATATACGTTATTATAATGTGTTGTGTGTCTTGTAGTATGTGTTGTACTCCTAAGTATTTTATTATTAATGACAGCTATTAAATATTGTTTTACTACTGCTTCTGTATCACAATCAATTAATTATTACAACAATAAAATAAAATAATCAATTTTCCCAAACGGTACGTGAGTTTGGGAACGTTGTCAGTGCAAAACTGAGGCCTCAACAGGATTTAGCAGGTTTGCGTTGTGGAGATAGGCTAGTGATAAGAAAGCAGTTTTTCGGGCATAGCATTTGTCACCTTTTTAGGCTGATATCGCTGTTATTTCTTAAATGCTACGGTAGATATTAGGCTGAATTTTCGAACTGCATCAAAAAGTCAATTTTGCCAAAAATGGACTTAGCAGGTTAACGAATTAGGCCGACGAGAGGATAAATTCAAAGGAATCTGACTGAATCCCTGTAAACGGGGGATTGGTCGACGGTATAGGTATCTAAAGAAAGAAATTTACTGGGTATTGTAGAAGGATACCCCTGTCCAAATGTAGTGAAATAAATAAAATTTTGAAGTAAGAAAATAATATCTAGCCTCAACAGGGAAGCTTGTATGTTTGTGCTATTCTGCAGTCGTGGGTTTTATTATTAAGCTCAAAAAGCCTTCGTATTGTACTCAGCAGAATGGTTACTGTCAATATCAAACGTGAGTATTATGTCAACACACATACATTTAACATAATAGAGTAAAACAATAATAAAATAAAGAATAAAATTAAAATTGTAGAGTCTGGCTCTATTCCAGTCAATAAAACAAGTTTTTCCGTTGATTACGTGTCAATGAGTCCTCAAGAACAAGTCTGTATCAAAAAGTTTATTAATAAACGAAAAACTTTTCTCCGGTCTCTACATAGAGCCTATCTCTATGATTTACCGTACAGGTCTCCCAGAGCCCTTCAAAACGACACCAAACACGCCCCCCCTAGCCCAAAGGGTTTAGGAGATACAGGAGATTGAAGTTTTGGGATAGTCAGCAGGATAGTCGCCGCTAATGAGATACTCGACTATATTATCTCCCCAACCCCTGGGCCGAATAGTGCCGTGTTTGGATTCAAAGTGGAGTGCTCGACGAGCCCTATCAGCCGAAATAATTTTGAGCACCCTGAAAAAATTTCTCCTGAAAACGCCTGAAACCGTATAAGCAAGAAAGCCGGTGTCACGCCCCGTACAACACAGGACACCCCGGCTCTCTACGACCAACCGTTCCGGAGCTATGGGCGTTTGAATATTTCCAAAATGGCCGCCGCAGCTGTCAATGTCAATGTTTGACTGAAGATAGCTCCGGTCGTGTCAGTCGCAGAAAACCCGAGTTTGGGTTCGTTTGCTTCAGCCTGATCCGCTCTATCCGCTGAAACCGTTTTCAGGAACCTGAAATTTTTTTGCGTTGAAACTCCTGAAACCGCAGTATAAGGAAAGGTATTTATATCCTGAACTCAAATCTGAAGTCAGACTTTGAAAATTCCCACGGGTTCAGGAGCTGGAGCGGGTTTAATTTTGACAAAATGGCCGCCGAGCTGTCAAAACGCAACTAAAACCCACGATATCTCCGCGGTTTGCGGTCGTATCGGGACCGGGTTTTCAATGCACAGGTCGGCTTCACTCGGTCTGACGTCCTAAATGCTTTTCAGGCCTGAAAAAAGTTTCAGCTTGAAAACTCCTGAAAATTATACAAATGGAGGCCCAAAGTGGTGCCCCTTACTATAGTGAAAACCGCAGGTTCGTAAGCCCAACGGTTTCGGAGTTATTGCTGAAACAAACGACTATCCCTTTACTACAAAATGGCCGACTTTTGTCAAAAACGGCAATTTCAATGTTATCCGGGCCGAGTTTCGGCTCTATTAAGTCACAATATACACACTAAAGAGATATCTCCTGTTAAAAAGTCAATTTTTCTTATTATTTAAGAATTATAAGCAAAAAACACTGAAAAATCGATATCTTCGTCCCCTTATGTCTGAAAATTTTGAAAAAAATGTCTAAATTATCTAAAAATAAGTATCTTTATCAGCATATCAAGTAAAAGATTTTAAAGTTATATCTAAGTGTCAAAAAATCCAAATATGTATAAATATCGGTTTTTCAGTGATTTAATCAAAATGGCTGATCTAAAAATTCTGAAAATTATAACTTAGGCTCATCTAATAAGCGCGCACCCGGCTGCAGAGATATGGATGTCGAATTTTGCAATTTTCAATTGGCGATTAAAAATCAGCCAATCACGTAAAAATTCTAAAAGTTTATGCACTCGCCTTTATTAACAAAGATCCGGGTTAGGTTAGGTTAGGTTATGTTTTTTTTTTTTTTTTTTTTTTTTTTTTTTTTTTTTTTTTTTGTTGAGGCAGGAGTGGGAAATCCCCACGGACACCTCGGCTGTCTCACCGTCTCCCTGAGACCATGAGACAGTCGAGGTAGTGCGGGACTCGAACCCGCTAAAACCCACTCCTGCCCTGCCAGTGTCCCTCTGCCGTAATTCGCAGAGACCTTAGTTTCAATTTTTTGTTTGAGGCGCTTTGAGGCGGTCGGAGAAACCACATTCAGTGCGGTCAGATAATGATAATTTACGTATCCATACATTACTTTTCAATCCTTGAATCAGAGCAATTTTTTACGTTACTTATTTTTCTTTTTGTTTGTTTTGACATAATTGTTGTTTATGTGCCAATTTTACTAATTATTTTCCTACTCGTACTACCGTTTATCTTACTAAATCTTAACTTTAATATTTTTATTTTAACTTTCCAAATTACAGCTTTTAAACATTTTATCCTTTTTTTTTTTTTTTTTTTTTTTTTTTTTTTTCATACTTTCTCCACCAACAAAGCTGGCGCCTATGTTCTACAACCACATTCATACCAGTTCTCGCTTATATGCCTCTCGTACTTTCATGCTTCATACTGTGTCTTTCTTACATTCTTCCTCTTTCAGTCTTATGGGTGGGATGCCCATATATTCTATCTAAATTAAAATATTCTTTATTTTTAATTCATGATAGGGAAATGACTGTTCAAAAAGTTTTTATTTTTACATAAAATCCTTATCCTCTACTCTTACAATATTTTCTTTTTCTTTGATTTTATCTTACAATTTTGACTCTTCTTATTCTATCTTATTTCTATTACGCTATTACAACAACTATTTAGTGCCAAGACTATGCTAATACAGTTTCTTATCACTATTTACTTAACTCTATTTTACTGCTATTTTAACTACATTACTTATCCTATGTTGACATACAAATATTTTCAAATATTTTATGGAACATAGCTTTTTGCTTAATCTGTCTTGTTTCTCTTTGTGACCGTTTGTGCTATTTCTAAGCAGTAATTTATTAGATGTTCTCTTTTGTTTCCTTTAAATACTTCTCCTATTGTTTCCCTATTTAACTGTATTTGCAGTTTTTGTTCCAATTCAAATCTCTCTTTAGCGTGTACGGGGCAATCCAGGAGTAAGTGCGGGATGGTCTCACTGACTCCTGGGTCGCAAATGCACGATGGGTTCTCTTTACACCTGAAACGGTGTAGGTATTCTGAGAACCCACCGTGCCCCGTCAAGACCTGCGTGAGTAAACCTGTCGGCTGCACCTGTTTCACAATACGGAAGGCTGCTTTGGCATCCGGAAGAAACATTTTCGTCACTGAGGCCGTCTCGCCTAACACGTATCTCCGATTCCATTCATCGAGTGATCCCATGCGGATCTGGCTTCGTATGAATGAAATCGGACACAGGTCATAGTCCGGCTTCCTCCGTGACGACAATGCTGCTTCCTTCGCCAGCTCGTCCGCACGCTCATTCCCCGGCAGTTCCGCGTGTGCCTTGATCCAAAACAAGGATACATCTTTCTTTTGGTCCAAGGCCTGAGTCAAATTGGCTCGTGCGCGGACTGCCAGGGGATGGAGGGAGCCATGGTTTGCAAGCGTCTGCAATGCTGACATTGAGTCACTGTACAAACCATAGCTCGTCTCTTTGCGCTTGAGGACCACGTCCGTCGCTCTACAAATGGCCAAGAGTTCCGCCTGGTAGACTGTGCAGTACGCGGCGAGGCTAAGTTTGAGGTTCTGGATTTCGCCTTCATTATCCCACAAGGATAATGCGGCTCCAACCTTCCCCTCAATCTTGCTGCCGTCAGTGAAGATTCGCACTGCCTGCACATTGTTTTCGTCTACCTGCTGTTGATCAGCTAGGCACACGAACTCCAGGGGCATTTGCATTGCTGGATGAGGGGCTTCTGCAAATCTCACCATACTCTCGATCTCCCGGTCCCCTGGCACAAACTGGGACGACCCTCTCCTTGCTTCATACAGGGCGGCTGCCTCTTGTATGCGCAGGTCTAGAGGTAGTATCCCAGACAGTACCAGTGCAGAGTTAAGAGAGACAGTACGGTAAGACTTGCAGAGCTTCTGGACGAGGCCTCTTTGGACTGAGCTAAGCTTCTTCCGTATTCCCAGCTTTTTCGTAGCGGGAGCCCAGGCAGCAGCCGCATAGGTGATGATAGGTTCTATAACAGCGGTGTAGATGGTTAGGATCACCTCTCTACTCAAACCCCAACTTACTTTGGCCGCCCTGGATAACTGCTTGTAGATCTCGGCAGCTTTCCTACAGACATTCGCCGCGTGCTCGTTAAAGGTGAGCCTGTCGTCGATGACCAACCCCAGCAGTTTTATGCTTTTGACGAAGCCAATGTCGACCCCGGCCATGCTCAGAGCTGGTGTGTCGTACTTAAGCTTATTTGTTATAAGCATCACACTAGTCTTGTGCGGAGCAAACCTCAGCTTATTTCGGACACCCCAGCTCTGAACATGGGCAAGGGCCGCATTGGTTACTCTAGCTACTTCGCTGGCTGTGTCTCCATCCACCACCAGTACTATATCATCCGCAAAGGCCTGCGCGAAGAGTCCCTTAGATTCCAATTTCTGGAGCAGCGAATCCAGCAACAGGTTCCAAAATATAGGACCGCCAATCGACCCTTGGACACAGCCTTTATTTGTCTCTTTTGTGCATTCCGACCCGGCATATCTAACCCTAACTTTTCTGCTGTCGAGGTAGCTGTCAAGTAGCCTTCTGATATTGACCGGGCACTTTTCCTCTGCCAGTCTGACTTTGATAGCTGGCCACCATGCGCTATCGAAGGCGCCCTCTATATCCAATGACACCAGGACAATTAGCTTCTTCAGCCTCAACTTGTCCTTCACGTGATTTATTAGCGTATAGAGCGCGTCCTCGGTGCTTCTCTGGGGCATAAAGCCAAACTGGCGAGTACTAAGCCGCGGTACCAGCTGCCACTTGACTCGCGCCACTACCATCTTCTCCAGGACCTTCCCCAAGACCGGTAGCAGACCTATCGGTCTGTAGGACTTGGGGCTCTGATAGTTATCCTTGCCCGGTTTTCTGAGGACAACCACCGTAGCCTCTTTCCAGATGTTCGGGAAGTGTGCCAGTTCTAGGCATTTGTTGAATAGGGCAAGGAATGCGTCCGGGTCCTGGTCGATCGCTCGGCAGCAGATGTCGGACGTGAGTCCATCCGATCCGGGGGCCTTTTTCGGATTAAATCCTGCCACGGCTGTTCTCAGCTCTAGCAGTGTAAACGGTGGGTCATGGTATTCACCATGCTTCCACTCGTTTACCCGGCGGGCTGCTTCCCTCGTGAGCCTGTGGTCCTCATTGTCCTCTTCCGCTGTGTCCTTAGGATAGAACGTGTCGGCGAGTAGGGCTGCCGATTCCTTTGGGTTTAGGAATGCACCATCGTTATGTAGGGTCAGGTCTTCTTTTCTCCTGGCGGTCCTTCCAATGACTCTATATATGCCCTCCCATACTCCTTCGCGATCCTGCTTTCTGCAGAACTCCTTCCAGCTGGCGGTTTGGGCCTGTTTGGCTTTGCACTCGTACTCTTCTTTGGCTTTCAGGTACTCGTCGACGACCATCGCTCTCCGGACCGGTGCAGCGTTGCGGATGCGGTTCTTCCGCCTGGTGTACTCCTTTTTCAGCGCAGCGAGCTCTTCAGACCACCACGGGATGGTAAGTTTTGTTTTATTTTTAATTTTTGGAATGGCGCTTTCGCAGGCTGTCCCAATTCCGCTTTGATATTTTATGACTAAGTTTTCCAGGTCTTGTTTACTTCTTAGATTTTTTACTCTTTCTGTATTTAAGTTGTTGTCTATTTTAAAATTTGTCAATGATTGTTTGAATTTATCCCAGTCTGCTTTTTTTGTATTGAATATTCTAGTTGATCTAATTATATTCATCCCTTTTTCCCTCTGTACGTTTACTTTAAAGAAGATGGTGTTGTGGTCTGAGCTCGTTGCGCCGGTATCAACCCGCCAGCCGTCCACCAGGTCAAAAAGTTCAAGCGAGCATGCCGTGACGTCAACATGGCTCTGCAACGCTCTTCCACCTCTGACTGTGTCAAAGGTAGGCGTATCGCCAGTATTCAGTACCTGAAGCTCCAGATCTCCCAGGGCCCCAAACATCTCCTCCCCCCTAGAGTCCTCTGCGGTGCTACCCCACCAGCTGCTTTTCGCGTTTGCGTCGCCCCCTATGAGCAATCTACTGGTGGCCACTTCTCGCTTGATCTGGGCCAACTGGTCCAGGTAGGTCCCTATGGGTTGGTCTGGCTCGAAGTAGTAAGAGACTACTGCGATTTCCCAGGCTTTGGTCCGGATCCCCACCACAACGATGTTGTTTGTGGTGAGTTTCGAGTAGGGAATGACGTCCAAGTCATCATCAAAGACGGCGATCGCCGCCTTAACCCTCCCACTTCCATCAACCTCGCACTGGTAGAGTCTCGCACCACGGTAGCTCTTCATACTCCGTGCTCCTCCCACATACGGCTCCTGGATCATTGCCCATGCGATCTTTCGTTCACTGGCCTCTAAAAAGAGTTCGGTGGTTGCCAGTTCCTTTCTCTGGAGGTTTGCCTGGGCCACCCAGTATGGTCTTGCTACATTTGACGCCGGAGTATTCCTTGGGACAACCTTAGCAATAAACTACGGACATCCGTGCTATTGCGTCCCGTTTCCTGCGGATAGGGCATTCTGAGTCGAAGGCATTGTGGTCATTACGAGCGAGTTTGGCGGCTGTGCAGTTTTTGCAAGTTGGCTCGCTACCTGTCAGCCACTCTGGGCACTGCGCCTTGAGGTGAGGTCCTCCGCAGTGGCTACAGAGGTCCACTGGGCCTGTGCAATACCGCTTACTATGGCCGTACCCCAGGCATCGCGAGCACTGCACCAGGGGTGACTGGTCTGCCACCCCTGGTGCAGTGCTCCGGCTCCGCTCCGGCTTCAGTCGCTCGTTTCCAGATGACTGGAGATACGCTTAACACAATATGGTTTGTGTGCGGGTTTCGTGCCTTTCTCTTATATTTGATCTCCAGTCTATCTTCTCCTTTTTTGAGGTCGCGGAAGATTTCCTGGTTTTGCCTCCTGAAGGCTTTGAGTACCTCTTCGTCGGTATTTACCGCGAGTACATCTGCGAGCTTCAGGAGGGGATCGCGGTTCTTAACCTCTTCCACGACCAAATTTTTTCCCGCTTCCTGTAGCCTGTGTTTGACCTTTTGCCTGTCTTCTTCCGTGTTGCAACTCATTATCACCTTGCGGTCTCTTCCCTTCCGAGTTCTCTCCACCCTGATCCAGCCCTCCCTGGCATTCACCGCCTCCCTGACCTTTGTCAGCACTTGGTCACCAGTGTCGCGTTCGTCTTGTGACGTTACGACCACTGAGTGCAGAGTGTTTTGTGGCGGTGAATGCAAGGCGGGTCGGGTCGCTGTGGTCTCCGCATAGGTTTTTATGTGAAGGACCTGTTGGTGTTGCTGCTCCATCCTATCTTTCAAATCGTCCAACTTTTTGCCATTTTCCCTAATGAGACGGTTCTGCTCTTTCAGCTGCGAGATTATTTGGCTGCTGTTGTCGTCGGTCTCCATGTGACTCGCCTTGTCCGGTGTTGTCTGTATGGGCGAGCTGTCGAGTATCGTAGCTTCTCCGGTCTTTTTGAGTCTTTTGATCTCGCTTTCCGCATCCTTGACTAGCTGAAATAGCTTTTCCACGGCCTCCATAACATTTGTTTTTATATCAGTCCTTGTGTTTCGCGAGTTCCCCAAGTTGGTTCTCGCCTTTATCAAGCTGGCTTTAGCTTCAGCCACGCGACTGGTCAGGACTTGTCTCGGTTGGACAGAGACTTCTAATTTGTTGGAGGACGGGGACAAGACCTGTCTTGGTTGTGTTTGGAGGTCCTGTCTGCTAGTAGACGGGGTTGTATTTTGATGAGCAGATGCGGCCGCCTCCAGGGTCTCAACACTGCGTCTCACTTTAGACGCAAGCGTCTGAGTCTTAGGCGGAGAGATTTTAGCCGGGAGCATTTGCGCCTTGGTTGGCGACCTCTGCGCCTCGTTATTGTCTGAGGATTTTGCCGGTGTTCTGGCTAACATTATGGTGGAGTGCGTCAGTTAAATGTAGAAATAAATATAAGTTACTTACGGCTTGCACACAGTGTAAAGGGTTGTGTGCAAGGCTAAAATAAAATGACAAAATAAAACAACAACAAAAGTATAAACATATAATAACAATAAAACAGGGAAACAAGAGAAAATAAAACTAAAAACATAAATGTGAGCGCAAGAAAAACTTGGCTGTAATGGCTTATCCGCGGTCGCAAAGAGAAACAGTTCAGCTCAATAAAGCCTCCGTGAGAATATACAAACAAAATAAAATTTACACAAGAGTTTGTCTCTACGTAGAGACTGTCACTACTAGGTAAAACTAGTAGAATTCGATCTTAACACTAGTTTATATGCACTAAGGTAGGCCCTTTAAGAAAAATTTGTTCACGGACTTCCGGCTCCCGAGTTATTGAGGACGGGGTCCTCGACTCTATGTAGAGCCGATTTGAGGGCCGCAACTGGTAGGCCTCCCCGAGCCCTTCAAAATGACACCAAACACGACCCCCGTAGCCCAAAGGGTTTCGGAGATACAGGAGATTGAAATTTGGGATAGTCGACAGGATAGTCACCGCAATTAGGATACTCGACTATATCTCCCCAACCCCCGGGCCGAATACTGCCGTGCTTGGGTTCAAAGTAAAGTGCTCGACGAGCTCTAACCGCTGAAATAATTTTCAGCACTCTGAAAATTTTTTCAGCTGAAAACGCCTGAAAGCGATTCTGTCAGAAAGCCGATGTGAGACCCGGGTCAACGCAAGAAACCCCAACCTTCTACGACAAACCGTTCCGGAGCAATAGGCGTTTGAGTTTTTTCAAAATGGCCGCCGCAGCTGTCAGTGTCAATGTTTGACTGAGGATAGCTCCAGTTGTGTCTACCGCAGAAAGCCCGAGTTTGGACTCGTTTGCTTCGGTTCAGCCTGCTCCGTTCGCTGAAACTCCTTTCAGGAACCTGAAAATTTTTGGCTCTGAAGCCCCTGAAACCGGAGTAGGGAGGAAGGTACTATGCCCCTGAACGTACTTCTGAAATCAGATTTTAAAAATCTCAACGGGTTCAGGAGCCAGAGCAGGTTCAATTTTGACAAGATGGCCGCCGAGCTGTCAAAACCCAAATTAAACCCACGATATCTCCGCCGTTAGTAGTCGTATCGGAACGGGGTTTTGAGTGTACAGGTCGGCTCCACTCAGCCCAGCGTCCTAAATGCTTTTCAGGCCTGAAAAAAGTTTCAGCCCGAAAACTCCTGAAAAGTATGCAGGGGTGAGCTACAAGTACTGCTCCTTACCACAGTCAAAACCGCAGCTTTGTGGGCCTTACGGTTCCGGAGTTATTGCCGAAACAAACGAGTATCCCTTTTCAACAAAATGGCCGACTTTTGTCAAAATCGGCAATTCCGGGGATATCTAGGCCGAGTTTCGGCTTAAACACGTCACAATATATATTCTAAAGGGATATCTCTCCTTAAAAAGTGTATTTTTCTTATTAATTTTAATTTATAAGCAAAAATCACTAAAAATTCAATAACTTTAAGACCCCTTAACCAAAAATTTTGAAAAAAATACCAAAATTATTAGAAATTACCCTTCTTTAAGATGAGATATCAAAACAATTTTTAAGACAATATCCTAATATACAAAAGTCAAAATTTAGGTTTTTTATGGTTTTTTCGGCACAAATTTAAAATGGCTAATTCAAAAAATCTAAAATTAGGAATTGGATGTCTTCTAATGAGCGCGAACCCGGCTGCAGTTGCAAAATTTTGAAATATCTTTTCAGTCAAAAGTTATGAGAGTCCGAATTTGGTACTTTCAAAGTCGAATAGTAAATTTTGGGAATGTCCAAAAATTCAAATTTTTGTTGCACTCGCCTTTTGTTGCGAAGGTCCTGTTCGGTGCCGATTTTCAGATCGCTGGCTCCACCCCTTCCACTTTTTCAGGCCACGTGCTTTTCAGAAAATCCTGAATAACTCGCGGATGCGCGGGGACAGGTTGAATTTCGGTAGCCCAGATGCTCGGGGACCACGGTGCCGACGATATTCCAAAAGAAAATTTGGGGGTCGTCGCTTTCGTTTCGGCAGCGTTTGCGTTGAAAGATTTTGGCACATGCACTTAACCTCTTTAATTAAGGTTTTTCACTTATAACCTTTCAGGAAATTACACAAGGTTAAAACAGAACACGTCACTTTGTGGGGCTCACTTTTCCGCAGCCAACGACACTTTACACTTTGAGATTCGTGCAGAAAAACCTATTTTTTCGCAATTTAATGTGCGGAGCACGTGCAGTTTAGCTGCTAACTGCTCGGCTGACCGAGTGCAACTGGGTTAGGTTAGGTTAGGTTTTTTTTTTTTTTTTTTTTGAGGCAGGAGTGGGAAATCCCCACGGACACCTCGGCTGTCTCACCGTCTCGCTGAGACCATGAGACAGTCGAGGTAGTGCGGGACTCGAACCCGCTAAAACCCACTCCTGCCCTGCCAGTGTCCCTCTGCCGTAGGCAGAGACCTTTATTGCGACTTTCCAGTTCATTGGTTAGTTTATTTATAGGCTGGTGAGATCGAGTTGGCTGTGATTTTATATTTTATAGTGGTGTTATTTTTAAAACTGCTTCTTCTAATTTATTTTAATATTCTATTATCCTGTCTATCTAAATTTAACTTTTTGTTTTCTCTTTTAGGTATTTGTCATTCCGAATCATTTTTATATGGTTATCTTTTTATTTTTATCTCTAATTTTATCATTTCCCTTAACAGCTCTTTTTCATATTTCCCGTTAGTTCAATCTCCCGTCTGACACGCCAGCGTTCCTTATTCATGTCCTTTTTTAATAATCTTTGCTTGGTATAATTATTATACTGGTCAAGATTATTCTTTGCAAAACACACCCGGCTACTTTCCCCAATTCTGTCGGACCATACATTGGCGTATCAAACCGAAGCTTGACCAGTTCGACACAACAGCACGATTTCACTAGCGCTGGCCCATGACCCGGTTTAATATTAGTCGCTTTCCCATGAAAGCGGCCAGAATTATCGTTCGTCATTGAGCCAGGTTAGGTTAGGTTAGGTTAGGTTAGGTTAGGTTAGGTTTTTTTTTTTTTTTTTTTTTTTGTTGAGGCAGGAGTGGGAAATCCCCACGGACACCTCGGCTGTCTCACCGTCTCACTGAGACCATGAGACAGTCGAGGTAGTGCGGGACTCGAACCCGCTAAAACCCACTCCTGCCCTGCCAGTGTCCCTCTGTCGTAGGCAGAGACCTTGTTGTACATATATAAGATATTTCCTTACTTAAATGTCGTGGCCGGAGAGACCACGTTATTGGACGGTCAGACTACTGATATTGTTAAATTTTGTACTCATTTTATTACCAAATTTTCGTTTTACTTCAGTATATTTCTTAGGTGTATAATTTAGTTATTTGTGTGTATTGTCCAAAAATTTCCAAAAATAAGTTTGCTAATTTAGTTTTTTCTTTGTTCTGTTTTATATTTACTAAAATTTTGCTTAAAGTTATTTCGTTACTTATTTTTCCTACATATATTTTTATTTTACCTTGCCTTACTGCGACTACCTTGCGTGATCACTCATATCTATATACTTATTATATAATATAGTATCACTATAGGTTTGTTGGGTTCGACACAACTTGAATATTCCACTAGAGTTGACTCACGATCCAGCATAATTGCAGCCACTTTCTCATGAAAGTGGCCCCGATTAACTTTTTTCATTGAGCCAACCCCAGTGGTTCGCTCAATGCATCTGCTATCTGGTTGTGTCGAACCCGTACGCACTGTGTACCAAGAAGTGGGCGCATTGGCAACCTTAGCAATACGCAACTGCTGCTCTGGCAAATGCGTCCCACTTCCTGCGTACTGGGCATTCGCTGCTGAAAGCGTTGTGCTCAGTGGCCTCCAATTTGGCTCTGGTGCTGTTCACGCATACGGCCACTGCGCCGTTTCGCCTCTCTGGGCAGTCCACCCTGAGGTGCGAACCGCCACAGTGGCTGCAGAGGTCTGCCGGCTCCGAGCACAGGCGTTTCCCGTGCCCGAAAGCCAAGCAGCGCGTGCACTGCACCAGAGGCGTCTGGTCCTCGACGCGCACTCGCTGCAGGTCTATGCGGAGCTTACCCTCCTCGAGTGCGCGCCTCCAGATCATGGGGGACACACTGAGCACAACGCTGTTCACATGAGGATTTCTCGTCTTTTTGCGGTATCTGACCGTCATTTTGCGGCCCTCATCCTCGAGGCCGCGAAATACCTCCCGGTTCTGGTTCTCAAGGGCCTTCAATAACTCCTCGTCGCTGTGTACCGTTAGCACGTCCTTGAGAACCAGAAGCGGGTCCCTGTTCCTCACGTCCTCGACGACGAGGTTCTCTCCGGCTGCCCTCAATCGCTCTTTCACTTTTTGCCTCTCCTCCTCGGTCGCGCACCCCATAATAACCTTCCGGTCCTTGGCCTTCCGGACGCGCTCTATCCGCACCCAGCCCTCCTTCGCATCCACCGCTGCCCTGACCCTTTCAAGGACTTGGTCCCCTGTATCCATCTCCTCTGTGGAAGAGACAACCACGGAGTGCAGCGTCTTTCGCTCCAAAGCTTGAGCCCCGGTATGGCGATTTGTCGTTGACGCAACACTCGCGTACGTTGTCCCCACCACACTTTCCCTGCTGGCCAGACTGTCTCGGAGTTTATCCATCTTCTCCGCGTGGTCTTTCAACTCCGAGATGTGCTCCTTAAGGGTGTTAAGGAGCTCAGCCTGCCCAGCAAGAATCTCGCTGGGGACGGGCAGGGGACCATGAACAACGGTGGACGCGGCGGTCGCCGGCTCTGGTACGGTCACGGGCGCGTCAGGAGCCCGCTCGAGTTCCGCGTCCTCGACCAGCTCGAAGAGCCGCTCCAGGGCCTCCAGCACCGCATTTTTAATGTTGGTCTTGAGGTTGCGAGAGTTGCCTAGGTTGAGCTTTGCCTTCTGTAGGCAAGCTCTCGCCTCCTCAAGACGACTGCGGCGCTCGACCCCAGTCCCTTCGAGCAATCCGGTGGCGGACACGGGAGGCGGGCGCCCCTTTGGCGTGGTGAAGACCTCGATGAAGTCACGAGGGGTGGCGTCCTCGAAGGTTATCCTTCTCTTTATTTCGTCGCGTTCCATAGGGGAGAGACACTTCTCCCCCATGGACTCACCCGTTGACCGATGCTCGTACGGAGCGTCATAAGGGTCGGGGGTGTCCATCGTGGCGGAGACAGACGGATCCTTGTAAAGGGAGGGTCGCGTCTGTCTCTTCGCTGCCGAGAAGGAGAGTAGCATGGACACTGGGCCTTCTGGGTCCCTGTAAAGGGGGGACACAGAGTACAGTATAGCAAAACAATCACAAAGAAGGTGTTTTAATTAAATAATATACGTCAAAAAAGACTTGGTTAAAATGCGTCAATACTGTGTCCCTGTAAATGGGGGAACACAGTTTAAATAAAATAATAAAATTAAAATTGTCAAATAAAATTTAGATTACTTAAAATTATTGTAGCTTCGTCAAAATCAGACCCTGTCCGCGCTTAAAGCGATGGTCAACCTTCCAATGAGGCGTAGAATATTAACACCAAAAAAAATTTTTTGGCAAAAATAAGTTTACCCTCCCAGCTATAGACCAGTGGGCGGGTGGGTGGGGAAATTTTTTGCGAGCTAGACGCACGTGCGGGGTATCGTTGGATAGGGCTCCGCGCGGGCTAGCCGAATATGTAATAAAATTGAAAACGACAAGAGACAAAATTTTGAGTTTAGGCCGAAAAACCAGTTTTTTAAGTGAAAATTGGTGTTTTTCACCCCCACTCCGGAACTCGGGCCACGGATCGCGGACCTGATCACGGGATTAATTGAGGGCGGTCGCTGAGACTAATATGAAATTTAACGGTTGTAATTGGTCGAAAGATGGCGTTGTAAATGAATTAAATATGATGAAATTTTGAAAAAATGCAAAATTCGGTTAAGGGTTGATTTTTAGGGGTTGCGATTTGTGTCAAACGATAGGCGTCCGCCTTTTTAGGTCTAATTAGCTGAAAACAGCTTCAAGATCGCACCTATGACAAAGAAGTTATCGATACTTTTTTCAACGGCTTACCGGTTAGGTTAGGTTAGGTTAGGTTAGGTTCCTCTTGAAAGCCGCGGACGCCCTCTCATGGCTCCTCCCGAACCTTGGGGGGCCCAAGGCGAAATGCCGGCGCCTGTATGCCGGCATCCTCCGCAGCATGGCCCTATACGGGGCTCCCATCTGGGCGGACTCCCTCCACAGGAGGGAGAATGCGACCGCCATCCGCAGGCCCCAAAGGGCCATTGCACAGCGGGTGGCAAGGGCCTACCGCTCGGTGGGCTTCTCGGCGGCGTGCGCTCTGGCTGGCACCCCTCCTTGGGAGTTGGAGGCTTGGGTGCTCGCCAGAGTGTATGAGTGGACGGCGCGCCGGAAGGCGCTCGGGGAGCGCCCCGTCGCCGAAGAGCGGGAGGCCGTGCGGCGGGAGGCGAAGGACGCCATCGTCCTCCACTGGACGGAGGACCTCGCCGCCGCCGCCTTTGGCCGCCGGACGTTGGACGCGCTCGGTCCGGTTCTGCAGAGCTGGATCGAGCGGTCCCACGGTTTCCTCTCGTTCCGTCTGGTGCAGGTGTTGTCCGGCCATGGCTGTTTCGGATCGCACCTGCACCGGATCGGGAGGGAGGAGACCCCGGCGTGCCACGACTGCGGCGCAGCGGAGGACACGGCGCAGCACACCCTCGAGGTGTGCCCGGCATGGTCCGAACTGCGCCGCGGTCTGACCGCGGAGGTTGGGCAGGACCTCTCGCTTCCCGCTGTGGTCGAAGCCATGCTGGAGAGCGAGGAGGCCTGGTCAGCGGTTGCCTCCTTTTGCGAGGACGTAATCTCGCAAAAGGAGGAGGCGGAGCGCGTGCGGGAGGACGATCCTCTCGCGGCGCCGCTCCGCAGACGAAGAAGAGGTCGGAGAAGGCGCCGTCCTCTCCCTCCTCATGGTGGCGACGGGCGGGCGACAGGCGCGGGGGCGCCTTCGCCTGCATTGCACCCGTCACCACCTTCGTCAGACATTCCCGGGCCCGCGTGAGGGCCCGGCCTGAAGGGCACTCGTCGGCGGAGGACTGGAAGTGATGGCTGTGCCAGTGATTTCCCAGTCCCCGCCACTGAGACGAAGCGGGAATGCCGCTGGGTTGTTTTAGTGGGTATACCGGGTCAGACCGGGGAGTCCCACATAACCCTCCCATCCCCCCGATGGGAGGGTATGCGTAATGCATTTTTTCCCAGCGCAAACAAAAAAAAAAAAAAAAAAAAAAAAAAGGTTAGGTTAGGTTAGGTTAGGTTGAAGGTGGCGCTGCACAAAACCGAGGCCGTGTTCTTTCGCGGGCCTCGGCAGCGCCGCCCTCCTACCGATGCCCACATTGTCGTGGAGGGCGTCCAGATAGGGGTCCAGCCCCAGATGAAGTATCTGGGTCTGGTGCTGGACGAGAGGTGGCGCTTCGGCCCGCATTTCAGCGGGCTGTCGACGCGCCTCTTGAAAGCCGCGGACGCCCTCTCGTGGCTCCTCCCGAACCTCGGGGGGCCCAAGGCGAAATGCCGGCGCCTGTACGCCGGCATCCTGCGGAGCATGGCCCTATATGGGGCCCCCATCTGGGCGGACTCCCTCCACAGGAGGGAGAATGCGACCGCCATCCGCAGGCCCCAAAGGGCCATTGCACAGCGGGTTGCGAGGGCCTACCGCTCGGTGGGCTTTTCGGCGGCGTGCGCTCTGGCGGGCACCCCTCCTTGGGAGTTGGAGGCTTGGGTGCTCGCCAGAGTGTATGAGTGGACGGCGCGCCGGAAGGCGCTCGGGGAGCGCCCCGTCGCCGAAGAGCGGGAGGCCGTGCGGCGGGAGGCGAAGGACGCCATCGTCCTCCACTGGACGGAGGACCTCGCCGCCGCCGCCTTTGGCCGCCGGACGTTGGACGCGCTCGGTCCGGTTCTTCAGAGCTGGCTCGAGCGGTCCCACGGTTTCCTCTCGTTCCGTCTGGTGCAGGTGTTGTCCGGCCATGGCTGTTTCGGATCGCACCTGCACCGGATCGGGAGGGAGGAGACCCCGGCGTGCCACGACTGCGGCGCAGCGGAGGACACGGCGCAGCACACCCTCGAGGTGTGCCCGGCATGGTCCGAACTGCGCCGCAGTCTGACCGCGGAGGTTGGGCAGGACCTCTCGCTTCCCGCTGTGGTCGAAGCCATGCTGGAGAGCGAGGAGGCCTGGTCAGCGGTTGCCTCCTTTTGCGAGGACGTAATCTCGCAAAAGGAGGAGGCGGAGCGCGTGCGGGAGGACGATCCTCTCGCAGCGCCTTTCCGCAGACGAAGAAGAGGTCGGAGAAGGCGCCGTCCTCTCTCTCCTCATGGTGGCAACGGGCGGGCGACAGGCGCGGGGGCGCCTTTGCCTGCATTGCACCCGTCACCACCTTCGTCAGACATTCCCGGGCCCGCGTGAGGGCCCGGCCTGAAGGGCACTCGTCGGCGGAGGACTGGAAGTGATGGCTGTGCCAGTGATTTCCCAGTCCCCGCCACTCAGACGAAGCGGGAATGCCGCTGGGTTATTTTAGTGGGTATACCGGGTCAGACCGGGGAGTCCCACATAACCCTCCCATCCCCCCGATGGGAGGGTATGCGTAATGCATTTTTTCCCAGCGCAAACAAAAAAAAAAAAAAAAAAAAAAAAAAAAAAAAAAAAAAAAAAAAAAAAAAAAAAAAAGGTTAGGTTAGGTTAGGTTGGGGGACCACCCCACAGTGTTTGCGTCCACGTCGCGTCCCCTGGAAACGACCCAGTTCTGACCACCGTAACGGAGTGGCAGACTGGGTTGGCCAAAGTACACTGTACTCGAAGCTCTTTTATCCTGCCTTGCGAAGCTGAGACCTGCGGATTTTTATAATGTCGGAAAAGAAACTTGCGCGAGACGCCTGCGGGCGATTCTCGAAACAAAAAGGCCCTTCTCAGGGCCAACCCCACGGCCCTTCTCAGGGCCAACCCAAAGGCCCTTCTCAGGGCCAACTCCACGGCCCTTCTCAGGGCCAACCCAAAGGCCCTTCTCAGGGCCAACCCAAAGGCCCTTCTCAGGGCCAAACCAAAGGCCCTTCTCAGGGCCACTCCGACGCTGTGGCGTCAGAGGCTAGCCGCGCGCCGTCTGCGGCTAGCTTCTTCGGAGAGGCGGACGAGTCGTCAGACGACTCTCTTGTCCGAGTGTCGGACACTGACGACTCACGCTCGCGGAAGCGGGTACACCGGAGCGGTGGGTCCGGGGGCTCCTCGGCCTCGGGTAGGGCGAAGCCGAAGGCAAAAAAGCCGACGGCGGTGGCGGACACCCATGCCGTTGGGCTCGCGGACGCCCAACGCCGGCTGGATCTGGCTCGGCGGGAGCAGCTCCAACAAGAGCTGGAGGAGCGGGTTGCGGCGAGCGAAGAACGGGCGCAGGCCGCACGTGCCAAATCCGGGTACGGCGCGCCCCGCGTTGTATACGCGGACCTCTCCCTCATAGAGTTGGAGAAAATGGCGGAGGAGGACGAGGGGGAGATCGTGGAGGTCGCCACAAAGTCCTCACATCTGAAGGGGACCTTCCAAAAGGCCCTCAAGTGCCGGGCCGCGAGCCTTCGCGGTGTCGTCGCGGAGTTGGTCCGGCGTAAGGCCACCGACGAGACGCGGCAACTGCAGGCGAAGGTCGATCGCCTGCAGTCGGAGGTCAGCCAGCTTCACAAGAAGCTGGCCGAAGCCACGGGCCGGCCTCAACAAGCCGAGACGAGCCCCGCGAGAGAGGGCCCCACCTCCAACCTTGAGGATATTATCCGCAAGGTTGTAATGGAGGAGAGGGCCTTCACAAGGTCCTGCTTAGCTGGTATTGAGGACCGGCTCCTGCCGGAGAAACGCCTCCGACCGCCGCTTGCGGCGGATAAACGGCAGTGCGAGCCGGAGCCGTCCTCATCCCAGGCGGAAGATGCCCTTCTCCCTTCGACCACACCGACCAACGAGTGGACGGTAGTGAGCCGCAAGGGGAAGGGCAAGGGTAAAAAGTCGGCGACGGTCGTCCCTGCCATCCCGGCCACTACCGCTCCCACCGCTCCCAGCCAGTCACAAATGACCGGCAAGGGGAAGGGACAAGCGAGGGGAAAGGGAAAGTTAGTCCCCCCAAAAACCGCGGCCGTCGTAGTGACGCTCACCGCGGAGGCCGCGGGGCGAGGGGAGACGTACGCGTCCCTTCTGGTGCGGGCGCGTCCAAATGCCGATCCCGCCCAACTGGGGATCGGCAGTGTCTCCTGCCGGCGGACCCAAGCCGGGGCTCGAATTTTCGAGTTCCCGGGGGCAGAGGGGAGTGCCCATGCGGACCTCTTTGCAGCCAAGCTGCAAGAGGTCATCGCAGATTCGGCCAAGGTGGCTCGGCCGGTGAAGTTGGCGGCCATAGAGGTGACGGACCTTGACGACTCCGTCACCAAGGAGGAGGTGGTGGCGGCGGTCGCAGCGATAGGGGGCTGTGGCGTCGCGGCGGTCCAAGGCCGGGACATAAGACCCGGCCGCGGCGGCATGGGCACCATTCGCCTCGAGTGCCCAATCGCCGCTGCCAAAGCCGTCCTTGCGAAGGGACGGCTTTTAGTAGGGTTCAGTTCGGGTGCAGTACGGGCACTCGAGGAACAGGCACTGCGGTGTTTCCGGTGCTTCGGCATCGGACACACCCGGCCCCTGTGTCCGTCCACGGCAGACAGGACGGACACGTGCTACCGCTGCGGCAAGGAGGGCCACAAAGCCGCCTCCTGCAAAGTCGCCACGCCGCACTGCGCGGTCTGTGCCGCCAGTGGTCGCCCGGCGGCCCACGTCATGAAGGGGAGGAACTGCAATCCTCCCCATAAGCGGGGCAAAGCGCAGGCACCGACCGGGCCTGCTACTACTGCTGGCGCCGTCGTTCCTGCGGCGGCTGTGGAGGGGGGTGCGATGTCCGACTGATGGATAGGGTCCTACATCGCATCCTTCAGGCGAACGCCAACCACTGCAGGGCAGCCCAGGATCTGCTGATGCAGACCATGGCTGAGTGGTTGGTGGACTTGGCGGTGGTCGCCGAGCCTTACTCGGTCCCTGGTCGTTGGCTGGGCGACCGAGACGGCCTCGTGGCGCTGATGACGCGGTCTTCCACAGACTCCCCTCCCCTCTCGCTCTTAGAGAGGGGACCGGGATACGTGGCCGCCGCGTGGGGAGACATAGCGGTGGTGGGGGTCTATTTCTCCCCAAACCGCCCTCTCTCGGACTTTGAGGATTTCCTCGAGGTCCTCACCGCAGTCGTAGGGAGGGCGGCGCCACGCCAGGCCATGGTGTTGGGCGACCTGAACGCCAAGTCGGTGGCCTGGGGCAACCCAGCCACCAGTTGCAACGTCCGGGGACGCGCCGTCGAGTTTTGGGCGGCCTCATGCGGTGTGTCCCTCCTCAACAGCGGGGCGGTCCACACGTGTGTGCGACAACAGGGTGGGTCGGTGGTGGACGTCTCGTTTGCCACCCCCGTACTGGCCGCCCGTGTCGTAAACTGGCG
Source organism: Agrotis exclamationis (assembly GCA_950005045.1). NCBI lineage: Eukaryota > Metazoa > Arthropoda > Insecta > Lepidoptera > Noctuidae > Agrotis > Agrotis exclamationis. The sequence continues at coordinate 22,371,434 of OX465434.1, forward strand.
GGTTGAGATGGTGGAGACGTTGTCGGACCACCGATATGTGCGGTTCGACATGTCTACCCGGGGGGGAGCAGTGGCCCGCTCTAGGCAATCCCCCTTCCCGCGTTGGGCTCTCACCCGCCTGGACCGGGAGGCGGCCAAGGAGGCGGCCTTCCTCCAGGACTGGCTGTCGCCCCCTGGCGAGGTCCGGGACGTGGACGCCGCAGCGGTTCGGCTGAGGGAGTCCCTGACCGAGGTGTGCAACTCCAGCATGCCCCGGTCTCGCCGTCCGCCTCCCCGTCGTGCCGTCTATTGGTGGACGGAGGAGCTGGCGGGGCTCCGGGCCACCTGCGTGGCGGCCAGACGGGCCTTTGTGCGGAGCCGACGGCGCAGCACCCGTAACCAGGCCGTAGAGGACCGCCTATACGCCTCTTACCGGGAGGCGACGACGGCCTTCAAGTCCGCAATGGGGGCCGCCAAGGACTCGGCGAGGGCCGAGATGCTGGAGGGTCTCGACAGGGATCCTTTTGGTAGGCCATACAGGGCGGCGCGGAGCCAACTACGCCCCTGTGGCCCCCCACTGTCGGAGACCCTCGAGCCAGCGTTGCTGGATGGGGTGGTCCGGTCCCTGTTTCCGCGCAGGACCGACTTCACCCCACCATCCATGGATCCCCTGCAAGGGGCGGCCCCGCCGGAGGAGGTGATCCCCCCGGTGACGGCAGCGGAGATCGGGGCGGGGGTTCTTAACCTCCGCAAAAAGAAGACGGCCCCTGGACCGGACGGCGTCCCCGCACGGGTGGTGGCAATTGCCGCCTCTCAAATGGAGGACAGGTTTCGGGACCTCTTCAGCGCGTGCTTTACGGCTGGGAGGTTCCCGAAACTGTGGAAGGAGGGGCGGCTATGCCTCCTCCGTAAAGAGGGACGCCCGGTGGACTCCCCCTCGGCATACCGACCCATCGTCCTGCTCGATGAGGTCGGTAAAATGTTCGAGGGGATAGTCGCGTCCCGGCTTGATAGCCACTTGCGGGGGGTAGGGCCGGACCTGTCGGACGCCCAGTTTGGCTTCCGCCGTGGGCGTTCGACGATCGACGCGCTGGCCCTACTCAAGGGCCAGGTGAAGGAGGCAGTGGAGGCGGGGGACGGAGTGTTGGCGGTGTCATTCGACATCTCCAACGCCTTCAACTCCGTATATTGGAGGCGCTCCGGTATCACGGAGTGCCCCAATACCTGCGGGACCTCCTGGCGAGCTACCTGGAGGACCGAGAAGTCCTCTTCGTGGACAGGACGGCCACGGTGAGGCGGTACGGCGCAGAGTCCGGTGTTCCGCAGGGGTCGGTGCTGGGCCCTCCCCTGTGGAACATCGGGTTCAACTGGCTCCTGCGGGGAGCCCTCCTCCAGGGCACGAGTGTCATCTGCTACGCGGATGACACTCTTCTCACTGCTCGGGGGAGGAACTTTCGGGAGGCGGCCTGTCTGGCCTCGGCTGGCGGATCCTTGGTTGCAGAGAGGATCCGCCGCCTGGGATTGAAGGTGGCGCTGCACAAAACCGAGGCCGTGTTCTTTCGCGGGCCTCGGCAGCGCCGCCCTCCTCCCGATGCCCACATTGTCGTGGAGGGCGTCCAGATAGGGGTCCAGCCCCAGATGAAGTATCTGGGTCTGGTGCTGGACGAGAGGTGGCGCTTCGGCCCGCATTTCAGCGGGCTGTCGACGCGCCTCTTGAAAGCCGCGGATGCCCTCTCATGGCTCCTCCCGAACCTTGGGGGGCCAAAGGCGAAATGCCGGCGCCTGTATGCCGGCATCCTCCGCAGCATGGCCCTATACGGGGCTCCCATCTGGGCGGACTCCCTCCACAGGAGGGAGAATGCGACCGCCATCCGCAGGCCCCAAAGGGCCATTGCACAGTGGGTGGCAAGGGCCTACCGCTCGGTGGGCTTCTCGGCGGCGTGCGCTCTGGCCGGCACCCCTCCTTGGGAGTTGGAGGCTTGGGTGCTCGCCAGAGTGTATGAGTGGACGGCGCGCCGGAAGGCGCTCGGGGAGCGCCCCGTCGCCGAAGAGCGGGAGGCCGTGCGGCGGGAGGCGAAGGACGCCATCGTCCTCCACTGGACGGAGGACCTCGCCGCCGCCGCCTTTGGCCGCCGGACGTTGGACGCGCTCGGTCCGGTTCTTCAGAGCTGGCTCGAGCGGTCCCACGGTTTCCTCTCGTTCCGTCTGGTGCAGGTGTTATCCGGCCATGGCTGTTTCGGATCGCACCTGCACCGGATCGGGAGGGAGGAGACCCCGGTGTGCCACGACTGCGGCGCAGCGGAGGACACGGCGCAGCACACCCTCGAGGTGTGCCCGGCATGGTCCGAACTGCGCCGCGGTCTGACCGCGGAGGTTGGGCAGGACCTCTCGCTTCCCGCTGTGGTCGAAGCCATGCTAGAGAGCGAGGAGGCCTGGTCAGCGGTTGCCTCCTTTTGCGAGGACGTAATTTCGCAAAAGGAGGAGGCGGAGCGCGTGCGGGAGGACGATCCTCTCGCGGCGCCGCTCCGCAGACGAAGAGGTCGAAGAAGGCGCCGTCCTCTCCCTCCTCATGGTGGCGACGGGCGGGCGACAGGCGCGGGAGCGCCTTCGCCTGCATTGCACCCGTCACCACCTTTGTCAGACATTCCCGGGCCCGCGTGAGGGCCCGGCCTGAAGGGCATTCGTCGGCGGAGGACTGGAAGTGATGGCTGTGCCAGTGATTTCCCAGTCCCCGCCACTCAGACGAAGCGGGAATGCCGCTGGGTTGTTTTAGTGGGTATACCGGGTCAGACCGGGGAGTCCCACATAACCCTCCCATCCCCCCGATGGGAGGGTATGCGTAATGCATTTTTTCCCAGCGCAAAAAAAAAAAAAAAAAAAAAAAAAAAAAAAGGTTAGGTTAGGTTAGGTTAGGTTAGGTTAGGTTAGGTTTTTTTTTTTTTTTTTTTTTTGTTGAGGCAGGAGTGGGAAATCCCCACGGACACCTCGGCTGTCTCACCGTCTCGCTGAGACCATGGGACAGTCGAGGTAGTGCGGGACTCGAACCCGCTAAAACCCACTCCTGCCCTGCCAGTGTCCCTCTGACAAGGCCAGAGACCTTATTTCTCTGTATCTCATTCTTTGCTATTACATTTATTGACGGTCAGATTTTCAACTGAGTTATAACAATCTTTATCTTACTTATATTTACTGAAATTTCGCTTTATATTTCCTTATCTCTTAGTTGTTTACTTTATCTGTCTAAAATTTCAAATAATAAAATACCTATGAATTTTGTTCTATTTTGATCTATTTTCTAATTTACTTTAAGTTTTACTCAAATAAGTTTCTTTATGTTTTTTACTTATCCTCCTGTGTTTTAATTTGCCTAGCCCTATTGCGGTCACCACTGCGTGATCACTAATATCAATATACTTATTATATAATATAGTATCACTATAGGTTTGTTGGGTTCGACACAACTTGAAGGTTCCACTAGAGTTGACTCATGATCCAGCATAATTGCAGCCACTTTCTCATGAAAGTGGCCAAGATTAACTTCCTTCATTGAGCCAACCCCAGTGGTTCGCTCAATGCAACTGCTATCTGGTTGTGTCGAACCCTTACGCACTGTGCAGCAGGAAGTGGGCGCATTGACCACCTTAGCAATACGCAACTGCTGCTCTGGCGAATGCGTCCCACTTCCTACGCACTGGGCATTCGCTGCTGAAAGCGTTGTGCTCAGTGGCCTCCAATTTGGCTCTGGTGCAGTTCACGCATACGGCCACTGCGCCGTTTCGTCTCTCTGGGCAGTCCACCCTGAGGTGCGAACCGCCACAGTGGCTGCACAGGTCTGCCGGCTCCGAGCACAGGCGTTTCCCGTGCCCGAAAGCCAAGCAGCGCGTGCACTGCACAAGAGGCGTCTGGTCCTCGACGCGCACTCGCTGCAGGTCAATGCGGAGCTTACCCTCCTCGAGTGCGCGCCTCCAGATCATGGGGGACACACTGAGCACAACGCTGTTCACATGAGGATTTCTCGCCTTTTTACGGTATCTGACCGTCATTTTGCGGTCCTCGTCCTCGAGGCCGCGAAATACCTCCCGGTTCTGGTTCTCAAGGGCCTTCAATAACTCCTCGTCGCTGTGTACCGTTAGCACGTCCTTGAGAACCAGAAGCGGGTCCCTGTTCTTCACGTCCTCGACGACGAGGTTCTCTCCGGCTGCCCTCAATCGCTCTTTCACTTTTTGCCTCTCATCCTCGGTCGCGCACCCCATAATAACCTTCCGGTCCTTGGCCTTCCGGACGCGCTCTATCCGCACCCAGCCCTCCTTTGCATCCACCGCTGCCCTGACCTTTTCAAGGACTTGGTCCCCCGTATCCATCTCCTCTGTGGAAGAGACAACCACGGAGTGCAGTGTCTTTCGCTCCAGGGCTTGAGCCCCGGTATGGCGATTTGTCGTTGACGCAACACTCGCGTACGTTGTCCCCACCACACTTTCCCTGCTGGCCAGACTGTCTCGGAGTTTATCCATCTTCTCCGCGTGGTCTTTCAACTCCGAGATGTGCTCCTTAAGGGTGTTAAGGAGCTCAGCCTGCCCAGCAAGAATCTCGCTGGGGACGGGCAGGGGACCATTAACAACGGTGGACGCGGCGGTCGCCGGCTCTGGTTCGGTCACGGGCGCGTCAGGACCCCGCTCGAGTTCCGCGTCCTCGACCAGCTCGAAGAGCCGCTCCAGGGCCTCCAGCACCGCATTTTTAATGTTGGTCTTGAGGTTGCGAGAGTTGCCTAGGTTGAGCTTTGCCTTCTGTAGGCAAGCTCTCGCCTCCTCAAGACGACTGCGGCGCTCGACCCCAGTCCCTTCGAGCAATCCGGTGGCGGACACGGGAGGCGGGCGCCCCTTTGGCGTGGTGAAGACCTCGATGAAGTCACGAGGGGTGGCGTCCTCGAAGGTTATCCTTCTCTTTATCTCGTCGCGTTCCATAGGGGAGAGACACTTCTCCCCCATGGACTCACCCGTCGACCGATGCTCGTACGGAGCGTCATAAGGGTCGGGGGTGTCCATCGGGGCGGAGACAAACGGATCCTTGTAAAGGGAGGGTCGCGTCTGTCTCTTCGCTGCCGAGAAGGAGAGTAGCATGGACACTGGGCCTTCTGGGTCCCTGTAAAGGGGGGACACAGAGTACAGTATAGCAAAACAATCACAAAAAAGGTGTTTTAATTAAATAATATACGTCAAAAAAGATTTGGTTAAAATGCGTCAATACTGTGTCCCTGTAAATGGGGGAACACAGTTTAAATGAAATAATTATAATTGTCACATAAAATTTAAAATACTTAAAACTAATGTAGAATCGTCAAAATCAGACCCTGTCCGCGCTTACAGCGACAGTCAAACTTCCAATACGATGTAGAATGTAAAACACTCAAGAATTTTTTTTTTTTTTTTTGCCAAAAATTATGTTTACCCTCCCAGCTATAGGCCAGAGGGCGGGTGGGTGGGAAAATTTTTTGCGAGCTAGACGCACGTGCGGGGTGTCGATAGATCGGGCTCCGCGCGGGCTAGCCGAATACGCAATAAAATTTCTCACGACAGGAGACAAAATTTTGTGTTATGGCCGAAAAACCAGTTTTTTACGTGAAAATTGGTGTTTTTCACCCCCACTCCGGAACTCGGGCCACGGATCGCGGACCTGATCACGGGATTAATAGGGGGCGGTCGCTGAGACTAATTTAAAATTTAAATGGTTGAAATTGATCTAAAAATGGCAAAGTTAATGAATTAAATATGGTGAAATTTTGAAAAAATGCAAAATACGGGTAAGGGTTGATTTTTAGGAGTAGCGATTCGTGTCAAACGATAGGCGTCCGCCTTTTTAGGTCTAATTAGCTGAAAACAGCTTCAAAATCGCACCTATAACAAGGAAATTATCGATGGGTTAGGTTAGGTTAGGTTTTTTTTTTTTTTTTTTTTTTTTTTTTTGAGGCAGGAGTGGGAAATCCCCACGGACACCTCGGCTGTCTCACCGTCTCACTGAGACCATGAGACAGTCGAGGTAGTGCGGGACTCGAACCCGCTAAAACCCACTCCTGCCCTGCCAATGTCCCTCTGTCGTAGGCAGAGACCTTATGATCTTGTTATTTTTTGTGAGGCGTCTTGCGGCGGTCGGAGAGACCACATTCAGCACGGTCAGTTTATGTTATTGTACGTATTAAATATTTACGCTTTGTTTAAAAGCAGTTTTACTCCATTTATGTTTTCTTTTAAGTTTTTGTCAAATTTTATTTTTTGTGCCTAATTTGCTAATTTTGTTTTTTACTACCATTTTTTAACTAAATTTTTAACTCTCATATCTGAACTTTCAAAATTGTGACTTTTCCAAAATTTTAACCCATTATGTTACACCCTACAGTAATTTTCTTGCTGATCACTCATTCCTGTATACTCAATATACGGTATAGTATCAGTTTTGTGTCCGACACAACTTGACGATTCCGCTGGAGTTGACTTACGAATCTGTTTAATTGCAGCCACTTTCTCATGAAAGTGGCTCCAGTTACTTCCTCCATTAAGCCAACCCCAACGGTTCGCTCAATGCGGCTGCTATCTGGTTGTGTCGGACCGGTTTTCACTGAGCAGGAAGTGGGGCCGCCCGGAACCTTAGCAATATGCAATCGCTGATCTGGCGAATGCGTCCCACTTCCTGCGGATCGGGCATTCACTACTGAATGCGTTGTGCTCAGTGCCTCCCTGTTTGGCTCTGGTGCAGTTCACGCACGCCGCTGCCGTGCCAACCTGTTTCACCGGGCAATCCGCGCCGAGGTGCGGGCCACCACAGTGACTACACAGATCGGCGGGCTCCGAGCACAGGCGTTTCCCGTGCCCGAATGCCAAACAGCGGGTGCACTGCACCAGTGGAGTCTGATCCTCGACACGCACTCGCTGGAGGTCAATGCGCAGCTTGCCCCCCTCGAGTGCGCGCCTCCAGATCATGGGGGATACACTGAGCACAACGCTATTCACGTGCGGGTTGCGACACTTCTTTTTATATTTGACCGCCATCCTGTCTTCTACGTCGCCGAGGCCGCAAAATATCTCCCGGTTCTGGTTCCTAAGGGCTTTTAGTAACTCGTCGTCACTATGCACTACGAGTACCTCCTTAAGAACCAGAAGCGGGTCCCGATTCTTTACGTCCTCGACGACGAGGTTCCCTCCGGCCGCTCGCAAACGCTCTCTCACCTTGCACCTCTCTTCCTCTGTCGCACAACCCATAATTATTTTCCTGTCCTTGGCCTTCCGCACGCGTTCAACCCGCACCCAGCCCTCCTTCGCATCCACCGCTTTCCTGACCTTTTCAAGGACCTGGTCCCCCGTATCCATCTCGTCCGTGGAGGAGACAACCACGGAGTGCAGCGTCGTTCGCTCCAGGGCCTGAACCCCGGTATGGCGGCGTGTCGTTGGCGCAACACTCGCGCAGGTTGTCACCTCCACGTTTTCCCTGCTGGCCAGACTGTCTCGGAGTTTATCCATCTTCTCGGAGTGGTCTTTCAACTCCGAGATGTGCTCCTTAAGTGTGTTGAGGAGCTCAGCCTGACCAACAAGAATCTCGCCGGGAACGGGTGGGGGGACGTGGACAGCGGTGGATGCGGTGGATGCCGGTTCCGGTGCGGCCATGGGTGCGACGGAGGCCCTGTCTTGCTCCGACTCTTTTACCAACTCAAAGAGCCTGTTTATGGCCTCGAGCACCGCAGCCTTAATGTCGGTTTTAAGGTTGCGAGAGTTGCCCAAATTGATCTTTGCCTTATTTAGGCAAGCTCTCGCCTCCGCAACACGACTGCGGTGCCCGGTCACAGACTCCTTGGCGGCATCTACAGTAACTCGCCGCGTCGCCGGAGTGACGGGGCCGACCTGGGGCGGAGGAGGACTGCTTTCTCCAAACGAGATTCTCCTCCTGGCCTCCGTGAGAGGCGGCCCCGCTTTCTCTACTGATCGCGGCGAGCCCCCGGAGCTCTGAGCCTGGGTAACAACGACCGGGGTGCGAAACATGATTTGGTTTTTTTTTTTTTTGGAGCAGGTGCTTTATATGAACCCTGTAAAGAGGGGGTCAGAGGAGAGAGGGACACTGGTCACTTCGGTGATCCTGTAAAGGGGGAAAATAACAAATGACAATCAATAACGTTGAATCCCTGTAAAGGGGGGATCCAGTCAGTAAATACAATTTTTATAAATAAATTAAAATTATTAATATGTTCAGGTCGAATAATCGTCACAATTGGTCTAAAAAGTGTCCCTGTACAAGGGGGAACACAGTCTGTATAAAATCGTCAAAAGGAACAACAATTACATAGAAATAAATAAATAAATTTTAAAATAGCTGTTATTCGTCACGTCGACAACCCTTTTCACCGTCAACTAACTGCTGACTGTCTAATTAGTCACTGAACCACAAATAACGAAAAATATTTTTTTTGTCAAAATTAAGTTTTCCCTCTTAGCTATAGGCCACAGGGCGGGTGGGTGGGGAAATTTTTTGCGAGCTAGACGCACGTGCGGGGTATCGTCGGATCGGGCTCCGCGCGGGCTAGCCGAATATGTAATAAAATGAGAAACGACAAGAGACAAAATTTTGAGTTTTGGCCGAAAAACCAGTTTTTTAAGTGAAAATATGTGTTTTTCACCCCCACTCCGGAACTCGGGCCACGGATCGCGGACCTGGTCACGGGATTAATTGAGGGCGGTCGCTGAGACTAATATAAAATTTAAACGGTTGTAATTGGTCGAAAGATGGCGTTGTAAATGAATTAAAAGTGGTGAAATTTTGAAAAAACGCAAAATTCGGTTAAGGGTTGATTTTTAGGGGTTGCGATTTGTGTCAAACGATAGGCGTCCGCCTTTTTAGGTCTAATTAGCTGAAAACAGCTTCAAAATCGCACCTATGACAAAGAAGTTATCGATGGGTTAGGTTTTTTTTTTTTTTTTTTTTTTTTTTTTTTTTTTTTTTTTTTTTTTTTTTTTTTTTTAATACTTGCTCCACCAACAAAGCTGGCGCCTATATTCTACAACCACATTCATACTAGTTCTCGCTTATATGCCTCTCGTACTTCCATGCTTCATACTATGTCTTTCTTGCATTCGTCCACATTCACTCTTATGGGTGGGATACCCATATATTCTATCTATTCTTATTACTTTATCTTTATTTCTTTGTAGGGGAAATGACCTTTTACAATAAGTTTTATTTTTCTTTTGGTTTTTTACATTTTTCCTTATTCTATACAATATTTTTACAGTCTACTTATTACTATTCTTACAGTTCTCTAATTTATATCTAATATTACATTATCTTATTACTATTTCTTAAGACTACTTACATTGCTACTATTCTAATAGGTACACAATTTATTTCCATGTTAACATATAAATATTTACATATATTTTATGAAACATGGCTTATGATCTAATTTTTGTTCCTCTCTGTGACTTTTTGTGCTATATGTAAGCAGTAGCTTATTAAATGTTCTCTATTTTTGCCGCTAAAAATCTCTCCTATGCTGTCCTTGCTTAACTTTGCTTGTAATTTCTGCTCCAAATTGTACCGTTCCGCGAGGTGCACAGGGCAATCCAAGAGCAGGTGTGGGATGGTCTCACTCACCCCTGGATCGCAAATGCACGATGGGCTCTCCTTACACCTGAAGCGGTGTAGGTATTCGGAGAACCCACCGTGCCCCGTCAAGACCTGCGTAAGTAAACCCGTTGGCTGCACCTGTTTTACAATACGGAAGGCAGCTATGGCATCTGGAAGAAACATTTTCGTCACCGAGGCCGTCTCGCCAGACACATATCTCCGATTCCATTCATCGAGTGATCCCATGCGGATCTGACTTCTGATGAATGAAATCGGACACAGGTCATAGTCCGGCTTCCTCCGTGACGACAATGCTGCCTCCTTCGCCAGCTCGTCCGCACGCTCATTCCCCGGCAGATCAGCGTGTGCCTTGATCCAAAACAAGGAAATATCTTTATTTTGGTCCAGGGCCTGAGCCAGGTTGGCTCGTGCGCGGACCGCCAGGGGATGGAGAGAGCCATGGTTTGCAAGCGTCTGCAATGCTGACATTGAGTCGCTATACAAACCATAGCTCATCTCTTTGCGCTTGAGGACCACGTCCGTCGCTCTACAAATGGCCAGTAGTTCCGCCTGGTAGACTGTGCAGTACGCGGCGAGGCTAAGTTTGAGGTTCTGGATTTCGCCTTCATTATCCCACAAGGATAATGCGGCTCCGACCTTCCCCTCAATCTTGCTGCCGTCAGTGAAGATTCGCACTGTCTGCACATTGTTTTCGTCTACCTGCTGTTGATCAGCTAGGCACACGAACTTCAGGGGCATTTGCATTGCTGGATGAGGAGCTTCTGCAAATCTTACCATACCCTCAATCTCCCGGTCTGCTGGCACAAACTGGGACGACCCTCTCCTTGCTTCATACAGGGCGGCTGCCTCTTGTATGCGCAGGTCTAGAGGTAGTATTCCAGCCAGTACCAGTGCCGAGTTAAGAGAGACGGTACGGTAAGACTTGCAGAGCTTCTGGACGAGGCCTCTTTGGACAGAGCTAAGCTTCTTCCGTATTCCCAACTTTTTCGTAGCGGGAGCCCAGGCTGCAGCCGCGTAGGTGACGATGGGCTCTATCACGGCGGTGTAAATGGTTAGTACTACATCCCTGCTCAAACCCCAATTCACTTTGGCCGCCCTAGATAGCTGCTTGTAGAGCTCGGCAGCTTTCTTGCAGACGTTCGCCGCGTGCTCATTAAAGGTGAGCTTCTCGTCTATTACTAACCCCAGCAGCTTCATGCTTTTGACGAAACCAATGTCAACCCCGGCCATGCTCAGAGCTGGTGTGTCGTACTTAAGCTTATTGGTTATAAGCATCGCACAAGTTTTGTGCGGTGCAAACCTCAACTTGTTTCGGACACCCCAGCTCTGAACATGGGCGAGGGCTGCATTGGCTACCCTAGCTACTTCGCTGGCTGTGTCTCCATCCACCACCAGTACAATATCGTCAGCAAAGGCCTGCACGAAAAGTCCTTCCCCTTCCAATTTCTGGAGCAATGAATCCAGCAACAGGTTCCATAGTATTGGACCGCCAATTGACCCTTGAACACAGCCTTTATTTGTCTCTCGTGTGCATTCCTCCCCGGCATATCTAACCCTAACTTTCCTGCTGTCGAGGTAGCTGTCAAGTAGCCTCCTGATGTTCACCGGACACTTTTCCTCTGCCAGCCTGACTTTTATAGCTGGCCACCATGCGCTGTCGAAGGCGCCCTCTATATCCAATGACACCAGGACAATTAGCTTTTTCAGCCTCAACTTGTCCTTCACGTGATTTATTAGCGTATAGAGGGCGTCCTCGGTGCTCCTCTGGGGCATAAAGCCAAACTGGCGAGTACTAATCCGCGGTACCAGATGCCACTTGACTCGTGCCACTACCATCTTCTCCAGGACCTTCCCCAAGACCGGCAGTAGACCTATCGGTCTATAGGACTTGGGGCTCAAATAATTATCCTTGCCTGGTTTCCTGAGTACCACCACCGTAGCCTCTTTCCAGATGTTCGGGAAGTGTGCCAGTTCAAGGCATTTGTTGAGCAAGGCAAGGAATGCGTCCGGGTCCTGGTTGATCGCTCGACAGCAGATGTCCGACGTAAGTCCATCCGATCCGGGGGCCTTTTTCGGATTAAATCCTTCCACGGCTGTCTTCAGCTCTAGCGGTGTAAACGGTGGGTCATGGTGTTCACCATGCTTCCACTCGTTTACCCGGCGGGCTGCTTCCCTCGTTTGCCTGTGGTCCTCGTTATCCTCTTCCGCTGTGTCCTTGGGATAGAACGTGTCGGCGAGTAGGGCTGCCGACTCCTGTGGGTTTAGGAATGCACCATCGTTTTGTAGGGTCAGATCTTCTTTCCTCCTGGCGGTCCTCCCGATCACTCTGTAAATGCCCTCCCATACTCCTTCGCGGTCCTGCTTTCTGCAGAACTCCTTCCAGCTGGCGGTTTGGGCCTGTTTGGCTTTGCACTCATACTCTTCTTTGGCTTTCAGGTACTCGTCGACGACCATTGCTCTCCGGACCGGTGCGGCGTTGCGGATGCGGTTTTTCCGCCTGGTATACTCCTTTTTCAACGCAGCGAGCTCTTCAGACCACCACGGGACAGTAAGTTTTGTTTTGTTTTTAACTTTCGGAATGGCGCTATCACAAGCTGTCCCAATTCCGCTTTGATATTTAACAATAAAATTTTCTAATTCTTGTTTACTTGTAATACTATTTATATTCTCTAAATTGATGTTATTTTCTGATTTGAAATTTGTTATAGATTGTCTAAATCTTTCCCAGTCTGCCTTTCTGGTATTATAGATTCTGGTTGTCCTAATGATATGAGTCCCTTTTTCCCTCTGCACTTTAACTTCAAAGAAAATGGTGTTGTGGTCTGAGCTCGTTGCGTCGGTGTCGACCCGCCAGCCATCCACCAGGTCAAAAAGGTCGAGCGAACATGCCGTGACGTCAACATGGCTCTTCAACGCTCTTCCACCTCTGACTGTGTCAAAGGTGGGCGTATCACCAGTGTTCAGTACCTGGAGCTCCAAATCTCCTAGGGTCCCAAACATCTCCTCCCCCCTAGGGTCCTCTGTGGTGCTACCCCACCAGCTGCTTTTCGCGTTGGCGTCGCCCCCTATTAGCAATCTACTGGTGGCCACTTCTCGCTTGATCAGGGTCAACTGGTCCAGGTAGGGCCCTATGGGTTGGTCTGGCTCAAAGTAATAAGAGACTACTGCGATTTCCCAGGCTTTGGTCCGGATCCCCACCACAACGATGTTGTTCGTGGTGAGTTTCGGGTAGGGGATGACGTCCAAGTCATCATCGAAGACGGCGATCGCCGCCTTGACCCTCCCACTTCCATCAACCTCGCACTGGTAGAGTCTCGCACCACGGTAGCTCTTCATACTCCGTGCTCCTCCCACATATGGCTCCTGGATCATTGCCCATGCGATCTTTCGTTCACTGGCCTCTAAAAAGAGTTCGGTGGTTGCCAGTTCCTTTCTCTGGAGGTTTGCCTGGGCCACCCAGTATGGTCTTGCTGTATTTGACGCCGGAGTATTCTTTGGGACAACTTTAGCAATAGGCTACGGACATCCGTGCTATTGCGTCCCGTTTCATGCGGATCGGGCATTGTGAATCGAAGGCATTATGGTCATTGCGCGTGAGTTTGGCCGCTGTGCAGTTCCTGCAGGTTGGCTCGCTGCCTGACAGCCATTCTGAGCACTGCGCCTTGAGGTGAGGTCCTCCGCAGTGGCTGCACAGGTCCACTGACGCTGTGCAATACCTCTTGCTGTGGCCGTACCCCAGGCATCGCGAGCACTGCACCAAGGGTGATTCATCCATCACTCTTATTCTTTGAAGGTCTATGTATACCGCGCCGAGCTCTGTCGCTCGCTTCCAGATGATTGGAGATACGGTGAGCACTATGTGGCTCGTGTGGGGATTGCGAGCCTTCCTCCGATATTTAATCCCCAGTCTGTCTTCTCCGTCTTTAAGGTTGTGGAAGATATCATGGTTTTGCCTCCTGAAAGCTTTGAGTACGTCCTCGTCGGTGTTAACCGTGAGGACATCAGCGAGCCTCAGGAGGGGGTCGCGGTTTTTCACCTCTTCCACAACCAAATTTTTTCCGGCTTTTTCGAGCCTGCGCTTGACCTTTTGCCTATCTTCCTCGCTGTTGCAGCTCATTATGACCTTTCGATCTTTGCCTTTACGTGTCCTTTCCACTCTGACCCAGCCCTCCTTCGCATCCACTGCTTCTCTGACTTTTGTCAGTACCTGGTCACCGGTGTCGCGTTCGTCTTGCGACGTAACGACCACCGAGTGCAAAGTGTTTTGCAGCAGTGAATGAACGGCGGGTCGGGCTGCTGTGGTCTCGGCATAGGTTTTCATATTCATGCTTTGTTGCTCCATCCTTTCTTTCAGATCATCGATCTTCCGGCCGTTTTCTATTAGAAGACGGCTCTGCTCTTTCAACTGCGCTACAATTTGGCTGTTGTTTTCGGGAGTCGAGCTTTCTGGCATTATTTGTGTGGGTGTTGGACTGTCTGGTGCGTTCACTTCTCCAGTGTTTTTAAGTTTTTTGATTTCGGCTTCTGCTTCTTTGACCAGTTGGAATAGTTTTTCCACAGCCTCCATGACGTTTGTCTTTATATCTGTCCTAGTGTTTCGCGAGTTTCCCAAATTCGTTCTCGCCTTTATAAGGTTAGCTCTGGCTTCCGCCAGGCGAGTCGACAGGACCTTCCTCGGCTGGATTTGTACATCTTGTTTACTGGTCGACGGGGTCGCGCTTTGTTGTGCAGATGCGGCCGCCTCCAATGTCTCAACGCTGCGCCTTACATTGGACGAGATCGTCTGAGTCTTAGGCGGAGACTTTTGAGACGGGAGGGTTCGTGCTGGTGTTGGTGATTTCTGCGACTCATTATCCTGAGAAGGTTTCGCCGGCGTTCTAGCTAACATTTTCAGTGGAGTGCGTCAATACGGGTAAATAAAAATGTATAAAGTAGACGTTACAGCTTGCACTCAGTGTAAAGGGTGAGTGCAAACAAAATAAATAAAATAAGATTGTCAAAGATAAAACAACAGGAATAAAACAGTAACAATAAAATAGAAAACAGGAGTGAAAATATGAGCTCAAGAAGAACTTGGCTGTAATAGCTAGTCCGCGGTCATAGAGAGAGACAGGTTAGGCTCAATAAAGCCTCCGTGCTATATTCTGTAGGTAATGGTGCAATTTCAGTTTTTCTCTATGTAGAGCCAGTCTTTGTTGATGTCAAAAATGGTTTATGAGGTTTTGTCCTCTCGAATCAAATATTCGGGGTCAAAGAAAGTCAATTTTGAAGGAAAAACTTCTCCAGGTCCAAAAAGACCGGTTTCGTAGACGAAGCGGAGAATGGCTCTATGTAGAGTCGATCTATTGCTCCCATCCAATAGATCCCCCCGAGCCCTCCAAAATGACACCAAACACGATGCCAATAGCCCTAAGGGTTCCTGAGATACAGCTGTTCAAAAATTTGGGGATAATTTCCCACTTGTCCGCCTATAAAGGGATATTTGCTATATCTTTCGAACCCCCTGGCCGAATTACCCCGTGCTTGGGTTCAAAGTGATGGGCCGGGTGAGCTCTATCCGATGGGAGGTCTTTCAGGTCTGAAAAAATTTTTATCCTAGAAACTCCTGAAAAGTATTTCCAGGGTTAGCTGGTGTCAGGCCAAGTTCCACGGAGGAAACCCCGACTCTCTACGACCCACCGTTCCGGAGTTACGGGTGTTTTAATTTTGGCAAGATGGCCGCCACAACTGTCAAACCCAATGTTCAACCTGTGATAGCTCCGGTTGTGTGTGTCGTAGAGAACCCGAGTTTGGGCTTGTTTGATTCAGCCCGAGCACGGCTTTCGGCCGAAACCAATTTCAGGACCCTGAAAATTTTCGGCCCCGATTCTCCTGAAACCGAGAGGAGGGATAGGTTTTGTGCTCCCGAAAGATAATCTGAAATCAGATTTGAATTATCTCTACGGGTTCAGGAGCTGTGGCCAAAACAAAACTTTCAAAATGGCCGCCGAGCTGTCAAATGCTTGACAAAACTTATGTTATCTTGGCCCCCAGGGGTCGTATTGAGACCGGGTTTTGGATGTACAGGCCGGCTCCACTTATTCTATCGCAAGGGATAAGTTTCAGGCCTGAAAGCAGTTTCAACCTGAAATCGCCTGAAAAAGCTAAAATTAAATACTAGGCAGGTTGCCCTTACCCACCGTCAAAACCGCGTCGCTGTAAGTTGAGCGGTTCAAAAGATATTGGTAACACAAACAATTATCCTTACAATCAAAAATGGCCGACTTTTTATCAAAACGGCAATTTTAGGGCTACCTGGCCCAAGTTTCGGCTTAAACTAGTTGCAATACTAATCCTAAACACATATATACCATTAGAAAGTAGATTAAACCTATTATTTACAATTTATTTACTAAAATCGTTAAAAAATCAATAACTTCGAGATCGCTGGTCAAAAAATTTTGAAAAAAATGTTAAAATAAGTAAGAAATAGAGGGCTATATAACTAAAATATCAAACTAATTTTTAAACTTTATCCTGGTGGTGTAATTATAAAAAATGTGGTTTTTTCAGTTTTTTAACGATTTCAGGAAAAAGGTACGTCTGAAAAATCTAAAACTAGAAACTTAGGGTCTACTATTAAGCGCGCAGCAGGCTGCAGTCGCAGATCTTCGAGATTCTTCCCGGTTCCAAAGTTACAAAGATGGGATTTTGCAACTTTTGAATGGTCATGTAAATTCAGCCGATAGTGATAAAATTCAGAAAAATGTTGCACTCGCCTTTGTTAGTGATGGTCTTGCTTGGTGTCGAATTTTGTGCCGCTATCTTTACTCCTTCGATGTTTTCAGCGCACGTGGTTTTTAGTTTTTCGTGAATATCTTCACGAGACGACGCGTCCGGATGTCCTGGAGTGGTCCAGGTGGTGGGGGACCAGGATGCCCACAGGGATGCAAAATAATATTTGGGGGTCGTTGATCTCGTTTTCACGGCGTAAGCGTTTTAAACTTAACCACGTTGCACTTAACCTCTTAAGAAGCAGTTTTTCAGGAATAACTATTCCAGCACTGATCACAGACACTTGTTTTAGGTGGCACTTTGTGGGGCTCGTTTTTCCGCACCCAACGACACTTCACTTATTGCTTTAAGTGCACAAAAACCTATTTTTATCGAATTTTTAGTGCGGAGCACATGGGATTTTGCTGCTTACCGCTCGGCAGACCGAGTGCAACTCCGATGGGTTAGGTTAGGTTAGGTTAGGTTAGGTTAGGTTAGGTTAGGTTAGGTTTTTTTTTTTTTTTTTTTTTTTTTTTTTTTTTTTTTTTTGTTGAGGCAGGAGTGGGAAATCCCCACGGACACCTCGGCTGTCTCACCGTCTCGCTGAGACCATGAGACAGTCGAGGTAGTGCGGGACTCGAACCCGCTAAAACCCACTCCTGCCCTGCCAGTGTCCCTCTGCTAAAGATATGCAGAGTCCTTCTTTTGCGGCGTCACTTTTGATTTTCTGTTTTATTTGTCTGTCGGGGCCGTTGAGACGATCATGTATCATGTGTTCGCAAGTTTGTTATGCACCGGTTTCTGCAGCTTATTTTGTAGATTTACAGTTTTGACTAAAATTTTTACATTTTTGTTTCTAATAATAATTATTTCTAATGGCTTTTTGTAAGTTTGTAACTTTCCAATAATTTTTAAGTTTCCAAATTTCTAGTACCTCCTCTGGTCTGGTCCTCCGTTAGGTGTAACATCTGCACTTTGTTGTTTTCCGTCTTCCTTTCAAATAATATTTGCCATGTATACTTAATATACAGGTCAACATTATTACGCTACACGTCCTACCAATTTACCAATCTCTAGCAATCCTTTAAAACAAAATGACATTTCACCATACAGGGGTTTGACCAATTCGACACAGCAGAGCGTTTCCACTAACGCTGACTCATGGCCCAGCATAATTTTCGTCACTTTCTTATGAAAGTGGCCACAATTTGACACACTCATTGAGTCAGCCCTAGTGGTTCGCTCAGTGCGGCTGCTCTTCGGCTGTGCCGAATTGGTTTTTTCTGCAAGCGAGGAAGTGGTCGCATCCGTAACTTCAGCAATATGAAATTGCCGACCTCGCAAACGCGTCCCACTTCCTGCGCACCGGGCACTCACTGCTGAAAGCGTTGTGTGAGTGCTCCCCCCGCTTTTCCCTGGTGCAGTTCACGCACACCGCTGGTTGGCCATTCTGCTTTTCAGGGCAGTCCACTTTCAGATGTGGACCGCTGCAGTGGCTGCATAGGTCAGCCGTCTCTGTGCAAAGACGCTTGCCGTGACCGAATGCTAAGCAGCGCGTGCACTGCACCAGGGGAGTTTGGTCTTCAACGCGCACTCTCTGGAGATCAATCCTAAGCTTGCCTCCTTCGAGTGCCCGTCTCCAGACCGCGGGGGACACACTCAGTACAACGCTATTCACGTGAGGGTTACGTGACTTTTTCCGAAACCGGACGCATACTTTCTGCTCCTCGTCCCCGAGGCCGTGAAAAATCTCCTGGTTCTGGTTCCTAAGGGCTTGAAGCACTTCCGCGTCGCTGTGAACCGAAAGTACGTCCCTAAGAACCAGAAGCGGGTCACGATTTTTCACCTCCTCGACGACGAAGTTCTCTCCGGCCTGACTAAGCCGCTTCCGGAGTTTAGCCCTCTCCTCCGTTGTCTCGCACCCCAGTATCACCTTCTTGTCCTTGGCTTTCCGGACTCTGTCCACCCGTATCCAGCCTTCCTTTGCGTCCACTGCTTTCCTGATTTTCTCGAGGATCTCGTCCCCCGTTTCCATCTCATCTGTCGAGGAGACAATCACCGAGTGCAGCGTCGTTCGCTCCGGGACGTGCGTCCCAGTATGGCTCTTTGCGTTGGCTGCTACACCCGCGTAGGTTGTCTCCCCCACATTTATCCTACTGGTCAGACTGTCTCGGAGCGAGTCCAATTTCCTGGAGTTGTCTTTTAGCTCCGAGATATGCTCCTTGATGGTATTCAGAAGCTCAGTCTGGCCAGCGTGAACATTGCCGGAAACGGGGTCCGGACTATGGTTGGCAGTGGAGGCAGGTACCGGTATGACGGTAGGGATGGAAGGAGCCCGGTCAAGCTCCGACTCTTTAACCAGCTCAAAGAGCCTGTTTATGGCCTCGAGCACCGCAGCCTTAATATCGGTTTTAAGGTTGCGAGAGTTGCCCAAATTGACCTTTGCCTTATTTAGGCAAGCTCTCGCCTCCGCAACACGACTGCGGCGCCCGACCACAGACTCTTTGAGTGTTTTGGCGGCTTCTACAGCAACTCGCCGCGTCGCCGGAACTACGGGGCCGACCTGAGACGCAGGAGGACTATCTTCTCCAAACGAGATTCTCCTCCTGGCCTCCGTGGGAGGCGGCCCCGCCTTTTCCACCGATCGCGGCGAGCCCCCGGAGCTCTGAGTCTTAGTGGCAACGACTGGGGTACGGAACATAATTCGTTTGGTGTTGTGTAGCAGTTAATGTGTATGGACCCCTGTAAAGAGGGGGTCAGACTGACGTTGTGTAATCTGCTCAGAGGAGAGAGGGACACTGGACCCTTCTGTGTTCCTGTAAAGGGGGAATCACAAAGAATAATATATAAATATAATCAATTAAAAATTTGACTACAGCAGAAGATGGTTATCTATAATGAAACAATGCTCTCGTCAATTTTTGCTGTAGTAGGAAGATCAAAACTATCTAAAACAAAGTATTCTAACAACTTATATGTGTCCCTGTATAGAGGGGTACACGGTCAATATTAATAAGTCAAAATAATAAAGTTAAATATAAAATATGTAATTAAAAGTCAATATATTGTATCAATAAAATCCCTTTTTCCGCATAAGAAGGTTTCTAGAGCTAGCCTAAAGGAGTTAAAGTACAAATTCAAAAAATATGTTTTGCCAAAATCCTGGTTCACCCTTCCAGCTATAGGCCAGAGGGCGGGTGGGTGGGGAAAATTTTTTGCGAGCTAGACGCACGTGCGGGGTGTCGACGGATCGGGCTCCGCGCGGGCTAGTCGAATATGCAATAAAATTTCCCACGACCGGAAGCAAAATTTTGAGTTATGGCCGAAAAACCAGTTATTTTACGTGAAAATTGGTGTTTTTTACCCCCACTCCGGAAATCGGGCCGCGGAACGCGGACCAAATCACGGGATTAGTAGGGGACGGTTACTGAGACTAATATAAAGTTAAAACTGTTCAAATTGATCTGAAAATGGCGAAGTTATTAAATTAAATATGTTGAAATTTTGAAGAAAAATACAAAAAATGCAAAATACGGATAAGGGTTGGTTTTGAAGGGTTGCGATTTGTGTCAAAAGATAGGCGTCCGCCTTTTTAGGTCTAATGAGCTGAAAACAGCTTCAAAATCGCACCTGTAACAAAGAAAATATCGATACTTTTTTCAACAGCCTACCCAGGTACATCAGTTTATTTTGGGACTTAGACGAAATTCCAAAAAATGAAGGGTAACTTTTTGCGAGCTAGACGCACGTGCGGGGTATCGTTGGAACGGGCTCCGCGCGGGCTAGCCGAATATGTAATAAAATAAAATACGACAAGAGACAAAATTTTGAGTTTTGGCCGAAAAACCAGTTTTTTAAGTGAAAATATGTGTTTTTCACCCCCACTCCGGGACTCAGGCCACGGAACGCGAACCTGATAACGGGATTATTAGGGGGCGGTTGCTGAGACTAAAATGAAATTTAAACGGTTGAAATTGATCTAAAAATGGCAAAGTTAATGAATTAAATATGATGAAATTTTGAAAATGCAATGTACGAGTAAGGGTTGAACTTTAGGGGTTGCGATTTGTGTCAAACGATAGAGGTCCGCCTTTTGAAGGTCTAGTGAGCTGAAAACAGCTTCAAAATCGCACGTTTAATAAAGAAAATTTGAGTGTATGGAAATGTATGGAAATTTTTTGCGAGCTAGACGCACGTGCGGGGTGTCGACGGATCGGGCTCCGCGCGGGCTAGTCGAATATGCAATAAAATTTCCCACGACCGGAAGCAAAATTTTGAGTTATGGCCGAAAAACCAGTTATTTTACGTGAAAATTGGTGTTTTTTACCCCCACTCCGGAAATCGGGCCGCGGAACGCGGACCAAATCACGGGATTAGTAGGGGACGGTTACTGAGACTAATATAAAGTTAAAACTGTTCAAATTGATCTGAAAATGGCGAAGTTATTAAATTAAATATGTTGAAATTTTGAAGAAAAATACAAAAAATGCAAAATACGGATAAGGGTTGGTTTTGAAGGGTTGCGATTTGTGTCAAAAGATAGGCGTCCGCCTTTTTAGGTCTAATGAGCTGAAAACAGCTTCAAAATCGCACCTGTAACAAAGAAAATATCGATGGTTAGGTTAGGTTAGGTTAGGTTAGGTTAGGTTAGGTTAGGTTAGGTTAGGTTAGGTTAGGTTAGGTTAGGTTAGGTTAGGTTAGGTTAGGTTAGGTTAGGTTAGGTTAGGTTTTTTTTTTTTTTTTTTTTTTTTGTTGAGGCAGGAGTGGGAAATCCCCACGGACACCTCGGCTGTCTCACCGTCTCCCCGAGACCGTGAGACAGTCGAGGTAGTGCGGGACTCGAACCCGCTAAAACCCACTCCTGCCCTGCCAGTGTCCCTCTGTCATAGGCAGAGACCTTGTTGTACATATTTATATATTTCTTTACTTCAATGTCGTGGCCGGAGAGACCACATTCATTGACGGTGAGATTTCAGATTAGTTATATTTACCGTGTATTTAAAACATTTTATATTTACTGTTTATATAGTTTCACTTTTGTATTTTCTTATAATTGTTTGTTTCTTAATGTCAATAATTTCAATTATTAAGTTACCTATTTTTG
Organism: Agrotis exclamationis; assembly: GCA_950005045.1. Lineage (NCBI taxonomy): Eukaryota > Metazoa > Arthropoda > Insecta > Lepidoptera > Noctuidae > Agrotis > Agrotis exclamationis. Next base: position 22,392,894 of record OX465434.1, read on the forward strand.
TTCTAATTTGTTTTATTTTCTTTTCTATTTCAATTAATTTTACTCAAATACTTCGCTATTTATGGTTTTCTACTTATCCTGTTGTGTTTTAATTTGCCTTGTTCTGTTGCGTGTATCACTGCGTAATCACTCATATATGTATACTTATTATACAATATAGTATTACTACGTATTTTGGGTTCGACACAACTTGACGGTTCCACTAGAGTTGGCTCACGATTCAGCATAATTGCAGCCACTTTCTCATGAAAGTGGCCCCGATTACCATTCTTCATTGAGCCAACCCCAGTGGTCCGCTCAATGCGACTGCTATCCGGTTGTGTCGAACCCGTACGCACTGTGTAGCAGGAAGTGGGCGCATTGGCAACCTTAGCAATACGCAATTGCTGCTCTGGCAAATGCGTCCCACTTCCTGCGTACTGGGCATTCGCTGCTGAAAGCGCTGTGCCCAGTGGCCTCCAGTTTGGCTCTGGTGCAGTTCACGCATACGGCCACTGCACCGTTTCGCCTCTCCGGGCAGTCCACCCTGAGGTGCGAACCGCCACAGTGGCTGCAGAGGTCTGCCGGCTCCGAGCACAGGCGTTTCCCGTGCCCGAAAGCCAAGCAGCGCGTGCACTGCACCAGAGGCGTCTGGTCCTCGACGCGCACTCGCTGCAGGTCTATGCGGAGCTTACCCTCCTCGAGTGCGCGCCTCCAGATCGTGGGGGACACACTGAGCACAACGCTATTCACATGTGGATTTTTGGATTTCTTACGGTATCTGACCGTCACTCTGTGGTCCCCGTCCTCGAGGCCGCGAAACACCTCCCGATTCTGATTCTTAAGTGCCCTCAGTAGCTCCTCGTCACTGTGCACCACAAGCACATCCCTAAGAATCAGAAGCGGGTCCTTGTTCTTCACGTCCTCGACGACGAGGTTCTCTCCGGCTGCCCTCAATCGCTCCTTTACCTTGTGCCTCTCCTCTTCGGTTGCACACCCCATAATGACTTTGCGGTCCTTGGCTTTGCGGACACGCTCAATCCGCACCCAGCCATCCTTCGCCTCCACCGCCGCCCTGACCCTTTCAAGGACCTGGTCCCCCGTATCCATCTCCTCTGTGGAGGAGACAACCACGGAGTGCAACGTTTTTCGCTCCAGGGCTTGAGTCCCAGTTTGGCGATTTGTTGTAGACGCAACACTCGCGTAGGTTGTCCCCTCCACTCTATCCCTGCTGGCCAGGCTGTCTCGGAGTTTATCCATCTTCTCGGAGTGGTCTTTCAACTCCGAGATGTGCTCCTTAAGGGTGTTAAGGAGCTCAGCCTGGCCAGCAAGAATCTCGCTGGGGACGGGCGGGGGATCATGGACAGCGGTGGGCGCGGCGGTCACCGGCTCTGGTACGGTAATGGGCGCGTCAGGACCCCGCTCGAGTTCCGCGTCCTCAACCAGCTCGAAGAGCCGTTCCAGGGCCTCTAGCACCGCGTTTTTTATGTTGGTCTTGAGGTTGCGAGAGTTGCCTAGGTTTTGCTTCGCCGTCTGTAGGCAAGCTCTCGCCTCCTCAAGACGACTGCGGCGCTCGGCCCCAGTCCCCTCGAGCGGTCCGGTGGCAGCCACAGGAGGCGGGCGCCCCTTTGGCGTGGTAAACACCTCGATAATCTCACGTGGGGTGGCGTCCCCGAAGGATATCCTCCTCTTAACCTCATCTCGTTCCTTCGGGGAAAGCAACTTCTCCCCCATGGACTCACCCGTCGACCGATGCTCGTACGGAGCGTCATGTGGGTCGGGGGTGTCCATAGGAGCGATAACAGACGGACCCTTGTAGAGGGAGGGTCGTACAGGTCTGGTTTCTGTGGAAAACGAGAGCTTCATAGGACACTGGCTTCTGAATCCCTGTAAAGGGGGGACACAGAGTACAATGTAACTAAATGATCATAAAAAGCTATTTAAATTAAATAATAAACGTCAGAATAGACTTGATTAAAATGTGTCAATACTATGTCCCTGTAAATGGGGAACACAGTTTAAATAAAATAATAAAATAAAAATTGTCAAATAAAATTTCAATTACTTAAAACTAATGTATCTTCGTCAAAATCAGACCCTGTCCGCGCTTAAAGCGATAGTCAACCTTCCAATGAGACGTTGAATGTAAACATCAAAGAAAAATTTTTTGGCAAAAATAAGTTTACCCTCCCAGCTATAGGCCACAGGGCAGGAAATTTTTTGCGAGCTAGACGCACGTGCGGGGTATCGTTGGATAGGGCTCCGCGCGGGCTAGCCGAATATGTAATAAAATTGAAAACAACAAGAGACAAAATTTTGAGTTTAGGCCGAAAAACCAGTTTTTTAAGTGAAAATTGGTGTTTTTCACCCCCACTCCGAAACTCGGGCCACGGATCGCGGACCTGATCACGGGATTAATTGAGGGCGGTCACTGAGACTAATATAGAATTTAAACGGTTGTAATAGGTCGAAAAATGGCGTTGTAAATGAATTAAATATGGTAAAATTTTGAGAAAATGCAAAATTCGGTTAAGGGTTGATTTTTAGGGGTTGCGATTTGTGTCAAACGATAGGCGTCCGCCTTTTTAGGTCTATTGAGCTGAAAACAGCTTCAAAATCGCACCTATAACAAAGAAGTTATCGATACTTTTTTCAACGGCTTACCGGGGTATATCAATTTTTGGAGATAGACGGAATTTTGAAAAAATGGAGGGAAATTTTTTGCGAGCTAGACGCACGTGCGGGGTATCGTTGGATAGGGCTCCGCGCGGGCTAGCCGAATATGTAATAAAATTGAAAACAACAAGAGACAAAATTTTGAGTTTAGGCCGAAAAACCAGTTTTTTAAGTGAAAATTGGTGTTTTTCACCCCCACTCCGAAACTCGGGCCACGGATCGCGGACCTGATCACGGGATTAATTGAGGGCGGTCACTGAGACTAATATAGAATTTAAACGGTTGTAATAGGTCGAAAAATGGCGTTGTAAATGAATTAAATATGGTAAAATTTTGAGAAAATGCAAAATTCGGTTAAGGGTTGATTTTTAGGGGTTGCGATTTGTGTCAAACGATAGGCGTCCGCCTTTTTAGGTCTATTGAGCTGAAAACAGCTTCAAAATCGCAACTATAACAAAGAAGTTATCGATACTTTTTTCAACGGCTTACCGGGGTATATCAATTTTTGGAGATAGACGGAATTTTGAAAAAATGGAGGGAAATTTTTTGCGAGCTAGACGCACGTGCGGGGTATCGTTGGATAGGGCTCCGCGCGGGCTAGCCGAATATGTAATAAAATTGAAAACAACAAGAGACAAAATTTTGAGTTTAGGCCGAAAAACCAGTTTTTTAAGTGAAAATTGGTGTTTTTCACCCCCACTCCGAAACTCGGGCCACGGATCGCGGACCTGATCACGGGATTAATTGAGGGCGGTCACTGAGACTAATATAGAATTTAAACGGTTGTAATAGGTCGAAAAATGGCGTTGTAAATGAATTAAATATGGTAAAATTTTGAGAAAATGCAAAATTCGGTTAAGGGTTGATTTTTAGGGGTTGCGATTTGTGTCAAACGATAGGCGTCCGCCTTTTTAGGTCTATTGAGCTGAAAACAGCTTCAAAATCGCACCTATAACAAAGAAGTTATCGATACTTTTTTCAACGGCTTACCGGGGTATATCAATTTTTGGAGATAGACGGAATTTTGAAAAAATGGAGGGAAATTTTTTGCGAGCTAGACGCACGTGCGGGGTATCGTTGGATAGGGCTCCGCGCGGGCTAGCCGAATATGTAATAAAATTGAAAACAACAAGAGACAAAATTTTGAGTTTAGGCCGAAAAACCAGTTTTTTAAGTGAAAATTGGTGTTTTTCACCCCCACTCCGAAACTCGGGCCACGGATCGCGGACCTGATCACGGGATTAATTGAGGGCGGTCACTGAGACTAATATAGAATTTAAACGGTTGTAATAGGTCGAAAAATGGCGTTGTAAATGAATTAAATATGGTAAAATTTTGAGAAAATGCAAAATTCGGTTAAGGGTTGATTTTTAGGGGTTGCGATTTGTGTCAAACGATAGGCGTCCGCCTTTTTAGGTCTATTGAGCTGAAAACAGCTTCAAAATCGCACCTATAACAAAGAAGTTATCGATACTTTTTTCAACGGCTTACCGGGGTATATCAATTTTTGGAGATAGACGGAATTTTGAAAAAATGGAGGGAAATTTTTTGCGAGCTAGACGCACGTGCGGGGTATCGTTGGATAGGGCTCCGCGCGGGCTAGCCGAATATGTAATAAAATTGAAAACAACAAGAGACAAAATTTTGAGTTTAGGCCGAAAAACCAGTTTTTTAAGTGAAAATTGGTGTTTTTCACCCCCACTCCGAAACTCGGGCCACGGATCGCGGACCTGATCACGGGATTAATTGAGGGCGGTCACTGAGACTAATATAGAATTTAAACGGTTGTAATAGGTCGAAAAATGGCGTTGTAAATGAATTAAATATGGTAAAATTTTGAGAAAATGCAAAATTCGGTTAAGGGTTGATTTTTAGGGGTTGCGATTTGTGTCAAACGATAGGCGTCCGCCTTTTTAGGTCTATTGAGCTGAAAACAGCTTCAAAATCGCACCTATAACAAAGAAGTTATCGATACTTTTTTCAACGGCTTACCGGGGTATATCAATTTTTGGAGATAGACGGAATTTTGAAAAAATGGAGGGAAATTTTTTGCGAGCTAGACGCACGTGCGGGGTATCGTTGGATAGGGCTCCGCGCGGGCTAGCCGAATATGTAATAAAATTGAAAACAACAAGAGACAAAATTTTGAGTTTAGGCCGAAAAACCAGTTTTTTAAGTGAAAATTGGTGTTTTTCACCCCCACTCCGAAACTCGGGCCACGGATCGCGGACCTGATCACGGGATTAATTGAGGGCGGTCACTGAGACTAATATAGAATTTAAACGGTTGTAATAGGTCGAAAAATGGCGTTGTAAATGAATTAAATATGGTAAAATTTTGAGAAAATGCAAAATTCGGTTAAGGGTTGATTTTTAGGGGTTGCGATTTGTGTCAAACGATAGGCGTCCGCCTTTTTAGGTCTATTGAGCTGAAAACAGCTTCAAAATCGCACCTATAACAAAGAAGTTATCGATACTTTTTTCAACGGCTTACCGGGGTATATCAATTTTTGGAGATAGACGGAATTTTGAAAAAATGGAGGGAAATTTTTTGCGAGCTAGACGCACGTGCGGGGTATCGTTGGATAGGGCTCCGCGCGGGCTAGCCGAATATGTAATAAAATTGAAAACAACAAGAGACAAAATTTTGAGTTTAGGCCGAAAAACCAGTTTTTTAAGTGAAAATTGGTGTTTTTCACCCCCACTCCGAAACTCGGGCCACGGATCGCGGACCTGATCACGGGATTAATTGAGGGCGGTCACTGAGACTAATATAGAATTTAAACGGTTGTAATAGGTCGAAAAATGGCGTTGTAAATGAATTAAATATGGTAAAATTTTGAGAAAATGCAAAATTCGGTTAAGGGTTGATTTTTAGGGGTTGCGATTTGTGTCAAACGATAGGCGTCCGCCTTTTTAGGTCTATTGAGCTGAAAACAGCTTCAAAATCGCACCTATAACAAAGAAGTTATCGATACTTTTTTCAACGGCTTACCGGGGTATATCAATTTTTGGAGATAGACGGAATTTTGAAAAAATGGAGGGAAATTTTTTGCGAGCTAGACGCACGTGCGGGGTATCGTTGGATAGGGCTCCGCGCGGGCTAGCCGAATATGTAATAAAATTGAAAACAACAAGAGACAAAATTTTGAGTTTAGGCCGAAAAACCAGTTTTTTAAGTGAAAATTGGTGTTTTTCACCCCCACTCCGAAACTCGGGCCACGGATCGCGGACCTGATCACGGGATTAATTGAGGGCGGTCACTGAGACTAATATAGAATTTAAACGGTTGTAATAGGTCGAAAAATGGCGTTGTAAATGAATTAAATATGGTAAAATTTTGAGAAAATGCAAAATTCGGTTAAGGGTTGATTTTTAGGGGTTGCGATTTGTGTCAAACGATAGGCGTCCGCCTTTTTAGGTCTATTGAGCTGAAAACAGCTTCAAAATCGCACCTATAACAAAGAAGTTATCGATACTTTTTTCAACGGCTTACCGGGGTATATCAATTTTTGGAGATAGACGGAATTTTGAAAAAATGGAGGGAAATTTTTTGCGAGCTAGACGCACGTGCGGGGTATCGTTGGATAGGGCTCCGCGCGGGCTAGCCGAATATGTAATAAAATTGAAAACAACAAGAGACAAAATTTTGAGTTTAGGCCGAAAAACCAGTTTTTTAAGTGAAAATTGGTGTTTTTCACCCCCACTCCGAAACTCGGGCCACGGATCGCGGACCTGATCACGGGATTAATTGAGGGCGGTCACTGAGACTAATATAGAATTTAAACGGTTGTAATAGGTCGAAAAATGGCGTTGTAAATGAATTAAATATGGTAAAATTTTGAGAAAATGCAAAATTCGGTTAAGGGTTGATTTTTAGGGGTTGCGATTTGTGTCAAACGATAGGCGTCCGCCTTTTTAGGTCTATTGAGCTGAAAACAGCTTCAAAATCGCACCTATAACAAAGAAGTTATCGATACTTTTTTCAACGGCTTACCGGGGTATATCAATTTTTGGAGATAGACGGAATTTTGAAAAAATGGAGGGAAATTTTTTGCGAGCTAGACGCACGTGCGGGGTATCGTTGGATAGGGCTCCGCGCGGGCTAGCCGAATATGTAATAAAATTGAAAACAACAAGAGACAAAATTTTGAGTTTAGGCCGAAAAACCAGTTTTTTAAGTGAAAATTGGTGTTTTTCACCCCCACTCCGAAACTCGGGCCACGGATCGCGGACCTGATCACGGGATTAATTGAGGGCGGTCACTGAGACTAATATAGAATTTAAACGGTTGTAATAGGTCGAAAAATGGCGTTGTAAATGAATTAAATATGGTAAAATTTTGAGAAAATGCAAAATTCGGTTCCAACGTGTCCCCACGTTGCCGTCGTGGTGGGGCTTGTGTGTCTCGATGATCTCTGGGCCCCTGCCGGTAGAGGCACTCGTGCACTCATGCCGGACAGGCTCAGAGGGAGAGACCAGACAAAGAGGGACACACCGGGGAAAGGCGCGCCGCCTGGAGGATCGAGCAGTCAGCTCGAGCCTCTAGACGGCGCGGGGCCCGGTCTCAGAGACTGGGTCTAGGGGGGGAAAGGTTCACTTCCGGTACGCGTCTAATCTTCAGACGTAACCGTGAAGTGAACCAGGGGAGGGAAAACGGGGTTTAGGACAGAGGAACTCACCTCTTAAAAAAAGTTAAATAATATGGAAAAAAAGGTTTTTGTTTCGACTACCCAGGCGGGTCCCAGCTGCTCTTCAGCTGGGGAATCCCGCACCGGACACGTCCGGTCTGCCCCACCGTACTCTGGGGGGGGCAACAACAACCAATTTTACCCAACCTTTGGGCCGGCAGTCGCCGCATTGAGCCAGGGAGGCTCACGTGCCCGTGGTGTGGAGTCGCTGGATCATTCCAGCACGTCCGCGCCACCGGCACCGACAACAGAGCGGGCACAGAGTGCCGCTCCGCGGATGGAGGGGGCGCTGGTGCTCGGGTCGGAGTCCGACTCGGCATCAGACGCCGTGAGCTTCCAGAGCGTGGGCTCTGGAGGCGTGGCGAGGAGGGATGAGGGGGGCGCAGACAGGAGGAAGGAGTTCCTCAAGCGCCCCCATTCGAGGGATGACATTTCGTCATCAGAGGAAGGGCTTGCCTCGGCCCGTAAGATCCCCACGAGCGTGCGGGGTAAAGGCCGAGGCAAGACTTCGGGGAGGGGGATCTCCTCTGGAGAGCCCAAAACTGGTCTGGCCTCGAACGAGGCTAGACTAGCAGAGGCCGTGGCAGCCGCCATCCGCATCGTCATCCAGAAGCGGACAAAAAGTAGTAAGGAGGGTGCGATCGGCGACGCCACGGCCTCCATCATGGCGGCCGCGCGCGTTCACAGCGGGGCTCCGGCTGCAAGGGACGATATGTCCGAACTGCGGTCGGAAGTCACCCGCCTGACTGCCGCCATGGGGGCTCTCCAGAGGGAGAACATCGCCCTCAAGGAGGACCTGGCCAAGCTTCGGGGAGGCGGCCAGCGGGACACGCCGCCGCGGGGTCAAAAGGAGAAAGGCCAGCCCACACCAGCGGAGAACTCTGTTCTCGACCTGGTGCGACAGGAGCTGGCCGCCTTTCAGCAGCGGTTCTCCGTATTGGAGAGCCGCGTGCTCAGACCCCCGCTGGCGGCGTCCTCATACGCGGCTGTGGCCGCGTCGAGGCCGCCCCCGACCAAGCCGCCTCCGGCAGAGGCGGCTGCGAAGAAGACGGCTGCGGCGAAGACGGCCCCTAAGACGGCCCCTTCTAAGACGGCCCCGGGCATGCCTAGCCAGGCGAAACCGGGCCCGTCAAAGCCGCCTCCGACCCCGACACCTGCGGGGCCGGCACAGGCGGCCAAAAAGAAGAAGGCCCAGGCCGGGAGCCAGTCGTCCCAGCAGCCTCCTCCAAAAACTCCACCGGCCGGCGCCGATTGGCAAGTGGCCGGGGAGAAGAGGAAGGCTGCCAGTGCGGCCAGGTCGAAGAGGAGGAGGGAGAGACGGCGGCGGCGCAAAGAGCGCGACGTCGCGGCGCGACTGCGCGCCCCAAAGACCGCGGCTGTAGTGATCACACTGCAGCCGGACGCGGTCAAGAAGGGCGTGTCGTACCGCGACGTGCTCGCGAAGGCGCGGGAGGCGGTGAACCTCGCGGAGCTCGGCATCGCCGGGGGCCTCCGTCTACGGGTCACCGCAACGGGGGCTCGGATGTTGGAGCTCCCCGGCGCGGCCAGTGGCCCCACCGCTGACGCTCTGGCCGAACGGCTCAGAGCGTCCTTAAATGCGGAGGAGGCCCGAGTGTCCAGACCCACCAAGCGCGCAGACGTGCGCATATTGGGTCTGGACGACTCCGTGACGGCGGAGGACGTTGTGGCTGCTGTTGCCAGGACTGGGGGGTGCCCTACCGATCAGGTGAGGGCGGGTGCCCTGCGTCCTGACTTCGCGGGGTTGCAAACCATCACGGTTAGCTGCCCCGTGTCGGCGGCCAAAAAGTTGCAGGAGGGCCGAAGGCTCCTGGTTGGTTGGGTGTCGGCGCAGGTTAAAGTCCTGGAGCCCAGACCCCTGAGGTGTTACCGCTGCCAAGTGGGTAACCACGCGGCATGCGTTTGCACCTCGGAGGTGGACCGCAGCGATAGGTGCTTCCGCTGCGGTCAGCCCGGTCACAAGGCCGGCTCGTGCTCTGCCCCGCCTCACTGCTTCGCATGTGAGGCGGCTGGCAAGCCGGCCGATCACCGGGCTGGGGGCAAGTCCTGCGCCCCACCCACCAAAGCCAGGCGCAGAGGTAGGCCCTCTGCCGCCGCCGTCACCGCCACCGCCGCCGCCGCCGCCGCTCCCGCTGCCGCCGCCGCCGCCGTGGCTCAACCCTCGGAGAGGGTCCTGGAGGAGGCTGCAATGGATTCAGATTAATGTCTCCATTGCGCTTCCTCCAGGCGAACATCAACCACTGCGCCGCTGCTCAGGATCTCTTGCTCCAGAGCATGGCGCAGTGGTTGATCAACGTCGCCGTGGTCGCCGAGCCGTATTTTGTCCTGCCCAGGAATGACTGGGTAGCGGACCTGGACGGCTCGGTGACCCTAATTTCGTCGGCCGCCGCCGGTACCCCGCCCCTCGATCGCGTAAAGAGAGGGCGCGGGATCGTCGCAGCACGGTTCGGGGAGATCGCCGTTGTAGGCGTTTACTTCTCCCCGAATCGATCTCTCGCCGAGTTCCAAGACTCCCTAACGGAGCTGGGAGATGTCGTCGTCGCCCTCGGTTCCCTCCCCGCGCTCGTCCTGGGGGACTTCAACGCCAAAAGTCCGGCTTGGGGTTCCCGGTCCACGGACTATACGCGGGGTAGGATGCTCGAGCACTGGGCCCGTGCGCAGGGCCTGGTGATCGAGAACCGGGGTTCTGTCCCCACGTGCGTGCGGTGGACGGGCGAGTCAGTGGTAGACGTCACGTTTGCCAGTGCCGCCCTGTCACCGCGCGTCACCGGCTGGCGCGTTGTGGAGGAGGTGGAGACCTATTCCGACCACCGGTATATCCGGTTCGACGTCTCCGCCCAGACCTCAGACGCGCCAGTTCCAAGTGGACGGAACCCAAGTGGTCCGCGATGGGCGCTGAAGCAGCTGGACCGGGAGCTATTCCTGGAAGCCTCGATCGTGCAGGCCTGGGTGTCACCACCGGACAGGCCTGCCGACATCAACGACGAGGCGGAGTGGTTCCGGGAGGCCATGTCCGAGATCTGTGACGTGGCCATGCCCCGGGTCCGGCAAGGACGCGCCCGGCGTCAGTTGTACTGGTGGTCGCGCGAGCTAGCAGCGCTGCGCGAGGCGTGCGTTGTCGCGCGACGCCGGTACACCAGATTCCGCAGGCGCCGCACCCGACCTCCGGATGCGGCGACTGTAGAGGCGGAGCTGCACGAGAGCTACAGGGCAGCGAAGACCGCCCTCCGCGACGAGATCTGGCGGGCCAAGGAATTGGCCCGCGAGGAGATGCTGGGGACTCTGGACGGGGACCCATGGGGCCGCCCCTACAAGTGGGTGCGAGAAAAGCTCCGCCCCTGGGCTCCCCCGTTGACGCAGAGTCTCCAGCCTCAGTTCGTGGAGGACGTGGTGAGCGCCCTGTTCCCATCGCGAGGGGAGCATACTCCCCCGCCCATGGCTCCGTCTCCGACGGAATCTGAGGACGAAGCTGACGCAAACGCGGACCACAGCGACGACGACGTCTACGACGCTCCAGAGGTGACCGAGGTAGACATGAGAGTGGCGGTACAACGGCTCAAGGCCAAAAATACCGCCCCAGGACCCGACGGCCTGCCAGGGAAAGCCTGGGTCCTGGCCTCGAGGACTCTCGGGCCTCGACTTGGGGGGCTCTTTAGCGCATGCTTGGAGAGGGGCCGGTTCCCGCTTCTTTGGAAGACGGGAAAACTGGTCCTCATCCAGAAGCACGGGCGCCCTGCGGACTCTCCGTCCGCATTCCGGCCCATCGTGCTGCTCGACGAGGTGGGCAAGCTCTTTGAAAGAGTAATTGCAGACCGCCTCGTCGGGCACCTGAATCGGATGGGCCCGAACCTTGCGGAGAGCCAGTTTGGCTTTCGCAGGGGGCGCTCGACGGTGGACGCCATCATGCGCGTGAGAGCCCTCACGACGGGGGATGCAGTAGCCCGGGGCAGGGTCGTCTTGGCGGTGTCTTTGGACATCACCAACGCCTTTAACACCCTGCCCTGGAGTTGCATCAGGGAGGCACTCCGGTATCACCGGGTGCCGACCTACCTCCGTCGCATAGTCGGGGACTACCTGACGGACAGAGCCGTCATCTACCCCGGTCACCGGGGAGAGTGGAACCGGCGAGAGATATCGTGCGGTGTTCCACAGGGTTCGGTCTTGGGGCCGCCCCTGTGGAACATCGGATACGATTGGGTGCTGCGCGGCGACCTCCCTGACGGCGTCAGCGTAATATGTTACGCTGACGACACGCTCGTCCTGGCGGAGGGAGAGTCGCACCAGGCGGCGGCCGACCTGGCGACGCAAACGGTTGCGACAGTCGTCGATAGGATCCGGCAGCTGGGGCTCGAAGTGGCGCTGCACAAAACGGAGGCCATGTGTTTTCATGGCCGCGTTAACGCGCCACGGTCCGAGTCCCACATAACGGTGGAGGGGGTTCGCATCGGCGTCGGGAGGACGATGAAGTACCTGGGACTCGTCCTCGACAGCCGGTGGAACTTCAGGGAGCATTTCCTGAGTTTGGCCCCAAAGCTGAACCGGGCAGCAGCCGCCCTCAGGCGACTCCTGCCTAATCTCAGCGGGCCAAACGCCTCCTGCCGTAGGCTGTACGCCGGTGTCGTGCGGTCCATGGCCCTCTACGGGGCCCCCGTGTGGGCCCTGAGCATCCGGACGCGACCACTAAAGTTGGTCGCATGCCAGAGGGTCATGGCTATCCGAATGATCCGGGGATACCGCACGATCGCCGGCGAATCGGCCAACCTGCTTGCCGGATTACTGCCCTGGGATCTGGAGGCGACTGCCCTCCAGCGCGTCTATGAGTGGCGCGTGGAGGCGCAGCGCCGGGGAGAATTCCCGCTGCCCCGACAAGTCGAGGCGCGGCGGGAAGAGGTCCGGCGCGCTCAGGGCAGTATGGAGGGGACGATTGTCGCAACCGACGGCCGGGCACGCCGCAATCGCGGCGGTAAGACCCCTCTTTGAGGAGTGGCTGGATAGGAGTCACGGCGTCCTGACCTACCGCATGACGCAGGTCCTCACCGGACACGGAAGTTTCGGGAGGTACCTGTGTCTAAGGAGAAAGGAGGAAACGCCTGGGTGTCACCACTGCGAAGATCGCCCGGAGGGACACAGTAGAGCATACGGTGCAAGACTGCCCAGCTTGGGCAGAGCACCGACGTGTCCTCACGGCGGCGATAGGCGGAGACCTCTCGCGCCCGGCATTGGTTGCGGCCATGCTGCGGGGCGAGACGGAGTGGGAAGCGGTCGCCTCCTTCTGCGAAGCAGTAATGCTCGCGAAGGAGGAGGCGGGCCGCGTGAGAGAGAGGACAGTGTCCTCCCTCCGCCCCAACCGCAGTGGTGGACGCCCACGGCGACGGACGTCGCAAGACAATCTCCGGCCACCGTAGGCGCGGGCATGCGGGGCGGCGAGTAAAGGGCAACTCGCTGCCCGACCATGGACCATGCCCGGGTCGACGGCGCGTTGTGTTCCACGCGCGCCTCAAAGAGCGTCAGCAAGATGACGGGGCCCCCTCTCTAGAGGGCCAAAGCCTGCCGGGGTCGCGGGACTTATCTCATTACCGTGACCCCGGAACATAAAGGGCTATCGAAGGACACCGTGGATTTTAGTCAGTACAAGTCTGACAGTCCCTTTTATAAGGGTTGATTTTTAGGGGTTGCGATTTGTGTCAAACGATAGGCGTCCGCCTTTTTAGGTCTATTGAGCTGAAAACAGCTTCAAAATCGCACCTATAACAAAGAAGTTATCGATACTTTTTTCAACGGCTTACCGGGGTATATCAATTTTTGGAGATAGACGGAATTTTGAAAAAATGGAGGGAAATTTTTTGCGAGCTAGACGCACGTGCGGGGTATCGTTGGATAGGGCTCCGCGCGGGCTAGCCGAATATGTAATAAAATTGAAAACAACAAGAGACAAAATTTTGAGTTTAGGCCGAAAAACCAGTTTTTTAAGTGAAAATTGGTGTTTTTCACCCCCACTCCGAAACTCGGGCCACGGATCGCGGACCTGATCACGGGATTAATTGAGGGCGGTCACTGAGACTAATATAGAATTTAAACGGTTGTAATAGGTCGAAAAATGGCGTTGTAAATGAATTAAATATGGTAAAATTTTGAGAAAATGCAAAATTCGGTTAAGGGTTGATTTTTAGGGGTTGCGATTTGTGTCAAACGATAGGCGTCCGCCTTTTTAGGTCTATTGAGCTGAAAACAGCTTCAAAATCGCACCTATAACAAAGAAGTTATCGATACTTTTTTCAACGGCTTACCGGGGTATATCAATTTTTGGAGATAGACGGAATTTTGAAAAAATGGAGGGAAATTTTTTGCGAGCTAGACGCACGTGCGGGGTATCGTTGGATAGGGCTCCGCGCGGGCTAGCCGAATATGTAATAAAATTGAAAACAACAAGAGACAAAATTTTGAGTTTAGGCCGAAAAACCAGTTTTTTAAGTGAAAATTGGTGTTTTTCACCCCCACTCCGAAACTCGGGCCACGGATCGCGGACCTGATCACGGGATTAATTGAGGGCGGTCACTGAGACTAATATAGAATTTAAACGGTTGTAATAGGTCGAAAAATGGCGTTGTAAATGAATTAAATATGGTAAAATTTTGAGAAAATGCAAAATTCGGTTAAGGGTTGATTTTTAGGGGTTGCGATTTGTGTCAAACGATAGGCGTCCGCCTTTTTAGGTCTATTGAGCTGAAAACAGCTTCAAAATCGCACCTATAACAAAGAAGTTATCGATACTTTTTTCAACGGCTTACCGGGGTATATCAATTTTTGGAGATAGACGGAATTTTGAAAAAATGGAGGGAAATTTTTTGCGAGCTAGACGCACGTGCGGGGTATCGTTGGATAGGGCTCCGCGCGGGCTAGCCGAATATGTAATAAAATTGAAAACAACAAGAGACAAAATTTTGAGTTTAGGCCGAAAAACCAGTTTTTTAAGTGAAAATTGGTGTTTTTCACCCCCACTCCGAAACTCGGGCCACGGATCGCGGACCTGATCACGGGATTAATTGAGGGCGGTCACTGAGACTAATATAGAATTTAAACGGTTGTAATAGGTCGAAAAATGGCGTTGTAAATGAATTAAATATGGTAAAATTTTGAGAAAATGCAAAATTCGGTTAAGGGTTGATTTTTAGGGGTTGCGATTTGTGTCAAACGATAGGCGTCCGCCTTTTTAGGTCTATTGAGCTGAAAACAGCTTCAAAATCGCACCTATAACAAAGAAGTTATCGATACTTTTTTCAACGGCTTACCGGGGTATATCAATTTTTGGAGATAGACGGAATTTTGAAAAAATGGAGGGAAATTTTTTGCGAGCTAGACGCACGTGCGGGGTATCGTTGGATAGGGCTCCGCGCGGGCTAGCCGAATATGTAATAAAATTGAAAACAACAAGAGACAAAATTTTGAGTTTAGGCCGAAAAACCAGTTTTTTAAGTGAAAATTGGTGTTTTTCACCCCCACTCCGAAACTCGGGCCACGGATCGCGGACCTGATCACGGGATTAATTGAGGGCGGTCACTGAGACTAATATAGAATTTAAACGGTTGTAATAGGTCGAAAAATGGCGTTGTAAATGAATTAAATATGGTAAAATTTTGAGAAAATGCAAAATTCGGTTAAGGGTTGATTTTTAGGGGTTGCGATTTGTGTCAAACGATAGGCGTCCGCCTTTTTAGGTCTATTGAGCTGAAAACAGCTTCAAAATCGCACCTATAACAAAGAAGTTATCGATACTTTTTTCAACGGCTTACCGGGGTATATCAATTTTTGGAGATAGACGGAATTTTGAAAAAATGGAGGGAAATTTTTTGCGAGCTAGACGCACGTGCGGGGTATCGTTGGATAGGGCTCCGCGCGGGCTAGCCGAATATGTAATAAAATTGAAAACAACAAGAGACAAAATTTTGAGTTTAGGCCGAAAAACCAGTTTTTTAAGTGAAAATTGGTGTTTTTCACCCCCACTCCGAAACTCGGGCCACGGATCGCGGACCTGATCACGGGATTAATTGAGGGCGGTCACTGAGACTAATATAGAATTTAAACGGTTGTAATAGGTCGAAAAATGGCGTTGTAAATGAATTAAATATGGTAAAATTTTGAGAAAATGCAAAATTCGGTTAAGGGTTGATTTTTAGGGGTTGCGATTTGTGTCAAACGATAGGCGTCCGCCTTTTTAGGTCTATTGAGCTGAAAACAGCTTCAAAATCGCACCTATAACAAAGAAGTTATCGATGGGTTAGGTTAGGTTAGGTTAGGTTAAGGTTAGGTTAGGTTAGGTTAGGTTAGGTTAGGTAAGGTTAGGTTAGGTTAGGTTAGGTTAGGTTTTTTTTTTTTTTTTTTTTTTTTTTTTGTTGATGCAGGAGTGGGAAATCCCCACGGACACCTCGGCTGTCTCACCGTCTCCCTGAGACCATGAGACAGTCGAGGTAGTGCGGGACTCGAACCCGCTAAAACCCACTCCTGCCCTGCCAGTGTCCCTCTGTCATAGGCAGAGACCTTGTTGTACATATTTATATATTTCTTTACTTCAATGTTGTGGCCGGAGAGACCACATTCATTGACGGTGAGATTTCAGATTAGTTATATTTACCGTGTATTTAAAACATTTTATATTTACTGTTTATATAGTTTCACTTTTGTATTTTCTTATAATTGTTTGTTTCTTAATGTCAATAATTTCAATTATTAAGTTACCTATTTTTGTTCTAATTTGTTTTATTTTCTTTTCTATTTAAATTAATTTTACTCAAATACTTCGCTATTTATGATTTTCTACTTATCCTGTTGTGTTTTAATTTGCCTTGTTCTGTTGCGTGTATCACTGCGTAATCACTCATATATGTATACTTATTATACAATATAGTATTACTACGTGTTTTGGGTTCGACACAACTTGACGGTTCCACTAGAGTTGGCTCACGATTCAGCATAATTGCAGCCACTTTCTCATGAAAGTGGCCCCGATTACCATTCTTCATTGAGCCAACCCCAGTGGTCCGCTCAATGCGACTGCTATCCGGTTGTGTCGAACCCGTACGCACTGTGTAGCAGGAAGTGGGCGCATTGGCAACCTTAGCAATACGCAATTGCTGCTCTGGCAAATGCGTCCCACTTCCTGCGTACTGGGCATTCGCTGCTGAAAGCGCTGTGCCCAGTGGCCTCCAGTTTGGCTCTGGTGCAGTTCACGCATACGGCCACTGCACCGTTTCGCCTCTCCGGGCAGTCCACCCTGAGGTGCGAACCGCCACAGTGGCTGCAGAGGTCTGCCGGCTCCGAGCACAGGCGTTTCCCGTGCCCGAAAGCCAAGCAGCGCGTGCACTGCACCAGAGGCGTCTGGTCCTCGACGCGCACTCGCTGCAGGTCTATGCGGAGCTTACCCTCCTCGAGTGCGCGCCTCCAGATCGTGGGGGACACACTGAGCACAACGCTATTCACATGTGGATTTTTGGATTTCTTACGGTATCTGACCGTCACTCTGTGGTCCCCGTCCTCGAGGCCGCGAAACACCTCCCGGTTCTGATTCTTAAGTGCCCTCAGTAGCTCCTCGTCACTGTGCACCACAAGCACATCCCTAAGAATCAGAAGCGGGTCCTTGTTCTTCACGTCCTCGACGACGAGGTTCTCTCCGGCTGCCCTCAATCGCTCCTTTACCTTGTGCCTCTCCTCTTCGGTTGCACACCCCATAATGACTTTGCGGTCCTTGGCTTTGCGGACACGCTCAATCCGCACCCAGCCATCCTTCGCCTCCACCGCCGCCCTGACCCTTTCAAGGACCTGGTCCCCCGTATCCATCTCCTCTGTGGAGGAGACAACCACGGAGTGCAACGTTTTTCGCTCCAGGGCTTGAGTCCCAGTTTGGCGATTTGTTGTAGACGCAACACTCGCGTAGGTTGTCCCCTCCACTCTATCCCTGCTGGCCAGGCTGTCTCGGAGTTTATCCATCTTCTCGGAGTGGTCTTTCAACTCCGAGATGTGCTCCTTAAGGGTGTTAAGGAGCTCAGCCTGGCCAGCAAGAATCTCGCTGGGGACGGGTAGGGGATCATGGACAGCGGTGGGCGCGGCGGTCACCGGCTCTGGTACGGTAATGGGCGCGTCAGGACCCCGCTCGAGTTCCGCGTCCTCAACCAGCTCGAAGAGCCGTTCCAGGGCCTCTAGCACCGCGTTTTTTATGTTGGTCTTGAGGTTGCGAGAGTTGCCTAGGTTTTGCTTCGCCGTCTGTAGGCAAGCTCTCGCCTCCTCAAGACGACTGCGGCGCTCGGCCCCAGTCCCCTCGAGCGGTCCGGTGGCAGCCACAGGAGGCGGGCGCCC